>CM035844.1:211267678-211992388 GCA_020510985.1 Pholidichthys leucotaenia
AGTGCATCACTTAAAGGGCCCATATTGTGGACAGTACTGCAGATTCCTAAGTAAAAAGTCACACATTTACCAAAATGAAGGTGTAAATTTACAAGGAAAAAAGTAGTAAAATATGAGGAAAAATGTGCAAGTTTTAGAGGAAAAAAAGATGCAGATTTATTTAAAAAAAAAAAAAAAAGGTTAAGGGTAATTTTAATACTCCAGCCAATAAATGGTGAGGGTCACTTTGAAGCTCGGGGACGCTAGTGTGGCTGAAGCTGCCCGTAACGTCTGCTTTATAAACCCCATACACGTGATGTCACCGCTCACATGCTGCCATTTTGGAACCGCAGTTGCCTGTCCACCGGGCGCATAAAAACACTCTAAACTTTTTTTTTTCCCCTGGGCGCATCACAGGCGCTCTTGAAGAAAGTTCTTCTCCCTGCATCCTAGCAACTGCTTGACCTGTCGTTCAAAGCTTGCCATTGGCGTTTCACAGCTTGGCCCTGAAGCGGTCTACTAGCTGCTCTAAACTACATCAAACTGGTAAGAAAACATGCATCACTATCACATCAGTGTTTCTCATGTTAGACAGCAGCGATGAAATTCCCTCTGTGCTAGAATGATCGGAGCAGCCCACAGCAACACAACAAGACATAATGTAAAAATGCGGAAAAAAAAATCATGAATCTGTATAGTTTAGTATTGTTTATCACATACGCGGCAGATAGCGTCATACCCTATTGAGACTGAACAAAAGGGCGCGACACATCGATCTTCCCTTGAGGCAGTTTTAATACAGTGCTGGGAGACAGAAAAGGCGTCTCGACATTCTTATGTCCCGCTACGACCTGTTCAGACTTGCTTGCATCTAAGCGGTCATCCTCCAAAGCTCTCTCATGGCCAACGCAAACAGTCCACAGATGATCCCCTTCTGCTTTGCCACCTGGTGCTCATCTGACTACACTGCTGACCTCAGCACCGTCATGCCATCGGTCGAAGCTCATCCTTACATACCCCCAAAATGGCGCCAACTGCAGCTTGACCTTTGATCCGTGGCGTTGCTGCATATGGTCTCTAGACAGAAACGGCTGAGTACACACCCAGCCAGTATGCCCATGTGGGCCCCACCATGGGTCAAAACTGGGCTATTGGTCTTTCTGGGCTGTTGGTCTTTCTTATAAAATTATGACTTTTTTTCTTGCATATTTTCTAACTTTCTCTTGTAATTTTGAAACTTTGTCATAAATTTATGTTTTTTCCTTGTAAATTTGCTGTTTTCTTGTAAATTTGAGTTTTTTCCATAAATTTGATATTTTTCTTGTAAATTTAGATCTTTTGCAAAAATGTTCAACTTTTTTGTGTGTGAACTTGCAACTTTTTTCAATTTATTTACCCATATATTTGCTGCTTTTTTAAATTAAATTGCAACTTTTTTAAATATTTTTCCTCATACATTTATGACAATTTTTCTTGTAAATTTGCTAAATTTTTCTTGTAAGTTTGTAACTCTTCAAGTAATTTTACATTTTTTTCCTTGTAAATTTGCAGCTTTTTTCTCCTAAATTTTCACTTGTTTCTCAAAAATTTGTGACTTTTCTCTTGAATTTACTATTTTTTGTAAATTTGTCACATTTTTTCTTAAAGTTCACATCTTTTCTTATAAATTTGTGACTTTTTCCTTGTAAATATGCTAATTGTTTTCTTGTAAGTTTGTAACTCTTTTCAAGTAATTAAAATTTTTTTATTGTAAATTTACAGCTTTATTCTCCAAAATTTTCACTTTTTTCTCATACATTTTTTTTCTAGTAAATCTGACTTTTTTCTCATGAATTTGCTACTATTTTTTTTTTAATAAATTTGTCACTTTTTTTCTTAAAAATTTTTTCACATTTTTTTCCTCAAATGTGACTTTCTGGCATGATTTTCCCTCTGGCACCAGCGTCACTGAAACCTGCGCACCCCCATTAAACCAAAGTGGGGCCCTGTTGGTTTTAAAGCGGGTAAACGGACGACTTGCTCACCTGTACCACAGGTAACATCCATGTGGGCAAACACAAATGGGGCCGACATGGGACCCGCGGACAGACCCACATGGGTCCCATAAGACAGCCCAGCTTTGACCTATGGTGGGGCCCACATGGGCGGCTGGCTGGGGAATTGAAAAGCGAAAAAGGTTGAACACCCTACACAGTTTAACTTTAAATTTTTCCACACCGCTGCATGAAATGTCCAAGGTGTTGCACATGACTGCTTTTGCTGCAGAACACTGACAGAAACAGCAGATATGAAGTCAACATGACACCATCTGCAGGCCTGATGGGCTTTTTCTGCATTTCTTTGAGCACAAGTCTGATTTTCCATTCCAGTGGAGAGAACATACTGTACACAGAGAATATGCTAATGGGGGGGGGGGGACTGAAAACTCATTCACTGCTACAGATGTGCTCATCAGCCCGACGCTGGAATCTGGCTGAGCAGCCGATGAGTCACACCTGGCATAACGTGGCGTATGCCGGCAGGATGCGTCTGCTCTCTGTCAGCATGACGGGTCTGAGCTGCATCTATGCAAGACCTCACCTAGACTATACGCTCGGGGAGAGGGGGGAGGGGAGATGGAGGAGCTATTACTTACTTCCAATATCCCGATGTTTGTCGGACAAATAAGGGTGGAAAAACTGAGGCACGTGTTGCTGCGATTGGGCAGCAGCTGGATAAAGCCTCGGAGTGCGAATCCCAGATCTGCTGTGTCGGTCTGCATGAGCGCCGGAGTGCTCACTTATAGATGCAGCAGCCTCAACCTTCCTCGGCCGGTGATATTGGTGATCTGTTGGGAGAGATACAGTACGACTGTGCAATAATTTTGAGTCTCAAAAATGAACTCCGGTGTCATAAGGAAGCACAAGCCTGCTCTGAAGGGTCTGACCAATGAAAACCGGTATATGGAGCGGGTTTGATGTAGGACGGAGATGGTACTGACAGACGCTCTTGATCATATGCAGTGATAGCTGCAACGCAGAAGATCTAGTGCTGATTTGATTTTCACCACAAATGCCTATTTTGGGACTCATTTTATAGATGTGGATGCTGGATGTGTGCAATAATATAATTTAAATCATCTGGGGAAAATATTTTCTGTCACTGCAAAAACACAGCCCACTTGTTCATAATCCCATACATATGAACGCTTAAAAGTACCATTTTTTGATACTTCCAGGGATTAATTTTAAGTTTTGACATCCTCGCATAGAGATGTACCTCAAAGACAAGAAATATTTCCTGTCGTTTTACAGCTCATTAAAAACAGCATAACGCTAACCTACTAAGCTAACTGCTAGCATTAGCTGTTCATAGCCCATCTCACCAGAGGTGGTATTTGCATAAAAAGCAGGACAGCAGCAAGTTCAGCAATAAAAAAAAAAAAAAAATGAAGCCGCTATTAATGCGGTCATAGGCAGCAAAACCTGCTTTATTTCAACAGCATGTCAATGCCAGGCTAAAGGCAGCGGAAGCCTCTGCTTATTCAGCCTTGCCAGTTAAATATCTACAGGTTGTAGGTCTGACGCATGATTCTACAGTGGACACAGTCACAGCACTAACAAGTAGCTTCACAGCGGAATGCAAACTTTGGTTTAGTCAAGCCGCTGGCAGTAATGTTTGCTGTGATGCTAACAGGCCTGGCTAATGCTCGTCTCTGAGTGACAGCTCTCCCACCTGACGAGCTCATTGCACGTGCCATGTCCAGCACAGCTGGGCTCATCAATAAATGACTCCACAGAGATGGAGAAAGATTCATTCTGGCTCGGGTACAGTGTGTTCAGTTTTTTCCTCTCCAGTCAGTGATGTTGTTGTTAGCTCTGATGCTAATGGCGAGGAGGATGCCTGGCTTTTGCAGGATCGTAGGTATGGACTTGATCAATCTCGCAGACAGCTGCGCGGTGATGGAGAATAACTAAGGCAGGTTCCCATTTTGTGACACAGGGAAATGTAACCTAGATGAGCCATATCAACTTCTACCCCAGTGTAGAAATATAAATATTTCAAACTAAAGACATTTTATGATTTTTACTGTAGTCGTATGACACAAGAAAACATTTTAGAAGGTTAAACCCACCAACACACTGTTTAAGTTCTGTAGTGAAAAAAATAATTTGGATATTTGTGGAGAGATGAAACAAAGTTGGATCCAGACCAAGAAGTCAATTTATTCCTTTATCTTTGCAAAGTGAAGGTGAATGAGTTTAAATACCCGGTGTTAACCATCCAAAGCAGTGAAAAATGTATGAGAGGTGAAGCAAAGAGTGCAGATAGGGTGGAGTGGGTAGAGACGAGTGTCAGGGGTGATTTTTGACAGAAAGACAGCAACTAGCGTGAAAGGGACGATTTACAAGACAGTTGTGAGACCTGCTATGATGTATGGTTTGGAGACTGTGGCACTGACAAAAAGTAGGTGGAGCTGGAGGTGGCAGAGTTGAAGATGCTAAGATTCTCACTGGGAGTGACTAGAATGGACAAGATTAGAAATGAGTATATCAGAGGGACAGCTCAGGTTGAAAAGTTCGGAGACAAAGTAAGAGAAGCAAGGCTGAGATGGTTTGGACATGTGCAGAGGAACCAAAGTACATCACAACAGTGAGCGATGTGTTTAGGTAATGCCAAAGTAATGAAACAAAGAGAACAACTTAAAAATTCTATTACCTTCATATCTCATGGAGTGGCGAATGCTGGTGAATGTAGTTATTTTTGGGTTTCATCAGGATTTGTAGAAGGTCTCTAGTTTGCAAACAGTTTTTCATGTCCCCAACAGTTTTACTTGTCACCAAAATATTATGAAAACATTCATATTTTTGGGGGAAATGCATTTTTTCCAGCTGTTGGAGCCACAGTTGCAAACAGTTGTAACACGTTTGCAAACAGTGGGAGCGCATGTTGCTAAAGTTCTTTTTGTTTCGCCTAGTGAACACTAGCAACTGTTTAAGAATCTTTGACAAAACTGTTGGCAAACTTAAAAACTGTGTGCAAACTGTTTTGCAACCTTGTACAAACCCTGACGAAACCCAGAAAGTGCTGCTCCGTGAGATACTAGCTTGATTTTTGCCGACATTCGGCAGAAAAGTTGGCGAATCCCAAAAAAATCGTCACATTGGTCAACATTTGCCACTTGGTGAGATATTACCCTTTCAGTTTCATCACATTTCGGTGGTGAATGATTGTTAAAGGGGTACTATGTAGTTGTTTATTTGAAATCTCAGGTTCCCAAATTCATGATTTTTCTTCAGTTTGTTATATTCCTCAATATCATGTTTTTGTGCATACCGAATAGTGACAGGTTGCGTGTATACTTGTTTGCTTATTGCACATTCTTTTATGTTTTTGCACTCTGCTCTAACATTTCCACTGCTGCCACATCTTGAATTTTCCCACTGTGTGACTAACAGAGATGTTTGTTTGTATTTTACCTTGTGGTTGCACATCTGCAGCCTCTTCATTCCATTCAACACATCACAGTCAAAGCTGTTTTGGTGGGCAAACCGACACACGGTTCTTTTCAGGAATAAATGGAGGGAATAAGGCTGCAGTTCCCCTAATGACCACAAGGTGTCACTAGAATTGGAGGTTCAAAAGTTCCAAGCGCTACCTTTACACCGCGTTTCAAATTATTATGCAAATGATATTTGTCTCTGATTTTCCTAAATAGTCAATGCAAATGACAGTCAGTATAATTTTCAAGTCATCAACCGTTAGAGCATAATTTAAATTTTATGAAACAAACCTCCAAATGATAACAATTTTTTTGCAAAAATAAAAAAAAAAATCAAAATGCACTGTTCCAAATCATTATGCACAGCAAAGTTTTAAAACATTTTATTGGTTATAAAGAACTGAAAATGGTCATTTGTTGAATTTTCAGTATTAGGAGGCCATGATTCCAGCCCAAAACATGACCCCGCCACCTCCTTGCTGACATCACAGCCTTGTTGGGACATGGTGGCCATCCACCAACCATCCACTGCTCTATTCATCTGGACCATCCAGGGTTGCACGGCACTCATCAGTAAACAAGACTGTTTTAAAATTAGTCTTCATGTATTTCTGGGCCCACTACAACTGTTTCTGCTTGTGAGCATTGGTTAGGGGTGGCCAAATAGTAAGTTTATGCACAACTGCAAACCTCTTGAGGATCCTACACCTTGAGGTTCGTGGGACTCCAGAGGCACCAGCAGCTTCAAATACCCGTTTGCTGCTTTGTAATGGCATTTTAGCAGCTGCTGTTTTAATCCCATGAATTTGTCTGACTGAAACCTTCCTCATTATGCCTTTATCTGCACGAACCCGTCTGTGCTCTGAATCAGCCACAAATTTCTTCACAGTATGATGATCACGCTTAAGTTTTCATGAAATATCTAGTGTTTTCATACTTCAGCCAAGGCATTACACTATTTGACACTTTTTGGCAGCAGAGAGATCCTTTTTCTTTCCCATATTACTTGAAACCTGTGGTATGCTAAATAACGTGGAACATCCTTCTTAAGTAGTTTTCCTTTAATTGGGCTCACCTGGCAAACTAATTATGACAGATGTCTGAGATTGAGATCAGTGATCCAAAGGGCCCTGAGACACATTACCATCCAGGAGTTTAATTGAAAAACAAAAAATTGAATGTTTGACACTAAAATACTATTTGCATAATAATTTGGAACACTGTAATCATGGATCCAAGAATTTCATCATGTTTAAAGATTCCATACAGACCAAAGGGGTTGTAATTCAAAAGTGATTCACTTACCAAAAAGGGAATTAACAACACATTTTTTAAGATGAATCAGTTGTTTTGCTGCTGTTTGATGGTAGATAATAAAGCAATAATAATGTGTTCTCCTGTCACTTCCTGTTCTTGCACAGACCATCTTGAACTGTAGATAATGAGAATACTCATTTTGCTCTGCACTGCTGGTGAATTCAGCGTAACGGCACATAAATCAGTTCTCCATGCATTGCCAGCTCTAGCATATAATGGCCCTTGTGCTTTCAGCGAACAGAAGCTATTATCACCACTCCAACATGTTAGATTTCAGCCAAACATGGGAGGAAGCCTCACGGAGACTCGAGTCTGTCTGACCAGCAGAATAAATTGCAACAAAATTGAAAAACTTAAACATTGAAGAGTTGTTATTGTGTGTGGCTTTAGCTCTTTAAAATCTCAATTGTCTTCATCATTGACTGCGTGTTTGTGAAAGTAGGGTTTTTTTTTTATTGCAAAACTTTGGAAAGAATTCATGCAATAATTGACATGACTTGCAAAAAAAATTACATGCAGTATGTTCTATTAAAATAATTTTAACCATTTTGTCTGATATCAATATCTCAACTCTTTTCTTTGTGATGCTTCTGTGCCCTCTAAAGCTGTTTTCTCTTCTAACATGTTGAACTATTTCTGGTGAGTTCCCAGACAAACAACAAGGGTCTTCAACAAAAACACTCCAGACTTGCATGTAATGTGGGTGATCCCTCTTGTTCCCAGCAGTGTTGGCGGCGGATTTAATGCTTTAGAGCTCCAAATATCTCAATTAAAGAAAAGCTATGCTCTTGAGTACACAACTGTTTGCTCTTTGTAAATCAATAGCTTTGGACAGACATTGCTTTCTGCTCATGAAATTAAATTGAAGAAAGAAAATGCAGTTGAAAGCAGTTTGTGTAACAATTTTTGATGGCTTTTCAGACCATCTCTTTCTGCAATTACATCTTATTCTTTTTTTTTTAAAGCATTGATTGCTATTTTTACTGTTATTCATCCTTGCCAATTGAGCCTTTTTTTAAAGGATATGCATTCAGTAGTGGTCCTGCCGAGTGAGACAGTAATTGTATTAAAGCAACTTAAATTCAATTCAATTCAATTCAATTCAGCTTTATTTATATAGCGCCATTTCACAACAACAGTCATCTCATAGCACTATCAACTGTAGGGGGGAACCCCCACAGTTGCAGAAAGACCCCAGCAATCAGGCGATCCCCTGTGAGCAAGCACTTGGCGACGGTGGAGAGGAAAAACTCCCTTTTAACAGGAAGAAACCTCCAGCAGAACCAGGCTCAGGGAGGGGCAGTCATCTGCTGCGACTGGCTGGGGGGTGAGGGGATAGAGAAGAAGAAAAGAACAGACATGTAGAGAGCAAACAGCACGATGGGGACTCAATCTATGGGAGAGAACAAACAGATGTTAACACTAGAAGACCCAGAGAGGGGCCATTTGGCCTTTTTGGCTAGAAAACCCATAGGGGGACCATCAAGTGGCCACAAGAGGGCTAATGTCTGGGTCTTCTAGTGTTAATGACCAACAAAAAAAATATTTCATAGAGAGTGAGGAAAGGAGTGAGGCCCAGTGCATTACTGGAGGTCCCCCGGCTGACTAAACCTATTAGCAGCATAACTAAGGGAGGGTTCAGAAACACATGATCCCTCCCTAATTGTAGGCTATATCAAAAAGGTAGGTTTTAGCCCTATTCTTAAAAACAGAGATAGAGTCTGACTCCCGAATCCAGATTGGCAGCTGATTCCACAGGAGAGGAGCTTGATAACTGAAGGCTCTGCCTCCCATTGTACTTTTGGAGATTCTAGGTATTACAAGTAATCCTGCATTTTGGGAGCGTAGTGCTCTGTTAGAATAATACGGTAGTATCAGATCTTTTAAATAAAAAGGAGCCTGATTGTTTAGAGCTTTGTAAGTAAGAAGAAGGATTTTAAACTTAATTCTAAACTCTATGGGAAGCCAATGAAGGGAGGCCAGAACCGGAGAGATATGATCTCTCTTTCTAGTACCTGTTAAAACTCTTGCTGCAGCATTTTGGATCAGCTGAAGACTTTTTAAAGATGTTTTAGGACAGCCTGATAATAAAGAATTACAATAATCTAATCTCGAGCTAACAAAAGCGTGGATCAGTTTCTCAGCATCACTCTGAGACAAGATGCTCCTAATCTTGGCAATATTACGCAAATGATAGAAGGCAGTCTTAGAAACAAATTTAATATGTGAATTGAAGGACAAATCCTGATCAAAAATAACTCCAAGGTTCCTCACAGAGCTATTAAGAGAAAGAGTAACCGCATCCAAACTGAAAGTTTGATTTGGAAAGGAATTTCTAAGGTTTTTTGGACCAACAAGAATGACTTCAGTCTTATCTGAATTTAATAGCAGGAAATTACAAGTCATCCAAGCTTTGATTTCCTTAAGACAGGCTTCTAACTTGGCTAATTGATTACTATCATCTGGCTTCATTGACAGGTATAATTGTGTGTCATCTGCATAACAATGAAAATGTATACAGTGCTTTCTAATAATGTTGCCTAATGGAAGCATATATAAACTAAAAAGAGTAGGGCCTAGCACAGATCCCTGTGGAACTCCATGACTAAGCTTTGAGTTGAAAGAAAACTCAAATGTAAACGTCTGAGTCAAAATCTGTGATGCTAATAGGAGATGCCTCTTTAAAGGGAAAATTCACCACAAAACCAACATTACTTTTGGTGTGGATTAAGTAACGGCTCTATAAACTGTCTTGAATATTATAGAACTTAAAGGTGTTTGGCTAGAGGTTGATAGAGTAGCTAGAAAGTGTACTTGAGTAAAAGTGGTGTTATCTTATTATTTTAGTTAGTCAAGTAAGAGTAGTTACCAAAAAATTGCTTTAGTAAGACAGCATCTACAAAGGGAGTTTTCCAGCTGAAAGTCGACATCATGTTTTTATTTTGTTCCATTGTCTACATTTGGTCTGGTTAGGTTTGGTTTCACACTGCTCCTTTTCCAAGTGAACTAAACAACTTTACATGATGCACCTCTGTCTTCTTGTCATGACGACGTTTCAGATGTTAGCAGTGACCGGTAGTTAGCATACATACGACTCTTCCTCCGAGGTGTTTTCTGCAGCTCTGGACACATCATAACTGCAGTCCAAGTTAAAACAGGGGAAGTGCTACCACAGCCCATTTTCCCTCTTGTCGTCTGCATTAGCTTCTTATGCTTAGTTTGAAAATTTGAACCTTTTTTTGCTTTCACACTCGAAATAAGCCGATCATGGTTCAGTTTGAGACAGACCAAGACCATCTCTTTTTGCCAGACCAAATTTCAACTCTGGTCCAGACTGTGGTTCTGGGGGGGAAGTTTCACACCTAAAATTTTGGTCCAAATCAAACTGAAAAGTCAGAAAGTCCAGACCAAACGGGTTAGGTGTGAAAGCACCCTAAAAAAAATCTACACGAGTAGTGACTTTGCACTCACCAGTTGGTGGGATTTGTCTCCGAAATGTCTTACTCTTTTCAGTAATGTTGTAACATTCGCGAACAATTCGTTCAAATGTACTCAGTTTTATAGGTGAACATACTGTACTGAGCATTTACTGGAAGCCAGGAAACGCCAGCTGAATCACCCATCAAGGCAGCGAACAAGTCCCGCCTGCTCCGTTCAGCCGACTCTCTCAGTTCAGTGAGTGGTAGGCAGGTGGAGCTCCAGTACAGCACTGACTCGGTTTACGAATATTTCAAACAGATCTTTTTAGCAAATGAACTGGAAGTGACTCAGTACGTTTTAGTGAACTGCGGATCCCATCACTACTTTTCAGGTAAATTTCAGGTTTTTTTCCACAAATTTGTGACTTTTTTTTTTCCTAATAAATGTACTACTTTTTTGCTAGAAATCTGCAGCTTTTTGCAATCAGTTTGTGGCTATTTTCACATTCCAACCTTTTTCATAAATTTGCCACATTTTAATCATAACAAACATAAGAACAAACATGATGGGAGAAGACCAGGACATAAACGGGGACAGAAAAGACATTTAGGCGAAGCTGGTTTCATTGTTTTTCTTTAACAGTTTGTCATTTTGATCGTAACCTTCAGCCATGTTTTCATCCAGTTTATGTAATGTGTAGGAACTGTAACCTCATGATTACTTACACAGCTAAGTACAGGCTACAGTCACCCTATATTCTACAGGGTAACTACAGACATACACCTGTGGCCAATTTAGAATCACTAAAGTAACAAGCCTGTCTTTGGACTGTGAGAGGAAACAGAACACCCAGAGTCAACCCACTCAGACACATTTCTTACATTGAGAATACATCTTACATCTACTGCCGCTAACACAAAACCCAGTTAATATCTAACCTGTTTAATTCCACCCAAAGCAACCCAGATCAATAAACAACACTAGATTATCTAGACATTCATCATCCAATGACCATGATTTTGTCTCCAGTAATTACAGAGCTACAGCCATTCCCAAATAATACGTACATCTGTGTATGGTGTTTTAGAGCTGTGGCAAGTATTGATTACTCTGAGGTTTTAATTAGGCAAAAGCACTTTCACTCTATCAGGCGGCCTGCTGGCTCGCCACTGGCAGTGAAATGATGAGGCAGAAGTGAGCGGATGGCGCCATTTGTTTAGACAGGTTGGCACCGTCAGTCAGTTAAATCCCAACTTTTCAGGAATGTGTATTTAAACAGAGCCGCCCCCAGGAGCATTCATCACAGCCATCTCGCATCCATTCATCAGCATCAGAGACTCGCGGTGTGTACATTCACTCTGTTACACAGCCACAGTGAGGTTGTTATTGTGTTCTCGACTGCCATGGCCCGACCACACAGCATCCGTCATCGGCCAATGGGGCTTTTGCCAAAAGTGGCCATCATTAGTTCAGAGCTGATTGATTGGCTGCTGAGAAAATGTTTCGCTTTCATACATCATCTCCTTGATGGTGAGCACAGACCAAGTTGCTGGGGAAGGGCTGCTAATGTGCTTTAGAGCCACAAGTGGATGGAGACTGTGAACGCCGGTGGCTTTCATGCTTTTTCATGTGTCAAAACCTGTTATGCAAGTAGGAATCAGATATTAATGCATTCCAATCATGCGAAATGCTGCGGTGGATTTAATTTTGAAGAACCAGAGAAGCCGGTATCTACAAAGTTAGTGTAGAAATGGAGTTTGATGGATAAAAGCCTTGTTTTCATTAAGTTTGAAGGTATCTTTGCAGTAGGGTCTGACAAATGCTGGCCTGACCTTTGATTGGTATTTTCATGAGCCACCTTTGCCTATACATAGAAACAACACTTTAATAAAATGCTACTTTTTTTCTTACATACTGCACATTTAGGTTGAATGACTAGGTCTTACCCCTCCATGGATCACCACCTTATCGTGGTGGAGGGGTTTTGGTGCCCTGTTGATCCCTGGAGCTTCTGTATGTTGTTGGTGGGAACTTGTCCCTGATAGGGTCTGCCAAGGCAAACTGGTCATGGATGAAGGGTCAGACAAAGAGTGATCATGTGGATACCCAAGAAAAACCTAAAAACGAGGATCCACTATAGCCTGCCTGGTATGGGTTCACTGGGGCCCCAACCTGGAGCCAGACCAGGGGGAGGTGCTTCATGGTAGGTTCCTGGTGACCATATTACCTAGCTGGTAATGGGTGCTGTGTGGATCAGGAGGGTAGCAGTCTAGGCTTCTCGGCTTAAACTTTTGCCATGGCAACCTGGACCCCCAGGTGGGTGAGTGGATGGATGGATGGATGAAGGGACTAGCTCTTATTCATGAAATATCACAAGTTTTTGATGGAATTTCCAATGACAAATTGAGCAATGTAGACCATGAAGAAAATATGGATCACTGCCATGATGCATACATTAACTTGTGAAGTCCCTTTTAGTCCTTTTGGAAAACATACCAACAGTAGGTAGGTATGACACTAAGGGGCAGATTTTTTTTTCCACAATATCTTTATTGAACCTTTTTTTTTTTTTTTAACAAACATGATACAAACAATCAAACACTAACACTAAAGTACTACAAAAAAAAAAAATGCACTAAAAACACCAACAACCACCAACAAAATCAAGTCTTCAACAATGCTCCTCTGTTTAGTCTAGACAATCCAATACATAAGTATACATATTATGTTCACCAGTTTGGAATTTACAAGGTCCACACACA
The DNA here is from genome assembly GCA_020510985.1 of Pholidichthys leucotaenia. Classification (NCBI taxonomy): domain Eukaryota; kingdom Metazoa; phylum Chordata; class Actinopteri; order Cichliformes; family Pholidichthyidae; genus Pholidichthys; species Pholidichthys leucotaenia. Next base: position 211,280,639 of record CM035844.1, read on the forward strand.
TCATTCACCTTCTTCTTCAAGAGTTATGTTTAAATTTTTTACATAATCAATAAAAGGTCTCCATATATTCTCAAACACAATTTCCTTTGATTTCAGTATATATGTTATTCTTTCTAATGGAAGGTTTGTTAACATCTGTCTTAACCACTGAGTCACATCTGGTCTATGAGTCTTTTTCCATAATAGTGCAATACATTTTTTGGCATTAAGCAAACTGAGGTCTATGAATGTTCTTTCACTTTTATTAAAATTATGCTTTTCTGGGTACAGACCCAACAAAAACAGTTTAGGATTCAATATGATTTGTTTTGAGATTATTTTTTCAATTGTTACCCTCACCTCTTCCCAAAACATTCTTATTAATCTACATTCCCATAAACAATGAAATAGGGTTCCTTTACTTTCCATGCATTTTGTGCATGTATCTGGTATATTTTTGTTATATCTATTTAACTCCTCCGGTGTAACATACATCCGCATTAACCATTTGAAATGTATCAATTTAAGGCGTACATTTATTGATTTGGTTTGAGCTTCTGTACAAGCCAATTCCCATTGTTCCTCTGAAATTTCAATTTGCAGATCTTCTTTCCAGTAGTTTAATCTTTTCAGTGAATTTTCACTTGAAGATAGTGTCAATGAGTTATAAAACTCTGAAATAATACCCTTTCTTTTACTATCTTTCATCATCATTTTTTCCAAGGATGAATAAATAGGTCGAGTGAGAGCTTTATTTTGATTTGATCGAATAAAGTTTCTAAGTTGAAGATATTTAAAAAAATGTGTTCTATTGAGATTAAATTTGATCCTCAGCTCTTCAAAAGACATTATGTTGTCTGCACATGGCAAATATAAATCCTGAATCTTTTGTATCCCTTTTAAATTCCATACTTTAAATACAGCGTCCGCTCTCCCTGGTTTAAAATATTGATTACCCCATATTGGACTAAATTGTGACAATAACTGTGGTTCTTTTAAATAGTTTTTAGCTTCACACCATATTTTGATCATATGCTTTACAAATGGATTTTTAACTTGTTTTTGTAATTTTTTTGCCGAGTCTGAGTATATGAATATGGGAAGAGGTAAAGGTAAATTGTATGATTCCATTTCAGTCCAGTGAGGGAGATCATTTGATGAAAAATAATATGTCATAGACCTCAGTTGTGCCGACCAATAATACAACATAAAATTTGGACATTTCAGACCTCCACGATCAAATGGTAAATATAATAAAGACAAACGTAATCTAGCCCTCCTGTTGTTCCATATAAATTCCACTAACTTTTTTTTTTATTCTTGAGAATAGATCTAAAGGTGGTGATAAGGGAATGTATTGAAATAAATAAAGTATTTTAGGTAAAATATTACTTTTAAGTATATTGATTCTCCCGATCATCGACATTGGTAGTGACATCCATCTCTGAGTTAACTCATTGATATCTGACATTAAGGCTTCATAGTTGACGCTGGCGACTGATTCTAGCTTAGGCATAATTTGGATTCCTAAATATTTAAACTGATTTACAACATTGAATTGATTTACCTCAGGGGCTGGGTAATTTCTCTGGGTCTCATTTAGCATTAATATTGAAGATTTAGTTTTATTTATTTTATATCCTGATATTTCCCCAAAATTCTTTATTAAATTCAACAAGGTTGGAATTGATTTTTTTAGATTCGACATAAACAAAATTATATCATCGGCGTACAGGGAGATTTTATGTTCTGTTGGTCCAACTTTAATTCCATATATTTGTGAATGTAAACGTATCGCTGTCGCTAAAGGTTCAATTGCCATAGTAAACAGTAAAGGTGAAAGTGGACAGCCTTGTCGACATCCTCTATTGATTTTTATTGGTTTTGAAATATTGTTATTTGTTAGGATTTCTGCTGTAGCATTATTGTATATTATTTGAACCCATTTTATGAAATTATTTCCAAGTCCAAACCTTTGTAGGACTTCAAAAAGAAAGGGCCATTCAACTCTATCAAAGGCCTTTTCGGCGTCCAATGATAGGAGAGCTGTATCCGGTGCTTCTTTATTAAAATAAATAATATTAAATAGTCTTCTTACATTATGGAAGCCTTGTCTACCCTTTATAAAGCCATTCTGATCTCGATTAATAATATTTGGTAAAATTTCTTGTATTCGTCTTGCTAAAATTTTACAGATTATCTTAAGGTCGGCGTTTAATAGGCTTATTGGTCTCATATTTTCACATTTATTAGAGGGCTTACCTGGTTTTGGCAGCAGTATAATTAAGGCATTATTTATGTATGATGGTAAATTATTATTTTGAAATGCTTCTAAAACCATTTCCAAAAAAGGTTTTATTAATTTATTCTTAAATTTTTTATAAAGGTCAACTGGAAGACCATCTGGTCCTGCACTTTTTCCTGATTTCATATTATCAATGGCTAGCCCAACTTCTTCTTGACTAATTTTAGACTCCAATATCTCCCTGTTTTCATTTGGAATACACGGTATAGATAGTTCGTTCAAAAACCCATTTAGTTTTGTTAAATCAGGTTCATTTTTGGTATCATATAATTTTTCATAGTAATCTCTAAAGGCTCTATTAATTTCTAAAGGATCTATAACTACCTGTCCATTACTTATAATACTGGTAATTGGTGTTTTAATTTCCAATTGTTTAATCTGCCATGCTAATAATTTTCCTGATTTTTCACCTTGTTCATAAAAAGATTGTTTCAATCTTAGAAGACTCGAGGCAGCTCTATTCGCTGATTTTTTGTCGTATTCAGCTCTCAAAATCAGTAATTCATTCTCCAACCTTGGGTCACTTCCTGCATACACTTTTTCCTGAAGACTTTTTATTTTATGTTCCAATTTAGCTCTCTCCTCTCGAGTCTTCTTAGATTTTGATCCTGTATAACTAATAATATGTCCCCTAATAAAAGCTTTGAAAGCCTCCCACTTTACACATGCTGATGTTTGTGTAGTATTGATGTCAAAGAACTCGTCTATCTGTTTTTCTATATACTTGACAAATTCCTCATCCTGAAGCCATTTATGCTGAAATTGCCATCTACCTGATTCCTTTGTCAATTTTTTATCTACATATATTAGACAACAGGGTGCATGATCAGAGATCACGATGTTATCATAAAAGCAGTTTTGAATCTTGGACCTTAATTCTGTGGAAATCAAAAAATAATCAATACGTGAGAATGTCTTGTAGGTACTGGAATAACAAGAATAGGCTTTAACTTGTGGTTTCATTTCTCTCCATATATCTAACAATCTCAATTCTTTCATAAAATGATTAATAGTCATCCTACATCCAATGTGCGTACAATCCAGTCCTGTTGATCTATCCACACCTGGATTCAATGTACAATTAAAATCCCCTGCTATTATATGTTGCCCTGTAAGTGATGATAAGATGAGAAATAAATTAGCAAAGAACTTCTGATCATCTATATTGGGACCATATAAGTTCACAAGATTTATATTTTCTAATAGCAAAGAACCTTGAATGATTACATATCTTCCAAATTTGTCTCCAATTACATTTTTCACTTGAAAAGGAACTGATTTATGTATGAGAGTCATAACTCCCCTGGCTCGGGATGAAAATGAAGAGGTGAATACACTTCCCTGCCATCTACTCCTAATTCTTTTAACATCCTCCTCTATCAGATGAGTTTCTTGTAAAAACACAATTCTTGAACCCATGTCCTTTATTTTATTCATAACTTGTTTAAGTTTTTTTAAATTTTGTAGACCTCTGCAATTCCATGAAGTTAAATTAAGATTAACACTTTGGTCCATGATCAATAGAGAGTTTGGGATTACCTTGCAGTGTAAACATGCTCATACAGAGAAGCAAAAACATGAGTGGTTGAACATTCATCCTACAAACTACACACAAACAAATTTCCCCTTCCCACACTTGTGGCAAACCCCCCAAAATCAAAAGAAAAATTCTGTCTCCCGATATAGCCATCGACCGTTCCACACCCACGGGGAACAGCCTAAGCCACTCCTTCTTCATCCTCCCAATCACCCTAACTCTACTGCTTTTAATGACGTAACATTAACTCTCCTCTGTAGTTTTCCAACTTAACTCCAAAATTTTTAACAACTTTGTACATCATAGTTTTTTTTTTGTTTGTTTTGTTTTTGTTTTGTTTTTTTAATATATAATACAATCTATATTTTGTAAACTTACTATTTACTTCAAGTCAGTCAGATGCCTGTGCAAATGCTTAATTATTCTACCTTATATTTTGTTCATGCTTAGCTCCCACCAGTCTCTTCTTCTTCTTTGATCTTCTTGATGAACTCCTGCGCCTCCTCTGGGGTCTTGAAGATGTGGGTTCTGCCCTCATACGTGGTCAGCAGTCTCGCAGGATAGATTACACCATGACGAATCCCAAGGTTGCGCAGCTCCTTACGTACGGGATCAAACTGCTTCCTCAATTGCTGGATTCCTGTGGCCAAATCTGGGTAGAACCGCACCTGCTGGTCCTGGTGTTTAATCTCTCCTTTAGCACGTGCAGCGTTGAAGATCTTCATCCTGTCTCTGTTGCTAAGAAACTTCATAATTAAGGTCCTCGGCGGTCCCTTATCTCTCCGTGGGCCAATACGATGTGCTTTTTCCAGAACCACTGCTGATTGCAACTCCTCGCTGCCCAGCACCTCCGGAATCCACTTTTCCAGAAAGGAACATACGCCCCGACCTTCTGATTCCTCTGGAAGACCCACCAGCCTCAAATTATTCTGTCTCGACCGAGATTCCAAATCCAAAATATTATCTTCCAGAGATTTATTTTTTTTTTCCAAAGTGCGCACCTTTAATTGAAGACGGGTGACGTCATCTTCAGCACTAGCGAGACGGAGCTCCATCTGCGCCGTTCGTTCTACACAGTCACCCAATTCCTTTCTTATTCCTTCCAACGCTGTCATAATCCCATCAAATCTAGAGGAGAAGTCCGCTCTCATTGAACTCATGGCAGCCATCAGCGCATCTGCGCCTCCCCGCAGATATCGCACCATTGCCAGCCTCCTCCGCCATATATGGAGTTTTGTTTGCTGCGTCACAGACCTGAAAGTCCGTTAATTTGGACTGTTTCGGCGGCTCGCTTTTTCCTTTTCCTGGTTTTCCAGCCTTAGGCTTCGCCGACATATCCTCGCCCAAATGCTGGGATACGTTCTGTCCCAAATGAGAGAGTTATTTGCCGATTTTTTTTCTCCAGGAGCAGAGCAGAGCGAGACACGTCCGTCCTACGTGGCAGCCATAACCGGAAGTCTAAGGGGCAGATTTACTAAGGCAGTGCAAATTAGCGAGTGCGCAAATTAGACAGAGCGCCTAAGGGAGTGGCCAATTTTTGCCAGTGATCTACTAACAACATGCAAAATTATGAACACAGACGCAGTCACTTCATTTCAATAATGACCACCCATCCACCAAGAGCACCGCAAAATTGTGCACAGATACAGCTGATGAGGAAGCAGGTCATCAACACAGGTGCAGCCAGTTTGGTGGAGCATAATAGGTTGGTTTTTTTTTTAAGCTTTTTTTAAGCTTTTGTTTAAGCGCAAACCCCAATAAAATAGTTTATATTTGTTTGTCATATATCAAAGTTTTGATTTTCATTTCACATGGCAGACTCCTTTGTTTAACCTCTTGTGCTCCGTTGTACCGCGGACGGGCAAGTCTCTGCGTCCTAGAGCGCACGAGGGCGCTCGTGCGCTCTAGGACGCATCATGGAGATTGTGATATAGGTGGTGTATGGCGTCCAAGCACGCACTGAAAATAAAAGCTGCAGACACAGCCGCGAACAGATTAGTTCATCTGATTGACCTCTCATTCGACTAATAAGAGCCTTGAATTGGGTTTCTGAAACCTTGAAGAACCAATGAATGAAAACCTAGGAAGGAGGACCCGCCTACTGTGAATGCAGGAGCCAATTGAAGCACAGAAGTTCGGGCTGGGTGAAGAGAGACTTACTGCTGCCACAGATGAAAAAAAAAAAAAAAAAAGGATGCAGGAAGAACCTGCTGCAGACCCAGTAGCACGGAGGCCACCCACAAGTGCGACCTGCACTCATTCCAGCAGAGTAGACGTTTAGGATTCTCTTCCGTCATCATAGACTGACGGAGGCCGACGACAAAGGTCGTAAATCATTCGCCAAAACCGCAATAATGGAATTATGTTTTGACCGGGATCCACGAGCGGACCAGCGTCGCGTTCGTCTGACAATGGGGAAGAGAAGTTCGCCAGGACAATGTGGCTGTGAAGAGGTAAGGTGTTATAAGCTAAATTATTATTTATCCCTGAAAATTGTAATCAAAAAATGACTTTTGACCGATCGGTAAACTACAACTGTACGGCGCACAAAGTGCGTGCGCCGCGTTACACGGTTCTTCGCTGCCTCCGAACCGTGAATGCCCCCCGCGCTGCTATGATTCTGTAGCGGGGGGGTGGGGGGAGCCGCGGTGACGGCGTTGCTGTGGAAACATGCCACATCCGAGTGTAATCCGTCATGTAGCGAGGGCGGATCTCCGTCCTCTGTAGCGGGGGGGTGGGGGAACACCCCCCCCCCCACACACACACAGACACAGCCCTGAATGTGACCTTTCATTTGAGCCCAAGATGAAGCTTCTATGTTGAATCATTCAAAAGTTAGACGTTTTTCCAAACTGTGCCATTTGGCACAGTTCCAAAACGCCTGGGAACAGCCTGAGAACAAAGCTGTGTAATATATTCATTTTTTGTGGTATTGTTACAAAATTTGGACCTCAGCTGGATAACACTTGGTTCTACATTTCTGTTGCATTTTCCAGCCCGGATCTGAAGCTGTGTGTTATTTGCAAGCATTTGTATCCAAAAAAACACCCAGGCCAAATTTATTTTTTAAGTTCACTATGTTTAGATGACTATAACTCAGTGGCCGGAGCACTTAGATCATGTTTTTTTTGCCAAAAAATTCAAAGTATTTTCTTTTAAATGAGACCAACCCCATGAAGATGCTGCAAAGGGTTGAAGAACAGCTTTCGATTTACTTTGGGCACATTTTTTTTTGGGGGGGCGTTTTTAGGAAAATTGACTGGAGTGCAAGGGGTTAATATGTATAAATTAAGGACGACTCATAAATAAATTGATTATTGACCATCGTGTTTATTTTATTAACACAAGAACCGTCAAGATGGTCTGATGGAGACTCTGGGGTTTTATGTGAATAACTTTGTTTTAACAAAATCTACAGGTCTCCCAGTCCATGACTTTTCATAAATACTGTGTGTGCGTTTTATCTTTTCTGAAGTCTGGACCATAATAAAATTAAACACACAATTTCACTTATTCCTCGGACAGCCACAGCAGAGACTGCTGTCATTGAGTTTCTACGATGTTGCAATGTTGGGGGATGTATATGGATCTGTGCTCCTTTTGTCCACTCCAGGTAGGAAGAGCTGTACTATTTTATGGATACGAATTCATTGTTTAGAAAATCTTCATTTTATTTATTTGACCTTTATTTTACCAGGTAAAATATTTGAGAGCAGTTCTCACCAGGGATGTCCTGGTGCGCCATTGTATGTACTTAATGTTTGCTTTTATTCTTGTACTTAATCCCATTAGTGGAGAGATTTTGCCCTGCAATGTAAAGTGTGTTATAAATAAATTATTTTTAGGCTATATATAAACAAATGAATTTTTTTTTTTTTTTTAAATCCTCTGCTGGCTGATGTCCAGTTCAGCACAACACCGATCTCTGTGAGGCCGTTTCTGTTCATATTACTCTGTTCTGTCATGCCAAATCAAGTCATGCGCAGGGAGAAGCTTCTCTCTCTCTGGTCATACGCCCTCAGTTCTCGCTGTCATCAGGCACAGATGAATTAAGACAAGCTTTTTTTTAATGTTAAATCCTGATACATTTAGCAGAAGATTGACAACTGCAAACTTTAATAAATGACCTTGTGCCAGTCATTTAAATACTCCCCTCCCTCAAATTTGTGAGTTGATATGACAACTCCCACAAATATATATGTAATGAGGCCAGGAGCAAAATTAACATAGTCTACGCCTTTCCACTGCTAACTTTGCCCTGCGCCCTTTAGTAAATCTCAACAGTAGTTTTTAACGCCAAAACAGGGTTTTGCGATGGTGCAGCACGTTAGTAAATCTGGCCCTAAGTGGTTATCAACCAACTTATACATTACACCCTGCTTTATCATCAGTTTTTCCCTAGCTGTGATTATGGCTTACAAAATTAATCTCATGTCATGGTAAAGGAGTCCAGAAACTAGCAACTGGGATTCCCAGTCACTAGTTCAAATTCAAAGTTGGTAAAATTCAAAGTTTGTCACGCTCAGAGGCCCCAACAATTTGCCTGCCTTGCCTGCTGACATGCAGCACCTCTGGTTGGGACAATAAAGTGTTCAAGAAAATGTTTGTTGTGGTATGGAACCAAAGAGGGCTTAAACTGGAAATCAAAATACATGGCCAGAAGTGTAGCTATCCCTTCTTGTCAAGTACTGCAAGGGGGGGCTGAAAAGTTCATAGGTTGACTAAGGAGTTATGCTCGTAGGTGCTGAGCCTGTAGTACTTGTGCTTCATTGACCAAGGAACAAGAGGGCAGAGCTGAGAGTGAGAGAACTGTCAAGAGTATGGGTACAATAAACCCCATTTGGTCAAATTTGACCACTTTACCATGGTCACCCCCCCCCCCCCCCGTATATTCAGATTATGAAAATTAAGTGGCAAGACCAGACCCATGACCCAGAAGTTCCAGAAAAAGGATTGGATCATCAAGTCTCTGTGTTCCACATGCCAGATGGCGGAATACCAAAACTCAGGTCTACTATGAGCTAAATGAGAGTAAGCGATGCCAGGACAGTCAGCAGAAATTACACAAAGACTATTTGAAGCCAGTATAGGAATGGATGGCATATCAGTTGATAAGGCATAGCTGAGCGGAGAGCCCAAGTCCATACTCAGGCTCATCACGGAGAACTGAGCAGAATTTAGAGCTCATACACCCACCTCTGTGTACCAGTCTGCATGTCTAGTATATCAGTGTACATTCCAGGAGAATATGGGTCTCTGCAGACACCGGAGAGCTATCCAAAACTGGCAAATGATTTACTTGGCTGTCATCATCACCCACAACCGATAACCAGGACTCTAGTGATGACTCATTTGAGATGCAGGCTTATGTTGCGTTCGGGTTCTATGCAATCGGGCTTTTTTGTAAACAGAGGAATTGCCTCTGGCTGGGCATTGTTTAAAAAAAAAAAAATGTTTAAGGCACTACTGCACCAGCTTCCCTTTTTGATCCACAGGCATTTTGTCTGTAATACAGTGTGAGGATAATTCTTGCAGTTATGAGACTAAGAATACAGCTTTTTAATAGTAAACATTAGTAAAAACCCTTTATCAGACCTGAAACACCTCATGTATCATTTCTCAGCCCATTAAAGTGATGTTACTGTCTGTTCAGACATCTTTCTCCGCTTGTTTCAGACCCACCCAAAGCAGTGACAAGAAGTGTTTAAGGTACACCTGTAATATTTGCCTTACCTGTGACCTGTTATGCATGTAACCAAAGATATTCTTTATTACTTTGAATGATTTTGTCATTAGCACATTGGGCATGCATTTGGGCCAACTGCCAGGTGAATTTTACGAGTCAAACAACCAAAATCAGGCAGTTGCTGGTGGGTACCACACAAATTATCCCAAACAGTGTCACTTCCCTGACTTGAGCATTGTCTGTAGAGTGTAACTGTGTCAATGCATCCAAGCCCTGAGTGTGAACTACCGATGCTACATCCTTCAGAGCTGCAATAACTGAAGGTGTCTTCCTAGCAACCAAGGAATGCTGTGTTCCAGATATGTCAGAAGTTGAAACTCGAGGGTTGCAAAGATGCCACATCTTAGTGCAAGTCAAAAAAAAAAAGCCTTGGCTCTCATTTTTAGCCACCTTAACAGAAAACAATGCAGTCTGGGGTAATTTTGCATATGAAAACACCAAAACGACATGTGCAGAGATAGAAGTTGGGCAGTGCTAGGGGTACGACCAACTAGAAGAGACGCACAAAACCGAAGTGTTCATAAAGCTACATTTTATACAGCTTGTTGATTCATTAAGCATCGGTGCAGCCATCTTGGATTTTGAACTCTAGCATGGTGAGGGCTGCCTGACTTTAAGAATTAGGATTCTTGGGTGCTCCAGATGAAACTTCCTGTTGAAAACTTGGGGAATACTGACTGTAGTATTTTACCTTCATACACAACACCAAGATCTTGTCAGAGCAGACAGACGAGGAGAGAGGATCCAGAATGCAGGCAATGTCCGAGCAAAGTAGTTATTAAACAGAAAACAACAAACTAATAAAAGCACTGAATTAACTACAAAATAAAACGACAGATAATGGGAGCTGTAAACAAAGAAACTAAACTGAACACAACAGAGAAACTCAGATTACAAACTGAGGAGCCAGGAGATCATGGAGAGCACGGTGGAATAATCCACACAGACCAGACAGGATAAGTCCATGACATGACCTGTGTTGCCTAAAGGAGCAGCCAAAAAACCCCTAAATTTACACTTGAACTAATAATTACACAAGAGGACACATCTGGGGATTCAGGAGTGGAGGATCAACTAATGAGATTACATTAACAGATTACGTAAACAGGAAGACACTACCAAAAAATAAAACTAAACTTTCTAAATAAGCCTAATAATTCATAATAAGTTCAACATAACACAAAGGGAGGGCCTAATCCTGCCCCCATGACAGATCTGCCAGCACACTGAGGATTTATCAGAGTATTCTCTTTAATGTATTACTGTACCAAAGTCCAATACCAATAACATTGTTGTTGTCTTTTTTTGGTAAAGTAGGGGATGGAGTTGTATGATTCAATTAAAGAAAACGGAGCCACAGTTTTGGGGACATTTTTGATTGTCTGGGTCAGTATATGAGAAATACTTTGCTCCATTGCATTTAGGAGAAGGCAGACGTCTCTACAGCTGTTCTCTCTTAATATGGGAAGCCCATATAAAAGTGATCTATTTCTAAAAAGCACTACAGGCCAGAGGAAAACTATATCAGTTTTATATTGATTGCGATGTCTGTTTAGTTTCTTTCACATTTATTACACATTATACCCCTCTCTGTGCATGATTCTTGCAACAGAAAAATAAACTAAACATAAGTATGTTTTCTAGCTATAATCTTCTGCTGAAAGCATGCTTTTCCTTAGAACAGGAATTTTTCTGCCCCGTTGTGCTCCGCCGGTCATGCGAAGCAACGCCGCAGAAACTCACGGGGGACTCCGAGGTAATTGACTTCACCCTGTCGCTACCTGATTTTAATTAACAGCCCCGCACATTCGGTTGCAAACCTACAATATAAGGAGTCAAACGGGAGACTGAGGTATTAATTAACATTAAGTACATCTCCGAGCAAAATCAAAGTAAGTCATTTCCTCTCAGTGTTTAATGGGGGTTGTACAACAATTCTTGGGAATGTAATTAACTGAGCAATCTTGCAAAAAAGACGTTCAGCTCTTATCGTGGAATGCAGACAACATGGGAGGCTCCTTAACAGATTTACTGTGGCACAAACTTTTTTGTTTCCCTTTCTGCTTCGCTCTCGAGTATTTTCATTAAACTCTCAAGCTAGCCGAACTTTATAAAAGGCGGGGTTTGGCCTCAGCGCTAACAAGTCCCGCTTTTATCACAGTGACTCCATCCTGTGGGTCATAACTTTTTACAGCCACTCGTGTCTTAAACATCACCTCAAATATTCTCACTGAGTCCTATTACTTTATGGCTGCACATGTACCAGTCTGTTTGCATTCAAGCTACTTAGTGTTTTTAATGCAGCAGAGCGTTTGAGTTTCTATATAATGCATCCATCGTTATATATGTAGAAATATGCAGGCACTGGGGAAAGATTAATTTCACTTTGGTACACTACACTGGCAGCTTTATAGCATCCATCCATCCATCTTCTTCCGCTTAATCCTTTTCGGGTCGCGGGGGGGGGGGCTGGAGCCTATCCCAGCATCAATGAATCTAAAAATAAAGGTAACCAGGGTTATGCAACTTGTAGCTCTTGAGTCAATTACGGCTTATTTGGCCATAGCCGGTGTTTCACTGTGGCTTTGGCTTAAAAACCAGACTGTCGATGATGGAGCAGCTGATGAAAACACTGAGCACCCAGATCTCCTGACCTCTGACTCTGACCTTGAACACAACCTGGATGTAAACCCACAGCAGGAAAATTGTGTGCGAGCCTGGTGAGCATCGTGGTAATTGCCTTGAGTAGTAGAGTGGCCATTTTTTATGGATATACAGTCGGATGGATGATGCAGCACAAATGCATTAGCATCTTTTGGCTTTGCCTGAATGAGCTAATAAAAATGAACATAAATCAAGGAGCAAAGTGCAGTTAGTAGCAAATTTGCATGGTCTGAAATTAATTAGAAGTTACAAATTTGCAAATAAAGCTGCTAAAATGTATGATGAAGACTACAGATTTTGGAGAAGAAACTCAAAAATTTACCAGTAAATTTCACAAATGTGCAAGAAAATTTTTTTTTTGAGCAAAGTCATAAATTAAAGACAACCCCCTCCCCCCAAACATTTCCCAGAGTTAAAAAAAAATAATGAAAATTCATAAAAAGGCTTAAATCTTATGTATAAAAAGTTGCAAAAAGACAAGAAAAACCACTCAAATTGGTGAGTAAATATGGAACTAGAGACATACATGATTCTAGAGGGGTCCTAGGCAAAAATTCTCAGGGGGTCCCTCCAACCAGTGTTCATGTAATTTACATTTACAGCATAATACAAAGATACAGTTTTCAGTATCATAACACCACAAAGGCTACTCAACACACACATATGGGAAATACAATAAAATACCACACGACTTGCACACAGCACACAATAACGTCCATCAATGCATCCTAGTAGTACATTATCTACATTTTTTGCATATAAATTCAATAACTTAGCATACTTAGCTTGACAGTTAAGCTTGTCTGGACAAAAGTATTGTCCAAGTTAACTGTTTTTATTTTCAGCCTGCTAGCTGAGCAAACAAGACTAGTACCGTTGTCCTTGCCGTGACACCCAGGTACTCAACACGGCCACATCAGGACCAGCAGAGGCAGGACACACTAAGCTGCTCTGAGCTAAATTAACTACTGGATTATTTGCACTACTTACCACTGTCTTGCTTTCTTTTCTCCTCCTTTCTTTTGTCACTGCCAGATGAATAACCTCACTTCATTTTGATACAGCCGCTCTCACTTATTTGTTTACATAAGATGCGCTCTGGTACTTATGAGAGTGCCTGCCTTGCCTGTCAGCATGCAGCGTCTCTGACTGGAGGACACTCGGAGTGCATAAATCTGCCAAGGCTCCATCCGTTTGTCCTTCACTTCCTCTGGTTGTTCCTACATTGTGAGATAGGGCCTTGGCGGAGGTATGCGCTCATGGATCACCTCCAAAATGTAATGGGTTCTTCTGTAGCTCAAGGGCCACATCTGGTGAGTTTCATCCAAATCCTTCCAGTAGGTCGACCTGTGGGATAAAAACTGAGAGAGATAGCTGCTAGATGTGCTATTGGGTGTTTAGGTTTTATTTGTCTTTAGACTGTAGTAGTTTGCTAACAACCAGACAGACAGATCACCCCGATCACGGTACCTCCTTGGTGGAGGTAAGTAAGCCGCAAATTTCAGAAAAAAAGATTGTAAATGTAAAAGAAACTCACTAATTTGAGAAAATCACCCACAAATTTGCATGAAAGAAGTTGCAATTGAAGAAAAAAAATCCTGTGTCTACAGGTTAAAAGTTACAAAGTTAAAAAAGCATATTGAAGAGGAAAAACTCACTCAATACTTAATGGTGGCAAGCCAGTTTATACTTAAAACTCTCTGCTTTGTAGTGTTTTTAAGACTGATATAGTTTTGCTTCCATGCAAATTTTTTTCCCGTTTTTTCTTTTTGGTCCAAAAATTGCTCAAACTGCCACTTTGCACAGTAGCAGTCTGAGGTCAGCTGCTGCAGCCATGTTGCATGTGGCTGCAATGTGCTGCACCACAACACTGAGTGTGATCAGTGCGCCTCATTAAAAACGGCCGGTGCTGGAGTGGCCTTGTGGTCGCCGCTGAATATTTGATGAACCGTATAGCCATGTGAGCTCAGTATTAAAGTTTCACGGCACCGTTTCGGGGTTTTTTTTCTTAATTTTAACTTGACATCCATTCTCTCTGCAACACTTGCAGCACAGACGCCGTGGGTGCGTGTGTGCGGAATATTGAGCGTTTAAAGAAGAGATGCGCGCCTCCTCTCTCTCTCTCTCCCGTCTCCTCCTCCTCGCCTTTTTTTTTTTCGCGCTCCCACCGACAATCTTTTTGCCTTTTCTCATCCGTCAGCCACTTATTTCACACCTTTTCTGGGTGCAAAACCGAACACTGCGGGCGCCGTGAGAACGCAGCCTCCCGCTTCTCCCCTCCCTGTTCTTCCCGTTTTTAACCCCCGGCTTTACGGCTGCACCAGCGTGTCTTTCAGCTGAGTTATTTGCTCCTCTTGGCGGGGAAACGGCTGCAGTTTCTGCCACCTTTTGAGGGATCATGACCACGGCGAAGGAAGGCAACGCGCCGTCGAAAGCGGCTCAGCAGCAAGACCAGGTACGGATCCCCTCTCTCCGTCACTTTGCCCCCAGCGTATTAACATGGACCCGTGTCGCCGTGCCCGTGTTTGCGCAAGACCCAGGGGCGGCTCAAAGACGCTGCGATTTGCGGGGATGATTCGGTAGCCTCCGTGCGTAATAAGCGTTCGGACGCAGAGCCGTTTCCGAAGTGAAAGGCTGTATAACCGGTGCAGCTGAGATGATTTCAGGGATTCGGCGACTTTACAGTTGGGGCTTCACCTTGCAGCACGCAGGGCGCGCAGACGAGCGCAATTAACCCCGATGCGAGTCGTGCAGACGAGGGAGCCCTGCTGCGATTAACGCGCTTCTCAACAGTTTCCAAATGACGGTGCAGGGTGCCTTTGCTCGGTTTCACTTGATTGGCTGCACCTCCATTAGTCAGTAGAATGGTGACAAATCTGTTGAAGCAGCTGCTCAAACCTGTAGGGACTCTCCTTAAATAATAATGATGGTAATACAGGGAGAGTTGGGCAGCGTTATTTTTACGACTGTGTTCTCGGTGAAGCTGAGCAAACATTGCAACTCCA
The DNA here is from genome assembly GCA_020510985.1 of Pholidichthys leucotaenia. Lineage (NCBI taxonomy): Eukaryota > Metazoa > Chordata > Actinopteri > Cichliformes > Pholidichthyidae > Pholidichthys > Pholidichthys leucotaenia. Next base: position 211,295,875 of record CM035844.1, read on the forward strand.
CCTACACCACAGCGAGACGTGGACGGTGCAGTGGTGCATTTTGGAGGCTCTTTAAAGGTTTGCGGGCAAGTAGGTGTCTGGTAATGATGGTGGGTAGCTGTCATGGGTTGTTCTGTTGTGTAGCATCACTTCAGGATAAGAGATGTGCTGACTGGCGTTGATATGAACAGTTTCGTACAAGGCAACATTATTTGATCAATTTTAGGAATGATTAATTTTCTAGAAGGCACCGATTCCATATACTTTATTTTGAGGACCGATACCAGTTACTGGTACTTGATGATCCTTGTTGTCACCTACCACACTTCTGACATTTCTCCGGGAACTGTCTGCTCATGGCAAGATAAGTAAGAGTAGTTACTGCATTTAATTCCTGACCTGCGAGTCTTCTTCTTCTTGTGCATCACTGTGGTGTTGCTGTGAACACTGATGCAAATTTAGGAGTGCAGGTAGTAGATATAAAATCTCCAAGTTTTTGTTCCTTCCTTTTCTACAGTTGTTGCTGTTTTTTTGGCACATGCAAACGCTTGTTTTAACCAAATATTCCATTATCCACATATTTACCCGTGCAAATGATAGTCGGTGTGTTGGTAGGACATTTATGTGCACCTGTCTGTATGTTTGTCCGTGCACTAAAATAGATACAATCACCAAACTTGGTACAAGGTAGACCTAGACACACTCTGGAAACCCATTGCTGTTGAGGTCGGAGGCCAAGGTCACAAGATTTAAAAAAAAAAAAAAAAGTCACACTGCTCATCTTTTTCTCTAAAAGTGAGTGGGCGTTCAGGGCGTGGGTCTACATCGCTATTAAGTGCCGTCTAGTTGTTTTTGTTTGTTGCATTGGTATTGAGTTTTTGGATTTGATATTGGATTATTTGCATTTGTCCCCTAGATTACAATTTTAACTACTGAGTTTATCGCAAAAATGTAAAATTAGGAGGAAAATCTCTCAAATTGGCATGATAAAAGTGGTAAATCGATGATGGTCAGAAAACTGAGCCAAAAAAGGGCAAATTTACACGAAAAATACTCAAATTCACATGTAACACCCCCCCCCCCACACTCACACACAACAATTATAATGAAATTAGAGGGCACTCAGAGAGCACATACCTCCACCAAGGCCCTATCTTGCAATTTAAAGAATGTGGAAAAAGTGATCCAGAATCCACATACTGAGCCAGATCACCTCCAAAATCTGTATTTTGCAGGCAGGCAGAGGAGGAGGACCCAAATGCAGACTAGATGCAGTTCATAGGGATTTATTAAATAATTTATTTTTTTATTTAACTTTTATTTATACAGGGCAGTTTCATTGAGAGGAAACCTCTCTTTTTCAAGCATGCTCTGTTCACTCTCAGAGTTGCACATTCACACCAGGAAGCTGCCCAGTACAACCACAGACTGACGTGTGGCCACTGAGCAGCTCCGCTGGAGTAGTTGGGGTTAAGGGCCTTGCTCAAGGGCACCACAGTGGGGTTAAGGATGGTGGGGAAAACACTGCTATGTTATCTGTCTCACCCAGATCTGATCCTGCCAGTCCAGGAACTGAACTGGCGACCCTCTGCTCACCAGTCCACATCCCTAAACATTAGGCCACCACTGCCCAATAAAACAAAAGGCAGCATGGGGCCTGAAGCACAAACTAATCTGAATGGAAAATTCAAAGGAATAAACTAGGAAGAGCTGTGGAAGGAAAAATACAAACAAACCTTCAACCTGAGAAACCGGATGAGACGGAGGAGCAAAACACAGTTCTCTAATGGAGTGCAGAAGAGTTAATATCGCCATGAGGAGTGGCAGGACTCAACTGAACTTATGAGAAACTAATAATTAACCATGAGACACAGCTGGGAACACAGGTGAAAGGAAACAGGCTGAGGAGGCAGTTGCATCATCGCTAAAAGGTAAAGCAGAGGATCATAACCAAGGCTAACGGGAAGCGACTGTTATGTCGGTAAACCAGGATCAATGATGAGACTGAGGGTGGAACTAAACACGACTTTATTATGGACTCACTGTACAGTACAGACACTTCCGTCAGGCAGAGGTGTGGTCAAAAAGATCACCCCTCTTCCGCACAGTCCTCTTATACTCCGGGTGGCGGCGGAACCGGAAAGGTGGGGCCACCACCCATGTCACACCATAATATGTCCTAAGAACAACACTACACCCCCCCCCCCCCAAAACGGTCCAAAACATACACACAATTAAGAACCTCCTCAATTTGGAACCTGAAACATGCGCTAACTCAGACACAATTAGGGCCTAACCATGCACACAAAACAGCTAAGGCTAAGGGGGAACAGGTGGACTACCGTTCCACCCCCACACAACCAGACAGATTATTCTGCCGTCTCTTATGTAATATAGTCCATTAAACAAAATTGCTGTATCCCTAAAATAAAACACCAGACGAATCCCATAAACAAACCCAACGTACAGTTTAGTCATTAACCACGCCAACATCATGCAATGAACACATCACCCCCAAACATAGTCCTCTCGACTGGGAATCCTCTCTGGGTCAGATCACATCAGCGACCCCTAGAGGAGCCCAACTCGGCTTCCAGTGTCCCTGTGTGGCACGTCGTTTTACCGTGCCAGCCGGTCCTGCCCTGCTTTCATTTACTTTGCCGGCGAAGCCGTTGTGACCCCTTGCTCCTCGGTACCTCCCAACCAAACTCCAGGAGCAGAATGGGTCATCCACTTGGCTCCACCTGCCATCACGGGCATCCTACCGTGCCGCCCAGTTCCCTCAGCTAGGGTTACTTGGACCCTGGCACTGGAACCCTCCCACGATGGCCCTGGGTGGGGTTGGTCCTACTCATCTCCCAGAATACTAGGCCAAGGTTTGTCCCATACTGCATCATCCACCACTCGCAGAACCAGCCGGTCCCACAAACCACAGCCTGACCACTCCTCTCCTACACTGCTGGTGATGGTGAAGCCCAGTCCATAAAAAAAGGTCACAGCCCATAACATTCTCGCCACTGGCGGTCACCACGAACTGCAGGTTGGACACCACCACCAACTTGTACCGAGCCGTCAGTCCCACTGATCCCACCGTGGCCAACCTCTTTCCACCATACCCACACAGCGGCGCTGAATGACCTCTTATTCGATAATATGGGAAGAAACTCCTTACGGTGGGCCAATTCAACACGGACCTCACCACGCCCATGTCAATTAGCAGCGGCACCTCCACTCCGTCCAATTTCACCATGCAGTACGTACGACCATCAGAGCTCGGGGAGATGGTGTGGATGACTGTGGGAGTTGGAGCCGGGGAGTCCACTTTGCATCGCCGTTCCCCTCGCTCAAACCTATTACAGGCCCTGGCAAAATGACGCAGAAGTCCGCACTTGCCACAGCGTTTTACTCTTGCCGGACACTCTAGTCTTGTAACGGTGCTTGGTGGACCCACAACCCAAACACCTGGGCAATCCCGGGGTGGACTTTATCTTCACAGCGGTAGCGTACTCCTCCATATCTTGCACGCTATCATCGCTGTCCGGGTCCACAGCTTGTGCCGTTGACTGTGATTCAACTTGGCAGAGTGTAGCTCTTTCTCTGAGGTCATGTGACAGTTTGTCCGCTGCTTCACACTGCTGAGTTATCTCAACAGCCATGGCTAATGTCAGTTCACCCGGAGTTCGTGAGGAGCCTCGACCGTGCCGTCGAGCAAAGCGTGTGCTCCGCCAACTGGTCGCGGACCATCTCTTCCTCCAGTGCTCTGAACTGGCAGTCCCCGGCCAGCTGACGCAGGTCCGCCACATACCGTTGTCCTAACTCGTCAGTCCACTGGCAGCGCTGCCGAAATTGAACTCTCCGGGCGATGACGTTCTCAGGAGCGCGAAAATGTCACACCATTAGCTCAACAACGTCCTCGAAGCTATCGCTAATACCCAAGGTAGCAAGGATACGCTGTCCTTCCATACCCAAACTATGAACCAATATTGCCCGAGTCCGTATCTTCTTCAGTTCACCAAGGTTTAGAGCCACCAAGTAATTCTGGAATGTGGCGAACCATCTTGCCCAAGGGACTGGTGGCTCGCCGGGAAGCTCCAGAAACGGCCGAACGGTAGCGACTCCTGTGTCCATACTTCTATCCTTGTCGCCAAATGTTATGTCGGTAAACTAAGATCAATGACGAGACTGAGGGTGGAACTGAACACAACTTTATTATGGACTCACTGTACAGTACAGACACTTCCGTCAGGCAGCGGTGTGGTCAAAGAGATCACCCCTCTTCCGCACAGCCCTCTTATACTCCGGGTGGCAGTGGAACCGGAAAGGTGGGGCCACCACCCATGTCACACCATAATATGTCCTAAGAGCAACACTACAGAGACTACCAAAGTAAAACTAAACAGAGCCAAAATAGGAGGTACTTGAGATGAAATGAGACCAGAGAACCACAAGGATAACACAGAGAAACTTACAAAATAAACTAGGAATACTAGAAACTAAGCTAAATGAGAATGAGATGCTACAATAATGAGAAGTTCAAAAATATTATAGAAACAACTCAAATATTACCAAATGTAATGAGTTTTTCTGTAGCCAAAGGGCCACCTCTGGTGAAAATTTTTATCAAAATCCATTTAGAAGTTTTTGCATAATCCGGCTAACAAACCAACACAGGACAAACCAACTTGAAAACATTTCCTCAAATGCAGAATTTACAAGAACAGCTACAAATTTTGAGGAGAAATTTTTAAATTCACAGGGAAACATGCATATTTATCAGAAAAAATGTACAAAATTTATGAGAAAAAAAGTCAAACTTAAAAGAAAAACAGCAAATTTATGACATAAAAAGTCAGTTATAGGACAGGTCACATTTCTGAAAAGCACTGATGTTGATGCTGAGGAAGAAGAGAGACAGAACGGAATACCTGAATAATTCAGAATCCCAAAGCCCACCCATGTTTCCCTCTGCTAAGTATAACAGATCAGCTCAAATGTCATTCTACATGTCACAGTCACGCTCCATATTTGTGCTGCTCCTGAAAGAAACGACACAACCGTGAGAAGTTTGGTCACACACTCCACCGAAGCTAAAGCTCCATCAGTCGCACCCTGCATGTTTTGATGTGTGCAGCAGAATAGATTAGATTGTTCCGAAATGGTTAATAAATGGAAATTATCAACCAAAGCTGAGTGGGAGTTTTCCAGTTGCAGCTTTACACCAGTTTTTTTTTTTTTTTTTTTTTTTTTCAGTCATGCGGTCTGGATAATGGAGGATTTACATAAGGTTATTCAGAGACACTACCTTGGATCATAATTGATTTTTTGGACTATATTTCTGTCATTTCAGGATTAAATGGCCTTTTCCTTTTTCATTTCATAATTATTTTTCAAAAAATTCATCAGGTTCCCATAAAGTACAAACTGCTGTCAATTTTCAGCATGAATTATGAAGTTTTTATTTAGCAACAGTTTTTTATTAGTCATTTGAGGTATTTTGCTGGATAAATGACACCCAAGTACATTCCCCTTGTGCAAAGGCAGCCTGCTTATACATGGACTGTGAGGAGGTGGACACAGGAGGCTGCTGATGCACTTCAGGACTGCTTTGAGACGACAGACTGGGGCGTTCTCTGTGAACCACATGGAGTGGACATAGACAATATGACTGACTGCATCACAGAATACATTAGATTCTGTGAAGACATGACCATGCCAGCTCAGACTGTACACTGCTTCTTCAACAACAGACCATGAGTCACCAGTGACCTGAAAGCACTTCTGAACAAAAAGAAGAGAGCTTTTAGGGCTGGAGACAAGGAGAAGCTGAGGGGAGTGCAGCATGAGCTGAGAGAGATGCTGAGGAGGTGCAAGGACAATTATAGGAGGAAGTTGGAAGATAAACTCAGGCAAAACAAAACTAAAGATGTGTGGGAGGGAATGAAACAAATAACTGGGTGCAAGGGGAGAGTCGGGCAGCCATCTGGGAGCCAGGAGAGAGCTGAGGAACTGAATCTGTTTTTTAATACATTCAACTCACAGTCTGTCACCCGAGCAACACAACCAGACCCCCACGCACCCCTCCCCACCCACCCTCCTGTGCAGAACCTCTCTCCATCTCCCCCCTCCCCCTCCTCCTCAGGGGGCACCAGGACCCTCCCTCACTTCACAGTGACTACAGGCCAGGGGGAGAAACAGCTGGAGAGACTCTGTCAGCAGAAGGCGGCGGGCCCTGATGGCATGTCCGCCAGGACCCTGAGGACCTGTGCCAGCCAACTAGTTCCAGTACTGAAACACCTGTACAACCTGAGCCTGAGTCTGGAGAGAGTACCGGTGCTGTGGAAGACATCCTGCCTGGTTCCTGTCCCCAAGAAGTCATCTCCATCGGACCTGAACGACTATCGACCAGTTTCCCTCACATCTCATGTGATGAAGGTCCTGGAGAGACTGGTCTTAGCCCACCTGAGGCTGCAGGTGAAGACGTGGCTGGACCCTCTGCAATTTGCATATCAGCCCCATTTAGGAGTTGAAGATGCTGTCATCTACCTGCTGCATCGAGCCCATTTGCACCTGGATGGTGGAGGAGATACTGTGAGAATCACTTTTTTTGACTTCTCCAGTGCCTTTAACACCATCCAGCCACTGCTGCTGGGTGAGAAGCTGTGGGTGATGGGGGTCGACAGCTCTGTGATCTCCTGGATCACTGACTACCTGACAGGCAGACCACAGTTTGTCAGGCTGGGCAATGTCTTGTCTGGAGTGGTGGCTAGTGATATGGGAGCTCCACAGGGGACTGTGCTCTCTCCTTTTCTCTTTACCTTATACACCACTGACTTTCAGTACAACAGAGTCCTGCCACCTGCAGAAATTCTCTGACGATTCAGCTGTTGTGGGGTGTATAAGAGGAGGAGAGGAGGGGGAGTACAGGGCACTGGTAGACAGATTTGTGGAGTGGACCGAGCAGAATCACCTGAGGTTGAATGTCAGCAAGACCAGAGAGATGGTGATTGACTTCAGGAAGAGGAAGACACCTTCTCAGCCACTGCAGATTAGTGGGGAGGATGTGGGAGTGGTTGAAGACTATAAATACCTGGGTGTCAGGATCAGCAACGGGTTGGACTGGAGATCCAACACCGATGCTGCGCACAAGAAGGGGATGAGCAGACTCTACTTCCTGAGGAATATTACATACCTTCAGGGTATGTAAACTTATGAGCACAACTGCATGAAAAGCACTCATTAGTAGTGGTTAAAATACGATTGTGCTCATAAGTTTACATGCCTCCAGGGCAGTGAATTTCAACTGTGAGTTCTAAGGGGTGCCAAAGGGGGTAAAAAGGTCCAATTCAGGAAAACTGTCCATCACCCAATTGGTCCCAAAAATTTGCCTTTTTTTGACCAATCAAGTGAAAACAGGCAACCCTCCAGAGCCAGACAATTTTTTGCAGTACACCAGGCAAAATGGTTGAAAATCACTGCTCCGGGGTATGCAAATTTATGAGCATTGTTGTATTTTAATCACAACTGTTAAGTGCTTTTCATGCAGTTGTGCTCATAAGTTTACATACCCTGGAGATGTGTAAACTTTTAAGCACAACTGCCTATATTTGCAGAGACTGATATTGTGTAGCCTTAGCTATCAGGGTTTTTTTTTTTTTTTTTTTTTTATGTACTGCTTATAATTTTTTTATCCCCCGCCGAGGGATTATATTATGGGTCCGTCAGTCTAGCCATCCCACTTTTGTGAATTCAACTCCTCCTACAGTTTTGTTCCGATTGTTTTGAAACTAGGAACCAGGGTTTGGTATACACTGAAGACGTGCATATTCCAATTTGGCTCTGGTCTGATTATTTTTGCAGGAGTTACAGCCCCTGACTTGTGATGTACTATTTCACCTCAGTTCATAAACAGTCACTGTCTTGTGAAATCAACTCCTCCTACATTTTTGTTCCAAATGTTTGGAAATGTGGTGCCGGGGTTTGATATACATTGATGAAGCACATATTGCTATTTGACTCTGATCGGATGATTTTTGCAGGAATTGTAGACCTTGAGGTCAAGGTCATAGGTCAGTTTTTTTTTCCCGAAATCTTGTACACGTAATAACTACTGAAAGAAATTTTTTAAGTCTTTGGACTCTCTGATTACCTCACTTATTTGGAATGGTAAACATCCGAGATTGAGGAAAGTTTTTCTTCAAAGACCCAAATCAGTGGGTGGCATGGCTCTGCCTAACTTTCAATATTACTACTGGGCAGCAAATATCAGGTGCATGTTATATTGGAAACATTTCTATCTGGAACCCAAATCACCCATTTGGATCCTTATGGAGTCACATGTGGACAATCAAACCTCCTTACCGGCAGTTTTAGGTTCACCACTTCCCCTTGCTTTGTCTACACCGGGTAATAATAAAGTAGTTCGTCAGTCTCTTAGAATTTGGTCTCAATTCAGGAAAAATTTCGGTCTTCAGTTTTTCTCCATTAGAAGTCCAATTGCCGCAAATCATTTATTTACCCCATCAACTATTGATAGTGCATTTCATATATGGCACAGAAAAGGTTTAAAATCTTTTGCGGATTTATATTTTGATGGTCAATTTGCAAGTTTTTCTCAACTTTCCACTAAATTCGACATCACTTCTACACATTTTTTCCGCTTCCTCCAGGTCAGACATTATGTGCAAACCATGACAAAACAATTCCCTCAGAAACCTTCTGATAATCCTCTAGATGATTTTTTATTAGTTAAACCAACTTCTAAGGGGGTAATATCAGTTTTATATAATTTAATTTCAAATTTACAATCTTCTTCTCTGGCCGCTATTAAATTGAATTGGGAACAAGATCTTAATTTTACTTTTACTGATGAACTGTGGGACTCTATTCTTGACCAGGTTCACACTGCATCAATGTGTGCTCGTCACACTCTTATTCAATTTAAGATTGTACACCGGGTGCACCTGTCCAAGGTTAACCTCTTGCGCTCCGTTGTACCGCGGACGGGCAAGTCTCTGCGTCCTAGGGCGCACGAGAGCGCAGGATGCCGGACGCATGACTCGGACGCATGATCCTGATGGTGGTGATGTAGGTGGTGTGGCGCTGCAGACACAGCCGCGAACAGATTAGTTCATCTGATTGACCTCTCATTCGACTAATAAGAGCTTTGAATTGGGTTTCTGAAACCTTGAAGAACCAATGAATGAAAACCTAGCCAGAAGGACCCGCCTCCCAACGGCTGCGAGCCAATTGAAGCACAGAAGTTCGCTGAGCTGTTTTGTCTAAAGCTGGGTGAAGAGAGACTGCTTCAGCAGTCACAGGCAGTGCTTTTTTTTTTTAAATTCCAGCAGAGTGTTTAGGATTCTCTTATATGGTCATCATAGACCGACGGAGGCCGACGACGAAGGTCGTAAATCATTCGCCAAAACCGCAATCATGGAATTATGTTTTGACCGGGTCGCGAGACCAGAACCAGCGTCGCGTTCGTCTGACAATGAGGAAGAGAAGTTGGCCAGGACAATGTGGCTGTGAAGAGGTAAGGTGTTATAAGCCAAATTATTTTTTATCCCTGAAAATTGTAATCAAAAATGACTTTTGACCGATCGGTAAATTACAACTGTGCGGCGCACGATGTCCGAAGTGCGTGTGCCGCGTTACACGGTTCTTCGCCGCCTCCGGACCGTGAACGCCCCCCCCCCCCCCCCGCCTCTACGATTCTGTAGCGGCGGGGGGGGCGCGGTGACAGCACAGCTGTGGAAACATGCCTTATCCGAGTGTAATCAGTCATGTAGCGAGGGCGGATCTCCGTCCTCTGTAGCAGGGGGGTGGGGGGACAACCCCCCCCCCCCCCACACACACACACACACAGACACAGCCCTGAATGTGACCTTTCATTTGAGCCCAAGATGAAGCTTCTATGTTGAATCATTCAAAAGTTACAGACGTTTTTCCAAACTGTGCCATTTGGCACAATTTGGCACAGTTCCAAAATGCCTGAGAACTACCTGAGAACAAAGCTGTGTAATATATTCATTTTTTGTGGTATTGTTACAAAATTTGGACCTCAGCTGGATAACACTTGGTTCTACACTCACCGGCCACTTTATTAGGTACACCATGCTAGTAACGGGTTGGACCCCCTTTTGCCTTCAGAACTGCCTCAATTCTTCGTGGCATAGATTCAACAAGGTGCTGGAAGCATTCCTCAGAGAGTTGGGTCCATATTGACATGATGGCATCACACAGTTGGCGCAGATTTGTCGGCTGCACATCCATGATGCGAATCTCCCGTTCCACCACATCCCAAAGATGCTCTATTGGATTGAGATCTGGTGACTGTGGAGGCCATTTGAGTACAGTGAACTCATTGTCATGTTCAAGAAACCAGTCTGAGATGATTACAGCTTTATGACATGGCGCATTATCCTGCTGAAAGTAGCCATCAGAAGTTGGGTACATTGTGGTCATAAAGGGATGGACATGGTCAGCAACAATACTCAGGTAGGCTGTAGCGTTGCAACGATGCTCAATTGGTACCAAGGGGCCCAAAGAGTGCCAAGAAAATATTCCCCACACCATTACACCACCACCACCAGCCTGAACCATTGATACAAGGCAGGATGGATCCATGCTTTCATGTTGTTGACGCCAAATTCTGACCCTACCATCCGAATGTCGCAGCAGAAATCGAGACTCATCAGACCAGGCAACGTTTTTCCAATCTTCTATTGTCCAATTTCGATGAGCTTGTGCAAATTGTAGCCTCAGTTTCCTGTTCTTAGCTGAAAGGAGTGGCACCCGGCGTGGTCTTCTGCTGCTGTAGCCCATCTGCCTCAAAGTTCGACGTACTGTGCGTTCAGAGATGCTCTTCTGCCTCCCTTGGTTGTAACGGGTGGTTATTTGAGTCACTGTTGCCTTTCTATCAGCTCGAACCAGTCTGGCCATTCTCCTCTGACCTCTGGCATCAACAAGGCATTTCCGCCCACAGAACTGCCGCTCACTGGATATTTTTTCTTTTTCGGACCATTCTCTGTAAACCCTAGAGATGGTTGTGCGTGAAAATCCCAGTAGATCAGCAGTTTCTGAAATACTCAGACCAGCCCTTCTGGCACCAACAACCATGCCACGTTCAAAGTCACTCAAATCACCTTTCTTCCCCATACTGATGCTCGGTTTGAACTGCAGGAGATTGTCTTGACCATGTCTACATGCCTAAATGCACTGAGTTGCCGCCATGTGATTGGCTGATTAGAAATTAAGTGTTAACGAGCAGTTGGACAGGTGTACCTAATAAAGTGGCCGGTGAGTGTACATTTCTGTTGCATTTAAGCTGTGTGTTATTTGCAAGCATTTGTATCCAAAAAAACACCCAGGCCAAATTTATTTTCTTCAAGTTCACTATGTTTAGATGACTGTAACTCAGTGGCCGGAGCACTTAGAGAGATCTTTTTTTTTTTTTTTTTTTGCCAAAAAAGTCAGTGTTTTCTTTTAAATGAGACCAACCCCATGAAGATGCTGCAAAGGGTTGAAGAACAGCTTTCGATTTACTTTGGGCACATTATTTTTTGGCGTTTTTAGGAAAATTGACCGGAGTGCAAGGGGTTAAGTTAGCACGTATTTACTCGGATATAGACCCAACTTGTGAAAAGTGTGGTAGCGCTCCTGGCACTTTGCTTCACATGTATTGGTCCTGCCCTGCATTGATGAATTTTTGGCATTCTGTTTTTATCACCATGTCTGAAGTCCTGCAATATCAAATTAAACCTGATCCATTATGCGCCATTTTTGGTGTGGCTCCAGAACTTGTCTTGCCAAATTCCAAATTAAAAGTATTCAAATTTTCATTATTATTGGCTAGACGTGCTGTATTACTGAAGTGGAAAGACTCTTCGCCCCCTTCACATTTACAGTGGATAAAAGATATAATGTCCTGTTTGGATTTAGAAAAAATCAGATATACAGTTCGTGGCTCTGAAAACAAATTCTATAAATTATGGCGCCCGTTTCTTGATTTCTTTGAAAGACCCACGATTATAGTTTCTGAGTAGCTCATATCCCCTTTACCCCACCCCCACCTCACACACACAATTTTTCTTTTTCTTTTTCTTTTTTTGTATTTTTTTAATTATTGTTTATTTAAAGGTTTTTGTGTTTTGAAGCATTTATATTTGTTAGCTTTAAATTCTAGTTTTGCATTGTTTGGTTAAAACAAAAATGAAAATTTCTAATACTTTGTATTGTATTGATACTTCAATTAATAATAATAAAAAGACCTTTGAAAGAAAGAAAAGAAATGACGTAGGCTTTTCAAATCGTTACAGTAGTAGTATCTAACACGAATCTTGAATGGCTTGCACACTGATCTGACTCTGGGTTTGGGGTCAAAAGGTCAAAGATCCAAGTTAACATTCCATTTGCACTCCTACTACAGGACGAGTAAAGCTAGGGTCACCAAACTTGCTATACAGTTCACCTTGAGATCCTTACCTCTGACTATGGGTTTGGGGTCAAAGGTCAAGGTTAGCATTCCCTGTGCCCTCTTACAATAGAACGAGTAAAGCTCTCTGGGGTCACCAAACTTGCTACACAAGTTCACCTGGGGATCTTGACCTACAGCTATTGGTTGTATATTCATGGATGATAGGCTTATCATAATTTGGTTCTGCCCCAGTAACTATATGGAAGTGTTAAACTGTTCTCCTTCAGTGACATATTGGGATCTTCAAATATAATGGAGGCGGTACCTCATAGTGTTCTTGTTAGGCATTGAAATGGAGAATTGGTGCCTTTTTCTGCCTGACTTTAACTTCCCAAGTCTTCACAGCTCTCCATAAGCTACTTATTGATGATAAGAAACTGTACAACTCTGTCAGCTGTAGTTACCTTACATAGGTTATACCTTGTGATAATATTGTAGTTATTGCAGAAGCCTTGGAAACAAATATTCCCAACACCAGCGAACACTGGCTTTTTTTTTTTTTTTTTTTTTTTTTTTGTAATTGCTGAGAAGATTTGAGACCTGGTGATGCTGTATCATTAGTAGATAGTTAATGGGGTGTGTCGGCAGTTTTCCAACAAACTGAAAAAAATGGCTTCGAGCATATCGTGTCCTGAAACAAGGCAGGCGTGTTCACGCACATTCCATCCAGACACACAAAGCATATGCCGCCACTGTGATTACGTGAGGTCCTGTTGTGGCCTGCTGATTGATGGTCTGTTAGCAGGGCTTATGGTCCAGGGACAGAGGACGGAGATAGAGGGCAGCTCACCAGAGATAGCAAACAGCCTTCCAGTAATCAACCGGCTCCAGCACACAGAGTCACATCACTAACCCTCATTACGGCAACAAGGTGGAGGCTCCTGGAAGTGTGAGAGGTCGAGTTCAGGGGGAGGGGGGGAGGTAATGCATTTGCAGAGGCTAGATGTTTTTGGACCAATTTAAAGCTGCCATCAAAATTCACTTATCTTAGGGTAATAAGAAAGATGGTGCTGAAACTCCTGCATGCTGTGATTTGAGAACGTGCAGCTTTGACTCCCTGTTGTTCAAATGAAACTCTGGTGTTTGATGTCGACTACAAAGGTAGGAGAGAGTCATATTTGACGGGAAGAACGTCAGAGTCTTCCTCATATCCCAAATAATTCACAAGCTCACATATTTTTTTGTTGTTGTGGGCAGGTAAATTCTGTCCAAGCAGGATCACAGCGGCCAGCTTTAGATGGGAAAGACATCACATTACTGTTTTCCAAATGTATCAAACAATTTGAAAGCCTTGTTGGATAATGCAAGTGATCCGAGCTGAACAGCAAAATCTCTCCAGTTATCAGTGCATTTGTATTATCTTGCATGTGCAGCTGAGTGAGGGACTTTTTTTTGGGGGGGGGGGGGGGTTATTGCCAAAAAATCAGCTCATGGCACTGTGGCAGCTTGAGTAACAGCTGAGAGGAGCAGCCTGTGGGTGTTTCTGAAGAGAAAGTACTTCCAAGAGCCAAACAAAGAGCAAAATCACAGACAATACATAGAATGGGTGGGATGGCAGGGCTCCCCTCTTATTTGGTTCGTGGCTTTTTGTTGGCAGCTCATTTATTGTTTTTGTCCTTTGTATTTGCGATCCATGTGTGTGACACAAACAGGAGTAGCTATTTTTACCCCAAAGAGCTGGCAGGTAATTACACACGGCAGAACATTCATGCATGTGGTTGCATATACATCCCTTCGAGGTCAGTCAAAGAGATTTCTGATGAAAACACTGAAAAGGACGACTTCATAATTTCTTCCTGTTTCTTCTGACCTGATCATACTTGTCAGTCTTAAATGAGGATTCTGAGGGTGTGCTGTTGTCAAGTATTGATAAGATGTTGTTTATTTGAAACGGAGCCTGTCTGCTAAGAGCTGATAACGTCAAGCATGAAATTTGAAGATGCTCACTTGAAAGTCAAACCAAATACCGATGGAGGGGAAATCAGAGGGGAACACGCTCTTTTGGGCTGGCTAATGGTCTGACTACTCTAAGACTGATATCTGACATCAACCTTTTTTTTTCTGTTTCATTCTAGACAGGCTAATGTGGTTTTAATCAGCCTGTGTTTTGTTTTAATAACTTCGCACTGGTAGAGCGGCTGCCTTGGTGGTATCGCGGTGAGCAGCCCAACTGATAAACAGATGTTGATTAAAGTGGCAACTTGCGCACAACACACACTGGGACCACAGTGGAGTCATCTGTGCTGCACGTGCTTTGGTTTTTGCACTTTTCCATGAAATTGCCTGCAACATTTTCTGCTGGAAAGGTAAATTTAGTCAGCATTTGGACTGTGCAGAATTACAAAAAAGTGAATAATGTAACTTATCAGCTTAATTTTTCCTAGCAAATTTTTATGGAAGTGTTGTAAATCCTTGGTGCAATTTCTTGATACACTAACAGATTCACCTCTACTACTGGATCATGGGGTCAGGAGTTGAAATCCCGGCATGGGTATACGTGTGAGTCTACCTCGCGTAAGGAGAAAAAGACAATAGGTTCATCCACCGTGATGATAAAGCATCGAAACAGACTAGAGATTAGGGGTGGGAATAGCAAGGGACCTCGCAATTCGATTCGGATTGTGATACTTGGGTCATGACATGATCCTACCACGATTCGACAATAATCACGGCATTGCAATATGAAGTATCACAATCCCATATACGGCGTGGAAAATAAGTATTGAACACCTTTTTTTTCTCATTAAACATATTTCTGATGGAGCCATTGATTTGAGATTTTTACCAGATATCACTAACAACCCAAGTAATCCATACATACAAAGAAATCAAGGCAACTGTGTTCACAAAACAAGTTATATTTAATAAAATGGAACAACACATCTATTAAGCATTGAACACATGAAGAAAAAGAGGTGCAAAAAGGCATAGAAAGCCAAGAAACCAGGTGAAATCCATGAGAATTTAGGAAGCCATCCCATCTCTCATCAGTGGAAATTAATTTCAGCTGGTTAAGTCCTGACTGAGAGCCATTTAAAAGGTCTATGAATATCAGATTGTCACACCACAAAGAACTCATGATGGGTAGACGCAAAGAGCTTTCTCTAGACTTTCGCAACCTTATTGTTACAAAACATAATGATGGAATTGGTTACAGGTGCATTTCTAAACTGCTGAATGTTCCAGTGGGCATTGTTGGAGCCATCATTCAGAAGTGGAAAGAACATTATTTTACCATAAACTGGCCACGACCAGGAGCTCCTCGCAAGATTTCTGACAGAGGAGTCAAAAGAATTATCAGAAGAGTTATCCAAGACCCAAAGACCACTCATGGAGAGCTCCAGAAAGACCTGGAGTTAGCAGGTACTGCTATTTCAAAGAAAACAATAAGTAATGCACTCAGCTGACATGGGCTCTATGCCCACTCGCCTCGCAAGACTCCATTGCTGAAGAAAAAGCATGTTGAAGCTCGTTTAAAGTTTACTGCACAACAATTGGGCAAGCCAGTAATATACTGGGAGAATATAGTCTGGTCAGATGAGACCAAAATTGATCTTTTTGGATGCCACAGCACACAGCATGTTTGGAGGAGAAATGGCACTGCACATCAGCCCCAAAACACCATACCATCAATGAAGTTTAGGGGTGGGAGCATCATGGTGTGGGGGTGTTTTTCAGCACATGGTACAGGCAGACTTCATATAATTGAAGGAAAGATGAATGGACAAATGTACAGAGACATCCTTGACAAGAACCTGTTGCCATCTGCCAAGATGCTGAAGATGAAACGAGGGTGAACATTTCAGCAAGACAATGATGCCAAACACACAACCAAGGAAACTCAACTGGCTCCAGAGAAGGAAAATAAAGCTGCTAGAATGGCCCAGTCAGTCATCTGATCTGAATCCAATTGAAAATCTTTGGAACGTCTTGGTATCCTTTCTGAAGAGCTGGAGCAGGTGGCCGGGGAGAGGAAAGTCTGGGCTTCTCTGCTTGAGCTGTTGCCTCCGCAACCCGGACCTCTGGAAAAGCGGTAGAAGATGGATGGATGGATGGAATGAGCTGAAGATCAGAGTTCACTGAAGACACCCATGGAAGCTTCAAGATTTGAAGACAGTTTGTGTGGAAGAATGGGCTAAAATCACTCCTGAGTAATGCCTGCGCCTAGTTTCTCCATGCAGGAGGTGTCTGGAAGCTGTTATTACCAACAAAGGCTTTTCTACTAAATATTAAATGAATTTCACCAAGCGTGTTCAATACTTATTCCCCGTGTCATTCCACTTTATTAAATATAACTTGTTTTGTGAACACAGTTGCCTTGATTTCTTTGTATGTATGGGTTACTTGGGTTGTTACTGATATCTAGTGAAAATCTCAGGTCAATGACTCCATCAGAAATATGTTTAATGAGAAGAATCTTCATGTGTTCAATACTTATTTTCTCCACTGTATTTCAGTTTGTTTGTTTTTTTTTTTTTTTGTTTTTTTTACCTTACTCAGCCTCAAATCATGTCCCAAAGTAAAACTGTTGACAGCACTTTCATATAATAAACCATTCTCTGGGATTCATTTTCCTCGGAGACGTGTCACAGGGAAAGCAGTGGACTGTTGTTTGGAATAGATTACCACTCAAGCTATGTTTAGCCGACTCTGTGGACTTTTAAAAAGCAACTGAAAACTTTTGTTTCACGAGGGTTTCCATTGAGTTTCAACTGCTTTTTAATGGCAAGTCTGGTATTTTAAATATTTTGAGCTTGTGTTTTAACTTGTTTTTGTATTTTTTTAAATGATTTTTAATCTATCAACTTTCTGGAATTTCCCCATTGTGGGACTAATAAAGGCTCATCTTATCTTATCTTTTATTACATTTTATTGTACAGCGCTTTGTGACTATGTCTGTGAAAAGCACTTCATAAATGAAAGCAAGGTGCTGTACCTTGGTGCCTATGGTAGCATAGGCGACTGTTTAAAAAAAAAAAAAAAATGGCACTCCGACCTCTACTGGCTTGGGATAGTTATTACAATACCTTTTTTTTTTTTATCGCTGTGGCATTGACAGAAATGGTGAGTTAAATTTGTGTTTATTTCAAAAACAAAGTGTTATTTTGAAATTCTGCCAAATTAAAAGTTGAGAAAATATGGTGATACAATGATACAAGCCTTTAGTTCCACTTAATTTTGAACAGGCGAGCTGAAACGGAGAGGCGAACAGACAGACGGACAAATACACACAGCCACAAATGGATGCACTAACTGATTACTGTATGCCTCTGTTTCACCGAGGCATAATAAACTTTACTTACCTGGTGATCAGATAAAAAGCTCCATGCTGGTGTTTCTTTTTTTTTTTTTTTACCCCTTGTCCTGTCAGGCAGTTAGGTAAGCAGGGCAGAAATCTGCTTACCTTATTGTGCCAAATGGATTTCTTTGCCTAAAGGAGCTTTATACAGCACATATCTATGTACTGTATATTATTTATAGACTCCTTGTAATAACTTTTAATACTTTATTGAAGTTGTTTTACCTATGATGGATCTGACAGTGGGAATGGGGAAGGGAGGGGTGGGGGGGTCAAACAGAAAAAGTAAACAATCTGACACAACTGAAACAAACAGATGACAAACTGTTTCTTTTTCTGAAAAGATCTCATCACGAGTCTGTTATCTGCACCTGTAAAAGAACAGAGACGTGTGCATGTGCGTATATGAGCGCGTGCGCAAAGTGAATGTGTGCATGTGAGTGGTTTGCCAAGAAACATACAAAGAGGGCGGGAGGTCACAACAACACCATCCCGGAAACCCTGAGCAAGCAAGACAGCGCCACCAACCTCCACAGAGCACAAATGTCCCGAAGCCAGCAAGCCCCAGGACAGCCAGGCAACCACCCCAGGAGGGACAGCTGAGGGAAGCAGCCGGCACGGCGTGCCCCTGCCCCCTCAGCAGGGCCAACGCCAGCCTCTGGGCCCCAGGTGCCGAAAGGACAATGCCCTCCCTGCTCCTGGGTCGGAAACTGGCTGTATCAATGCTGACAGACAGGCTGAACTCTGTCCCTGTTCTCCTTTAGAAGAGATCTGACTGAATTGATGGGCTATACAGAAATCGTCATTAGTGTTCAACACCAAGCCTCATAATCTCTGACTTTAATCATCAAATGTAAGTCATTTTTGGACTGTGAAGCCTATTTCATGTGTTTTGTGGCCGGTGAGCCAGCTTTATAAAATAAGCTCTTTTGGACTGTTAGTTGTCTTAATGTGTGGTTTATGTGGCTGCCTAGTCTGCTTTCATCAAAACTGGGTTTTTGGACTGGTAAACATGTGTAATTTACATGGCTACGCTGAGCTCAAGGTATATTATTTTTTTAGACTGTTCAGGTGTATGTCGCCTATTATGGGTGATGCTTGTTTGAGGTGTGTTTGCTCTGTTACTAGTGCTGTGTCATGACTGTGCCAACAGTGTTGTACCTACATGGCTGTTTTAATATTGCTTGTGATAAGGCTGATGGTTGATTAAATGTGTGGCGCACTCAAGCGGGTATAGTTTTAGGTTATAGTGTTATGGGTTTTGCCACCTAATTTTCTCGCTGCCCACCCACTTTTTCATTTCTGGCAATGCCACTGATTCGTCCATGTTAACATTCCAAACCATCGGAAGCAAAGGTTTCTCTGTTCAAAGGTGTCTGTGAATTGAGCAGGAAAGAAGTGAACAACCGTTCATCACTTCACCAGAAGCTGACAAGATTACCTATCAGTCACCTTAGCTACTGATGCTAACACTACTATTAAGCTAGCTAACTACTATTGCTTTGGCTTGCATATATTACTTTATTTCAACTTTAGTTTTAAGTATAATAACTAGCAGTTGAGTCCAACACACATTTTGCCTGCCACATCATTAATATGTACCATATTAATCATTTTATTTCTGTAGTGTAAAATGTCCACAGTAGTACCAAGACTTAGCTACAGTGTTCATGGTTATTAAAAAAGCACATGGAGGAAAGAAGGTAATGTTTTAGAGTGTTTGGAATGGAGAAATTTTGTTCAAGAAAATTCCCTTATCTGATATTTCTGGAACAGGAAGTAGGGGGTACCATTTAAGCACACTGCAGAGCAGAACGTAGAGTATATCTTTGTAGCTAAATATTGTAGCTTGCTATCACACGTAGCATTTACTTTTTCACAGCATACCAAGAAATAAGGAACTAAAAATCTTTTTGACCATACAAAATTAAGCCGTTTATCCTAGAAAAACATATGTTTGTCGTATTTGCCCCTCCAGGGCGGATAGGAGGACTCAAACACTGGGCAACCTTTTAACATAATTTATTATAAAAAAAAAAAAGGCAGCTTGTGGGCTGAGAACAAAAATGAGCCATAATGGCAAACACAAAAGATAACAACTGCCAAGCAGTGGTGTGGATAGTGGTAGGAAATGACGGGGGCGGCGTATTGAGTGTGAGGAGCACCGTCTATAAATAAGGGTGAACATAATAAGACAGTGGGACACAGCTGTGAATTAGTAATAAAAAACGACTGAGGAGCAGGAAATAAGGACACTGCCAAAATTAGAGTAAATATAGGAATGATCACCAAGACGGGATAATAATAATACAAATATAACTGAGGACAAGATTAATAGTAACAATAACTAAGGTAGGAATATAACTTAAAGTGAGGGCATGGCACAACACATGCCCTGATCATAATAGTACCCTCCCCTCCCAAAGGGTGGATTCCAGATGCCCTTGGAGAAGACAAAGGGGGCCCCGACCCAGGTGGGTGGTGGGGGACTCAGGACTGGAGGGTCTGAAACACTCCCCCCCCCCCCCCCACACACACACACAAAAAAAAAAACAGTTCAGCGCTGGGCCGGGAGAAGGTCTGTCGGGTGGCCTGCCAGAGTCCATGGACCACCTGGCGAAGGGAGACAGTTCGTCCGGTGGCCGGCCACGGTCCATGGACCACCAGATGGAGGAACACCGGTCAGGAGGCTGACCAAAGTCCCGAGCAGACTCGACTGCCACAGTGGCTACCCCAGGAGGCTGATCTGGAGGTGACTCTGTAGTAGGAGTGACAATGTTACCCTTCTGGGGTGCAGATGGTAGGGTGTGGACCTCCATGCGGTGATGTAGATGGCGAAGGTTGGACCCCCTGGAGCACAGAAGGTGAAGGTTGAGCCTCCCGGGGCGCAGGAGACAAAGATTGGGTCCCCTGGGGCGCAGAAGGTGAAGGTTGGATCCCCTGGGGCGCAGGAGGCGGAGGTTGGGGCGCAGGAGACGGAGGTTGGGTCCCCTGGGGTGCAGGAGGCGAAGTTTGGGCCTAGGGATGCATATTATTGCTTAATTCATTGTTAATTGATTCACCTTATCAATCAATTAATCGTTAATTGATGAGTGGCATTTTTTCTGAGAATTTGAATTTCCCTTGGTACATTATGGTCTATAACATAAAAAGCCAATTATTGTTTCATATACTGAATAAAAAATGCAAGTCATATTCCTCAAGGATTTGATTTAAGTAATGTAATCTGTTGCATGTTAAACATTAACAACAAAATAAACTCAGAAAAATAAATATTAAGGCAACTATAACATAAAAAATGTGTGCACCGGGTAATATTAAACTTTAGCAACATAAATTCTGAATTAAAAAATATGTG
Organism: Pholidichthys leucotaenia; assembly: GCA_020510985.1. Taxonomy (NCBI): domain Eukaryota; kingdom Metazoa; phylum Chordata; class Actinopteri; order Cichliformes; family Pholidichthyidae; genus Pholidichthys; species Pholidichthys leucotaenia. The sequence goes on from CM035844.1 coordinate 211,316,986, forward strand.
GACTTAGCCACATAATATTAAAAACTGCATAAAATTGGACATGCTCTCTAATGTAGCTTTCTGTAGTTAGCACAATCTACCAATCTGTCAGCACCACATTTTCAGTGGCTAGCTGTGTTTTCAGGTCAGCTTTTTTCTTCTTGTAGTGTGCTTCCAAGCAGGTAGTTATCATTCATCTAGATGGAATATTATGCCCTCGCTCTATAAAGTTTATCAGCTCCCGATAGCCCTCTCCTTCAACAGTACTTATTGGCATCATGTCTTTTTCAATCATGTTGCAAATCCTCAGAATAATGCTCTCCGTCTTCCTCTCATCTCATACCTGCCTCCCCTAGACTGCGGTAACTGTCGGTTGAAGACGGAACTAGTCGCTCCTTGCAGCACGGCTGAATGTGAGTTCTTTAGGTGGTAACTTGGCGAATTGGTTGAGCTGTTGTATTTCAATGTAGTACCACATAGTGTACATTTAGCTTTGTTGTTAGCGTTTCCCAGTTTTTAATAAGCCCACACTGCACTCTGCTTCATTGACTGGTGCACTGTAGTCAGGTGTGGTAAAGATTAGGCTGTAGCGCCATTGCCAGGACTGGTGACACCACTGCATTTAATGAAAAAAAAACAAAAAACTGTTGAAAAGAGAGGCACCACTTTCATTTAATTGATAACTAATTAATTTAGTCCACTAAATTATTATCGACAATTAATCAAAAGTCAATTAATCATTAACATCCCTAGTTGGGGCCCCCAGGGCACAAGAGGCACAAGTTGCACCCCCTGGAGCACAGGAGGTAAAGGTTGGGCCCCCTGGGGAACAACAGCCAATGGTTGAAGAGCGGCGTCCGCAGAGGGCGAAGGCTGGCGAACAGCATCGAGCCCAGATGGTGAAGATAGGAGAGCGTCAAGCCCAGATGCCTGAAGACCCATCCCTGACGCAGCCACCTCAAGCGGGGAGGAAGAAACACAGGTTGGAGCCGGAACCACACAAACACAGCCAGCAGAAGAGCTCAGAAGCAGATGGAGGCTGCAGCTGGGTCTCCTCACCAGGAGTAAGACAAGACCTCTTTAATACAGATCTTAAAAAATAAAGAACAGGACTTGCCTTATTTATTGCTCTTCCGCTAGCGAGGATCCCGGTGGATCCGCTGCTGGTGTAGGATTGACGGCTTCAGGATGAGCTGCAGGAGTGACGGCCTCGAGGTGAGCTGCAGGAGAGGCAGCAAGGGAGGCCGCAGCGAGAGAAGCAGCAGGTGAGGCAATGGAGGGGATGTGGCTGCTGGAGCTCTCCGGAGATGAGGAATGGTGGGGCCAGACTGGAGATGAGCTGGGGGTGGTGTAGGAACGGAGCGGCATCTCCTGGAGTCTTCCATCCACCGAGGTCCCCCGCATGCCAACCAACTGCCGAAAAAAAAAAAAAAAAAAAAAACCTCTCTCCACTCCGCAGGAGTAACCACAGGCTGGCAGTCGGCTGGCTCTAGCGAGGAGGGGGCTAGCAGTGCTGGTAGGGCTGAGAAAGGAAGCCCCTGCACCCAAGGAAGGTAGCGCAGGCTGGGGCGGGCTTTCAAGATGTTAGCGACCGCTCTCCAGCAGTGTTCAGCATCCACCTGAGAGACTGAGCTGCGGGCCGAAGCGATGAGGTCCTGCAGTACCTCCATGATCAGCAGCTCTCCTCTTCTCCGCCTCCTCCTTCTGCAGTCGCCTGCTGAGTCCATTTCCCACGGCATCCTTCTGTCATATTTGCCCCTCCGGGTCAGATAGGACTAAAACGCTGAGCGACCCTTTAACATAATTTATTATAAGTAAAGCAGCTTGTGGGCTGAGAACAAAAGATGAGCCATAACGGCAAACACAAAAGATAACGTGTCAAGCAGTGGCATGGATAGTGGCAGGAAATGACGAGGACGCCGTATTGAGTGTGAGGAGCACCGTTGATAAACAAGGGTGAACATCATAAGACAATGGGACACAGCCATGAATAATTGGTAACAAAAACTGACAACTGAGGAGCAGGAAGTAAGGATGCTGCCAAAATAAGAGTAAATACAGGAATGATCACTAAGACAGGATATCAATAATACAAACATAACTGAGGACAAGATTAATAGTAATGATAACTAAGGTAGGAATATAACTTGGTGAGGGCATGGCACAATCCATGCCCTGATTATGATAATGTTGATGGCATTTGCAGATGTAGAACGACAAAACAGAGAGGAAGAATGTAATTTATTAATAGAGAAAAGCTCAAAAGGTTTCAAACTATATTAGCATTGCTAATATACGTATATACACACACTATATATAATATAATATATTATAATATATTATATATTAATAATATATTATATATTAATAATATATATAATATAATATGCTAATATAGTTTGAAACCTTTTGAGCTTTTCTCATAAAATTGTATGTAAGATTAATATCTGGAGGGGAAAAAAAGCTGTACAAGAGAAATTATTGTAAAATGAGAGAGAAGTGAATCTTTTGTTAGATATAGTATAAGCAGACTTTTTAGTTCTTGGAGCAAATTTTATTTACCAGTGCTAAATTTGTCTTGACAGAAAAGTTTTTGTTGCTAAGTCTGAAGGAAGAGAATACTTTCGATACCACCTTGCTTTCCCAACTTAAGATTGAATACAAAATTATGTAAACATAAAGTGGGGAAAACAGAACCTCCATCCACCTCCAGGGAGGCAGTTTTTCCATATGTATTAGGTCCTACTGAGCTCCCCACTGCATATTCTCTGCATAATTTGGCCAGAGTCTCAGGTTTGAGAGACTTTTTTTGGAACTCAGATTGACAGACTAGAGTATTTTTTTTTCTCTTGAGGATTTACACAGATTTTTAAAAACTAAACTGCACCAAACTTATCAAACGGCTTCCCTCGCTTACATGGAAAATGAAGTGTTTGGTTATTAACTGTTATCACATACATTTTTTTTCCTTTCATTGTACAGTATTTTAACTTGGGTTGGGCTAATTCACGTATTTTACTTTTTTCAATTAATGTGGGCAATTAACGCATTTAAAAAAAATCGATACTGCCAGGTCACTCCTTGTGGTGGAGTCGCTAAGGTTTGTCTCAGCAGCTGGCTCAGTGTAAAATAAGAGTAGGTCTTGTTTTTTGGCATTTAAAATGTACACCGCCCTAAACTGATCCTTTGCTGCTCAGGGCGACCTCATCCTGTGTGCACACCCCATTTAAAACACCTGACCTAGCATCATTGATTAGGGCTGCTCGCTTGAAAGTACGACACAAGGGAGTTTCTGTGAGAGTGAGCAGAGAAAAACACACTCCAATATAACTCAATTACAAATTGCTCCATTTGTACTTTAAAGGGTTTAAATAATTAGGAAATTTACCTTAAGTAGAAGCACTGACTTCCTCTTTGACTGGTTCACAATCAAACAGGAAATGTGACAACAGTATTAAACTAGAAAAGCACTCATAGAGCGCATACCTCTGCCAAGGCTCCTTCCGTTTCTCATGGATCACCTCCAAAATGTAATGGGTTTGTGTGTAGGCCTTTAGCCACTTGTGGTGAAAATTGCATCGAAGTCTGTCCATCAGTTTTGGAGTATTGTTGCTAACACACTGTGAGAAGATAAGAGCCTTGGCTGAGGTATGCATTCTCAGCTCATCAGCAAAACATAATGGGTTCCTCTCTCGCCCAAGAACCACCTCTGGTGAAAATTTCATCCAAATCCATCCAGTAGTTTTTGTGTAATCCTACTGCACAAATACAAACAAAGCCCATGGTGGAGGTATGCACTCTTCAGATCATCACCAAAATCTAATCATCTGTTCCCCGTGCCATTACACACCTTTCCTGAAAATTTCGTCAAAATCCGTTCATAACTTTTTGAGTTATGTTGGTAACAGACAAACCCCGGTAAAAACATTACCTCCTTGGTGGAGGTAAAAATGCAAATTAAAAACAAAAGCAAGGTTAGACATAGATATGTGAACATTTCTTAATAAAGAACTGAGTATTTAAAGTGGTGTCCAAATTTTTTCACATGACTATGTTCAAAGAATGGAAATGTTAAAATGTGGAAATGTTAAGTTGCTGAAGTATGCTGCTTTTCATAGATTCTTTTATAAAAGTGTAGCGATTAATTGCAATTAATTACAGAAAAATGTGCAATTAATTTGTTCACATTCTTAATCGATGTACAGCCCTGATTTTGACATTGCTCTTTTTCATTACGGGGATAAACAGAGTGGTGAAAATAGATTTGGAGAGGTAAGAGTGACAGGATTTTTCATAGCTGGAACACTAATAGATGATAGGGCAATTCCTCCTGTTTACTGCGTGCCCTTGGGTGATAAAGAGGGAATGGAAGATGGATTTGGGGGAGAATTGGATGCCCCTAATGTTTGTGCCATAGTTCATCTTAAAGGCAATTATGAACAATTGAGCCGTGATGTTGGGGTCTGAAGTGGAGATTAGATGCAAGATTGCCAGGCGGCCGCGACGGCGATTCATCATGATTGTTGTCATGATTTAAATGTTCTTTGCCGAAACGGCTTATAAAGCAGGAGGGGGTGGGTGGGTGGGGGCCTTAATACGGCAATAAATATTCAGTGTTTGGAGCAACGGTCAAACTAAATGTCATGACAATCCTCCATCTCCCTAATAGTCGCAATAGACACCCCGTCTGTCTGTCTGTGTGCAGAATTTACGGAAGCACCTCAGGAGGTGTTTGCAAATAGTGCGTAAAACTGCCTCATTTAGGAAAAGGTCAGCAATTTTTTTTCCTGTCAGGTGCAGGGAAAAAAGTATTTCTTCTATTTTTGCTGCACTTTAATTGTGTCTCTAAGCTATAGGAGTGAACGTGGAGTATGCATATAGATGCTGTGAAGCAGTATGGAGTTGGTGAATATCCATAAATAAGGAGAATTAGCAAGGTTTCCAAGGTAGAGTTTTATAAAGAGGCGTACAAGGGGTAGGCATTAGCATCAGTTTATGAGTATATTTTAGAGATTAACTACAATAGGCTTTTGAATTGTTCCGTTTCTATGGTGAGATTTGTATGCAGAGGGAAAAAACAAAGGCAAGTGCGATTAATCATGCCTCAGTCCATCAGCAGTGTGTCACCCTGTGTCGTCCGTGTGTGTACCATATATAGCCTGTGTGCCAGTTAATGCGTCTTTGCATTCCCTTTTGTTTATCTGTGCCTCGCCTCGGTCCGTTCGAACCGTGTTTTCTCTGCTTATCGACCTGCTGTAATTAGGGGCCTCGAGCTGCGGAGCAGGAAGGCGATCAGGAGCCACCATGTTCCGCTGCTGCCTCTAATTGAAATGTTGAGCGTTTCCAGGTTCACCGCCAGCCCCCCTCAGGTGCCCCCCCCCCCCCCCGGCTGTCGTTTCCACACCACCACCACGCCTGAGACAAACATGCAGAAGAGCGAGTGCTAGTTAGGAACGATAAGCACGTAATTGCCTGTAGGCTGAGATGTGAATTAGGAAGAGCTCATGCTCTGGCTTCATTGGACATGCTGCCGGGGGTTGTTTGTGCCACTGTTGTGGGGGGGGGGTGGTACAGCTCAGCCTAACAGAGTTGGAGTGATATGGGCAAAGTCTGAAACTGGAGCTTAAATAACATAACGCTAATAAGATGAAACTATCATGCTCATTTCCATGTGGGTATTTGTTTCTTAGTGTATCTTCACAGGAGTTCAGAAACTGTCGTGCTTTGTGTTATATTCTGCTCTGGTACTGTACTTAAGATTGTCTGCTGTCAGAAATGAACATCTTTTGATCTACTGTATATCTGTCCAGAGGTAGTTCTAGAGTCTTTTGGGGCCTGGGACAGAAATTCACAGGAGGCCCCTCCAACCAGTGTTCATCACCTTTATATAATAAATAATCTGACACTAACAAAAAAATGTGAAATCTTATCGTTGTCTTGCTTTCTTTTCTCCTCTTCCTTTTTTTTCTTTTGTCACTGCCAGACGGATAACTTCGCTTCGTTTTGATACAGCCGCTCTCACTTGTTTGTTAACATAAGATGTGCACCGGTACTTGCAAGAGTGGGATGTGCCGGTCGGGCCCCTTTAGGGAGTTCTGCGCCGGAACTACCACTGTCAGTGCAAACTCTCCACATTGTCACTGCTGTAGTGATTCAAAGTTGGTCAGCCCTGGGGGGGGGGGACACACTGTGGCCTGGGGCCCCAGGTATTTGCCTGCCTTGCCTACGGCACACAGCGCTTCTGTGTCCATCCCCTCTCTTTACGTTAGCTTCCATCTGATTAGCTGGCCCACACAAACAGGCTCAAAAAGGCTTGAGAATCAAGAAGAAGGGAATGGAAGCAGTATAAGAGCATTTAAAAGTTAAAGGAAAATTATATGTGTCAAGTAAATTTAACAATATGAGAATATCATGGTGTCATTATATGGTTGAGTGTGCCATTGTCTAGATCAGTACCTCTTTTGTAATTGAAATCTACACTGTAACTGCTACTGTTTATATCAGAATCTTCAGCTTCATTTTAGTTGAATGCTCAATTAAATGATCCTATTAAGGCTCTGGTGAAACAACCACCATGTTGGTCTTCTGACTGTTTGCCCCTTTAGACCGTATGTAAAGATGAATGGCATGAGGGTTCTCCAAAAGTGAATCTTGTACATTTTGATCACCCTCCGATAGCTGGCTGCAGGAAGATTACAAACCTCACAATTCCATTATTGTGTATATCTTTTTGCCAAATTAAAAACTACAAATCTTCCTAAGATGTATATACTGTATATATTTTTTTTTCCCTTTTTTTCAGTCCTGGCTTCTTGCCCATTTGCAGTTTTCATCATGCTAATGCATTAGGAGTATTGCTATATTGCTTCAGAGACACCAGTATTGTGATACTTTATTAAAAATACTTGATAAAAGTTGCAAATGTCAACTTTATTTTTATAGCACATTTAAAACAACAAGAAGGTTGGCCAAAGCGCTTTACACATGATAAAATAATGTGATAAAATACATATGTAACATAAAATAAAATTAACAGAAGCTAAAAAAAAAAAACAAACCACAGGGACCACTACATAACATGACCTGTAGGACTCAAACTGAACTTGAATTAAAAGCCAGATTAAAAAGAAGGGCTTTAAGTTGTGATTTAAAAGACTGTAAGGATTCTGTGGTGCGTACATGGAGTGGCAGGTTCCACAATCTAGGGGCTGCCACTGCGAAGGCCCTTTCTCCTCTCTGTTTTAATTTACTTTTAGGCTGCACTAAAAGCAGCTGGTCGAATGACCTTAATGCTTGAGCAGGAGAATCGAAGTCCAGAAGCTCGGTTAGATAAAAAGGTGTCAAACCATTCAAAACCTTAAAAGTTAATAAGAGAATTTTAAAATCGATGCGAAGATGGACGGGGAGCCAGTGAAGACCTGCCAAAACTGGAGTGATCTGATCATACTTTCTAATGCCTGTTAAAGTGTGCCGCAGCATTCTGGACTAACTGCAAATGGCAGATAGTGGATTTTTCCAAACCAAAATAAAGTGAGTTGCAGTAGTCTAGTCTAGTAGTGATAAAAGCATGAATAAGTTTTTCAAGATCTTTGTGGGGTAAATAAGATTTGGCCTTGGCAATCTGACGTAATTGATAAAAGCTTGACTGAACAACTGTGTTCACTTGCTTTTCCAATTTAAAAGAATTATCTAAAAACACACAAAGGTTTTTGACAGTCGAACAACAACGGGAGGTAGGATAATCAGGCATATCAGTAATGTCACTCAGAGAGACTCATTTTCCAAATAAAATGATTTCGGATTTGTTTTCGTTTAAAAGAAGAAATTTTTGCGTCAGCCATTCTTTGACCTCATGTAAACAGTCCAGTAATGGCTGCAGTGGGTTGGGAGTGTTAAACTGAATGGGAATATAAATTTGAACATCATCCAGCATAAGAGTCAAATGGAATGTTGCGTCTTCTGAAGATATTACCCAAAGACAGCATGTATAAAGAGAACAAAGTGGGACATAAAACGGACCTTTGAGGCACACCACAGGAAATGGGGGCTGAGCAAGATCTCTCATAACAGTAGAAAATAATCTTTAAGATAAATAAGACTCAAACCATGATAAAACAGTACCAGTTAGACCAACATGTTTAAGTTTTGACAGTAAAATAGTATGGTCAACTGTATCAAAAGCAGCTGTTAAATCTCCATTCATCCATTTTCTACCGCTTATCCGAGGATCTGGGGTGGGGGTGGGGGTGGGGGGGGGAACAGACCAGGCAGAGTAACCCAGACTTCCGCCTAGTTCACATAGCACCATGCTCCCCATGATCCCTCCTGCAGGTGGTGAGCCCACTGGAGGGCGAACCCATGTACACTGGGTCCTTGATGTAATGTTTTTCATGGAGATCCCAGGGTTTCCTTTGGTAACATTTCTCGGTGGCGGGCCACCTCACCAGAAATTTTACTACCACACCAAGAAGATATGAGTTTATTAAGAAAAATATATGAAGCAATGACTTTCCGCAAGCGCGCACACAACGCGCGTGGCTGTCATCTGCGCGGAGTTTAGAAGCGCCCCGTCCACGTGAGTTTTCCAGTCAGTCAGCAGGCAGTGTCTGGCTAAGTGCGACTGTCCGACAGAAACATGAGTTTATTAAAGTACTTTAAACGCGGAAAAAAATAAGAAGAGGTATGTAAGCACTGGAGGCATTTATCATGGTTTTAACCCGCTGGAAATGAGAACAATAATGGAAGAGTCACTTAGCTAAGAGATGCGGTTAGAATTCATATGCAGCCGGCTTCATATGAAGGGAAAGGCAAGAGGGACTGATGAATTGCAGAGGATACATTTCACCAGCCACTACAATATTAAGTTATGTTCTGTAGAAACTGCAGGAATGAAGAGACTGGCAATTTCTCTCTTTTCTCGCACAAGCAGGTGTGCCGTTTTTATTCTCCAGCAGCAGTGACAAAAAGCAACAGCTAAAAATACTAGCTCTCTTTTCACTCTAAAGTGAGGTCCTTCAGCGGCTGCCTAGAGAGGTGCCTGATGAGAAAGCCTGAGAGCACAACTATAACTGCCTAAACAGATCATTCTGTACATGAACACATATTGTGGTGAATTATGTCTTTAGAGTCCGCTACAGTTCCCTGTTATGTACCTGGCAGGTTAAGATGACCAAAATTCATGAAGTCAATGACTTTAATCTGTCAGCAGCCTTCAGACAAACTAAACGTGTCAACATTTGATTTCAAAATAAGGGAGGTTTTTCCTGTTGTCTGGGTGGTGAGGAGATTTCTAAAAAAAAAAAAAAAAACCAAACTGTAAATATATAGAAATATTATAACAGAAATAATGGCATCCTTGGTCATTTAAGTTGATTTATTTCATTAAATACAATTTTGTTAATATTTTTTCTTTGTAATCATTATTGTTCTGACTGCAAAATTATGGTCAACAATGTAAATTGTTATAAGGAAAAAGTAAAAAAAATACTACAGTCTGTTTCAAATTTATCTAAAAAAACAGTAATTTTATTTTAAAAAACAGACAAAAATTAGTCATAAAATAATCCACAAATTTATAATAAAGTTTCAAATGTACAAGAAAAGTTAATTTTACAAGAGGAAATTACAAGTTTGAGGACCACAGTTTCAACTTGAGATGGATTTACAGAGAAAAGTAGAAAACTATAAGAAAATTGTTATAAATTTTTGAGAAAAACCTCAAACCTTCAAGACTGAAATCATTACTCAAGTTTTTAAGTGGGTGCTCTTTGTACCCTTAACTCAACTACAAATTTTTGGGTGTCTACTTTTAATAATTAATTTCAAAGCACTTTCTTTTACATGAGTAGAATTTTTGGCTACTATACCCATCTGATCATATAATTTAACTATGCATGAGTACATTACTATTATGAATATTTCTTTCCCTTCCCTACTCTCTCAATGGAAAAAAAAGAAACATTAGAATAAAAATACAAAAAATACACATATTTTTGTCATTTATGTAAACCATGACAAAAAAATCCTGCAAGACAAAACATGACACTTGATATTTTCTAACCTGTTTGTATACCACCATAGACAGAGAGAGAACCTGAATTAGACAGAGCTCAGAGAGGGAAAGATGAGACAGAAGAGAGGAGCCAAGGAGAGGGAAGTGTTCAGGCAGAGGAAGGAGAGAAGGATAACACCACTAAAAAGTCTAAACACAGGATGTCTGGGTGGGACCCCAACTGGCCCAATATTCAAGCCTCAGTTGTACAATACTTCAAATGGTAAGTTCCATATGCAACGTTACTGTGTAAAATTTTAAAAAGAAATAAATAGTATAAAATTAACATATTCCAGTATGTTTACTGCCCCCCCCCCGCCCCGAGAAAAATATGTTGCCACCGCATCAAGGTCTTTAAGCCAGAGGAAACACTGGATCCACTGGACCGGTCTTAGTCTGGCCCTTCACCCAGGACCATTTTGCCTTGGGAGACCCTTCCAGGTGCACGTTTCTTCTGACAGCATAGCTCCTGGGATCATGTGGGCATTTAAACCCCTCTACCATGATAAGGTGGCGATCCATGGAGGGGGGCTGTTAAATTTAAAAGAACTAAAACAGCAGAGCTCCCAGAATCACAGTTAAAAGGAGATCACATTGAATACTTGAACAAGACAAAGATGCATGATATCACAATACTCGGCGTATTGTAAGATTGTGATAATATTGCATCGTGGCCCAAGCATTGTGATCACATGGTCTCTGGTGATTCCCACGCCTAGTATATATATCCTTATCCACATAAAGAGTCCAAGGATAGCATAGTAAGGAGTTACAGTGACTGCATGTACTCAAGTTTTTGTTCTTTTACAAAACTGTTCTTTCATGACTCACGTGGAGTTTGCAGTTTCCCTTAGACTAACACTTCTAAGAGGAAAATCTCAGAAATTGGTGAGTATGGCTACAAATCTATGAGAAAAATATTGAAAATTTATGAGAAATAAGTTGAAAGTTAATAAAGAAAAGCGTAAAATTTATGATGTATATGATATATCGTACTTGCACATTTATTCTTGCAAAAGTATACTTAATTTGCATACATTTGTACCATCCCTTTTATAACAATTTGCCTATGGTATATAAGCAGGAACTCAACGTTGAAACTATGCTTTATGATCAATGCTATGCAGACTTTGGCCCCAAAAGTGCAATATAGCAGCACCCTAAATCCAGGAAGTAGCACTTCACTTTCCCACAATGGACGTAATGTATGTCGTCCATATTTATTTACATCCTGCGGCCCCTCTGACATTCAACAGCACTATCGCAAGCTCTATTTGGAGCAGTGCTTGGCAATGTTTAATACGAGCAAACAGCCATTGTGGCAGTTTATAAATGACAGAAAATAAGGAAAAGCATAATGGGCCCATTGGCGGCATTGTTTGTAAAAATCCTCATTTGGACAGTAATGAGCAGCAATTTCCTCCTTGTTTTCGTCAGCGATGCAAATTGCCCGATGAAATGTGTGGAGCACATAGAGCCACTCGGCAGCCAGCGGGGGGCTAAAGACTGTGCCCATAACTCGGCATCTGTGTGCTGAGCCGGGCACGGGCCTGTAAGAATGGGCGTCCTTTCCAAAGCCTCGGCCGCTCTTCCAACTAGCACTCCCGCTGACATTTATCGCCACGGACCTTTTATTGTTATTGTCATTGTTATGAGTGCAATAATTCTTGCCGCCGGGGAAATAGTGATGGGTCCCCCAAATTGATCAACTCGAGTTTTTTTTTAATGTGACATCTCATTACCTTAAAGCAACAGGAGTGTGAAAGTAGGCGGCAGGATGCAATGTGAGCTCTCCCTTACTTGAGACGCATGCGTCTCCATCATCTGTCTGGTAGTCGTGTTGTCAGGATTGCTTTTCCTCTGGCATGCGTCCCACTCCTGCTTCCTCCAGCTATTTACAAAAAAAAGAAGGGAGTTGGTCAGAGTCATCGGTGTCAAGCCTCTGCTGATTTTCCACACTGGAAATATTGGCAGCCAGTGCGTGTCTTCTCTGCGGTGTTTAGCGCCCGCTTCTGAATTGCTGACTTTGATCATGACATTTGCTGGGTGCGCTCCAGAGGCCCAACAGTGGCCTGGTTTCTATGGCGATGCTGCAGCTCAATGAGCTTTATACCCATTAAATTAGACAGAGAGAGCGCAGACAAACACAAGAGTCGGTCATTAATTGTGTCACCATCTTGTTTTTCTTACTTTTGCTTCTGCTTTGATTTCATTTCAATCGCCATTTTTACCAAACGCCTCGCTAATATGCATGTTGTTCTGGTGAGTGAGCGTGCAGCCCCCTAATTTCAGACTGTTCATGCAAATGAGCATCCAACTTTGTTCCATCATCAAACGCCACAGGAAGTGCGATTAGGGCTTCTTGATTTGACCATTGTTCTCCTGATATGAAAATGTGGTACATTGGCACTTCACTGGAATTGGCGCTCCAAGCGGGGTGCTAATTACTACAGCGAGGCGGTGCTTTCGTAATCCATTCAAACCCTGGAAATTATATTTATAGTCAAAGGGAACACGCTAGTAGCTAATTTTAATTTCCGTGCTGCCTCGTCAAGTCGTCCTTGTTTGTTCCTGGAAATCACTGCTAAGCCCAGCCTTCGTTGGCTTATTCATGTGCTTTACACAGCAGAGTAGAGATACTAAAATACGTTTAAGTGGCAGTTTCACACAGAATGATTGAATCTGCCGTTCGTTTCCATTTTCCAAGATTAGAAGTCCAACACAGTTCCCAGGTGTTGCACTCTGGAGTTTATTATCTCATTTCAGTGATCCTCAGGGTGCTGTCATTTGTGTCTGAATTATAAGCTCTACCCGTGCTTATATCAGAGAAATACAGGTTCTCCCCCACTCAGTCATTTGCTATCTTTTCAGAGAAAGGGGGGGGAAAAAACGGCACTCCTAGGTAATCTCTGGGTCTGAACGAAGCTGACAGAGCTCTACAGTGGGTCTTTATCACCTCTTTACTATCAGTTGTCACTGACCCTGAGGTTGGCTTCCTGCCTGTAAGATATCAAAATTAACAGTCAGTGTTACACTTGAGTGCTTCGACTGTGTGTTGAGAACACTCGCTTTTGTAGTTTCTGATCTTTTAGATCGAAGTCTGCCCATTGTAAGGACCTTTGTTTTATAGCATTTTTATCTTGATTTTATGTTCCTAGGGTGAACTTTTTTTAATGCTCACTGTTGAACATAAAGGAAGGCATTTTTGATGCCACTGGTGACCTTGAAAGATCAAACTCACAAAATGTAAAATGTACTGCTTTAGAAAATGCCACTACTTTATATAAACGAGACGTGATTATAGCATATATAGTGGTGCTGAAAACACAGCAACGAGGGCTGGGCGGTTTGACCTTAAATCAGTGTCACACTTAATTGTACCTTTCATCTCGGCTTAGTTTTTTTTTCATCCTTTCTTCTTCTCCGTTCTCGTTCACTGAGAAGGCTCATAAAATAAGCAATATTACACGAGAGTGAGTTATCAATGCATATATCACTGCAGGGATTCGGTAGTAACTGAGCATAATATAATAAAGAATATGCCTATTGTTATGTCACGCAAATGTAACCAGATTAAATATTGTCCAGTGCAGAAGTCAGTGTTTATGTGCATACCGCTCCTCCTGTTGGAGGGTTTGTGTGTCACATGACTTGTGCCAGTGTAGGTGACAGATGTGCTCGGGTTCTCGAATTGGCTCAGGTCCTGCACCTTTTCATCATGCCACATAATATGATTGGCTGTTAATAATAATGTTAGAGTTAATGTTTGTATTATAAACATTTTTATTTGTCTCTGCAGTCATCAGAACTTTTGTTTTCATGTGTTTGTATGTTTTAATAAAACCAATTAAAACTGTTTTATAGTTTTCTAAGACCACAATTAAAACCTCAAGCATGTCGTTTCCTACACATTCACTCAGTACTATAATCAATCATTGATTCAGCGTGATATGAACATTTTCATTGTGATTAATATGGTTAATTAATCAACAGTTTGCTAATATTTTCAACAGTTTCTTAAGGGAAATGAATGAAATTTGCAACCTCTGTGCAATCAATGTTGAATATCTGAAAGTTTATCTTTTTGAAATATATTGAAAAAAATGTTAACTTTTTCCAGAATATTCTAGCATACTGAGATTCACTAGTTGACATGTAAAAAGTTCTGTTAACAAAGCTAAAATAGCAGGACGACCTCGGCCCATCCTTTCCATGGAAATACCTAGGGGTGTGAGACAATATCGATTCAGTGATGGATCACGCTACTTGGCACTGGCGACAATGTATCGATCTATAAACACACGGATCAATCTTTTATTTAGAAGAACTGGCATGCATAACTTTTGGGTTATCAAATAATCAAAGGCATTTTCAGTCCAGTAGATGGCGTGAAGCAAACATCCAGTCAGGTGAAGCCATAGCTTTGCAGCCAACTTTGAAAGTTAGGAAGCAGTTAGCTCAAAGTTAGCCCAAATGTCAAGCCTTTTTTGGATGAAAGGAAAGACCTTGACATGACACACAATCCACAAGAAGCGCTGCACGGAAAAAAGAAAAAAAACAAAAAAACACTCGGAATACGGCGGGCCAGCACACGTCTGGGAGCAACATTAACAACGGCTAAGCTGAAGAGACACCGGCATGAAGCTTTTCTCTGAGCGTCAAGTGAGTAAAGTTTATTTATGAAGCGCTTTTCACAGACATGCAGTCACAGAGCGCTGCACAATAAAATGGAATAAAAGGAAGTTGATAGATAAAAATTATATTAAGATAAGATAAGATAAGATAAGCCTTTATTAGTCCCACAATGGGGAAATTCCAGGATTGCAACAGCACAGGGATAGCAACACTCAGAGCAATAATCATAATAATCATAATAATTAAAAATACAAAAACAAGTTAAAACACAAGATTAAAATAATTTTAAAATATCAGACTTCCCATTTAAAAAGCAGATGAAACTCAACAGAAATCCTCATTAAACAAAAGTTTTCAGCTGCTTTTTGTAAGAGTCCATAGAGTCAGATAAACGTATCTGGAGTGGAAGTCTATTCCAGACACCGTCCGCCACCCTCTCTGTGTGCAGACGTATCTCGGCAGAAAATGAAGCCCCGAGAATACTTTATTATATGAAAGAGATGTCACGAGTTTTACTTTGGGACATGATTTGAGGTTGAATAAGGTGAAAAAATTTGAAATATGTGGGATTGTGATACTCGTTTATCGCGATATCATCGTTGAATTGTGATAGGGTCAAATCATGACCCAAGACTCGAGATCTGAATCAAATCGCGAGGCCCCTCACGATTCCCACCCCTAGAAATACCTGTTGACAACTAGTTATCCAGTGTGTAAACATCGTTGCTGAAGCAGTGCAAGTCTTCACCTTGGAAGGAGTTTTTCAATCATTTTTAGAGCCCAAAAACGATGTTTTAAGTGTGAATAACAAAGTATAAACAGATAAATATAAATAAAGATTAAAAAATGTTTATAATGAAATAATTAAGTTTTAGAAAACTACAAATATGGCCACATGGACAGATGGACAGCCAATCAGAACACATTATGTCGTCAAAACAACCATGCAGCCATATTGTGTGAGGTTATGAAAAGGCGCAGGAGCCGAGCTGATATGAGAACCCAAAAACACCAGCAGCTACGTAATTATCCTGTTAGCTGCTTTGAGGGAGTCCTTCATGCAGCTGTGATTATGTTATCAGCACATAGTACAGGATGGTAAAGCTATCCTTCCTTTGCCCATTCTGCCATCCGTTCCCAATGTAACATGGTTGCACCGATGCCGATAGCTGCAAGGAGTAATTGTAGCATATATAGTGATACTGAAAACATGGTAACTTGTTATGTATTACCTAGGGGTGCAGCGTTTCAGGTTGTCCACAGTTTGGTACGTTTTACTGTTGTTTTTTTGGGTAACGGCATTAACCTGCTTAGCCGTCCCGCTGTCGGGTGGCAACCCAGCTGGGTGACGGCGGCGCAGATGTTGCATTGGAAGTATTTCCTTTTGAGAAA
Organism: Pholidichthys leucotaenia; assembly: GCA_020510985.1. Lineage (NCBI taxonomy): Eukaryota > Metazoa > Chordata > Actinopteri > Cichliformes > Pholidichthyidae > Pholidichthys > Pholidichthys leucotaenia. The sequence continues at coordinate 211,333,043 of CM035844.1, forward strand.
CGGTGGTGGCACATAGTTGAAGTTTTATTTCTCCCTCACCATCATAGCCGCTACCGAGGCCAAAGTGACCCCACACCACAGATTTAGGGCCCTATTTTGATGGTCATCCATGCACTTTTCCAACAGACTTTCCACCGTACGCCAGTGTTTTTGTTAGTTTCTTTCAGCGCATTTTCTGTTTTTTTACGCCTTGCGTCACACCATCAAATTACCAGTAGATGGTGCACCAGCTCTGTGCTGGGAGGAGGAGAGTCATTTCAAAGAGGTGTGGCGGTGTCCAGTCTAATGTGCATTACTATTATAGAGCATGCCATGAGAATCCGCTTTTGATCAGGATAAAGGAGGTCTGTTGTCAGAAGCGCATTGTTTAATGATATTTCAGTGGCTTGTTTTGACATTGCGCAGCTCCAGAGCTCACAAGGAGCATGCACTGATCATATTGTAATAGAGGGAGTTATAACAGTCATCATATAATCACCTATCATTTTAATTATGATGATCACATACTATTTTTTTTATTCCATCTACACTCATTTTTTTTTCCACAATATCTTTATTGAACCTTTTTTTTTTTTTTTTTAACAAACATGATACAAACAATCAAACACTAACACTAAAGTACTACAAAAAAAAAAAAATGCACTAAAAACACCAACAACCACCAACAAAATCAAGTCTTCAACAATGCTCCTCTGTTTAGTCTAGACAATCCAATACATAAGTATACATATTATGTTCACCAGTTTGGAATTTACAAGGTCCACACACATCATTCACCTTCTTCTTCAAGAGTTATGTTTAAATTTTTTACATAATCAATAAAAGGTCTCCATATATTCTCAAACACAATTTCCTTTGATTTCAGTATATATGTTATTCTTTCTAATGGAAGGTTTGTTAACATCTGTCTTAACCACTGAGTCACATCTGGTCTATGAGTCTTTTTCCATAATAGTGCAATACATTTTTTGGCATTAAGCAAACTGAGGTCTATGAATGTTCTTTCACTTTTATTAAAATTATGCTTTTCTGGGTACAGACCCAACAAAAACAGTTTAGGATTCAATATGATTTGTTTTGAGATTATTTTTTCAATTGTTACCCTCACCTCTTCCCAAAACATTCTTATTAATCTACATTCCCATAAACAATGAAATAGGGTTCCTTTACTTTCCATGCATTTTGTGCATGTATCTGGTATATTTTTGTTGTATCTATTTAACTCCTCCGGTGTAACATACATCCGCATTAACCATTTGAAATGTATCAATTTAAGGCGTGCATTTATTGATTTGGTTTGAGCTTCTGTACAAGCCAATTCCCATTGTTCCTCTGAAATTTCAATTTGCAGATCTTCTTTCCAGTAGTTTAATCTTTTCAGTGAATTTTCACTTGAAGATAGTGTCAATGAGTTATAAAACTCTGAAATAATACCCTTTCTTTTACCCTTTCTTTTACCATTTAGCCATTCTGATCTCGATTAATAATATTTGGTAAAATTTCTTGTATTCGTCTTGCTAAAATTTTACAGATTATCTTAAGGTCGGCGTTTAATAGGCTTATTGGTCTCATATTTTCACATTTATTAGAGGGCTTACCTGGTTTTGGCAGCAGTATAATTAAGGCATTATTTATGTATGATGGTAAATTATTATTTTGAAATGCTTCTAAAACCATTTCCAAAAAAGGTTTTATTAATTTATTCTTAAATTTTTTATAAAGGTCAACTGGAAGACCATCTGGTCCTGCACTTTTTCCTGATTTCATATTATCAATGGCTAGCCCAACTTCTTCTTGACTAATTTTAGACTCCAATATCTCCCTGTTTTCATTTGGAATACAAGGTATAGATAGTTCGTTCAAAAACCCATTTAGTTTTGTTAAATCAGGTTCATTTTTGGTATCATATAATTTTTCATAGTAATCTCTAAAGGCTCTATTAATTTCTAAAGGATCTATAACTACCTGTCCGTTACTTATAATACTGGTTATTGGTGTTTTAATTTCCAATTGTTTAATCTGCCATGCTAATAATTTTCCTGATTTTTCACCTTGTTCATAAAAAGATTGTTTCAATCTTAGAAGACTCGAGGCAGCTCTATTCGCTGATTTTTTGTCGTATTCAGCTCTCAAAATCAGTAATTCATTCTCCAACCTTGGATCTCTTCCTGCATACACTTTTTCCTGAAGACTTTTTATTTTATGTTCCAATTTAGCTCTCTCCTCTCGAGTCTTCTTAGATTTTGATCCTGTATAACTAATAATATGTCCCCTAATAAAAGCTTTGAAAGCCTCCCACTTTACACATGCTGATGTTTGTGTAGTATTGATGTCAAAGAACTCGTCTATCTGTTTTTCTATATACTTGACAAATTCCTCATCCTGAAGCCATTTATGCTGAAATTGCCATCTGCCTGATTCCTTTGTCAATTTTTTATCTACATATATTAGACAACAGGGTGCATGATCAGAGATCACGATGTTATCATAAAAGCAGTTTTGAATCTTGGACCTTAATTCTGTGGAAATCAAAAAATAATCAATACGTGAGAATGTCTTGTAGGTACTGGAATAACAAGAATAGGCTTTAACTTGTGGTTTCATTTCTCTCCATATATCTAACAATCTCAATTCTTTCATAAAATGATTAATAGTCATCCTACATCCAATGTGCGTACAATCCAGTCCTGTTGATCTATCCACACCTGGATTCAATGTACAATTAAAATCCCCTGCTATTATATGTTGCCCTGTAAGTGATGATAAGATGAGAAATAAATTAGCAAAGAACTTCTGATCATCTATATTGGGACCATATAAGTTCACAAGATTTATATTTTCTAATAGCAAAGAACCTTGAATGATTACATATCTTCCAAATTTGTCTCCAATTACATTTTTCACTTGAAAAGGAACTGATTTATGTATGAGAGTCATAACTCCCCTGGCTCGGGATGAAAATGAAGAGGTGAATACACTTCCCTGCCATCTACTCCTAATTCTTTTAACATCCTCCTCTATCAGATGAGTTTCTTGTAAAAACACAATTCTTGAACCCATGTCCTTTATTTTATTCATAACTTGTTTAAGTTTTTTTAAATTTTGTAGACCTCTGCAATTCCATGAAGTTAAATTAAGATTAACACTTTGGTCCATGATCAATAGAGAGTTTGGGATTACCTTGCAGTGTAAACATGCTCATACAGAGAAGCAAAAACATGAGTGGTTGAACATTCATCCTACAAACTACACACAAACAAATTTCCCCTTCCCACACTTGTGGCAAACCCCCCAAAATCAAAAGAAAAATTCTGTCTCCCGATATAGCCATCGACCGTTCCACACCCACGGGGAACAGCCTAAGCCACTCCTTCATCCTCCCAATCACCCTAACTCTACTGCTTTTAATGACGTAACATTAACTCTCCTCTGTAGTTTTCCAACTTAACTCCAAAATTTTTAACAACTTTGTACATCATAGTTTTTTTTTTTTTGTTTGTTTTGTTTTTGTTTTGTTTTTTAATATATAATACAATCTATATTTTGTAAACTTACTATTTACTTCAAGTCAGTCAGATGCCTGTGCAAATGCTTAATTATTCTACCTTATATTTTGTTCATGCTTAGCTCCCACCAGTCTCTTCTTCTTCTTTGATCTTCTTGATGAACTCCTGCGCCTCCTCTGGGGTCTTGAAGATGTGGGTTCTGCCCTCATACGTGGTCAGCAGTCTCACAGGATAGATTACACCATGACGAATCCCAAGGTTGCGCAGCTCCTTACGTACGGGATCAAACTGCTTCCTCAATTGCTGGATTCCTGTGGCCAAATCTGGGTAGAACCGCACCTGCTGGTCCTGGTGTTTAATCTCTCCTTTAGCACGTGCAGCGTTGAAGATCTTCATCCTGTCTCTGTTGCTAAGAAACTTCATAATTAAGGTCCTCGGCGGTCCCTTATCTCTCCGTGGGCCAATACGATGTGCTTTTTCCAGAACCACTGCTGATTGCAACTCCTCGCTGCCCAGCACCTCCGGAATCCACTTTTCCAGAAAGGAACATACGTCCCGACCTTCTGATTCCTCTGGAAGACCCACCAGCCTCAAATTATTCTGTCTCGACCGAGATTCCAAATCCAAAATATTATCTTCCAGAGATTTATTTTTTTTTTTCCAAAGTGCGCACCTTTAATTGAAGACGGGTGACGTCATCTTCAGCACTAGCGAGACGGAGCTCCATCTGCGCCGTTCGTTCTACACAGTCACCCAATTCCTTTCTTATTCCTTCCAACGCTGTCATAATCCCATCAAATCTAGAGGAAAAGTCCGCTCTCATTGAACTCATGGCAGCCATCAGCGCATCTGCGCCTCCCCGCGCAGACATCGCACCGTTGCCAGCCTCCTCCGCCATATATGGAGTTTTGTTTGCTGCGTCACAGACCTGAAAGTCCGTTAATTTGGACTGTTTCGGCGGCTCGCTTTTTCCTTTTCCTGGTTTTGCAGCCTTAGGCTTCGCCGACATATCCTCGCCCAAATGCTGAGATACGTTCTGTCCCAAATGAGAGAGTTATTTGCCGATTTTTTTTCTCCAGGAGCAGAGCAGAGCGAGACACGTCCGTCCTACGTGGCAGCCATAACCGGAAGGAGATCTACACTCATTTTAATTCATTTAACGTTTTTAGGAAAATGAATGAATGAACAGGCAGTGTGATGTGCGGCGTGGGAGGAGGGGGCATGTTAGTCTGATTTGTATTATGTTCACATTTTCATTTTCATCACAGACTTATTAGGGATTAATGTGTTTATTTTTGGGGAATAAATGAATGAACAAGAAGTGTGTGGCGTTTTACTTTTCATTGTAACTCACCACAGAGACAGGAGATGCGTCCACACACTTGCCTCGGCTGCATGCCCCGGGTTTCCAGCTGGCACCCACACTGCACCAAGGTTTGTGATTCTCTACCACCAAGCTCCCTGACTGCCACCCGTCAGAGGCTGGAAGAAGCCACTGAAAGCAGGCTCGCTTCGTGGCCGGGGTTGCTGCGGATGGGAAGCCGTGCCAGCTCTCCTCTCCATCCTGAAGATGGAGGGAAGGAAAAGAAGAATCGTGTCACAGAGCGACTTCCATGCCATTGTTAATGAAAGTTTATGAAAGTTTGCACAGCCATCATCCTCTTTTTCTAAAGTCTCAAATCCATTTGTCTGTTCATGTGTGTTGCAGCCATGTGCGCTACATTAAACTATTCAGCTGATTTTTCAGTCCATCCTTCCCCGTTTGTTCCTTCTAACATAGTAACTGTGCATCAACTGTGATTGATATCTTCCTTATTACCAAGCACCAAGCAGGGTTACTATTGCGTGCATTTTGGCTCACACGCATGGGCTTTGGTCAGCACAAAACCCATCTTAAGCTGTCATGATCAGAGTTCCATCCATCCATCCATGCCTCCTGGACGCCTCCCACTTGAGGTGTTTTGGGCACGTACCATTGGGAGGAGACCCCGGGGCAGACCTAGGACTCGCTGGAGAGACTGTCTCCCAGTTGGTCTGGGAATGCCTTGGTATCCTCTCTGAAGAGCTGGAGCAGGAGGCTGGGGAGAGGGAAGTATGGGCTTCTCTGCTTGAACTCCTGCCTCTGCGACCTGGACCTCCGGAAAAGCTGTAGAAGATGGATGGATGGACACATGGGCTTTGGTCAGCACAAAACCCGTCTTAAGCCGTCATGATCAGAGTTCACTTTAGATAATGTGCCTCTTTGCATTAAAGGGATGGGAAGGAGCGCTTTGTATTGGATTATCCAAAACACACCTCTGAATGATTAGACCTGCCTCTTTGCGTCATGCGCCGGCGGAGAGTTCATATTTACATCGTTATAAGGAAGATAAAGAAATTAACTTGGAAACACCCATAAACGCATTGTGTGTCAGTGACAACTGGTCAACCGACCCCGTTGTTGTAATACGGCCCTGCTCCCTGCATTCTTACTGCCATGCTGAAATGAAACCTGACACTGGTAGGGAGAATGTTGGGAGCATCTTGGAGCGATTGGATATTTTGTAGTTGAGGTCGAGTTCATCTCAATGCAGATTCATCATCATCATAGCAGTCTGTCGGGGGTGACAATGACAGTTTCATTTAGGTCTGATCAGATTCCTCCACGCACCTCTGTCCTTCATCTTCCACTGCCAGGAACTCCTGACCTTGTTAACCCGGGCGACATCCGAGCCAGTATGAGTTGCTTTCTGACTGACCATTTCATGAAACTGCTTGCAAAGTATTTGAGTACCGCTAGCTTTTGCTGGACTAGCAGCACATTCTTGGCAGATAGAGGTATTATCAGTGGCAAGGACAGGCCAAGACAAACTGACTCCAGCATCTGTTGCAGTGACTGACCAGATGATAGGTTTGTTTATCTCCACTCTTTGTGTAGTGTATGTCACGATGCACCTACTGGCAAAAGTCCACCACAGACCTTGCGACAGATGTGCTTATCTGCCAGGATGTCCAGTCTCACCCCGTGTAACTGGGAGTGGGCCACCACAGACCTGTGACAGATATTGTTTTTAGTTCTGTCGGGATGCCCAGTTTCACCCTCCACGCCCTCGGAAGGGTGGGGTTGTCGGTTGAGTCACCGACTGCCCGACCCATAAGACAGGTAGTACCGGTTTTCATGGTTATCTGGTAGCAAGCAAACCAATACCTGACCTGACATCAGTTCAGGCATTGGTCAGGCAGACATTAACTTTCCCCCACATGCGTTTACAGTATTTAAAATTTGTCTTTAGTGATTTAAATGAGTGGTTGTACACACAGAGGCAGCAAATGTACAAAATGTATTCAGTCTATTCATTGAAACATGAAAGATAATAAATAGTGTAAATCTTCTTTCGATTGTAAGTAAATGCCCCCCCCCCCCCCCCAAAAAAAAGCCCAGCTGGCTACGGTCCCGTTCTTTAATTTGTATATTGTGTAGGTAACATAACGTGTTCTGGTGTGATTTGGATGGGGGCCACTGCCTTGTGAGAGGGAGCAGTTGGTGTCAGTAAATGAAAAGATTTTTACAGCTTCTCTTATGTGTTTTTGCCCAAGGCAGACAAAAGAACATGTTGAAAATCAATTTAATCACACAACAAACCTTTATGCCGATGCCTGCTTTGTGGTGCTGAAATGCATTAGGGAGCATTAGTGCATTAAGACCACAGAAGAGGAGTGCATGTTTGCACTGAATGGACATACAAAAAGGCCATGTAATTAATTTTCAATTTAAAAAAAATGCTTTAAGACGTGTTTTTGGTTCATTTCTCTTTGGTTTAATGAGTGTTTTCTGCATTCTGAGTGAACCCAAGTCACAGTGCTTTTTTGCTTGCATTTTAGCTTCAATATGCAGATGAGCAGGCCTAACATTTAGTGTGTCAGAGGTCAACTTTCATAGGAGCAGACTCCTGACAGGGAGGAAAAATCTCAGAAGTGAGGGACTAAGTTGTTAGTGCTGAGACTGTGCAGCATTTAGTGGGAACTGTGAGTCTGGAGACTGTTTTGACAGTTTTGGCTCGCCATCTAAAATATGCTATAAATGATGCGTTTAGTGTGTATATTTAATTCCCACAAACTTTTAGATGGTTGTACCTCTTTACACAGGGGTGAAGATTATTGAGAGATGGCTGAGAGATCAAAAATTAGCTAGATTTCTCAATGATCTCTCAAAGATTTCTCAACAATCTATCAATGATCTCTTAATGATCTCTCAAAGATTTCTTAATGTTCTCTCAATGATCTTCCAGTGATCTCCATGGTTGCCACTCAGTCCAAAGCACAAGTATCTCCCAAACACGTAGACAAAAATAAATTTTTCGAGAATTTAGGAGATCCTTGAGAGATCAGGCCAATTTTTGATCTCTAACAATCTCCCTGCTGTGTAAAGGGGTCCTTACTTATGTGATGTGTCTTACTGATTTTACTGCTTTAGAACATCTGCTCAGGTAAACCAAAATAAATTTGGCCCATCATTAATTTAGCAACTGGCAGTTTGTCCAGGGTGTACCCTGCCTCTCGACCAAAGATGCTGGGATAGGCTCCAGCCCCCCCCCCCCCCCCCCGCAACCCGACAAGGATTAAGCAGAAGAAGATGGATGGATGGATTAATTTAGCAGCATTTTAGTCAGTATTCCTGTTATTTTTGGTTTCAGACTTGTTGATTTTTATGTCATGTAGATTTAGTGATACGGTTTAATAGCAACAGTCCAACATTCCCTTACAGAAAAACATTTCACATGTGCAGCAACATTTGTGAAACACGTAACACGTGTGATCCACATGTTTCCCATGTCATTTGCACACGGAAACAGTCTTGGAACGTTTTCATGTTTTGTTTTTTTTTTTCATATGTGAGCATATGTGAAATTTATGGAGTTTTTTTTTTTTTTTTGTAAAAAGGTATCTGCACAAGCCTTCCCAAAAGAGTTGAAGCTGTTATAGCTGCAAAAGGAAGGCTTTCCACAAGGTTTAGGAGTGTGTTTATGGGAATTTTGTTACCATTCTTCCAGCAGTGCATCTGTGAGGTCAGGCACTGATGTTGGACAAGAAGGCCTGGCTCACAGTCTCCGCTCAAATTCCTCCCAACGGTGTTCTTCCAGGTTGAGGTTAGGGCTCTGTGCAGGCCAATCAAGTTCCTCCACACCAAACTCGCTCATCTGCATCTTTATGAATCTTGCTTTGTGCATCATGGAGGGGTGTAACAGTACTTTTGACATTATAGTGTATGCACAACTTACCTCACACCAAATACCTTTGCAGTGTACATTTCCGAAATTAAAAACGTAGCATCTTGGTGCCTGTCGACCGTAGTTCAAGAGAATCTCAGGTTTCATTATTTATCTTTGTTCTTATTAAAGACAAAAATAGAAAGATGTTTTTACCTTCTTTACATGTTTAGACTGTTCACTGCAGCCTTCGTCAGAAAGGCTGCAGTGAAAGTTTCTTTGTTAGGTTCGTTGTTGATAATCAAGTGTCTATCAAAGAGTCTGGGTGCTAGTCCTTCAAAGAGTTCAGTAAGTCTGGTATGGCACGATGTACATCCAGGGAATTCTGGACTTCTGCCAATGACTTCTGTTTGTTAGTCTGTCTGGTTGTTTGCAGGATTACTCAGAAAAACTACTGAATTGATTTTCACGAATTTATTTTTAGGGATGGGTGTGGAAGAAGGAACGCTACGTACATTAGATTTTGATGGTGATCTGAATCTGTATCTGCCTCCAGGATTTTTTTGTATGTCTATTTTTTTGTATAAGTTTTGCCATAGAAATGGCAAAATGAACATGGTGCGGGAAAACTGCTGCTCTGTCTGCATCCAGTTGAGTGGAAATATTTTTCTGTTTCAGACTGCTGCCATGTTAAAAAAAAAAAAAAACAGTGCAGGAATGTGGATAATCTGCCTGCATTTTTTTTCTGCATGTCAACAACACCACTGGAGCAGTGTTAACGCTTGCCAATGTGCCAGTCAAAGTGTCTGTTGTTGTATTTTAGTTCCATTTTGGCTCCTTCATCTTGATTTTATTCAACCACTGGGAGAGGGGAAAAAAAAATATGGCAAAAGCCAGAAAACCTCAGGACAGGCCCATGCAACGAGAGTAATGCAGGTGAAGTGATTCAGCATAAAACCCGACCTCTGTGTGCACTTAGATCTCACGGTTTATATTATTTTCTGGTAATATTTGAAACAAAACAAAAATATTTTAAACTAAATCTGAGCTGCTGTTTATAAACTGGAGAAATAAGAGTTTTTGTTTTTTTTCCTGAATATCCATCCATCCATCCATCCATCCATCTTCTACCGCTTTTCCGGAGGTCCGGGTCGCGGAGGCAGCAGTTCAAGCAGAGAAGCCCAGACTTCCCTCTCCCCAGTCACCTGCTCCAGCTCTTCAGAGGGGATACCAAGGCGTTCCCAGACCAGCTGGGAGACATAGTCTCTCCACCGAGTCCTGGGTCTGCCCCGGGGTCTCCTCCCAGTGGGACGTGCCTGAAACACCTCAAGTGGGAGGCGTCCAGGAGGCATCCTAATCAGATGCCCATACCACCTCAACTGACTCCTTTCAATGTGGAGGAGCAGCGGTTCTACTCTGAGCCTCTCCCAGATGACTGAGCTCCTCACCCTATCTCTGAGGGTGAGTCCAGCAATCCTACGGAGAAAGCTCATTTCAGCTGCTTGTATCCGCGATCTCGTTCTTTCGGTCATTACCCAAAGCTCGTGACCATAGGTGAGAATAGGAACGTAGACTGACTGGTAAATGGACAGCTTTGCCTTAGAACTAAGCTTCCTCTTCACCACAACAGACCGGTACAACGTCCGCATCACTGCAGATGCTGCTCCAATCCGTCTGTCGATCTCTCGCTCCATTTTCCCCTCACTCGTGAACAAGACCCCAAGATACTTAAACTCCTCCACTTGGGGCAGGAGCCTGTCCCCAACCCGGAGAGGACAATCCACCTTTTTCCAGCTGAGGACCATGGACTCGGACATGGAGATGCTGATTCTCATGGATCGTCGCCTTATCGTGGTGGGGGGGTTTGCGTGCCCCAGTGATCCCAGGAGCTATGTTGTCCGGGGCAATTTGCCTCTGATAGGGTCTCCCAAGACAAACTGGTCCTGGATGAAGGGCCAGACTAAGAACGATCCAACAGACTCTCATGATAAATTGTATATCAAGGATTCAGTGTACCCCGCCTGGTATGGGGTTACCGGGGCCCCACCCTGGAGCCAGGCCTGGGGGAGGGGCTCGAAGGCTAGCATCTGGTGGCCAGGTTTCCACCCATGGGACCCAGCCGGGCTCAGCCCGAAGGAGTTACATGGGTCCGCCCTCCAGTGGGCTCACCACCTGCAGGAGGGATCATGGGGGTCCGGTGCTATGTGGATTAGGTGGAGGTCAAAGGCGGAGACCTTGGCGGACTGATCCCAAGCTTCTTTTCCTGAATATGTTGAAGGTAAATAACGCTGGCCTGTGAAACTGCCCTTTTCACATAAATTTAAAAGAAAAAAAAAACATGTATTCTGGAATGCCATGAAAAAATACTACTATTGTGAAAATTCACAGAAATATCATGATGTCATTTTTAGGCCTTATTGCCCACCACTACTGGCTACATACGGCATTCATATGACATATACATGCTTCAGTAATTGTCATCTTTATGAGACACACACACACACACACATACACCTTTCAGCTGCTCCCTATTCGGGTCGCCGCAGCGGATCACAGGTCTGCTGCAGCTCAACCCCACAACCTTGCAGCTGTGAGGTGGATGCTCTACCACTAGGCTGCAAATTTTGTCAAGTTTGTGTCTTTGTTGTGTACTGTTTTGTATGGAAAAGCTGTTGTCAGGAAGGCGAACTGCTTTGAATTTGGTGTGGACACACTAAGAAACTGTTGCACTCATCAACGAATCTCTTTATACGTAGCTGCCGTTCAAATCGGAATCGGCGTTCCTGTAAATTGTTCACTTGTAGGTGTCACATGTATGAGAGCAAAGGAAGTTCTGACTCTTTGAGGCATACCTGGACTTCTGACGTCTCCCCTGACCTTCTAGATGTACCAGCATAAGCTGTGAGCACACATGATAACCAGCTTCTCTAGTTTATATCTAGTCCATTTGTATTTCAAACAATTTTTGGGGGTTAAAACCAACTTATCAAATCTTTACGCTGTCTCACTGTGTTCATGAAGTGATATCATCACAACAAACAGCCGGGCATGAGTCATAACTGTTTATGCCGAGATTTAATGATATCATTTGCTTGCAGTGCCAGAGGGAACATGGAGCATGATGGATGCACAACACAACTCTGGTTTAAAAAAAAGAGAGAAAAGGTGACATCTTGACCACACTGACACACGCTCACCTCTGTGTTCATCACTCCGTTTCCCTCGGCTCCGCTAGCGTTGCTTCAAAGCTATCTGTGATGACCAGGAGTTTGATTTAAACACGGGTGGAGAAATGCCGAGGATTTCATCTCTTTAGAAATGGGCTACACCCCTACTGGCTTCATGCTTTAAGCGCAGTGTTTAAGAGGAGGATGGAGATATGACTGGCTTTTCATCACACCTACACAGGCCCAGTGTGGCGGTTTGAAGGGAGAGAAGACATTTTGAAAGCTTTATTGATGTTTTGCTCCGAGGCTCCGCTGAAATGTCATCCGACTTTACAATTGGACGTTTAAGCTCTGTTCCCTTTTCCAAATTGCATTATATCTAAATTCATGATTGTGCTGATATGAAATTCCTTTGATGTAACATCTTTTTTATTGAGGCAAACTTTCTCAGGTCTGTTGGAAGGTGTTTTATTTAAGAGCTCACTTGTACAGTCAGCATACCACCCATCTCGTTGCTCCTGCATTGTCAAACTTTTTTGCCCTCTTTGGCCCATGCCAGTTGTATAAGTAATGATGGCTGTATGTTTAATTATTGACTTTCTCTTGCATCAGAGTTCTGTCAGACGGCCTTGAGGTCGAGGGGCTGTTGTGCTCCAGCCGAAACCCCCAGAAGCGATGTCACAGCCTGAGAAGTGAACCTTTCTAACCCTCCGCTGACTTTGACCTGATCACACTTGGGGTGAGGTATCAGGAAGCCTGAGTAACATTTTAATGATTCTTCAGGCATTTCAGACATGGAAGAGAAGCGCTGGACCCACGGGGTTTTTCTTATTCAGTACTTTGGTGCAGGGATTGGGGTTACAGTTCATCTGGCAGATCTGAAGCACACATACACATCATCATTCCTTTTCGAATGGATCCGTGAATTGCTCTTGTCCGAGTAAGAGCCCCTTTACACAGCATGGAGATCATTGGGTAATCATTGAGAGAGAGAGAGAGAGAGAGAGAGCAAAAATCCTCGAAAAGCCATTTCTTGATCTTTGAGGGTAGTGTCTCAGAGCGGTGAATGCTGATGAACGTAGCAATTTTTAGATTCGCCAGCTTTTCTGATAAATGTTGACGACAATCAAGCTAGTATCTGACAGACTGGCGAATGCTGAGGAATATTCAAGAATATTGGGGTTCATCAGGGTTAGTAAAAGGTTGCATAACAGTTCGCACACAGTTTTTAAGGTCTTAAACAATTTTGTCCTAAAGGTTCTTAACAGTTGCTAGTGTTCCCTACTTGGCAAGCCAAAAAAAAACTTTAGCAACATGTGTTACAACCGCTGGAAGACGCTCACAACTATTTTGCAAACAATTGCAACTGTTTATAGAAAAAATACTAGAAAAAACTGTTTGTGAACTGTTGTGTAACCTTTTATGAACCCTGATGAAACCCCAACAACTGAAACATTTGTGAACGTTCCTCAGCATTAGCTGCTCCCTGAGATACGGGCTTGAGAGGTCACCAAGAGACCAGGAGAGATCACTGAGGGATCATTGAGTTTCTTGGGTGACAAAGGAGGTTGATGAGCATTTCTTGGGCAATCTCTCAGCCACCTCTACCTTTAGGGTGGGAAGATTTGGCATTCACTGAATCAGAATCAGAATCAGATTTATTGCCATTGTTCATGTAGTACACAAACTAGGAATTTGTCTCGGTGCCATGCTGCAACATTAAAAACATGATGAGATAAAGAGAGAAACTAAAAAACTAAAGGACTAAAACCTGCAATAAGTGTAGAAAAATAAGTAATAATAATAATAATAGTAATAATGAGTAATACTAGTCAAGGCAGTTTTAAATAAATTAGCAAGTAGCAGATAATATGGGGTACCACAGTGCAGTTGATAATGCAACAGAAAAACAGTGATGAATGTCATGAGTCTGGTTGAGCTGCTGTACATAGTGCACGAGAGTCAATAAGTCACCTAATGTTCAGCAGACTGATGGCAGAGGGGAAAAAGCTATTCATGTGCCAGGAGGTTTTAGTCCGAATGGACCGAAGTCTTCTACCTGAGGGGAGGGGGGCAAACAGTACGTGACCAGGGTGTGAAGGATCGGCAATGATCCGGCCAGCACGCCTCCGGGTCCTGGAGATGTACAGGTCCCGGAGAGATGGGAGCTTGCAGCCGATCACCTTCTCAGCAGTGCGCACGACGCGTTGCAGCCTTAGTCTGTCCCTGGCAGTGGCTCCTGCATACCACACAGTTATGGAGGAGGTGAGGATGGACTCGATGATGGCCGTGTAGAACTGCACTAACATCTTGGTGGGTAGCTTGAGCTTCCTCAGCTGCCGCAGAAAGAACATCCTCTGCTGGGCCTTTTTGATGAGGGAGCTGATGGTTGGCTCCCATTTGAGGTCCCGGGTGATGGTGGTGCCCAAGAAGCGGAAGGAATCTGCAATGGTGATGGGAGAGCCTGTGATGGTGAGGGGGGGCAGGGGGGTTGTGACTTTCCTGAAGTCCACAATCATCTCCGCTGTCTTCAGAGCGTTCAGCTGCAGGTTGTTATGGCTGCACCAGGACACCAGCTGGGCCACCTCTTTCCTGTAGACGGACTCGTCGCCGTTGGAGATGAGCCCGATGAGGGTGGTGTCGTCCGCAAACTTAATCAGCTTAACAGACTGGTGGGAGGAGGTGCAGGAGTTGGTATAAAGGGAGAAGAGTAGGGGGGAAAGTACACAGCCCTGGGGTGATCTGATGCTGATGCTAACAGAGTCCGAGACAGACTTCCCCAGCCGCACATGCTGCCTCTGGTCCGTCAGGAAGTCGGTGATCCACCTGCAGAGGGAGTCAGGCACATCGAGCAGAGACAGCTTGTCCTGGAGCAGAGCGGGGCGGATGGTGTTGAATGCAGAGCTGAAGTCCACAAACAGATTCCTGGCGTAGGCTCCCGGGGAGTCTAGGTGCTGCAGGATGGAGTGGAGGGCCAGGTTGACTGCGTCGTCCACAGACCTGTTGGCACGGTAGGCAAACTGCAGCGGGTCCAGGAGGGGAGTGGTGATGGACTTGAGGTGAGACAGGACCAGGCGCTCAAAGGACTTCATGACTACAGAGGTGAGCGCTACAGGTCTGTAGTCGTTAAGTCCAGTAATCCGTGGCTTCTTGGGGACAGGGATGATTGTGGAGGATTTGAGGCAGGTCGGCACGTGACATTGCTTAAGGGAGGTGTTAAAAATGTCTGTGAAGACAGGAGCCAGCTCTTTCGCACAGTGTCTCAGGGTGGAGGGAGACACACCGTCCGGCCCGGGGGCCTTGCGCGGGTTCAGTCTGGAGAACTGTCTGTGCACGTCCTGCTCACTGATGACAAAGGCAGGGGGGGAGGAGGAGGAGGAGGAGGGGGTGACCGCTTTTGATGAATTAGGGGCCGAGGAGGCAGTGGAGCTGGGTGGAGTGGGGGAGTTGGACACAGCTGACGAGGTGTCAAAACGGGCGTAATGTTGGGACAGTTTTTGACAAAGGGCTTTGTCATCCTGACCTTTAGAAGCCTGAGGCCGATAGTTGGTGATTTGCCTCAGTCCTCTCCACACAGAAGCCGAGTCATTAGCAGTGAACTGTTGCTGGAGTCTCTCAGAATACACAGATTTAGCTCTCCTCAGCTCTCTGTTAAACCGATATTTGACCTCTCTGTAGCAGCCCCTGTCTCCACTTTTCAACGCTGCTTCCTTCTCCTTCCTGATCTGTCTGAGCTTGGCAGTGAACCAGGGCTTATCATTAGAGTACCTCACCCTGGTGCGCGATGGGAGAATGCTCTCCTCACAGAGGTTGATATATGAGTTCACAGTGTCCGTGTACTCATTAAGATCATGTGTGGCTCCTTTAAACATGTCCCAGTCAGTTATTTCCATGCATGTGTTCAGATTCTCTCCAGCTTCACTGGTCAGTTTCTTTGTGGTGGTCACAACGGGTTTAGTGAGTTTCAGTCTCTGTCTGTATGTGGGGATGAGGTGGACCATCACGTGATCAGATAGTCCGAGCGCAGCGCGGGGAACAGCGCGATATGCGTCCTTCACTGTAGTGTAACAGTGATCCAGCGTGTTATATCCTCTGGTTGGACATTTAATAAACTGTTTGTATTGGGGGAGCTCGTGACTCAGATTGCTCTGGTTAAAGTCGCCTACCACAATAACCAGGGAGTCTGGAAAAGTCCGCTCCGCATGTAGAATGTGATCTGCGAGTGTGCGCTGGGCCACGCGCGCGTCCGCGTCGGGAGGGGCGTACACAGCGATCAAAAAAAATGATGCGAACTCCCGCGGGGAATAAAATGGCTTGCAGTTGATAGAGAGAAATTCTAGATCAGTAGAACAGTGTTGTGAAATCACCGTTACATCAGAACACCAGCTGCTGTTAATGTAGAAGCAGACTCCTCCTCCAATAGACTTACCGGAGAGCTCTGTGACGCGATCAGCACGAAACAGCTGAAATCCCTCGAAGCTGATCGCGCTGTCCGGTATGTTCCCTTTAAGCCAGGTCTCAGAGAAACAGATAACAGACGAGGAAGCGAGGTCCTTAAATCACATCAGCAGTCTTAATTCTTCTACCTTGTTCAAGAGAGAATTGGCATTGGATAGAAATATGCCAGGCAAGGCTGTTCGCGTGCCTCTCCTTCGCAGCCGAGCGAGAATCCCCCCTCGCTTTCCTCTTTTTCGCCGTCTTACTCTTTGAGCCAAACAGCTGGCAGACGCACAATCGATGAACAGAAACAAACAAATTAAAAAAATTAAAGGGCAGCGAAACACCATGGCGACCACTGTGGGCGCCATCTTGGAAAAAGGGGAAAGATCTGAACGATCACTGAAATCATTGAGTGATTGATAAGATCATTGAGTACTCCTTGAGAATTTGTTGAGAGCTCGCTTCTCTTGGGGATCATTGAGAGATTGTCAAAACTTTAAGGTGACCATACAGATCACTGGAAGATCATTGAGAGGTCATTGAGATTGCTGGGCACTCATTGAAAGATCGTTGAGAGATCCGGCTCACTTTTTTCCAGCGATCTCTCAACAATCACCACCCCTGTGTAAAGGGCATACGCACCATACTGTACTCAACACACACTGGTGAAATTACATGTAATACAGTGGAAGTTTATCACTTTTCCATGTCCCTCAGAGTGGCAGCTGGAAAATGCCCCTGAGAGTGAATATCTAGTGTTTGATGATTGTGTGTGAGAAGACATTCCCGTTCGCAATCATCTGCCCTCAGGTGGCACATCAGTCACTTTCAGCCTCAATTTTAACTGCCACAAATGGCTCACATTTATATGGACAGGTATTTGCTAAATTGACTATCATTTATATTCTGCTTTCTAGACTTACTGATCATAAAAATTGTTTCCTATGACATGCACCGAGCGTTCAGCAATCACACACATTCTATTTAGACATTTACTACATACACAGTAGGTATGGCACATTAGGTATTGCAGTCACATCAATGCATTAGGAGGAAATTGTGATTAAGTACCAACAAAACTAAACAGTCTGTGGAGGCTGGGTCCAAAAGAAAGTAAACCACCACTACTTCCCATGTTAAAATACTAATGTGTACTTTTTTGCACTGTTAACATTTGTTTGAGTTTCATTAAGATTTGAAGTTTGTGCTGCTGTGGGCAATGACTTTCTTACGTGACTGCTCAACAGTAGCTGGGACTGATGCTTTTTAGAGCAAATTTAATGGAATTATCGACTAAATAATGTGGCTTGATAATATTTTATTAGTTTATACATTTTCACTAATTAACATATTGAAATTTTTTCATTCAGCTAGATAATCTTGCTAGCTTGTTGGTGTTTGCTGATAACTGAGTCATTCATCTTTCCTATCTAAAAGTCACTTTTGACTTAAAAAAAAATAATTTATATTATGGATGTGTATCGATTAAATTTTTTTTAACGAATTACAGCAATTGTACATTTTTCTATACTTAATTGGGATTTACCACTAATGTTGTATAAAAGAAGTAGGCTATACTTTAGCAACTTTAAATTGCAAAAATACTGCTAGAGCAACATAAAACACTTGATAATCATGAATGCATATTTGGTTAACTCTTTGAGTGTGTTTGTCGCCGAATTGCGACATAACCCCTTGTGGTCAAGAGTGGTAAATATTTTTTGTCAATAAAATAGTTCAGATTTCCAAGGCTATAACTTGAAAGTGGTAAGAGATAATGGCTTACTGTCAAATAGAAAGATTAAATTCCATAAATCAGTTAAAACTGGATTTTGGACGTATTTACACAAAGAATGGTTCAGTCTTTTGACACTGTTTTTTGTACGGAGGTACCTCATCTTATCTTCAAAGTATATGAACAAGAAATCAGTACAATATAAAAAAAAAAAAGAAGAAAATTCTCACTTTTGACAAAGCCGGCTGGCTGGCTGGCATGGTCGCTGCGTTTTCACCCATCATGGTTGTTATTTTGCGTTCTGTCGGTCATTTAAAGTCTCTACCACATCTACGAAGTCTTATGATTATCCCACATAAATTTCACTTGTATCCCGCGGCTTCTTTCCGTGTACAAAGCCGATAAAAGTGACGGTGACCAATCGC
The DNA here is from genome assembly GCA_020510985.1 of Pholidichthys leucotaenia. Lineage (NCBI taxonomy): Eukaryota > Metazoa > Chordata > Actinopteri > Cichliformes > Pholidichthyidae > Pholidichthys > Pholidichthys leucotaenia. The sequence goes on from CM035844.1 coordinate 211,351,502, forward strand.
AGACATATTAGCTTTTTGGGCTAAAATGTTAAAAACAGGAAAAGCAAATGAGGAGTTCTTCTTTGGTGTATTACGTGTCATCCACTGATCCCTCCAACGGATGTCTGCCACCTTTTGAAACTGGCAAATCAGTACAAATCCCCAATACAGCGAGCATGTGAGAGTGAGACGACAGGCGCAGTGCCGCGCTCTACCATCAGGGGCACACAAATTCACACACTCAAAGGGTTAAAAAAATGTACAGTTGTGATAGCATGAGGTCGCCCTAAGTACTGCAGGATCCATTTAGTGTGGGGCAAATTTAAACACTGAACAACAAGACCTACTCTTGTTTTAAGCCGAGCCAGCTGCTGCGGCAAATTAGTCATCACTACCGACACTACCTAAAGGATGCCAAAAACATGCATGTTAGGTTAATTGGCTGTTCTAAATTGTCCCTAGATGTCTGTTTCCTATGGGCCCTTGGAATAGAGGGTTAGTATTGATGGAAGCGCTTTGAGTGGTCTTTGTGACTAGAAAAAAGCGCTATATAAGTGCAGGTTAGTTAGTTAGTTAGTTAGAGTGACCTGACAGCTTTAATTTGTTAGCTGGCCCACATTAATTGAGTTTATCTCCTACAAACTTTCATCTTTCTGGCACTGCAGGATTCAAAAGAATTACATTTCTGTGGCATTTTTTCCACACTCTCAAATTATTCAGCTTTTTCTTGTTTGCAGGAAAAAAAAAACTGTATGACTCTAGTTCAGAAAGGTCCGAGTCATTTATGCATTTTTAAAAATGAGTGAGGGGAAAGAATACTAAAATTAAATTTTGTAACTAAATCTCAAAGATGTAGTGAGGGAATGGAGATGGCTTGAAATCTGATCTTCTGCAGGATGGCTGGCAGCCGGAGCCCAAATATATGCCCGGTGCCTTGGTCATAATTGGAAGCTTTATTGATTTCCAGGCCTGTCGTCACGCCTGAGGTGACCTTTTGTTTGAGGAATAATTGCTCTATTAGAGGGTTTATTCAGGCACCTGCTGGGTATCTCAGACACCATTATAGTCCAATAAGAATCCCCATGCAGTAAAATAGTGACCCTGTCCAGATATGTGGGGCAAACAGAGAGAACCAGACTTTCTGCACTGTGCGAGCCTATCATCAAATGAGAACACGGGGCTGGCTCGGTACATTGGTGGGTTAACATGAGGCTAGGAAGCCTGATAAGGTTAGAACATATTGGTCCTACTGCACTGCTGTTAGAGAAAGAGCCCCAAACTGTTGAATGAATAAACACACACATGAATGCACATAAAAATACACGGTGTAAGTGAAAAGGTTGAAAAAACTCAAAATTTCAAAGCAACATGATTTGCAAGGGATTTCTGAGTTTTGCCAACAGCCCAATTTTCAGTGACTATTTTTGGATCAATATGGTCTGTATTAGACAGTCTGATTTTCAGCTACTTAATATTGGGATAAACTAAGGCTTAGACAGACCAACCAGATTTAGTTGAAAAGGCAACATTTAAATTACACATGGTGCTGGTGTGATACGCTTAATTTATCGTGCATTTTTCCAAGCAGTAACTTTAGTAGTATTTTTGCTTGAAACCCTTCTTCCTGATGTTTTGTACGCTCAGAAGAATAAGTGTGAAAGTCGTTATTGCTTTTTTGGCTCATTCCAGCGACTGTAAAATGAGCTTAACCCACGATCCTTCGTGCATCTGTCCACAATTCCAGAATATTGCTGTTCCTCCTAGGCAGTTGCTCGGATGATCGCTAAATTCACATGTAATGATCCTGGTACGGGTCTCCATTGAGTTTGTGCTCAAGGTCAAAATCACTGTTCAGGAGATCTGGATGTTTAAGTTGTTTTTACAAAAACTACTACGACTCAAAAGCAACTGCCCGGATGATCCCCAAATTCACACACAATGATCCTCAGTGGGGTCTCAATAGTGTTTTAGTCAATACCTCGACAAGAATAGATCCTGATACACCTGCCTATGTATGAAGGACTTGGTCTCAAAACCTCAAAGTCTTGGTCATTGTCTAACCTGTTCTTGGTCTGGCCTTGTCTGCAACACTTGTCTGTACTAGTCTGTTTCAACTGTGAGTAGACCCAGGTGATATATTTACATGAATAGTATATATATAGAGACAAGCAAAGATTCTCAATCACCTCCGGGTTAGTTTATCAAGAGAAAGTGCTACTCCGTCATTGACGGTCTGGTTCGAGATCTGCTACTGTCCAACTTTATACGCTGGCAGATAGGGGTAGCGAAAAAATAAGATTGATGCATTGTAATATTGTACTTTCTCATGGTGATATTGTATGGATTCAGAGATGCTAGTATCATGATATTTTATTAAGATTTATTAATAAATAAGCAAACAGTCCACCAGATGGTGCTAGAAGGTGCTCAATGTAAACAGGAGTTGGACAAAATGAAGAATGGGATGGAAAATCGCATTATGATATTGCAATAGTCAGTGTATCACAAGATTGTGATGGTTATCGCACCATGGCCCAAATATTGTGACAGTATCATATTGTGCAACCTCTGGTGAGTCCCACCCCTACTGTCAGGCCTTGATATCCTGTTTTGATGAATCCTTGTATTTTTTGTATTCAGAAGTAGGGGTAGGTTTAAAAGATCGATTCTCCGATTTGAATTGATTCACGTTTGACTGAGCTGATATCGATTCATAAAATCAGTGGATTGATCTTTTAATATAATGCTTTTACGTCTATGAAACAAAATGCTAGTTGTCTTTGAGCCAGCAGAACTCTCGAGTTAAGCTGTGGGTCAAAGTGGATCAACATGGTGGCGTGCAGCTGACAGGTTGGATTCAAGAACTGTGAAGACAGCGAAGAGCTTGACAAAACCAAAGCTTGTTTAGGCATATTTAGGTTTACAACATTAGGCCACCTAGTTGATAGAGCATCCGCCCCACAACCAGGAGGTTATGGGGTTCAAGTCCCGGCCGGGTCATACTAAAGACCATGTAAAAATGGTGCTTCCCGCCTTCCAACTTGGTGCTCAGCATAATAGAATGGGGGAAGGAGAAGTTGTTTCTGGTGGTGCCTTGCATGGCAGCGACCCCTCTGATTCTACATGTGATTAACATTGTAGATTGGAGAAACGTAATTTTGTTCTACTGTACATGATTGGCTGTATGGACTGAATGACAATAGAGATGGCTTCTTCTTCTCTTCTTATTGGGCAAGGCTCTCACCTGGAAATTTGTCACAGCCTCCTCCAAAACTACAACTGGATGACTGTTGTTTACGTTGCTAGCTTACTAGCCATCATTAGCATGTCTGTGGAAGGCATACATGGGATGAATGGTGGAATGCAGGTCAGTGGCAGTCTCATTTTCAAACTAGTTTACTCTCCAGTGTTGATAATTGTACTCCAGTGACAGCAGAATCTCAAGGTTGATTACTTGCTAGCCCTCATTAGCATGAACCCTCGGATGCAAATGTGCATGCTTTCTGCATGTTTACATATATTCTTTGCTTCAATGTTGCAAATATGGTACATGCTGTGGAAATAATGGGCTAGTTGCACATTGGCTGTTTTGCACACGTACTGAATTTAGCCTCACAAGTGTAGCATTTTCTCATCTTCTCGCTTCAAAATACACTTCGCCAAATATTTCCTGGATTAAGCTGGATTCATGCTGCACCTCCGCTGTCCGCGTATGTGCAACCGGAAACCTCATGTGATGAAATTTACGTCATTGTCTCCAGTCCGCTAGTGTACGCAGGACTCTACTGCGGATGACCACATGCAGCCCAAATTTTGACCACGCGGCCTGCTCAAGACCTGAACACATTGAAAGCCTACCAACACAGCATACAAAGACAAAGTAGACAAGGAAGACGACGAGGACGCAGAAAACAAGAATAAACATACATGAACCCTTTTGTAGCAGCAGCAGCTTGAGCAGAGAAGAGCACTGGAAAAACGGTAATTCCTCCTTTTCCTTGAAATGTCGCCATTTTTGTTGCTACAAAAAAATGAGCGTCGCTCTCGTGTTTATAGCTGGTGAACAAACTGGCATGTTAACGCATATGTGCTACCCATAGGGCTGGGGCGAAACTACAAACAGCTGGGCGCATGCGTCAACTGCTCGGCCTGGTAGATGAAAAAAGTGAGCATGTACAACGCGGACTAAAGGCTTTACTCAGTGCATACTCCGAAGCTCCGGTGTTCTGTGAAGTCCCACCACTAGCTGCTACTCCTGTTTGTCAGGAATGTGGGACTGTTTTCCATCGTGCTGCATCAGAGAGGATAGTCCGCTAACCTCGTTTTAATAGGAGGTAAGTAACATTAACCTGTTGCACTCCGGTGTACCGCGGGCGGACACGTCTCTGCGTCCTAGAGCGCACGAGGGCACACGAGGGCGCTGCGTCCTACAGCGCACTGAAAAAAAAAAGCCGCATTTCCGTTCTTCCACTACAGACACAGCCACGAACAGAAAGCCAAAGGAGTGCTTTGGTTTAGATGTGATTGACCTCTCATTCGACTAATAAGAGCCTTGAATTGGGTTTCTGAAACCTTGAAGAACCAATGACTGAAAACCTAGCAAGAAGGACCCGCCTACCAACGGCTGCGAATACAGCCAGCCAATTGAAGCACAGAAGTTTGAAAGCTGTTTTGTGTAAGGCTGGGTGACACACAGGCGTTCGCCAGTCTTTTTTTCTAACTACTGTTCTTATTTGTTTTGAAAAATCGTTCGCCAAAACCGCAATCATGGAAGCGCAAAACCGCAATAATGGAATTATGGTTTGACCGGGTCGCGTGACCAGAACCATGAGTCCGTAACAAGCGGACCAGCATCATGTTCGTCTGACAATGAGGAAGAGAAGTTCGCCAGCGACACTGCTGTTGTGGACAGGTAAGTGTTCTAAGCTAAATTATTCTTTATCCCTGAAAATTGTAATCCAAATGACTTTTGACCTATCTGTAAATTACAACTGTGTGTCATGTTGTGAACGCCCCCCCCCCCCGCTACTCTTCTGTAGCGGATTGCAGATATATTGCAAATATTTTAGTGCAACTGTGTGTATTAGACCGCAGCGCACCATCACCGCTTTCCGTCATGTAGTGATGGGCGATGTCCGTCCTCTGTAGCGGGGGTGGGGTAGGAGTTGTTATCTTCTACATTACAAATATTCTAGTATAATTTTTTAGTGCACTGTAGGTTATTTTTTCTTGTAAAAAAAAAAAAAGCCACACATTTTTTACATGGCATGCTTCTTTGTGTGTGGGGGCTTGTTTGTTCATTCATTCATTCATGAATGAATAAACAACCCCCCCCCCCCCACACACACACACAGCCCTTCACCTTTCATTAGAGCCCAAGATGAAGCTTCTATATTGAATCATTCAAAAGTTACAAACGTTTTTCCAAACTGTGCCATTTGGCACAATTTGGCACAGTTCAAAAACGCCTGGGAACAACCTGAGAAGAAAGTTGTGTAATATATTCATTTTTTGTGGTATTGTTACAAAATTTTGACCTCAGCTGGATAACACTTGGTTCTACATTTCTGTTGCGTTTTCCAGCCCGGATCTGAAGCTGTGTGTTATTTGCAAGCATTTGTATCCAAAAAAAACACCAGGCGAAATTTATTTTCTTCAAGTTCAGTATGTTTAGATGACTGTTACTCAGTGGCAGGAGCACTTAGAGAGATTATGACTGTTTTGCCAAAAAATTCAAAGTGTTTTCTTTTAAATGAGACCAACCCCATGAAGATGCTGTAAAGGGTTGAAGAACAGCTTTTGATTTACTTTGGGTACGTTATTTTTTGGCATTTTTAGGGAAATTGACCAGAGTGCAAGGGGTTAACACCATGCCTAATTATAAAACGGCAAATGGTAAATGACGCCAAGTTGTGCTAAATTGAAACATTATAGCGTAGCAGACCATTGTTTCTTTGGTTTAAATTCCTGCTGAGTTTCTTAGTTTTGTCTGAAAAAAATTATTAAAGCTGCAGAAGTGCATGATGGTGGCACATACACGCAAAATAAATAAATAAATTAAAACTGGTCGGAGGAGCAAGTTGGCTCTTAATGTAGTTTATTTGATTTCTAATAAATTTAATTAGTCAAGTAGTGATAATGAATAAAGTCATCAGATTATTTTATTACATTACCTTTTCTGTCTTTGATTTTCAGATCATGACCAATTTGAAATATTTTTACTAAGAAGCAAACAGATTAAATCAGGCCAGAAATTTTCAGTGATTTAAATGAACAGCTAATTTATATTTGTAGATGGCAGCAATGGGTAATTTTCTCATTTTCAGACATTTTTTTATGCCATGTTTTTTTTGTTATTTTTTTGTTTTAAACTGTAAAATAATTTCCCTCTATATCCAAGGAAGTTCTATTAATTTTCACCAAATCGGGACTCTTAATTACAGCTCCTGTGTTGTAGGTTCAAACAGTTCTCTCAAGTCTGACATAATTAGATGATAAATTGAAAAAACACCATCAATACCTTTTCCCTCAAGTAACTGGCATGCCGCTATTGACGTCAGCGCAAAAACCATTCTGCATAAACAAAAGTCTTGTTAAGCATTTTTTTTCTGACCGTATCGACATCAGCAATTCGCATGAGTGCAAACAATCCCCACTGACTTGAATGTAATTGAATACCATGCAAAAAAAAACCCCTCAGTCTTGGACTTTCTCACTGGCTTTTCTCCCTCCTGCCCAGCACTTTAATTCTTAAACTGCCTTACAATTTTCCTTTCACCTTCTGCATTTGAAAGAGGGGAAAGGACAAGAGTTGTACACCCATTCTCAATGACAAGGAGCTCTTAGATTTCTGAAAATACAGCCTAGAGGCTACAGTACCATATGTCTCATTGATGATGAAGTGGGTCCTTGCACAACAGGTTTTTCCCATTCATAGCTGCTGGTGCATAGTGAAGGAAGCAACAAGATTATAGGTAATTCTGTACTGAAGATCTTTCACTAACACTAGCCGAATTAAAATTACTGACAGGTGAAGGAATTAACATTGATTTCTTGAGATACTGGACAGCAAGTGAACAGTCAGTTCTTGACGTTTTTGTGTTGGAAAGGAATAGACAAGTATACAGATTTAAAGGAGTGACGGGAGGCTGAATTGAACCAGTAACAAGGCTGAGCATGCCCACAAGGCTCATTGTTGCACAAAGCCTGTCCAGTATTGTCAAATGCAGCTGAAGAGGTGCTGTTACGTAATTGGCTTGAAAACACTGAGCGCAGGATCCCCACCTACCCGCTGTTCTTATTTTGCTTTTTACAAAGGAGAGACAATCTTGAGAAAGTTGGCTTAAACGGAGTGTGATAGCAACTCAAATAGCATGTTTCTGCAAAGCCAGACATTCAGAGCTATTGTAGTGCGGTCCGAGAATAAGAAATATGGGGCTGGAAGCTGAGGTTGGTCAAATTTAATGCTGAATTTTATGGTAGGACCTTACTTTCTGTGTATATGACCAGTGAGTCTATGAACTACCAGCAACATGCTCCACATATAGATGCTTTTGTATCGGGTGCAGGCATATTCTTTACCTGGGAACAAAACCTGCTACCGTCTCAGACTGTATGTAAACTAGCTAATAAAAATACTTTCAAAATGTAGAAATATTTCAAGGTAAATTATGGAGAGAATGGTGTGAATCCTCTAGCATGATCCACATCTTATATACAATCATTGATTCTAATGCACGGATTTCTCTTCTCCCCAATACTGTGACTGGCGACATGCACCGACCTTTCTCTCCTCTGTAGCTTGACAGGAGAGCAAACAGCCCCCTCGCTTCTTAGAGACAACACCACTCACTCTGGGCTATTTTCAGGTGAAGGCAGCTGCACGAGAGATGGTGGGAGGAGGGAAGCATGGAGGCAAAGATCGAAATTGGGGACACGGAATACATATTTTTCTTTATTGAAAAATCAATTCAGTTGTGGGAGTGTTTCTAGTGCTGCTCCGATTCCCTTTGATGTTATGTTACAAAAAAAAACTTGTTTCACTTAGAGAACATTTCAGTCATGGCAGCTTATTGGGGCTTGTGTGCACTAATGATGCTTTTCTCGAAATATAATTTCTCAGAGGTGGGTGAAATCAAAGGAAAGCTGAACTAGAGGCCCAATTCTGAACATTGTGCTGTCATCTGGTCAGCCTTCCTGCCTCAAAGGCAATTCTCAGGCCTCTGCATCAGGGCTCATTAGCTGTGACCCGCGGAGCGTGTACGTTAAGCCCGATTGCTTCAGCCATGCAATAGATTGTCACAGCCCTTACCTTCTGTCTGAGGATTTCTCCATCGTTTCATGATGGTTGCTCTTCGAGAAATATATGTATTTCACAGATTCCAATCTTCTGTAATTGTCTCCTCAGCAACTGAATTGTCAGGCTTGAATTGAAATGTCAAGCATTGTATCTGGAGATACAATGTGAAGGAAGTCTTTGGAGGAGTGTTGTGCTGTTTTGATGGGAATGGTTGGGCTATTGAGACCATTTGTTTATATTGACAGGCAAAGGCGGTGACCTTTCTGTACCCTGGGATATCTTTTTTTCCCCTCAGCAAGCTACAGTCTGGTTGAGAATTTGACATTTTCTGTAGGAGTTTTTATTAGCTCCTTCTGGCAAGGCCAAAAAGGAGCTAATGCATTAGGCAGTGGTGGACTAATGGTTAGGGATGTGGACTGGTGAGCGGAGGGTCGCATGTTCGATCCCTAGACTGGCAGGATTAGATGTGGGTGGGACATATAACAAAGGAATATTTTCCCCACCCTCCTTAACCCCACTGTGGTGCCCTTGAGCAAGGCCCTTAACTCCAGCTGCTCCAATGGAGCTGCTCAGTGGCCACAGGTCAGTCTCTGGTTGTACTAGGCAGCTTCCTGGTGCGAGTGTGAACAGGGTGTGATTGAAAAAGAGAGGTTGCCTCTCAGTGGAACTACCCTGTATAAATAAAGATTAAATTTAAAAAGAAGAGTGGTGTCCATCTCTCCGTCCATCCACATTTAACGAGAATCACTACTGGCCTGCACAGAGCCCTGACCCCAACCCCACAGAACACCTGTGGGATGAATTAGAGCACAGACTGCGAGTCAGGCCTTCTCATCCAACACCAGTGCCTGATTTCACAAATTCCCATAAACCCACTCCTAACCCTTGTGGAAAGCCAACTTTTGTAGCTATAACAGCTTAAACTCTTCTGGGAAGGCTTTTCACAAGGTTTAGGAGTGTGTTTATGGGAATTTTTGACCACCCATGTCTTGATGGGTCTTGCTTGTCCATTGGTGCAAAGTCATTTGGAGGGGTGTCCCAGTACTTTTGGCAAGATAGTATACTTCATTATTGACGATCTGGTTTGTATTCTGTCTTTTTATCTTTCTTTACTTTAATTGCTTCACATTAACTTTCTAATGTTGTGGATTATATGTGCTTATGTGCATACAGTATGTGCTGGGTGGATGAACAAATATATTGCTGATGTTTATCAGTTTTGGGGGGGCTTAATTTTGCATTTTTTTGTTGACTTGAAATAACCCCATTTAAGTCTGTATTTAGTGGGCAAATGTAGAACAGTCCAGAGCATAGTGAGGAACAGACTATGACAAGTTTTCCGATCTATTCTCATCACAACCTGTCTTCATCGAGTGAATAGCTTTCCAAGGTTTGATCTTGTTTTATTTTTCTTCTTCTTCTTCTTCTTTTAGATTTGATTGGCAGTTTTGTTCCCCAACGCTCTCCCCTTTAATGATTTTAGCTTTGCTTTACAAGTCTTTTTTTCCACTGTGATTTTCTCATTTGTTTGAGCATTTGCTATTTTCAGCTGTGATTAAATGCGACTTGTAGAGACAAAAAAAGAGAGAAGCTCAACATTTATTCTAGTTATACTGTGCAGTCAAGTCCTTATTTTCCCTGAGGATAACGGTATGTATCAGGTGGCAGACATGTGATTATAAAACTGAGACTTACAGGTAACAGATCCAAACATTGACCCCATCATTATTCTTTAACCAGACATTTTTGTAGCCAACATCATTGTGGTGAAGAGGGAGTTAAGCTCTAAGGCAAAGCTATCAATTTACTGGTCAATCTATGTTCCTACCCTCACCTATAGTCACGAGCTTTGGGTAATGACCAAAACAATGAGGTCACGGATGCAAGTGGCTGAAATGAGCTTTCTTTGTAGGATTGCTGGACTCACCCTTAGAGACAGGGTGAGGAGCTCAGTCATCTGGGAGAGGCTCAGAGTAGAACCGCTGCTCCTCCATATTGAAAGGAGCCAGTTAAGAAAGTTTGGACATCTGATCAGGATGCCTCTTGGACACCTCCCACTTGAGGTGTTTGGGGCACGTCCCACTGGGAGGAGACCCCAGGGCAGACCCAGGAGTCACTGGAGAGACTACATCTCCCAGTTGGTCTGGGAACGCCTTGGTATCCCCTCTGAAGAACTGGAGCAGGTGGCTGGGGAGAGGGAAGTCTGGGCTTCTCTGCTTGAACTGCTGCCTCCGCGACCCGAACCTCCAGAAGAACGGTAGGAGATAGAGGGATCATTTTCATCATCATATCATCACATCATCATCTTCATGCAATCTTTCATACGGTGGAGAATTCATAGGTTAAGCACCAGCTGCAGGCTGCCCATCAATACAACAGCAAAACAACCCCAGGCCATGATATTTCCACCACTATGCTTCACAACTGTTGAACAGACTGAAGTTCTTTACATGAAAATCTGTTTTGTTTTGTTTTTTTCTGCACCAGCCATGCCTACTGTGGCCAAAAAATTTTTTTTTTTTTTTTTTGTTCTCTCTGAAAATGATTCCATGAGGTTTGTGTTTTTTGCCTCTGTGCTCTGTGTTTGGCAGTAGTGTTGCTGTAAACTACTTTTTGGACAGCAAACGTTTGATCTGATTGCTTTGTGATTTCTGTTGCCTGCTCTTTGTCAGCAGTTTCAAGAGTTTCCTTCAGGGTTATGTGACGTATTTAACAAGGCGGCACAGATTTGCTTCAAATCGGCTGCTGGACTCACCAGTTTGGGTATTTTTGTAACCATAATACATTTATTTTACCTATAATTTCTAATCTTTTTAAGCCAATCACTATGTCTTTACCTGAGTCTACTATAATCGACTCTTAAGATGTTAAGAAATGCAGGTCTTGATGTAATCCTATTTATTAAAATTCACTAAAATAACAGAGAATATAATTATTTGCATGTTTTTTTTTCTTTAAGTCAGTATTTTCGATGAGGTTTTTTTGTTTTTTTCTAATAACTATAGAAGCAAAGTTACATTGTACACCTTTTTTTGCCTCATGGCAGCCCTGGTCTCCACCCCCTATGGATGATCAGATTCATACACTGACAGCTCGCTGAGCTTTCTACCTTCAAACTGCATGTGTACTGACACCGAGTTAGGCGGCATCAGTAAAACTTCCACAGTCTCCACAGGAGACATTTCTTTTTTACCCGCATGAGTCTACAAACACTGAGTGCTTTGATTACACAAAAGCACGGATCACTTGCTTTCAGAACAACCTACAGAGGAGGGGTTTTTTTTACATTTACATAACCTTCAGAAACTTCAATAGCTCACCTTGGCAATTTAATCTAACTTCAGTGCAGGTTTTGACTGTACATTCCTTTTCTTTTCATTTACATACCATCTAGGCCTGGTTGTTATAACCAGCTTTTACTGTTTAGTGATGTAAGGTCACTACCAGAGCTGGTTAAAAGAGGATGGAGGACCCTGAGCTAGAGAGCAATTTTGTGCCCTCTTTGAATGAAGATAAGATAAGATAAGCCTTTATTGGTCCCACAGTGGGGAAATTCCAGATGTAGACACTTGCACAATACAGATCAACCTCAAGGTTTCAGAGTTCTATGGACTAATGTCTAGGACTCCATCGCTGTCTTAAATGTAAAATGATGGTTAAAATTAAGGGTATACCAGTATCAGGTATTGGCTAGTGTCAGGCTTTAGTACTTCTCATACTCTCAAACTGGTGCTGGACAATACTCCATATTGGTACAATGCTGAAATGAGCTACTGTATAGTCCACGTACTTATACAACAGTTTGGTGACTACTCTATCACCACCCCTTGCCTGAGGTGCAGAACAGTGACAGAAAAACTAATGATGATGAGCAGAGTGGAAAATCCTACCAAACTGGGGCCCTGGGATTCTGCCCAGTTAACCCCTTACTAAAGCCTGGTCCTACTAGTAACTACTTTCAGTCTAGAATAGTTTGCATCTTCTGGACTGGACCTGTGGTGGTGGCCATTGTCTGTCTTAAAGTAGTGTTGTAGTGAAGACCATGTAAAGACCAGACCGAGACCAGATGCTCCCAAGACGAACACTTCAAGGGGTCGAGACCAAGATCTACATGCACAGTGGTTTTGGTCTTGGTCTTGACTTGATCTTGACCCTGTAAAGTCTTGATCTTTGTACAGTCTGGTCTTGGTGTTGTCTTGACTACAAAGCTAAAATGTCTGAATAGTTTTGATATAATCAAATGAAAATACAGATTGTGAACAGGCGACAAAGGATTTATTTCTATAACTTTTTAATCCATCTGTTCATTTTCTTGACTGATTACCCAGTTCAGGTTTTCAAGTGAGAGACACTGTACACCATGGACGGTTCATCAGTCCTTCCCAGGGCCAATACTGTGTAGCATCAGCTTCTCCTCAGGCCAATTCAGGAAATCACTCTTCTTCATCTTAAAGAAATTCTTACTCAACTCTGGTCAAGAATTGCTGTCTCTTCATCTGGACCCCAGTGTAAACAATTTCACTTTTGTAGAGAAACCTGATAAGGTCTTGCCTTTAAAGGCTTAAAGGGGACTATAAAACTCTCGGAGTCAAATCCCAACTAGACAGTTCATGCTGATAGCATCCCTTCATACCAGGAACTGATACTCTTAAAAAGTCATAAACTCCTTAAGCTGGCAGATATATGGTTGCCTCCTTCTTTTGGACATATAGCAGAACCCTCTAGGCTGGCCTGCTCACATTCCAAGACCTAAAAATGATCTACAGCTCCACAGTACCTCCTAGTGGACATCTACGGAATGTTCATTGTGCAATCTGGGACTTTTAATTCTGATTGAACATTAAACTTTTCTTCCAGCCATCATTTCCCAGGATTCTAAGGACACTGTGAAGATAATTGCCAATAATGGTTTACAATACTTCATTAATCCTTGATTTAAATGTGAGTGCATGTCTTAGGAATGTCTTTTTCATGGATGTTATTCAAATGAATGTTAAAAGTATTATTAATAGTATAAATGCATGGTCACTGAATATTAGCCTTGAGTCACTTAATTTAGTTAGATTTTATATTGAGTATATAATGAATTTCATAGGAACTCAATGAATGTTTTCTCAAACTCTGTTGTCCGTCTTCCCACGCGCGATAACCAATCACCAGGCTTCCTCTCTGTTGGATAACACCCTTGCATTTGATTGCTTGTTCACAGACAAAGAAATGCTCCCTCATTGGACAAAAGCCCGTCCAAACTCCTCTTTATGGAAGATGATTGGCCCGTCTTGCTGCCAGTCACTTTTGTGATATCAGAAGCGCAACCCTTTAAAAACAGAGAGGGAGCCGCCCTGAGCGGTTCTTTGCAGTCTCTTTTCAGTCTTTGAGTTCTCTTTGTCTAAGTTGTTTGGTGAGTTTTAAGAAGTCTTTTGTGTTCTTCTGCAGTTTTGAACCATTGTTTTTCTGTTGTCTTTAGGGTTTTGTCTTAAGGTGTTCTGTAAGCTCGTGTTCTGTGTGTCTGAACCTTGTCAAGTCCTGCGCTAGCTTTCTTAAATTGTCTTTTGATTAGTTTTTGCCTGTTTTCTGGTTAATTGAGGAGAAACTATTCTTTTCCTATGAGCTCACCTTTAAAGAGAGTTAAACTCTCAATTCCTTTTTTTCTTCACCTCAGAAGCCATGCTTATTCTGTGAATGTTTTTTCCTTGGACTTTTTGACTTTCCCTGCCGTTAAAGTGGACTCTTAATTTCCCTGCTTTAAAGTGAACTGATAGAGATTTTTGGACTTTTATTTTCCCTGCCTCACCCACGTCTGACCACGTTAAGAAATCAGGAGCTCATGGATGAAACTGACTAAAACATTTTTCCTTTAGCCTTTGGGTTTGCCCTGCGGGCTCGGGACATACTAAATTTGTACTGGTTGCCAAAGGATGTCATGCCTGCTCTGGGGCCAGCCTTCACTCTGTCGCCGGCTCCTCACCGCATGCCCCGTGGGAGCCCCAGCTGAGTCTACGCTTCTCACAGCTGTGAACGATCTGAAAGACGACCAGCAGTCGCTTTCCCCCTGTGTGCCACCTTACTGGTGCCGGCCACCGCTGAATACCTGAAACCGGCTGTTCGTAAATGAGACTCCCACTTTCCTATCTGCTGGGTTTAAACGAGATGTCCTAAATATCAAATATAATTGAACATAACCAATATTTCATGGTGCAGTTAGTCCCTCAGCCGTAGGACAAAGCTATAAACTGAAGGAAAATTCTTATTAATTTTTAAGTAACCTCCTTTCATTTTTGTAGATGAATTCAGAAGTTCCTTTTCAGATAATCAACTTATGTAATTTTTCACCATAAAGTTGCATTCTGATTTTGTTAGATACCTCAGCCTTCCATTGCATTACAGTTGAAAAATAAAATCTGGTTTCCTCTTGGTTCCACAAAAGGTTTAACTATAGATTTTATGCTCAGGAATCCATTAGCAGTTGATGTGATATCTAACGCCTGTTTATCATTTGAATCTGTTTACCCATCATTTGAATGCCATGTCATGAAACCAGAATGAGTTCCATTTAATAAACTTGTAAACGAGAGAAGTTGGAGCGTTTTCCTTTGGATATATGCTTTCTTGGGTCACGGCAGTGAAGAACTCACTAAATTTTGAGACTGAATTCATTAAGTAATTGAAGGTACGGAAATTAATTAATTGAAATTAATTAATTAACAATTCGTTCTTTTAGAACCGGTGCTCCCTTTTTACAAGTGCTTTTCCATTTTATTTAGTGAGTGTTGGGGTGACTGTTTAACTCTGTCCCCTCACACACCCACTATTAAATAAAATAAATAATTCCTGTACCTTATTACACTATATTTTATTAATATTGCTACAACTGAGAGCTGGACAACCATCTACTCTCATACAGTTTAGGATCACCAATTGAATAACGATCATCCTCCCATTTCTCTGGAAGGTCCAGCACAACGTGGGTGTAGAAATGGTAGCAGCAATGGGTCAGCAGGTAGTGTTTCAAACTTGCGAGGCCAAAGGGTTCTTGTTTTTCCCAACACTGCAAAATGTGTTTAAGTCAACTAAAAACATCTGATGAAAATCTGTCAAGAAAATGGGTATAATGGATGTCTGTCTCCCTTCTGTTACGCTGGGTTACAGTATGCATGTGGAATACAAGCTTGTTGAGAAGCTTTTATTACACTTAGAGACACATAATGTCCTTTCCTCGCCTCAATTTAATGCTATCTTCATCGGTCCCTTATTTCCCTTCTGTCTGTGTTTGTAAGGATGGGCTGTTTGGCTGACACAAATTAAGGAAAATGACCATAAAATATGCATTGCACATCAAACCAAAAAGTGAAAATAGATGGGTGAAAAACATAATATGCAAGTTTTTGATGGAGAACAAATATATTTTATAATTAAAGTACCAATTCAATTTTTAGCTCATTTCAGTGAAGGTAAAAGGAGCCAATACAATGATAAGATAAGATAAGCCTTTATTAGTCCCACAATGGGGAAATTCCAGGATTGCAACAGCACAGGGATAGCAACACTGAGAGCAATAATTGAGAAGATACGGAAGATATAAATAAGAGCAGTGGATATACATACATACACATCAATATATAAATATATATATACAAAGTGCGGAGCATTGTAGCAAGATGGAATAAACAGTATAACCGTCTACTTAGTTATCCTACATAGTATCAATATGTACCCATACATATTGTCACCCTCCGTAGCGACCGATACTGTCCTAGTTGTATATACTGGAGGGGACCATTGTGTAAGTCTATTGCGTCTTTTGCATTCAATACTATTAGGTCGTCACGTTTTTTTGCTATCTCTGCGAGCAGCCCTGCTTAGGTTATACAGTCTGACTGCCGTAGGTAGGAAGGACCTGCGAAACCTCTCGGTTGCGCACCTAGGATGATGTAGTCTGCTGCTAAATGAGCTCCTCAGTGCGTTCAGTATGTCCTGCATAGGGTGGGACTCGGACTCCAGCAGAGATGACAGTTTAGCCACCATCCTTCTCTCTCCTATCTCCTCCACTGGGTCAGGGCGCTGCCCCAGGACAGAGCTAGCTTTCTTGATCAGTTTGTTCAGTCTCTTCCTATCGGCTGCTGTAATGCCACTGCCCCAGCAGACCACTCCAAAGTGATGGCTGATGCCACCACCTTGTCATAGAATGTCTTCAGCAGCGCCCCTTGTACACCAAAAGACCTGAGTCTCCTCAGTAGGAACAGCCTGCGCTGTCCCTTCTTGTAGAGTGCGTCGGTATTGTGTGACCAGTCTAGTTTATTGTTCAGATGAACACCCAGGTACTTGTAGGATGTCACCATCTCGATGTCTGTTCCCTGTATGTTTACTGGTGCTGTGAGGGGTTGTCCTTGCCTGCGGCAGTCCACCACCAGCTCCTTAGTTTTCCTCGCGTTGATCTGGAGGCAGTTCCTATGGCACCGGTCCACGAAGTCCTGGATAAGTCCTCTGTACTCAGCTTCATCTCCGTTGGAGATGAGGCCGACGATTGCAGAGTCGTCAGAGAACTTCTGTAGATGGCAGTGTGTTGTGTTGTGAGAGAAGTCTGCAGTATAAAGGGTAAACAGGAAGGGAGCCAAAACCGTTCCCTGGGGGGCATAATGCATCCATTGTCCATCTGTCATCACACTATTCATAAGATTCACTCCTCCTCCTAGGCAATTGCCCGGATGCTCACCAAACTCGGTCACAATGATCCTCGGATGGGTCTGCATCCGAGATTGAGCTCACAGTCAAAGATCAGGAGATGTTGGCACTTATGTGATTTCACAGAAATCACTATTCCTCCTAGCCAATTGCCCAGGTGCTCACCAAACTCATACACAGTGATTCTCAGGTGGGCCTTCAATGCCCAGGTTATGCACAAGTTCATTGTTAAAGATCACAAGCTATTGTTACAAATCCTTCCCTAAGAAATTAATCACTGGTGCAGTTTCTTGACACTAAGATCCACCTCCACTACTAGCTCACAGCTAGCAGAGGAATTCCTTCTTTGGGTCAATAGTTAGAGTGCGAGGCTCTGGATCACAGGATCAGTTCAAATCCCGGCTTGGGTTCAGAGGTGGAAGTCTACCTTGTCTAAGAGTGAAAAAGACTATATAGGTGTGAATCTACCTTGCCTAATGATGAAAAAGACAAAGCCTAGTAGGGCCGTAACACTACAAATACATGCTGTTTCATCTTTGAGTATCCCAAGGTTATATACATGTGTATTTAGAGCGTAGCAAAGACTCTTAGTCACTTCAGAATGGTTTTATCACACCAGAATGAGCTACTAATTTACAACAACAATTTACCATTCCAAATTACTAGTTAATGTAAAGCAAAAACACGTTATCAATCCTTTGAGGGCCTGGTCCTCAGTATTGGGCATTTTAGCAATTTTAGGCTAAACCCAATTTTATTTGCCATAGGTTATCGTCCTCAATCAACCTACTCAGAGTTTTTATCCGAATTTGCCAAATTCTTAGCTGATTTAGTGCTGAAATCAGATAGAATAATTATAGTGGGGGACTTGAATATACATGTAGATGCAGATAGTGATTGCCTTAATATGGCATTTATTTCAATATTAGACTCAATGGGGTTTTCTCAGAAAGTATTTCTGAGTCTTTCTGACTATTTGGCTCCTAAGGAAAAATATTACTACAGTAGATGCCTCTCAGATGATGTTGTTACCAAATTATGCAGATTGTTTCCCCTATGCCATGTGTCAACACAACAGAAATAAGCTATAGACAGCTTGCTCCTTCTGTAATTGATAGCATGATGGATAGTGTTACAGCTTCTCTGCATCAGACTCTAGATTTGGTAGCCCTTTTAAAAAAGAAAAAGTCTAATCAGAGATTTCTAACTCCTTGGTTCAACACAGAAACCTGTAGCTTAAAACAGAAGACTTGTCAATTAGAAAGAAAATGGCGTTCCACTAATTTAGATAAAATCTGTTTAGCTTGGAGAAATCATCTTTTAATTTATAAAAAATCTCTTAGAAAAGCTAGAACGAGTTATAATTCTGCATTAATAGAAGACAACAAGAATAATCCTAGGTTTCTTTTCAGCACTGTAGCCAGGCTGACAGAGTCAGGACTGTCAATCCTAGCATTCCCTCAGAGCCTACTAGTCAGAACTTTATGAACTTTTTCAATAATAAAATTTTATCTATCAGAGATGAAATCAATCAGATTCTTCCCACCGTTGACTTAAATACAATAACTACTACAACTCCTTCAATTGATATCTGTTTGGGTGAGTTTACTCCAATTGACCTTTTAGAGTTAGACAAAATAATTTCCTCATCCAAGCCTTCAACTTGTCTTTCAGACCCTATTCCTACCAGGTTATTTAAAGAAGTCTTCCCATTTATTGGTAGCTTTATTCTTCAAATAATCAATTCTTCATTAACTTTAGGCCATGTACCGCAGGCTTTTAAAACGGCTGTAATTAAACCCTTACTCAAAAAGCCAACGCTGGATCCAGGAGTTTTAGCTAACTATAGACCAATCTCTAATCTCCCTTTCATTTCAAAAATCTTAGAGTTGTTGCTACGCAATTATTTGACCACCTGCAGGGAAATGTCTGGGTTTAGAATCCATCATAGTACTGAAACAGCCTTAGTGAAGGTCACTAATGACCGCCTTATCGCATCTGATAATGGACTTGTTTCTGTTCTTGTCCTTTTAGACCTTAGTGCAGCTATTGATACTATCAATCATAATATTCTACTTGATAGATTAGAACACTATGTTAGATAGATAGATACATACTTTATTTCGAACAAAAAAGTAAGTGTTGGACTTAATGGAACTTTGTTGCAGTGGTTTAGATCTTATTTATCTGATAGGTTCCAGTTTGTTCATGTCAGTAATGAGTTTTATTTCAACTCAAAGCTCAGTCATGAAGTTCCACAGGGATCTGTGCTAGGCCCTATTCTTTTTAGTTTATATATGCTTCCCTTAGGCAACATTATTAGAAAGCACTGTATACATTTTCATTGTTATCTAACTAACTAACTAACTAACTAACCTGCACTTATATAGCGCTTTTCAAGTCACAAAGACCACTCAAAGCACTTTCATTAATACTAACCCTCTATTCTAAGGGCCTATAGGAAACAGATATCTAGGGACAATTTAGAACAGCCAATTAACCTAACATGCATGTTTTTGGCATGTGGGAGGAAACCGGAGAAATCCCGGAGTAAACCCACGCAACACGGGGAGAACATGCAAACTCCACACAAATCACTGTTGGTCGGGGGCTGGGATCGAACCCACGATCCCACGATCCCCACAATCCCCCGGCCAAGGGTAAACTGTGCTGCCGCAGTGCTAACCACTGCGCCACCGTGCAGATGTGTTATGCAGATGACACTCAATTATACCTGTCAATGAAGCCAGATGATAGTAATCAATTAGCCAAGTTAGAAGCCTGTCTTCAGGAAATCAAAGCTTGGATGACTTGCAATTTCCTGCTATTAAATTCAGATAAGACTGAAGTCATTCTTGTTGGTCCAAAAAACCTTAGAAACACCGTTCCAAATCAAACTCTTAATTTGGATGCGACTACTCTTTCTCTGAATTGTTCTGTGAGGAACCTTGGAGTTATGTTTGATCAAGATCTATCTTTCAATTCACATATTAAATTTGTTTCTAAGACTGCCTTCTATCATTTGCGTAATATTGCCAAGATTAGGAGCATCTTGTCTCAGAGTGATGCTGAGAAACTGATCCACACTTTTGTTAGCTCTAGATTAGATTATTGTAACTCTTTATCAGGTTGTCCCAAAACATCTTTCAAAAGTCTTCAGTTGATCCAAAATGCTGCAGCAAGAGTTTTAACAGGTACTAGAAAGAGATATCATATCTCTCCGGTTCTGGCCTCCCTTCATTGGCTTCCCATAGAGTTCAGAATTAAGTTTAAAATCCTTCTTCTTACTTACAAAGCTCTTAACAATCAGGTCCCTCTTTATTTAAAAGATCTGATACTAACATATTATCCTAACAGAGCACTACGCTCCCAAAATGCTGGATTACTTGTAATACCTAGAATCTCCAAAAGTGCAATGGGAGGCAGAGCCTTCAGGTATCAAACTCCTCTCCTGTGGAACCAGCTGCCAATCTAGATTCAGGAGTCAGACTCAATCTCTGTTTTTAAGAATAGGGTTAAAACCTTCCTTTTTGATATAGCCTACAATTAGGGAGGGATCATGTGTCTCTGAACTCTCCCTTAGTTATGCTGCTAATAGGTTTAGACAGCCGGGGGACCTCCAATAATGCACTGGGCTTCACTCCTTTCTTCACTCTCAATGAATTTTTTTTTTTTGCTGGTCATTAACATCTGTTTGTTCTCTCCCATAGATTGAGTCCCCATCTTGCTGTTTGCTCTATACATGTCTGTTTTTTTCATCTTCTCTGTCCCCTCACCCCCCAGCCAGTCGCAGCAGATGACTGCCCCTCCCTGAGCCTGGTTCTGCTGGAGGTTTCTTCCTGTTAAAAGGGAGTTTTTCCTCTCCACCGTCGCCAAACGCTTGCTCACAGGGGATCGCCTGATTGCTGGGGTTTTTCTGCAACTGTGGGGGTTTCCCCTACAGTTGAAAGTGCGATGAGATGACTGTTGTTGTGAAATGGCGCTATATAAATAAAGCTGAATTGAATTGATGGACTGGTTACAGTCGGTGTAGCTACTGAATGCATTTGTTGAAATAATGAGGAAGGTAACCCGTGTATTGTGTGTGTGTGTGTGTGTCTGTGTGTAATAAATGACTAATATGTTATCAACTTAACATACAGTGCCCATGTCAAGAAGTTTGCCTGTTGTTTGCTTGTCTGAGTTGAGGCCCAGAGTTGAGCTCATGCTCATAACATTTCCAGTGGGATTGTTCTTATAGTAGTACAAATTGTTGAACTGGGTGTCATGGGCGTTGTTAAAGAAAAGGTCAAAGTTTTTGTAGATCTAGATTAGCCGTGGTTAGATTTGCTACAGTCTTTTGATAAGGAGAACTTGCAGAACTTCCATCCATCCATCAATCACCCCTTACCCGGGGCTCTGGGTTGCGGGGGCAGCAGTCTAAGCAGTGAAGCCCTGACTGCCCCGGTTGACAAATCTTTAAAAGTTCAACATGCTGCTGCATCATCACTGTGGCCTGCACTGTATGCTGATTATTATCTGAGAACAGACGTGCAGTGATAAAGTGTAGTGAGAAAAACTGTTTTAATAATAGTACAGCTACCTTTTTTCATTTTTTTTTTTTTTTTTACCTCCGCTGAGGAGGTGTGATGTTGTGATTTTTATTTTTTTTTTGTCTGTTTCTCTATTTGTCAGCAGGATCTCTCTCTCTCACTCACACACACACACAGGACTGATTTTGATTCAGTTTTCACCAGAGGTGGCCCCTGAGCTACAGATGAACCCATTAGAATTTGGGAGTGACCTGAGAATGCATGCTTCCACCAAGGCTCTATCTCCCCATCCTGGCCCAAAACCTCCAAAATCTAAAAAAGCTAAAAATTTCAACAAAATTCATCCAGTACTTTTTGCATAGTCCTGACAGACAGACACAGACCTTGGTGGAGGTATGCGCTCTCTGAGTGGTCTCTAGTTTCAGCAGTTTGAACACAAGTAACAAGTTATAGTAATTTTCTTCCACAGCAAAACAATGTTTAAGTGAAGAATGATGTTCCTTTTAACAATTTAAATTGGCTGATCGTGATGTTAGCACATACTAATAATTCTGTCTATATCATATGAGAATTTTAAACAAGAATCCTGGAAATGAAGCAGAGAAAATGTGCCTGCAGTATGTGAAATCTAACAAAAAAGTGCAACTCCAGCAGCCTGGATGGAACAAATATTCCACTTCATTACACCTGCAGCACACACATGCTTCGCCAGAGTTCCACTGGATACGAGCTCCTGTATTATGCATCTATATGGCAAAGTAAATGTCGAACGCAACAAAACTCAAGCACTAATTATTAAATAAGTGGCACATTTACAGCCCTGCTAAATCATTCAGGGGCCACTCTCGGATGCAAAGCGAGCCCTTCTGTTCTCGGCACGAACAATCGGGTCGCAGCGAGAACAACAGGTGGCCAGATGGAGGGTAAGCGATAAATTATTTTTTGCTCTTTGACAAGGTTACCATGGTGATGCAATGAGAGGCCACACAAACTAAGGAGATGGATTGAAATGCATGATGTACACGCTGCAGCAACCAGGCTATTCATCACAGGGTGGGATATGTTATTCTGAATGAGATTTTTTTTAGTCTTCTGGGTGTTGATGGAGACCTGTCAGCGTGTATTTGAAGTTCCACTGGGCGGTCACTGGGGCGCTGTAGTGTTCCTACTGTCTTCCTCCTGCCTCACACTGAGAGAGTGACTGTGGTGGTAAAATTTTGCCCTGAGCAGCTAACTTTCTTTCCCTTGCAGAAAAGAGCTGAAGGCAGGTTATTTAATTTTTTTTTCTGTTTTGAAACAGAGAAGATTCCCTAAGTATCACACATTTTCCAGCGTGAGAGCACTTCAGCTAAACATTATGCCAATGAAGGAGGCAGGAAGTCTATTCTTTCTACATGAATGTTCATATTTTGCCGGAGAAAGTGATAAAAAGCGGCAGGCCAGAATACATTAGCCTGGGTAAACATCAATAGGAGCAGCAGCCTCCTTTTATTAGACCCCTGCGCCTGAAAGCGCCGAGTTGAGGGGCATTTCATTTCCAGGAAGCGTGCACGTCTGTCAGTGCATATTGTTTCCGTAACGGCAATTTATTTTGTGAGAGTGGCACGACAAGTGTGCACTATGGAATGAAGGCATGATAGATAAGAACAATAGGAAAGATACTTTTCAATTCTTAATGTTCCTGAGAGATGCAGCGCACAGTGGCTGTGGCGCCCGGCCGTAGTGAATACCAATGGTTTGTGGGTGTGGGCTGAGGGGGACATGTGGTGCTCTGCAGTGAGATTTCTCCTTTTCTCCCGTCCTCTGTATTCTCCTCCACCTCTCCTTCTCCACTGTGACTCAGACAACTCGATGTGTGTTTGCAGCTGGGAAGTTTCTGTACAAAAAAACATTTAAATAAGGCAGAGCAGCTAACCGGCATTTCATAAAACTCAAGTGGGATGTAAAAAGGTAAAGGGTTAATTCTTCTCTATAGGTACCAAATATTTTGAGAGGCAGCAGTCACAAAACAGCAAGTTATAGTCATATACACACACACAGTGTAGAGTATATGCAGGTAGGTTAAGGCTAGGAATGTGAATACAGTAATGTTATCAATTAATGTGGGCTAATTAACTCATTTAAAACATTTTACACTGTCAGGTCACCCTGAGGTGGTGTTTGCAGTTGTGACTGGTTTATCTCAGCATCTGTCTGAGCTTAAAACAAAAGTAGGTCTTGTTTTTCCATGATTAAATTTATGCCACATTAAACTGATCCTCCAGTACTCAGGCCACACTGTTACAGCCCCCACCCCCTATAGCAAGCCTACCATTTACCATCTTGCTACCAGTCAGGCACACATCTCTGGGTCTTTGTGACGTTTTAAGGGGACCTGTACTTATATAGCCACTAAAAGCACTAAATTAGAAGTTACACTAACCCTCTCTTTTAAGGGCCTATCAAAGACTGATACCTAGGGATAATTTGAAGTCTACAGTAAATCTAACATGAATGTCTGGATTGTGGGAGAAAACTGAAGCACCTGGGGTAAATCCACAGAGCGAACATGCGACTACTCAAAGAAGGGTTCCCATATTTACACCGCGTTCCAAATTATTACGCAAATAGGATTTTAGTGTCATAAACATTCAATTTTTTGTTTTTCAATTAAACTCATGGATGGTATTGTGTCTCAGGGCTCTTTGGATCACTGATATCAATCTCAGACACCTGTCATAATTAGTTTGCCAGGTGAGCCCAATTAAAGGAAAACTATTTAAGAAGGATGTTCCACATTATTAAGCATACCACAGGTTTCAAGCAATATGGGAAAGAAAAAAGGATCTCTCTGCTGCCTAAAAGCATCAAATAATACAATGCCTTAGACAAGGTATGAAAACATTAGATATTTCACGAAAACTTAAGCGTGATATCGTACTGTGAAGAAATTTGTGGCTGATTCAAAGCACAGATGGGTTTGTGCAGATAAAAGCATAATGAGGAAGATTTCTGCCAGACAAATGTATCGGATTAAGAGAGCAGCTGCTAAAATGCCATTACAAAGCAGCAAATGGGTATTTGAAGCTGCTGGTGCCTCTGGAGTCCCACAAACCTCAAGGTGTAGGATCCTGCAGAAGTTTGCAGTTGTGCATAAACCTACTGTTCGGCCACCCCTAACCAATGCTCACAAGTAGAAACGATTGCAGTGGGCCCAGAAATACATGAAGACTAATTTTCAAACAGTCTTGTTTACTGATGGGTGCCATGCAATCCTGAATGGTCTAGGTAGATGGAGTAGTGGATGGATGGTGGATGGCCACCACATGTCCCAACAAGGCTGCAACGTCAGCAAGGAGGTGGCAGAGTCATGTTTTGGACCGGAATCATGGGAGGAGAGCTGGTAGGCCCCTTTAGGGTCCCTGAAGATGTGAAAATGACCTTGGCAAAGTACATAGTTTCTGACTGACCACTTTCTTCCATGGTACAAAAAGAAGAACCTGTGCCTTCCATAGCAAAATTATCTTCATGCATGACAATGCACCATCTCGTGCTGCAAACAATACCTCTGTGTCATTGGCTGCTATGGGCATAAAAGGAGAGAAACTCATGGTGTGGCCCCCATCCTCCCCTGACCTCAACCCTATTGAGAACCTTTGGAGCATCCTCAAGCAAAAGATCTATGAGGGTGGGAGGCAGTTCACATCAAAACAGCAGCTGTGGGAGGCTATTCTGACATCTTGCAAAGAAATTCAAGCAGAAACACTCCAAAAACTCACAAGTTCAACGGGTACAAGAATTATCAAGGTTATATCAAAGAATGGGTCCTATGTCAACATGTAACTTGGCCTGTTAAGATGTTTTTGATTGAAATAACTTTTGATTTCAGTAAATATGGCGGTGTGGTGGCGCAGTGGTTAGCACTGCGGCAGCACAGCAACTCACCCTTGGCTATGGGATCCCTGGTTCAATTCAAGCCCCTGACCATCAGTGATCTGTGTGGAGTTTGCATGTTCTCCCCGTGTCTGCGTGGGTTTACTCCGGGAGTTCTCCGGTTTCCTCCCACAGGCCAAAAACATGCAGGTTAGGTTAATTGGAGACTCTAAAGTGGTCCTAGGTGTGAATGTGTGTGTGAATGGTAAAGGGATAGCGCCGTACCGTGGCTGCTTCATCCATCCAGGTGGATGCCCTCAATTTCCCCTCTGGGGATCAATAAAGTATACAAAATCAAAAAATCAAATCAAAAAAAAATATGACCTCCTAATGCTGCAAATTGACCATTTCAGTTCTTTCCAATCAATAAAATGTTTTGAAACTCTGTTGTGCATAATAGTTTGGAACAGTGCATTTTGAGTTTATTTTTGCAAAAAATTAGTTATCATTGGGAGGTTTTACACTGTCAGGTCACTGTTTTTTTGTGGGCAGCACGGTGGCACAGTGGTTAGCACAGTGGCAGCACAGCAAGAAGGTCATGGGATCGATTCCACCCTTGACCATCGTGGGTTCGATCCCACCCCCAGACCATCGGTGACCCTTCTGTGTGGAGTTTGCATGTTCTCCCCGTGTCTGCGTGGGTTTACTCCGGGCACTCCGGTTTCCTCCCACATGCCAAAAACATGCAAGTTAGGTTAATTGGCATCAAACTGGGGATTCTAAATTGTCCTGAGGTATGGATGTGAGAGTGAATGGTTGTCTGTCTCTCTGTGTTGGCCCTGCGATGGACTGGCGATCTGTCCAGGGTGTACCCTGCCTCTCACCCAAAAATGCTGGGATAGGCTCCAGCCCCCCGCGACCTGAAAGGATTAAGCGGTAGAAGATGGATGGATGGATGGGAGGTTTGTTCAATAAAATTTGAATTATGCTCTAATAGGTGATGACTTGAAATATACTGACTGATATCATTTGCATAGTAATTTGGAATCTGGTGTGTTTTCCCTCCATATGTATGTTTTGTTAGCCTATATTTTCCCCCATTTTAGTTAACCCCCAATTTTCCCAGTTCCCTATTCCTTCTCCTACAACCCAGCTACAATTTCTATTGTCACTTCTCCTCATCCACTAGTTCCACCTGGGGAATGTAACTTAAAGCGCGCGCACACACACAAAACGTAGTGTTATTGATTGGGGCTGCTTGCTCAAAAGTATGAAAAGGAGAGTTTCTGTCAGAGAGAGCGGAGAAAAAAAACAGACACACACACACACTCCAATATAGTGAATAAAGCTTTTAACTCAACATTAAGGTCAGGAGCTCTGGAAATCAATTAAGAATTGCTCCATTTATATTTTTAAGGATTGAGATAATTAGGAAAGTTGCCTTAAGTAGACTGGCTGCACGGTGGCGCAGTGGTTAGCACTGCGGCAGCACAGTTTACCCTTGGCCGGGGGATTGTGGGGATCGTGGGATCGTGGGTTCGATCCCAGCCCCCGACCAACAGTGATCTGTGTGGAGTTTGCATGTTCTCCCCGTGTTGCGTGGGTTTACTCCGGGATTTCTCCGGTTTCCTCCCACATGCCAAAAACATGCATGCTAGGTTAATTGGCTGTTCTAAATTGTCCCTAGATATCTGTTTCCTATAGGCCCTTAGAATAGAGGGTTAGTATTAATGAAAGCGCTTTGAGTGGTCTTTGTGACTAGAAAAGCGCTATATAAGTGCAGGTTAGTTAGTTAGTAGTTAGTTAGTTAGAAGCACTGACTCCAGCATATGTAAACTTATGAGCACAACTGTATATATGTACAGTGGGGCAAAAAAGTATTTAGTCAGCCACCAATTGTGCAAGTTCTCCCACTTAAAAGATGAGAGAGGTCTCCAATTTTCATCATAGGTACACCTCAACTATGAGAGACAAAATGAGAAAAAAAAAATCCAGAAAATCACAATGAAGGATTTTTAATGAATTAATTGGTAAATTCCTCAGTAAAATAAGTATTTGGTCACCAACAAACAAGCAAGATTTCTGGCTCTCACAGACCTGTAACTTCTTCTTTAAGAGGCTCCTCTGTCCTCCACTCGTTACCTGTATTAATGGTACCTGTTTGAGCTCGTTATCAATATAAAAGACACCTGTCCACAACCTCAAACAGTCAGACTCCAAACTCCACTATGGCCAAGACCAAAGAGCTGTCAAAGGACACCAGAAACAAAATTGTAGACCTACACCAGGCTGGGAAGACTGAATCTGCAATAGGTAAGCAGCTTGGTGTGAAGAAATCAACTGTGGGAGCAATTATTAGAAAATGGAAGACATACAAGACCACTGATAATCTCCCTCAATCTGGGGCTCCATGCAAGATCTCACCCCGTGGGGTCAAAATGATCACGAGAACGGTGAGCAAAAATCCCAGAACCACATGGGGGACCTAGTGAATGACCTGCAGAGAGCTGGGACCAAAGTAACAAAGGCTACATCAGAAACACACTACGCCGCCAGGGACTCAAATCCTGCAGTGCCAGACGTGTCCCCCTGCTTAAGCCAGTACATGTCCAGGCCCGTCTGAAGTTTGCTAGAGAGCATTTGGATGATCCAGAAGAGGATTGGGAGAATGTCATATGGTCAGATGAAACCAAAATAGAACTTTTTGGTAAAAACTCAACTTGTCGTGTTTGGAGGAGAAAGAACACCATACCTACTGTGAAGCATGGGGGTGGAAACATCACACTTTGGGGCTGTTTTTCTGCAAAGGGACCAGGACGACTGATCCGTGTAAAGGAAAGAATGAATGGGGCCATGTATCGTGAGATTTTGAGTGAAAACCTCCTTCCACCAGCAAGGGCATTGAAGATGAAACGTGGCTGGGTCTTTCAGCATGACAATGATCCCAAACACACCGCCCGGGCAACGAAGGAGTGGCTTCGTAAGAAGCATTTCAAGGTCCTGGAGTGGCCTAGCCAGTCTCCAGATCTCAACCCCATAGAAAATCTTTGGAGGGAGTTGAAAGTCTGTGTTGCCCAGCGACAGCCCCAAAACATCACTGCGCTAGAGGAGATCTGCATGGAGGAATGGGCCAAAATACCAGCAACAGTGTGTGAAAACCTTGTGAAAACTTACAGAAAACGTTTGACCTCTGTCATTGCCAACAAAGGGTATATAACAAAGTATTGAGATAAACTTTTGTTATTGACCAAATACGTATTTTACCTTGGAATTTACCAATTAATTCATTTAAAATCCTTCAATGTGATTTTCTGGATTTTTTTTTCTTATTTTGTCTCTCATAGTTGAGGAATACCTATGATGAAAATTGGAGACCTCTCTCATCTTTTAAGTGGGAGAACTTGCACAATTGGTGGCTGACTAAATACTTTTTTACCCCACTGTATATACGCAATATAGTATGAAATTGCAACATAGCAGCCAAATTGGACTGTGACAGGCTTTTTTATGATCCTCAAGCTGTGAACTTTTCTACTGGTCATCTGAGTCTATCTGGGCTCAAGTCCGTTCCAGAGAGGACACATAACCCTATAGCAAATCAGGGTTGTTTTTGAGTAAACGGCCCTTAAAAAGTTGCTTCCTGCAGACTAACATGCTTTAACTGGTGGGCCACATCTCCATCTGGCTTTCTATTGGGTGACGTTAGTCCATACTGTCATGGCCACGACACACACTGCAAACATTTATTGTACTTTGGGAAATGTGTACTTGTCTGTCCAGGGGTGACCAGAGTGCCGTGCTGTGCATATTACAAGGTGTTTTACTAACTGTAAAGTGTGTAGGAGTGTGGACATACCTTGTCGGATCAGGCCTTCTGTGGACAGATGACACTCCCTGGATATTGACTGTTCAAGGCCAGTCCAGCGACACTTGTCCTTTTACCCTGTCTTTTAGCTTAATTAGCAGCTAACTCCCCACATTGACAATTCAGTAACTGTTAGACAAGGCAATAACAAACCAAAATGATATTGTTCTTCTAAGGCGAAAAGGCTTTTGCCATATGCAGGGGCTAGTTCCAGTCCATGTCTCAGCATTCCATCGGTTCTTCATTTGGCCATGGCTAACTCTTATTTTGAAAGTTGGCAAGATCGGATAGGAGCTCTTATTTTGAAAGTTCACTCAGGAAAAGAGGGAGGGGGTAGAGCATCTCCTCAACAGCAGCAGCAGCTGGGGAGAGAGTGATGCTGTTTGGAGTGAAGTCCTGATCCTGACAAATTATACTAGATATGCAAAAGACCAATGAACGCAAAAGACGCAATAGACTTACACAATGGTCCCCTCCGGTATACAACTAGGAAAATACCGGTCGCTACGGAGGGCGACAATATGTATGGGTACATAATCATACCATGTAGGATAACTAAGACGGTCATGCTGTTTCATTCCATCTAGCTACAGTGCTCTGCACTGTGTGTCTATATATTTATATATTTATATGTACATATGTATACTCGCTGCTCTTGTTTTCTTGTCTTCTGATTGTTACTCTGAGTGTTGCTATCCCTGTGCTGTTGCAATCCTGGAATTTCCCCATTGTGGGACTAATAAAGGCTTATCTTATCTTATCTTATATGCACAATATACTGTAGGCATTTTATGTATCACATGAGGCCAAATGTACCGATACAATGAATATATTCAGTGTATCACCCAGCCCTATTATGAATATATGTATGTGTGCTTAACAACATTCTCTTAAAGTGACACTCCACCAAAAATCTAGTTGTTCTTTCTTAACATGTCTGTAACATGTTTTTTATGACATACAAGACATAGCAAGAGCAAAATCACTCAAATGTCTCATGCGTCTGTTTTGGGGGTTTTTTGCTTTCAAGTTTCACTTAAGCCCCGGCCCCTGAAAAAAGGCGAGTTTTGATGGAGCGTTTTTGGTGATGTAGCTACATACAGTCGCTGTCATGTCTGTAGTGCTGAGCCAGTCTGGACTCTCTGGCCTGACTGAAGTTGGTCTCTGGCCAGTTAGCATTTTTGGGCTACCTGCTTTGAAAACTTGACCCACATTAAGACAGGTTTGACCATTAAACTGCTTTTAAGGACGGATGCCATTTCAGTCATTATCCTGGGCCACTGTGCATACAACTGGGTATGTCTTTCAACTGGTAAGTCTTTTTATCACAGAATTTTTGCTGCTTAATGTAACACTAGCCACAGTTAGCCTTGTGGCATGTGGGTTGGGCCTAGTCACGATTTTGGCATTGGAAGGGGGTGTTGGAGTGAAAAGATTTTGACATGAAACTGTTAAGGTGCGTTCACACCGAACGCGAACAGGCGGTGCAAATCCATACAAAATGAATGGAAAGAGGCGAGTACACGCAAAATTGCGCGTTCACGTCCAAGGCTAGCTAGCTAGCTAGCTGCTAGCTTTGAGATTCTTCCGTCACTGGAGTAAAAGTGTCACCATTGCAGAGTAAACTAGTTTGAAAATGAGACTCACTCACCTGGAGACAAGAGGACTGGAGCTCTTCAACTGAATGAGGATTTTGGAGTTATTTACTCATGGTTTCCTGCCACGGACATGTTGACGAGGCTAGCAAGCTAGCAACGGAAACACTCATCATCTTATAAAGTTTTGGAGACAGGGACAATTTTTTCAGGTGAGCCCTCCATCAGATAATGTAAACCTAAAGCATGACGTTATTTTGGGGATTTACACAGTAGGCTGAACACTGCTGCAGAAGTTATAAAGGCAACTGCGCCTGTCTGCATCTCACTCAGATGCTGAATTCATGTTTATTTGCACATTTACATTGCGTTATAATGTAATTGCGCTGCCCGAAAAATTCACCCGTTCGTATTTGGTGTGAACGCACCTTCAGACAGTGAGAGATTTTGTTTGTAGACAATGTAGATTTGATTTTATAGCAAATTCATAGCCACTGGAATACATCTTTAACATAATTCCAAAAGGTGGTCTCAACTCCGGTATTCTTGGCCGACATCAGTAGTGTTGATGCATTTAGCTATGCTGATATGTCTCTGGTGCTGCATGCTTTCACTTAATCCTTACTGAGATGCCCTTCTGTTACATAGTCCACCTTTTTACCCCTGCCAAGGAGGTTATGTAATCGGGGTGGCTTGTCTGTTTGTCTGTCCGTCTGGTAGCAGGATTACGCAAAAACTATTGGATGGATTTTGATGAAATTTTCCCCAGAGGTAGCTCTTGGGCCAAGGATGAACCCATTAAGTTTTGGTGATGATCTGAGAGTGCGTACCTCAACTAAGGACCTTGTTTGTATTTGTGCAGCAGGATTACACAAAAACTGCTGCATGGATTTGGATGAAATTTTCACCAGAGGTGGTCCTTGGGCTAGAGAGGAACCCATAACATTTTGGTGATGATCCCAGAATGCATACCTCCACCAAGGCTCTTATCTTCTCACACTGTGTTAGCAGGAATCCTCCAAAATGAACCCTTTACATTTTGGAGGTGATCCATGAGGGACGGAAGGAGCCTCGGTGTAGGTATGTGCTCTGAGTGCTTTTGTAGTTATTATGGGATGAAAAATGCCAAATGTACATAGTTCATAGTGGCATACTGCCTGGAAACTAGGGATGCCCTGACTGACATTTTTAGAGCTCCGAATATAATAATATGCCATGTAAATGGCAAATAGTCAAACGTCAGCCTATTAGTTGGCCTAATAAATGTCCCCTGATACCCCGTACAAGCTCAGTTGATGAGTGGTGTATTTCACAGCTTGGTGCTTGTTAAAAGCAAAGAAACTCACAGCTATGTTTGGATCAATGGGGTGAACTAATGCATAATTTTTACTGGCACTGCAATATGTGAGATGGACAAAAATGGGGTGGATGAGACTGTGAACATTTCCACATATAACATTTAAATTTTTTCAGCTGTGAAATTCTACAAAATTATGAGATTTTAAAGGTAATGGTCTTTGTCTGATCTGTCCTTACTTTACATGTAATAGTTAGAAGCAACAGGAAGTATCTCTGGCTCTTTGGCCATTAAAACTGGTGCACATTTATCCTTCATGTCCTTTTCTCCTTAGAAAAGTCAGAAAATGTGACTGCTGCTCATAGTTGTTGCTTGAAAGCATAGCCATTTAATGAAAACACTTAATCATCTAGTTCAGTTTTAAGCACCGCTCTCTGCTCATTCTCTTCCAGGCTCTCTTCACCACTGATCCCTCTCTCATTGATGCTCTTCTGGGCCCTTTTGTGAGGAAAAAGAGTATGAAAAATCATTAAACCTAGATGATTCTTGGTAGTGCACTATAATTGATGGCAATTTGGCAAGCTAAAATGTTAAGATCCCTACTTAAAATGAGAGAGATGTTAAATATTTTTTTCACATAAAAATTACAAGTATTGGGGTAAAGGACATACTAATATAATTGCTCATATATCATTGGCCAATATAGCAATATCGGTTGACATAACCTCGTTTACTAATATCAGCCTATGGCATTTCAGATAAGGTTCTTTAATAACAGTATCTCATATATATCCTGTGTGTCATAGTTGTGTTGCATTGATTTTGCCCTAAAATGGACAATAGTAGATTAGATTAGATTAGATTAGATTCAACTTTATTGTCATTACACATGTATGAATACAAGGTAAGAAACACAGTTTAGCATCCAATCAGAAGTGCAAAGGACAGCAGTGCAGTATATACAGTAATTGACAGGATGTGCAATTTAAGCAAATATATGCAAATATATGCAGCAGTGCAGAAAGTTGAGAGTACCGTTATGTGCAAATAATGTACAATAAGTTAGGTGGGCAGTTATGTACAGGTGAGGATGGTAAGAGATGATGGTAAGAGAGTCAGCGGGGAACTAAGTTCAGTAACGTGACAGCTGTTGGAAAGAAGCTGTTCCTAAACCTGCTGGTTCTAGTCCGAAGGCTTCTGAAACGCCTTCCGGAGGGGAGAAGCTGGAACAGTCCATGAGCAGAATGGTTGGAGTCCCTAAGAATGCTGCGTGCCCAGCGCAGACATCTTTTCCTGTAGACGTCCTCTATAACTGGAAGTGGAGTCCCTGTGATGCGTTGGGCGGTTTTCACCACCCGCTGCAGCGCCTTACAGTCAGCGACAGAGCAGCTCCCATACCAGACTGTGACACAGTTGGTCAGGGTGCTCTCTATCACACAGCGGTAGAAGTTACCCAGGATGTCAGTTGACAGATGGTTCTTCTTCAGTGTCCTCAAGAAGAAGAGGCGCTGATGGGCCTTCTTGATCAGGCTGGTGGTGTTAACTGACCAGGACAGGTCCTCCGAGATGTGGGTCCCCAGGAATTTGAAGCTGGGGACACGTTCAACAGCTATGCCATTGATATGGATGGGGTCATGTGTCTCTCCCCTCTCCTTCCTGTAGTCCACTATGAGCTCCTTGGTTTTGCTGGTGTTAAGGAGCAGGTTATTGTCAGTGCACCAAGTAGCCAAGTGCTCAACCTCTGCCCTGTAATCTGACTCATCGTTGTCCCTGATGAGTCTGATCACTGTGGTGCCATCTGCGAACTTTATGATGGAATTGGATCCATACATAGGCCTGCAGTCATGGGTGAAGAGGGAGTAGAGGAATGGGCTGAGCACACAGCCCTGTGGTACACCAGTGTTGAGTGTGATGATGGTAGAACGGTTGGGGCCTGACCTAACATGCTGGGGTCTGTTGGTCAGAAAATCCATGATCCAGTTGCAGGTGGAGGTACTGATTCCCAGGTCCCCAAGTTTAGTGATCAACTTGGAGGGGATAACTGTGTTGAATGTTGAGCTGAAGTCAACAAACAGCATTCTTGCGTAGGTGTTCTTGTCATCTAGATGTGAGTACACAGTGCAGCGCTGTAGAAACCGCATCCTCTGTACTCCTGTTGCTCCGGTAGGCAAACTGGTGAGGGTCCAGTGTAGGGGGCAGGCATTTTTTGAGCTGTGCCAAGACCAGTCGCTCAAAGCACTTCATGACTATAGGCGTCAGTGCCACAGGGCGATAGTCATTTAGGCACGATGGTGTTGAATGTTTCGGCACTGGTACTATAGAAGTGGTCTTGAAGCACGCTGGTACCATCGCCTGGGCCAGGGACAGGTTGAAGATGTCCGTGAAGACCCCTGCCAGCTGCTCAGCGCATGCCCTCAGCACACGCCCAGGAATGCCGTCAGGGCCAGCAGCCTTATGTACGTTGATATGACTCAGTGCGTTACAGACGTCGGTGTGGGTGAGTGTGAGGTGGTGGAGGTCGTCAGAGGGTGGGAAATTGATATTCTTTTTGTTATTGTCCTTGTCAAAATGAGCATAGAAGTCATTTAGCTCATTGAGAAAGGACACAGTCATGGCTATAGGTATGGAGTTGCTGGGCTTATAATCAGAGATAGCTTGAATGCCCTGCCACATGCGTCGGGGGTCAGAGTCCCCAAAATGTTCCCCCACCTTCAGCTTGTAGCTGTGTTTGGCCTTCTTGATGCCCCTCTTCAGATCTGCCCTGGATGAACTGTAGGCCTGTGCGTCACCAGATCTAAAGTGGAGTATTATTACTCCACTTTATATTAGCCATCCATCCATCTTCTACTGCTTTCCAGAGGTCCGGGTCACGGAGGCAGTAGTTCAAGCAGAGAAGCCCAGACTTCCCTCTCTCCAGCCACCTTCTCCAGCTCTTCTGAGAGGACACCAAGACGTTCCCATGCCAGCTGGGAAACAGTCTCTCCAGCGTGTCCTGGGTCTGCCCTGGGGTCTTCTCCCAGTGGGATGTGCCTGAAGCACCTAAAGTGGGAGGCATCCAGGAGGCATCCTGATCAGATGCCCAAACCACCTCAGTTGGCTGCTTGCGATGTGGAGGAACAGCGGTTCTACTCTGAGCCCCTC
Organism: Pholidichthys leucotaenia; assembly: GCA_020510985.1. Lineage (NCBI taxonomy): Eukaryota > Metazoa > Chordata > Actinopteri > Cichliformes > Pholidichthyidae > Pholidichthys > Pholidichthys leucotaenia. The sequence goes on from CM035844.1 coordinate 211,386,744, forward strand.
CCAGATGACTGAACTCCTCACCCTATCTCTAAGGGTGAGTCCAGCAATCCTCAGAACTCAGAAAAGATTTATTGCCAAGTACATTAACAGTAAACAACTGATAACATACGAGGGATTTGACTTGACACAGAAAACGACCTGCATTTCCGGTGACGCGGCAGCATCTGAAAAACGCGCCTGTCATCAGATGGGTACAGGATACATAGGGAGGAAAAGGATAACACAATAGGAAAGAGCAAAAAACCATTGATTGTCAGAATACCGGTCATATATGATCAATATTATGATTACAAGAAAAAAAGCCCTCAATGCACAGTTAGCAGACAAGAATGTACACAAGGACACAAAGAGAGCAGTGAGTGAGTGATCTTTTTCATCAGTTTTTGAGTCAGTGTGGGTGTAGTGTTGAGTGTAGGTGTTGTATCAGTTAAGAACAACAAAGTCTCTTTGGCAGGAGATGTTTTGTCTTAGCTGCTGGCATTTGTCCTTGAGCCATGCAGCTGACTGTGTGTAGAGTCAATGCAGCTCAAATGTTTTGGAAACAAAAAACTGCAGATAATCTGGAGGACTTGTGTGAGGGGGTCAGATTAGTTGAATAGTACTGATCCCAGAGAAAGAAACTTTATATTCTCTTAAAGATTCAGTACTTTAATCCTTCAATGCTGGACGTTGAATCCTTCATGGACGGCTCTCAGCAAGATCATGATGTAATCCATTTTCCTAGACAGTTCTCCATTTGCCGCTGTCAATCCTCTCCATTTTTTCAATTTGATGGTTAAGCCTCGCCTGGCCAGCATTTTGATAGGCTATGTCCATCTTCATCAATTTACGGTACACCAGGACAATCCCAGATCCAATCAGAACGATGCTCTACCAACTGAGCCACCAGAGTGGTGGCTCAGTTGGTAGAGCATCCGCCCCACACCTGGGAGGCAGGGGTTCAAATCCCGGCCGGGTCATCCCAAAGACCATATATAAGTGGAACTTCCTGCCATCCAGCTTGGTGCTCAGCAATAACGGAATGGAGGAGGGAAATCTGTGGCGGCGCCTTGCATGGCAGCGGCCCTCTGATTCTGCACTGGGGTGTGTGTGATTGACACTGTAGATAGGTAAAGCACAATCTCGTTCTACTGTACATGATTGGTTGTACGGTTGAATGACAATAAGGGTGATTTAATTTAATTTAATTTAATTTATTACTACGAAGACGTACAAATCTTCGACATCTTCGATGGAAAGATCAGACAGGCACAAGAGTTTCCAATTACTTGTGTCCCTCAAATAGCCCGCAGCAGCCGTTCCTGCGGGGCAAACAACCTCCCCCGGGGCATTTTTCCTCGTTGAAAAAATAGTGTCAATTGCGTTCAAAGCCCAGCTTATTAAATCCATAATTTCGTTCGATAATCAGCAGTAGAGACACGCAGACAGACGATAGCAAGCTGGGATCCAGTTAGTTAGAGGAGGGAGGAGATGAAAAGTCAGAGCTGGAGAGAAGAAAAAAGCGTCTGCTCTCTTTGGGAGGAGGAAGTGAGAATCCTACGGAGAAAGTTCATTTCAGTCGCTCGTATCCGCAATCTCATTCTTTCAGTCATTACCCAAAGTTTGTGACCATAGGTGAGGGTAGGAATTAGATTGACTGGCAAATTGACAGCTTTGCTTTAGAGCTCAGCTCTCTCTTCACCACAACAGACCAGTACAACGTCTGCATTGCTGCAGATGCTGCTTCGATCCGTCCATCAAGCTCTCGCTCCATTCTCCCCTCACTCATGAATAAGACCCCAAGATACTTAAACGCTTCCACTTGGGGCAGGAGCTTGTTCTCAACCCAGAGAGGACAAACCACCTTTTTCTGGCTGAGGACCATGGACTCGGATTTGGAGGTGCTGACTCTCATTCCAGCTGCTTCACACTCAGCAGCAAACCGTCCCAGTAAGACCTGTAGGTTATTACTGGATGAAGCCAACAGGACGACATCATATGCAAACAGCAGAGATGAGTTCCTGTGCTCACCAAGAATGACACCGTCCTTTACTTCGCAGAAAACACCAAACAGACATGCTTGTGAAGAAGGCCACTGAAAACGAGCATCTTTTACATCATTGCATCCAAGCTGCCCAAGATCTAGGCGCTCAACGCCTATGCTCTCGCAAACCCTTCAGTAGATATGCTGTCTCCCCTGAAAGTTCCAACTTTAATCTTCTGGAAAGCTGGAGACTCAATTGGCAAGAGACAAGAAAACCACCTCAGCTCAACGTCACTCCAAGCACAAAACTACCACCAGATGCCCAGCTTGGCCGCAGAGATTTGGGTTATACTCAACCGTCTGTGAACAGGAGTCGGCCGTTTCAATGCCAGCATGTATCGTTGGGGCCTTTGCTCATTACCAGCTTGTATTTATGGCAACCCAGAGCAAACAGCACATCATGTCCTATTAGAGTGCCCTGACCTTGGACCACCTGAGGGTATCCATATGGATCTCATCAACCCCACCCTGGAGACAGTGACCTGGCTTCACAGGTTACATGACATTGCTTAGTGACTTTGGGAGTCATACGAAAGAGAGACACCCTCCGTTCCTTGGCTGCACCTAGAAATCCTGTCCATAAAAATTATGAAAAGGATCTGTGACAAAGGGCAGCCCTGGTGGAGTCCAACTGTCACTGGGAAAGAGTCCGACCGAGTGTTAGCAATACAAACCAAACTCTCACGACAGTGGTATAGAGACCGAATAGCTCATAACAACAAGTCTGATACCCCGTACTCCCGAAGCACCCCCCGCAAAAAACCACGAGGGACGCAGTTGAATGCCTTCTCCAAGTCCACAAAAAACATGTAAACTGGTTGGGCAAACTCCCACGAACCCTCGATGATTCTCGAGAGGGTAAAGAGCTGGTCTAATGTGCCACAGCCAGGCCAAAAACCACATTGCTCCTTCTTAATCCGAGGTTCGACCAGCGGCCAGACTCTTCTCTCCAGTACCTTGGCATAGACTTTCCCAGGGAGGCTGAGGAGTGTGATCCCTCTAAAGTTGGAACACACCCTCTGCCCTCCCCTTCTTAAAGAGAGGAACCACCACCCCAGTTTGTCATGCCAAAGGTACTGTCTCTGACTTCCACACAGTGTTGCAGAGGTGTGTCAGCCATGACAGCCCTACAACATCCAGAGCCTTGAGGTACTCAGGGTGACTCTCGTCTATCCCCGGGGCCCGGCCACGGAAGAGTTTTTTAACCACTTCGGCGACCTCAGCCCCTGTGATGGGTGAGTCGTCCCACTTGTCCAGAAGCTCTGCTTCCTCTGTGGAAGGCAAGTCAGTGGGATTGAGAAGCTCCTCAAAGTATTCCTTCCACAGTTCGACGCTATCCCCAGTCGAAGTCAGCAGCACCCCATCCGCACCATACACAGTGTGGACAGGAAGCTGCTTCCCCTTCCTGAGTCGCCGGACAGTTTGCCAGAATCTCTTCGAGTCTTGCTCCCTGGCCTCACCAAACTCCTCCCGCACCTGAGTTTTTGCTTTAGCAGCCACCTGAGCTGCACGCTGCTTGGCCTGCCGGTACACCTTAGCCGCTTCGGGAGTCCCACAAACCAACCAAGCTCAATAGGACTCCTTCTTCAGGTTGATGGCTCCCCTCACCACTGGTGTCCACCACATGGTTCAGGGGTTGCCACTACAAGATGCATCGATGACCTTGAGGCAGCAGCTCTGGACGTCTGCTTCAACAATGGAGGTGGAGAACATGGCCCATTCAGACTCCATATCTCCAGATTCCCTCCGAATGTGGTCGAAGTTTTTCTGGAGGTGGGAGTTGAAGACCCGGACAGGGGCCTCAGCCAGACATTCTCAGCACACCCTCACTATACGTTTGGGTCTACCAAGTCTGAATGGCATCCTCCCCTGCCATCGGATCCAACTCACTACCAAGTGGTGATCAGTTGACAGCTCTGCACCTCTCTTTACCTGAGTGTCCAAGATATACGGTCGCAGGTCTGATGACACGATAACAAAATCCATCATCGACCTGCAACCTAGGGTGTTCTAGTGCCAGGTGCACATATGAACACCCTTATGCTTGAACAGGGTGTTCGTTATGAACAAACTGTGGTTAGCACAGAAGTCCAATAACTGAACACCACTTGGATTCAGATCGGGCAGCCCATTCCTCCCAATCACACCCCTCCAGGTTTCACTGTTGTTGCCCACGTGCGCACTGAAGTCTCCCAGTAGGACAATGGAGTCTCCAAGAGGAGCACTCTCCAGCACCACACTCAGAGACTTCAAAAAGTGTGGGTACTCTGAACCATCATTTGGTGCATAGGCACAAATGATGGTCAGGACCCGTTTCCCAACCCGAAGGTGCAGGGAAACAACCCTTTCTTCCACTGGGGAAAACTCTAATATAGAGGCAGCAAGGCTGGGGGATACAAGAATACCCACCCCTGCTCGTCGCCTCTCGCTCGGGGCAGCTCCACAGTAGGCCAAGCTCCAGCCCCTCTCCAGGAGACTGGTTCCGGAACCAGAGCTGTGTGTTGAGGTGAGCCTGACTATATCTAGTCGGTATCTCTCAACCTCATGCACCAGCTCAGGCTCCTTCCCCACCAGAGAGGTGACATTCCACGTCCCAAAAGCCAGCTTAGGAAGCTGGGGATCAGACCGCCAAGGTCTCTGCCTTCAGCCGCCACCTGATCCACATAACACCAGGTCCCCATGGTCCCTCCTGCAGGTGGTAAGCCCACTGGAGGGCAGACCCATGTAACTCCTTCGGGCTGAGCCCAGCTGGGTCCCATGGGCAGAAACCCGGCCACCAGGTGCTAGCCATCGAGCCCTTCCTCCAGGCCTGGCTTCAGGGTGGGGTCCCGGTAACCCCATACCAGGCAGGGAACACTGAGTCCTTGCTCTTACATTCATCATGGGAGTCTGTTGGATCAATGTTAGTCTGGCCCTTCACCCAGGACAGTTTATCTTGGGTGACCCTACCAAAGGCAAATTGCCCCAGACAACATAGCTCCTGGGATCATTAGGGGATGCACCCCCCCCCCCCCCACCACCACCACCACCACAATAAAGTGACGATCCATGAAGGGGGGGTCCGGTATCCTCATACTGGGCGGGGTACACTGAATCCTAGCTCTTACATTCATCATAGAAGTCTGTTCTTAGTCTGGCCCTTCTCTCCGGACCACTTTATCTTGGTCCTTGGTCAAGGTCCTGAATATTAGCCTTCAGCTGCAAATTTATAAAAAGATTTGGGACTGAACTATTTGAAGGTCCTACTGACTGCACTTTTACCACATGTTGACCATTTCCTAAGGTCTTAATGAAATGTCTGTGACATACTGTGCTCAAATTGCTGTTAATTATTTAATTATTGGAGCATCATTGTGAATCATCTTTTGCCGCCGTCCTCAGGATAGCTCATTTCAGTGCACATCTCTTTAAATGCTTGTGAGCCCCAGTTCCTCCCACTTTCATTACTTAGGATGGAGGTCAGCAACCTCTATGACACAAAGAGCCACTCTGAGTAATTGCTGTACAAAAAAAAGAGTTTACAGGGAGCTACAAAATACCTGAGCCTGAAAACTAAGATTAAACAGCCGGATTATAGGTACAAACTAGCCTGGCAACATCGGTATTAGGAGCTTTTTATCAATCATAAAGTTGTAACTTTTTTCCTTGTAAATTTGTTTCCTTTTTTCTAACAAAATTGTAATTTCTTTTCTGCTAAATGTGATTTTCTTTTGCTGAACTATTGTGACTTTTTTCTTGCAATTTTTTGGGGTATTTTCCTCTAAAAATTTCAACTTTTTACCAAAATTTTTGTGCCATGAATTTTCTGCTTTTTCTCATAAATTTGTCATTGTATTTTCTTGGTAACTTTACCTTTTTTTAGGTAAAATAACATAACATAAATTTGTCTTTTTTCATAAATTGTGGCTTTTTTCTTAAAATTTTTGATGGTGTTTTCTCAAATTGGTGATATTTTTGGTTAGATTTTCTGCTTTAGTTAGTTAATTCCCTTCACACCATGTTGGTGTATGGGGAGGCGCCTGTCTCTGTTTCTCTGACCCTAGGCCACACAGCTACTGTAAGTAGTGAAAGCTACAGCGGGGGGTCAGTCCTCTGGTAGCTCTGTGCGTAACTTTACTTTCCCCGTTCCATTATGCGGAGCACCACGCTAGAAGGCAGAAAGTACCATTTTTATATGGTCTTTGGTATGACCCGGCCGGGATTTGAACCCCTGCCTCCCGGGTGTGGGGCGGATGCTCTACCGATTTTCTGCTTTACTATTTTTTTTTTCCTTTGTAAATGTGTTACCTTTATCAGGTAAACCTGCAGCCTTTATGTGCACTTTTTCCAGTATTTTTTTTTCTTTTTCAGAAACGTGACATCTTCTTGCAAGTTTATGAGGGCGCTTTCCTTGTAAAATTCAAAATTTCCCCTCAATTTCTAATAATTTTGGTAATTTTTTGCTTTCTTGAATAAATTTTTCATATTTTTCTTTGTAAATGTGTTGCCATTTTCAGATAAACACGCAGCCTTTTTAATGTACATTGGTTACATTTTTCAAATAAAATGGCATCTTTTTTCCAGTGAATTTGTTCTTTTTTTTTTTTTTGTTAGAAACTGATTTTTTTTTTCTTGAAAATGTGTCTGGCTGTTCTCTTCATGATAGTGTGACCCTTTGGCACACTGTGCATACAAATATGACTATTAGTACAGATTCTTTTGGAGAAGGAGGTGAGAAATGAAGAACGGAATATACTCTTCAAGTTGTAACAATAGCCGGCATTTATTTAACATGAATAGAGTTTCTTCACTTTCTTTCAGGTAGTGTCAGTTTTTTTTAGTTAGCCAGTGTCTCAGTTTAAATCGTAGAAAGTCCATCCCAGAGAAAATAAAATAAATTCAGAGCTCTGATAAAAGAAAGTAGCAACCAAAAAAACAACAAATAATGTTCATCTACCCGGGTATAGTGTATGTATGAGTGTTCTCTTATTATTGGGGTGAAAAGAGATGTTTCAGGGCTTGTCGGGGAAAAGGGGAGTCGTCTGGGCTGGGGAGATGTCCCTCTGTCCCCTCGTCCTCCGCGCCACCGCGGAATAGTCCAGAAACCGTGTCTTCATAGATCACATTCATAAAAAACCAGCCTGCATAAGCAGGATAATATTTACTCACTCATCAATAAAACGTCACCAGATCTGGTACAGTCACTTAAAACACTTGGATATGAGTTTAACAGCACGCTTGGAATAAGCATTCATTAATATTCTTTAGCTGCAACACTTGAACTAAAGTAACTCTGGTAGAAATATCCCTACAGTAACGTGAACAGCATTTTTCCATGAATTTCTCCTGAATTAGCTTAAATTTCAAAGATTAAGTTTCTCCGATTGGTTTTAAGTGGTTGTTTCACAAACTTTGCCGCAGCACAAAACAAGAATCTGACTCATACCAATTCCCAGCATGAAAATCTCCCAGTCACAGACCTAACGGACTGTAATGGTGAAAGTTAGCCTAGCAGCCTCCTGCTGGACTGACGAGTCAAATTTACTCAAACTAATGCAGTTTACTTTGAGTGGGTTACAACAGTGAAACATTTCCCCCCAAATCTGCAATATTTTCGGCATGAATTTTTAGTTTTTCCTCATAATTTTGTAATTTTTTTCTCATGAATGCACATGTGCTTTTTTTCTCAAAACATTGTGGCTTCTTAGAAATGTGAGTTTTTTTTGTCAAGGCCTCAAGGAGCCGCTGGCTTTGGGCAATAGAGCCACAGAGCCACAGGTTGCAGACCCCTGACCTAGGATGTCTCTAACATTAGCTGGCTAGCTCCTAGCTTGGATAGGTAACACATCCTGAGCAAACTAACCTAAATTCATCTCCAATAGCGGATTAAATAATGCATCAGTGGTGGGCAGGGGTGTAGTTTCAGTGGTCAGTAGGATATGAGCGGCAGCTGGAGTACGGTAAGGACAGAAACATTCACCAAAGAGTGAGATGGAAACTGCTAATGGCTGCTAGCTGCCTTTGAGCCCAGTCAGACTGTAATAAACTATCATAAACGTATTTGGTCAAGTATTGGTAGATGAACAAGGATTTCAGTGGGGGTGCAGAATTTGTAGAAAATAGTGATTACAATAACCAGCCATGATCACAGTTAAGCTAACAATAGGCAGACACCGTAAAACCACCTAGCCAAGCTAATGCTAACAGTTCATCTAAAAATATGTCAAATGTGACAAAATAAGCCAGAATGACTCAACATATATTATCAACTGTGGATTAGTGAACCGGGTGGGAACTGGGATGCATATAAGGGTAATTGGAATTTAAAGAAAATAACAATAGCTAGATAGATAGATAGATGTACTTTACTGCTCCCAAACTGGGAAATTACAGTGTAACAGCAGCATGACAGTAGACAACCAAACAACAGAAACACACACGACAGACAAAGGGATTAACCATGGAAAGTAAAAACTAACACAACTATAAAACCTATATAAATAATAATAATAATACATCAGTCTTATATAGCGCTTTTCTAAATACTCAGACGCTTTACAAAGCAGCATAGGGACAAACATACAGAGAACGAGTAAACAGACAAGGTAGGTACACATAGGTAGAAGAGGCAGTCAGTTTTTATAGGTAGATTTGAAAAGATGGGTTTTGAGTTCACTTTTAAAAGAAGCAAGTGTGTTGGCAGACCGGATGTGAAGGGGCAAGGAATTCCAGAGGGTTGGTGCAGAAATGGCGAATGATCTATCACCCAGGGTGCGGAATTATGTCTTGGTGATGGGGGTAAGAAGGTGAGCGTCAGCAGAGCGGAGGAGACGAGTGGGAGAATGACGAGACAGAAGGTCCGTTAGGTATGAGGGGGCGAGGTTATGAAGAGCTTTATAGGTGATGAGGAGGATCTTGAAGTTGATGCGCTGTTGAATGGGAAGCCAGTGGAGCTGACGGAGGAGAGGAGTGATGTGGTCTCTGGAGCGGGAGTGAGTAAGTAGGCGGGCGGCTGAGTTTATATACATTGTAGCTTAATATATGATGACCCGTATAAACACATGAATCATCCCATCGCACAAAGAAGGACTATCGGGAGCAGAGTTAAAAAGTGATGTACCAGTTAGTCTGTAAAGTGCAGTGTGGCAGCATAGCTATGCCAGAATACAACATCATAGTGAGTTATTGTACAGTGAAATTGCATGTGGCAGGAAAGATTTCCTGTACCTGGCCATTCGACAGCGAAGCTGTAGCAGTCTACTGGAAAAAGTGCTTCACTGTCTATCTAGTGAGTGGTGGAGGGGGTGATCAGGATTGTCCATGATGGATCGCAGTTTATTTAGTGTTCTCCTCTCCATCACCGTCTCAAAGGTCTCCGGTCTGAGACCAATTACAGAGCCAGCCCTCTTGATAATCTTGTCAAGTCTGTTGGTATCTCTGGCCCTGATACTGCTACCCCAACAGACAGCAGCAAAGAAGATGGCGCTGGCGACAGCAGTCTGGTAGAAAAGCTCCAGCATCCTGCTGCACACGTTGAAGGATCTCAGCTTCCTCAGAAAGTAGAGTCTGCTCATCCCCTTCTTGTGCGCAGCATCGGTGTTGGATCTCCAGTCCAACCCGCTGCTGATCCCGACACCCAGATATTTGTAGTCCTCAACCACTCCCACATCCTCCCCCCTAATCTGCAATGGCTGAGAAGGAGCCTTCCTCTTTCTGAAGTCAATCACCATCTCTCTGGTCTTGCTGGCATTCAACCTCAGGTGATTCTGCTCCGCCCACTCCACAAATCTGTCTACCAGTGCCCTGTACTCCCCCTCCTCTCCTTCTCTTATACACCCCACAACAGCTGAGTCATCAGAGCATTGTTGCAGGTGGCATGACTCTGTGTTGTACTGAAAGTCAGTGGTGTATAAGGTAAAAAGAAAAAGGAGAGAGCGCAGTCCCCTGTGGAGCTCCCGTATCACTCGCCACCACTCCAGACAAGACACTGCCCAGCCGGACAAACTGTGGTCTGCCTGTCAGGTAGTCAGTGATCCAGGAGATCACAGAGCTGTCAACCCCCATCACCCACAGCTTCTCACCCAGCAGCAGTGGCTGGATGGTGTTAAAGGCACTGGAGAAATCAAAAAAAGTGATTCTCACAGTATCTCCTCCACCATCCAGGTGCAGATGGGCTCGTTGCAGCAGGTAGATGACAGCATCTTCAACTCCTAAATGGGGCTGATATGCAAACTGCAGAGGGTCCAGCCACGTCTTCGCCTGCGGCCTCAGGTGGGCTGAGACCAGTCTCTCCAGGACCTTCATCACATGAGATGTGAGGGCAACTGGTCGGTAGTCATTCAAATCCGATGGAGATGACTTCTTGGGGACAGGAACCAGGCAGGATGTCTTCCACAGCACCAGTGCTCTCTCCAGACTCAAGCTCAGGTTGTACAGGTGTTTCAGTACCGGAGCTAGTTGGTTGGCACAGGTCCTTAGGGTCCTGGCGGAGATGCCATCAGGGCCCGAAGCCTTCCGCTGACGAAGTCTCTCCAGCTGTTTCTCCACCTGATCTGCAGTCACCGTGAAGTGAGGGAGGCTCCTGGTGCCCCCTGAGGAGGAAGAGGAGGGGGGAGATGGAGAGAGGTTCTGCACGGGAGCGTGGGTGGGGAGGGGTGCATGGGGGTCTGGTTGTGTTGCTCAGGTGACAGACTGTGAGTTGAACCTATTAAAAAACAGATTCAGTTCCTCCGCTCTCTCCTGGCTCCCAGATGGCTGCCTGACTCTCCCCTTGCACCCAGTTATTTGTTTCATTCCCTCCCACACATCTTTAGTTTTGTTTTTCCTGAGTTTATCTTCCAACTTCCTCCTATAATTGTCCTTGCACCTCCTCAGCATCTCTCTCAGCTCATGCTGCACTCCCCTCAGCTTCTCCTTGTTTCCAGCCCTAAAAGCTCTCTTCTTTTTGTTCAGAAGTGCTTTCAGGTCGCTTGTGACCCATGGTCTGTTGTTGGAGAAGCAGTGTACAGTCTGAGCTGTCATGGTCATGTCTTCACAGAATCTGATGTATTCTGTGATGCAGTCGGTCATATTGTCTATGTCCATCCCATGTGGTTCACAGAGTACGCCCCAGTCTGTCGTCTCAAAACAGTCCTGAAGTGCATCAGCAGCCTCCTGTGTCCACCTCCTCACGGTCCGTGGATAATCCGTGTATATTTGTTGTTTTTTTAATATATTTAAAAATCGTATAGAATAGCATCATTTATTTTTATTCTATTTTTATTGCATGTATAGTTTTCTATTTTTTTTTTATCTCTTGTGTTAATTTATGTCTAATGTTGCAGTATTGCACCGGGACAAATTCCTAGTTTGTGTATTACATGAACAATGGCAATAAATCTTATTCTGATTCTGATTCTAAGCAGGCTGCCTTTGCACAAGGGGGACATACTTGGGTGTTAACATGACCATGCAGTGATCTGATTTGCCAATTGGAGGTAGAGCTGTGGCACTATATGCATCTCTGACATTGGCATACATAAATCCAGTGTTTTGTTCTCTCTGGTGGGACAGTCAACAAACTGGTGAAAGTTTGGTAGTGTTTTTCCCACTGAGACATGGTTAAAATCACCTGTGATGGCCATGAATGCATCCGGGTGCTTCTCCAGTAATGTGGCCGCAGTGGAGCTGATGACGTCACAGGCCACCGCTGCGTCAGCTGACGGAGGGACGTAGACTATAACAATTAAAGCGCACTTCATTTCTCGCGGCATATAATAAGGTCTCATACTAACAGCCAGCAGTTCAATGTCCGGGCTGCAGCACTTTTCCTTCACATAAATGTGTCTGGGGTGACACCATTGTTCATTAACAAGAAGTGCCACTCCTCCTCCTCTCTTTTTCCTGCTGCTTTTCACGTCTCTGTCCCCCCGTATAGTCTTGAAGCCAGGTATCGCGATATATGGTAAGCTGACTCCATAGTAGCACTACTAGCTCTGAAGCTAATTCAATTCAGCTTTATTTATAATGTGCCACATCACAACAAAAGCCGTCTCGTGGCGCCACAGTGCAGAAAAAAAAAACCCACACAGTCACAGAAAGACCCAGCAATCAGACGATCCCCTATGAGCAAGCACTAACGCCTTTGTCTCAGAAGCTTCTTCTTCGTCTTCTTTTTCTTCTTCTTCTTCTTCTTCTTCTTCTTTTAGATTTGATTGGCAGTTGGCAACCAGCTTACAGGTACATTACCGCCACTGACTTGATTATCATCACTGTATATCTTTGTATAAGGAGTTCTTATAAGGAGTTCTGGACAACTCCTTATGTGTGAAAAAATTACCCGTCCTTGGACCATGTCCTCAGCGGCGTCAATAGCTGTGCCAGCCAGCCGGCATTACCGCCACACGCAAGCTGTGGGTGGGGACAGAAATATCACAGCCAACAGAGAGCCTAAGTCCCGCCTCCTCTACTTCCACACATGCGACCTTAAATCGGAAAAAATCTCCATTGAAATGAATGGCAAGAGCAAAATTATTTTTGATCCCGATCAAATTTTGCCATGAGTTACACATATGATTGTCAGTTTAAAAGATACTTTTTCCACATAAATAATGGTGTAGGTTGTTGTCTGACTGTTGAGGTATAAGAATGTAGAAAATATTTAAATAATAAAACTACAAACATAGACATCTTAAACTATGTCACATTTTCAAAGAGTGCCCAGGGAGAAGTAACACTATCCTCTGGATCAGTTGCAGCTCTCAAAATACAAAACAATACATTTGTGTTGTTCTGCTCCTCTTTGGATCCTTCTATCATCGGTCAAGAAACAGGAGGTGAGGTTTTAGTAATTTCCTGCCATGATCATGTTTGGTGACGTGGGGATGATGAGAGATGTTGTCTGCTAATACAGGGTTACAAAAATTATTTTTTTGTAAATTGTCTGTGTTTTTTTCAACTGATTTAAGACAATTTTGCACCACTGAATCCGAAAATGACATCCATTTCTCTCGATCAGGTGCTAATTAAAAACCTGTACTTAGTACTTACTTAGTTACTGTGCATGTACTTACCTTTATATAAAGGCAAGTACATGTAAATTAAATGTTACATCATCATTGTTCAAAATTCAGAAAATTTCAAAACGTAAAAAAGAATTTTGCATCATATAAAGCAAAAATACCCGTACATGTAAACAAAAACGTATAAAACATGTGGCCATAATTCAAAAAGTTGACCTGATTGAGCAAAACCAATGTGATTTTTGGATTCAGCACATCAAAATTGTCCTAAATCAGCTAAAAAACTTAGACAATATATTTGGTGTTGACCAGTGTAATCGTTCTAACAAAACCTAAATATTACTCTGTTATTATACGACAGCCAACAACTTTAATTACGTGGAACATTATCTTTTAAATTGACAAATATATGTGTAATTCATGGCAAAATTTGACCGGGATCAAAAGATAATTTTGCTCTTGCCATTCATTTCAGTGGAGAATTTTTCTGACTTAAGGTCCCATATGCAGAAGTAGAGGGGGTGTGACTTAAGCTGGAATCATGCTGCACCTCCGCTGTCTGCGTGACTGCGAGGCTTGTGTGATGAAATTTACGTCATCGTCTCCAGTCCACTAATGTCCGCACTGCGGACGATCGCATGCAGCCCAACTTTTCTGATCGCGCGGCCTGCTGGCGTTGACTGTGCATGCGCAAGATTGAATGTCCCATTCACAAGTTGGCGCTATTGACACAGCATACAAAGTAAAAGTAGATGAAGAAGATGAAGGGGAAGCGGAAGAATTAAACATATGAATCGTTTTGCAGCAGTAGCTTGAGTGGAGAAGAGAAGAGCACTGAAAAACAGTAAGTCCTCCTTTTCCTTGAAACAATGCCATTGTTGTTGCTACAAAAAAATGTGCGTCGCACTTGCATTTATAGCTGGTGAACAAGCTGGGGTGTTAGCGCATTTGCACTACCCATAGGGCTGGGGCGAAACTATAAATAACAGTTGTGCGCATGCTTCAACCGCTTGGCCTGGTAGATGAAAAAAGTGAAGTATATACAGAGCAATGTGTGTGCCGGCCTCGTTCGATGCGGACCAAAGCAGAACCAGAGAGGAAATGCAGCATGAATCCAGCTTGAGGCTCTCTCTAGCTCTGCGATGGCTTGTAATGAAAGACAGGCCATGTCAGTCACGTCAGGAAGAGGAATCCGGAAGAGCCAAACCAACTTATGTGTATTCTGCCAAAATGTTACAATTACTTTTAAGTGAAGAGAGATTTTAATATTTTACTGTAGTCATGTGACACAAGAAGGAAGGTTAAAATCAACACCATGTTTTGCTAAATTCCACCTTTAAAGTATTTCAGGTCAGTTGTTTTTTTTAAAATATATATTTCTTTGTCTCCCTGACAATAAAGATTGAATAGATGAAAGAAAAAGCAAGTGATACTGGTCATCTTATTTTGAGCTTCATCACTGGTATAAGCCCAAAATGTCTGCCTAACCTAATTGAAAACTGAATATCAACACTAGTGGTGTCAGCGTTAATTGTGTTAATCATAGTTTAATCAGTTTAATCGCAGGTTACTCACATTAATCACTAAATTCATGTTAACTGGGATTCATCATAACCATATACCACCAATACATCAGTTCTCATTCAGAGGTTACACTAGACTTTTTTGTTATCTGTCATTTTAACAGTCAAGGTTGTAAAAATCCAGTTTTAATTAGATCACCCTCAGTAGAATCTGTCAAAATGGCAGACAGCTTTCAGATTTTCCTGTCAATGCTGAAAAAAATCTTTCAGTGAAGGACAATTCTCATTAATCGCACAACGTGTGTTACACAATTAACACAGTTAAGTGTGATTAATACAATTAAATGTAAGTAACATCATTAACGCTAACACCACAAATCCACACGCAGGCAGGTTAAATACATAAACGACTAGTATATAAACTTGCAGGAAACGACCTTGATCCATTAATTAGATGAAACTGAAAGATAAATAACTTTTAGTTCCTTTGCTGAACAATTCTTTAAAAATCAGATGTGCTGTGCTGTATTTTCCACATTCCAATGGTAACAGTAACACCAGATGAAACAAGCGCTTAGTTATAGTAAATAAAATAAATGTAAACAGTATTCAGACATTTTCACTACCTGCGGTTCCACAGGAAGAAAAGGGAAAGGGTGCAGTGCTGCTGCGCACCTTTGGCTGTTAGGCCACAAGGACACAGGCGCTTTCAGTTGGACCCGTCTGTGATGGGCTCTAACCTTTTTTGAAGGCTGGTCATTTGTGCGTGCGCGGTCCCCCGGTGGATCATTAAAAAGACAAAGAATCGGCCTGCCGTGTAGTGCGTGTGTCTGTCTGCCTGTGCGCACGTGCGTATGTGTGTGTGTGCGTGTGTGTTTAAGTGTATTTACTTGTTTATCCTCTCTGTAACACAAATTGAAAAGGTCCCATGCAAAAGCATTTATACTCAATGAAGTCCAGACTCTTTAATTGAGTGTTATTAAGATGTTTTTCTACATTTGTTGTGTAGACACCTGCTGAAGCGGATAGATGTATTATCACATTGTGTGAGTGTGTGTGTGTGTGTGTGTGTCTTCAATTTGAGCAGGAATTAAGCGAAGAACTAAAAAAGACCCAAGGTGCAGAGCTGCGTATATATTACACACTTGTTGTAATTTAGCGTGATTTAATGCATGCTATTTGCTTCCAGGAAAGAAAATGCTATTGACCTCAGCCGCACAGCTTATTTTAGAGTTTGTCACTGATAATCCATTCAGATTCAATTTGAGTCAGAGGTCTGGGAGTTGGGAGTAGAGTCAGCACATCGCACATTTGCACACGGGAAGGAAGGGGGGGGTACCGTTTCAACTGCTTGGCTAAAGATATGCTGGAACGGCTCCCAGGGCTGCCTTCGAAAAGAAACCTGTCATTAAAGCGGGAACAGCAGCACCAGAACGGCCAATAGGAAGGCCGTGGCCCGTCACGTTTTTGCACCCCCAGAACCGTCTGAGCAGATCTTTGCCTCCGCGAGGACTCATTTGTCTTTGGCCTGCTCTTGTTTCTCGGCTGAAGCTGAGAGACGGAGGCATATCTTTCCATTCCCCGCCGATGCAGATGCACATCGCCACAAGAAAAAGTGATGAAATGAGGAGAAACCCAGGCTGTGTTCTTTATTGTTTTGTTGTTGTTTCCTAAAGAAGATGCATGTGTTGAGAATGACAAATGGAAATCTGCCCCTCATGCATAATGCATGCGAGGGAAGCAGGAAATGGTTCCCCCTCATGCCTTTGTTTAGCCATGTCATAATGCATGTTTACCATGCAGGAGAGCTATAGCTATAGGGATAAATACCCCATTCACTCCCTTTTCTGTTTCCATAGCGATGAGGGACATATTACAGGATAGATGCGAGTAATTGGCCCTGCAGAGTGTGCACTTGGATGCTCAGGCACGTTTCTGTCTATAGCCACTGCACGAATAGTATTTGGAGCACATATATGATGGGTAATGGGGGGCTTCTTGGAGGTTGCCGGTGAGTGACATTTCAGTTCAGGTCTATTTAAATAACATGTCAGTCATGCATGCTGAAGAAAATCCCAGAAATGTATTGACCGCCGTGTGTACTGTTGGCACCTTATACCAATCAAATTTCTTCCTCTCGCCTCTGTAGAAGATGTAAGCTTTACGCTGACATGCTGTCTGCTGCTTGGTTGCCATAGAATTAAACTCCATATTGTTTGTGTAGTAAACGTTATGAACTGTTCATTACTGTAAATTGTGTGCATTAAAACAGGTCCTCGCCTTTCTTTAAGCGCGACATTACCTCAGCATTTATTGCATTTCTCCTGACATGCTGCCCTATTCATCATTTTAACAACCGCTCTGAAGATGAGCGCTGTAGCCATATGAAAATTAATTTTTGATGGAATCTTGGCCACCTTAACACCGTCCTTGGACACAAATGTCAAAAACTCAGCAATCAAAATCCAAGTAAAACACGGTGACGATGCCCCTCACCGGACTACTCAATACTCCCTCATACATAGCTCTGGAGAAAAAAATTAAGAGACCACTGCAACATCTTTCTGAAGTTTATCATCTCTACATGTATGGCAGCCATTCAGTTTGAGTATCTGTTGAATTCCAACGCAAGGACACATCAGTCTACTTTAGGAGGTACTGATTACAGTGGTGTGAAAAAGTGTTTGCCCCCTTCCTGATTTCTCATTATTTTTTGTATGTTTGTCACACTTAAATGTTTCAGATCATCAAACAAACTTAAATATTAGACAAAGGTAACACAAGTAAACACAGAATGCAGTTTTTAAATGAAGGTATTTATTATTAAGGGAAAAAAATCCAAACCTACGTGGCCCCGTGTGAAAAAGTGATTGCCCCCTAAACCTAATAACTGGTTGAGCCGCCCTTAGCAGCAACAACTGCAATCAAGCGTTTGCGATAACTGGCAATGAGTCTTTTACAGCGCTGTGGAGGAATTTTGACCCACTCATCTTTGCAGAATTGTTGTAATTCAGTCACATTGGAGGGTTTTCGAGCATGAACCGCCTTTTTAAGGTCATGCCACAGCATCTTAATTGGATTCAGGTCAGGACTTTGACTAGGCCACTTTCCTTAAGCCATTCAGAAGTGGACTTGCTGGTGTGTTTTGGATCATTGCTGCAGAACCCAAGTGCGCTTCAGCTTGAGGTTACGAACAGATGGTCGGAGATTCTCCTTCAGGATTTTTTGGTAGACAGCAGAATTCATGGTTCCACGAATTCATGGTTCCAAGCAGAAAAACAGCACCAGACCATCACACTACCACCACCATATTTTACTGTTGGTATGATGTTCCTTTTCTGAAATGCTATTACTTTTACGCCGGATGTAATGGGACATAGACCTTCCAAAAAGTTCGACTTTGTCTCGTCCATCCACAGAGTATTTTCCCAAAAGTCTTGGAGATCATCAAGATGTTTTCTGGCAAAACTAAGACAAGCCTTTATGTTCTTTTTGCTCAGCAGTGGTTTTCGTCGTGGAACTGTGCCATGCAGGCCATTTTTGCCCGGTCTCTTTCTTATGGTGGAGTCATGAACACTGACCTTAACTGAGGCAAGTGAGGCCTGCAGTTCTTTGGATGTTGTTGTGGGGTCTTTTGTGACCTCTTGGATGAGCTGTCGCTGTGCTCTTGGGGTAATTTTGGTCGGCTGGCCACCCCTTGGAAGGTTCACCACTGTTCCATGTTTTCGCCATTTATAGATAATGGCTCTCACTGTGGTTTGCTGGAGTCCCCAAGCTTTAGAAATGGCTTTATAACCTTTTCCAGACTGATAGATCTCAATTACTTTTTTTTCTCATTTGTTCCTGAATTTCTGTGGATCACAGCATGACATGTAACTTTTGAGGATCTTCTGGTCTACTTCACTTTGTCAAGCAGGTCCTATTTAAGTGATTTTTTTGATTGAGAACAGGTGTGGCAGTAATCAGGCCTGGGTGTGGCGAAAGAAATTAAAATCAGCTTTCCAAAGATGTGATAAACCACAGTTAATTTATGTTTTAATGGGGGGGGGGCAATCATTTTTCACACAGGGCCATGTAGGTTTGGATCCCCCCCTTAATAATAAACACCTTCATTTAAAAACTGCATTTTGTCTTTACTTGTGTTATCTGTCTAATATGTCAATTTGTTGTCTGAAATATTTAAGTGTGAAAAACATACAAAAAAATGAGAAATCAGGAAGGTCTCATGATGTCAAAATATGAACAGCATGATGAAGAGGACTGTTTAAATACCAATTCTAATTGAACCAGAAAATTTATTGGTCAATTCATGGATCAAGCGCCTGTTGTGAATTTTGCCGTTAAACACCTTGTTAGGAATAGCAAATTATGCAAAAAGTACTGAAACATTGAACAGTTGGACATGTGCATTCAAAAGGTTAGAGAAGGCCAAATTAAATTAATTAAATGTTATAGTGCATTTTAGGTGCATGAAATTTCACCTGAAAGCCCAAACTTTTTTGTGAGTAGTATATGCTGTCTGTGTGTGTGTGTGTGTGTGTGTTACATAATTAACTATCAACTCTGAGAATTGCAATACTGTTTTGGATACCTTGATTAAGCGGAAGAAGATGAATGAATGAATGAATTTCCACAGTGAGGCACTGTTTGACAAGAAATTATACATCCGTGACCCAGAAGTCCCACCCTTTTGAAAGAAGCTTTGTTTACGCTGGCTCTTGTATAAACGTCTAGCTATTTCACGTCTGTTTAAAAATATAGGTAGTGCTAGAGTTGGATTTATTGTCTCGATTAACAAACCACAAAAGCTTTATGGTGATGGACTCTTTGTTTTATCTGAAAATGCCAAGGAAAAGTGAGCAAAGTGTGCCAAAGCCAAATAGCTAGCATGCTAACTAGCAACGCATTGGCCACAGTTTGATCTGAACCTTTTCAGTACTGACTCAACTGGTGACCCGTATGTGTTAATAAACAATGACTTTTGCACTTGACAATATTTAATTTGTTTACATGTGTGTGAAATGACAATAGATGTCTTCATACTGATTGAGATGTCTAGCAACAGTTACTGGCTACATTTAGAAGGCACTATTTTTCCTCAGCTGCGCAAAATAACTGGTTAAACAAACAAATCATTATATTTTGTCCAGTATTGCTGTCATTTAATAAATTGTGCTTGCTGGAACTGTTGTCTAAAAGCAATATTACACTTGAGGTCATTACAGTATCATGAATATACGAACTATGAGTGTAATAGTATCACACCCACAGTTACTATTTCGATTGATACCGTACTCCTCACGTGTAATCTTGCTTTATATATATATATATATATATATATATATATATATAGAGAGAGAGAGAGAGAGAGTTTATCCCAACACAAAAAACCCACAAAAATACTACTTAAAGTTTGCTTAAAGTCAGTAGGCGATTTTATTTTTATTTTCAAACAAGGGGGATGGGGTATTTACCAATTTTGCATGATTTTGTATGAATGTAAATTAGATGCAAAGGTATGATAAGTTACCAATTTCAAGATTAAAAAGTTGCAAATTAATGAGAAAAGTGACACATTTTTAAGGGGAAAAAGCTGTAAATCTACCAGATAAAAGGTTGGAAAATTTACAGGGAAAAAATCCAAATTTATGAGAAAGAATTTGCAAATTTTTGAGGAAAAAGATATATTTATCAGAAAAAAAGCTGCAGATTCATGAGGGGAAAAAAGTTGCAAATTTACAGGAAAAAAAGTTGCAATAATTTACAAGAAAAAAGTTGCAAATATACGTGAAAAAAATGCAAATTCTTAAGAAAAATGTTACAAATTTACGAGAAGTCACAAATCTTTGAGAAAAAAGTTGGAAATCTATGAGGAAAAAGTTAAAAATTGACATGATTTTTTTGGATGCTTTTGGGTCATTTTGTTAATAAGGGCGATAGAATCTCCCATCAGATCATCCACTGAATCAAGTTCAAAAACTGTCTTTCGCTGCAGAGCTGGGCTAGCATACCAGTAAAGTCCCTGCAGTCAGTTCCAGCAGTGAAGCGACTGCTCCTTTTCTCTGCTTTGACTGACAGATCGTCTCAATTAGATATTTGGAATTAACTCCTAAGGCTCTCCAATGTCTTTGATTCATTTGGTCTCTGTTCCAGAATCTTTGTCCAACTAAAGCCTTAGAGTTGCTCTTTTTTCACCTCAAAAGCATATTAAACCCACCTTAAAAGGCAACATTATTGAACAAAATTCACTCCATTCTACACAGTTTGTTGCAGAATGTGCCGTATAAGCTGACCGCTCTACCGGCGATGTATTTATATGTTCTTTTACAGAAATGTGATTTAGAGCAAACTCTGCTGAGGGAGGTCAGATGGCAGCGGCGCCCTCCCTGCTTCTTTCTAATGGACTGGAAGAGATTCACTCGCAAATCAAACAAACCAGCCGGAAGACGCTCAAGAAACAACTGTCACACACACTGGCCGGTAGAAAATTATTTCTCCCCGCTGTGAGTAGCAGACGAGACAGCTTGTTTATTTACAGCCCTATTGCTGTTGCCCCCATTGTATGACAACAAGAAGATTGTCCAAATGGCTTTGGATCCAATTGTGCCACGCTGGCGCTCTTTGAACCGGCGGCTGGCTTGGAATATTTTATTCAAAGATTAAAAGTCTGATGGAGAAAGGCGTGAGGGGAAAATCCATCTGGACTTAAAACCACTTAAACAATGGGAGAGGATTTGAACTGGAGACTAATCTGCTCATATTTCTGCGGAGATGGAGTCTGTTTGAGGAGGCTGAGCGAAGCAGAGATATCAAATCCCTCTGTTTGAGATTTGAGTCACATCTTTGCATCACGAAAAATGGTCTGAAACGGCACCTTTTACTGTGAGTAAAAACAGGAATCAGAACTGCAACAAATAAGTATTAGTGTCAACAAATATTTGTGAAATATCATTTTGTGCAGCCATGTATACACATTCCTCTCTGTGTGTTTGCTTTATTCATGCATTTCATCTTCTTGGCAGAATTTATGTTTCTGGTGTTAAAGTATAAAACAAAATATGCTCTCCGTTGACCTTCAAGTTGATGCTTTTTCATCAGAAGAACATAAATAATGTTGTATTTGCTTAGGCAGTTGTCACCATCTTCTGGCTCTTCTTACTGTGTCTGATATCAGACCTTGCCTCACTGAGAGCTGGTATTCCGTTAAACTGAATTGATTTGCCATCGTATGATTAGCGTGTGCTGCTGGAAAACTGGTCCAGACAGATGGATTCAAGGTGGGGGAGGGATTGCATCAGGGATCAGCTCTGAGCCCCTTCTTGTTTGCCATGGTGATGGACAGGCAGACACACGAGGCCAGGCAGGAGTCTCCATGGATTATGTTTGCAGATTACCTAGTGATCTGTAGTGAGAGTAGGGAGCAGGTGGGAGAGAACCTGGAGAAGTGGAAGTATACACTGGAGAGAAGAAGGATGAAAGTCAGTAGAAGAAAGACAGAATACATGTGTGAATGAGAGGTAGGCAGGTGTAATAGAAAAGATGCAAGGAGTGGAGGTAGTAAAGGCAGATGAGTTTAAATACCTGGGGTCAACCATCCAGTGCAATGGAAAATGCATGAGAGAAGTGAAGAAGAGAGCAGGCAGGGTGGAGCAGGTAGAGGCGAGTGTCAGGGGTGATTTACGACAGAAGGATAGCAGCTAGAGTGAAAGGGAATATTTACAAGACGGTGGCGAGATCTGCTGTGATGTATGGTTTGGAGACAGTGGCAATGGCAAAAAGGCAGGAGGAGGCAGAGTTGAAGATGCTAAGATCATCACTGGGAGTGACTAGGAGGGACAAGATTAGAAATGAGTATATCAGAGGGACAGCTTAGGTTGAGCGGTTTGGAGATAGAGTAAGAGAGGCAAGGCTGAGATGGTTTGGACATGTGCAGAGGAGGGATAGTTGATATATTGGACAAGGGGTGTTGAAGAAACTACCAGGCAGGAGAAAAAGAGGACGACCACAGAAGATTCATGGCTGTAGTGAAGGACAAGGAGAGGGTTGGTGTTACAGAAGGGATAGGGTGAGATGGAGCAGATGATCCACTGTGGTGACCCTTAAAGGGAGCAGCTGATAGAAGAAGAGGCTGGAAAACTGCTTGAACTGGTTTTATCGACTTTGTCTACAACTAACAGCATCTGTGGTGAATGTTGAGGCTGTGAGAAAAGACAAACCTCTATCTGACGTAAAAACAATATTATATACTAGGAGGTCAAGGCTGACTGTTTCTGTGCTCACTGCACTCCTGCTCTTTGTGAACCCCCAGAGCTTCTTTTCCCATGGTGTCGTCAGCCATTTAAGATGCATGCCTAATGACCAAATGGCATTTTGGAAGCCCTGTTAACTTTCTGCATTGCATAATTAAACAGTTGCTTTTAAAAATGGGCATTAAACTACAGCAAACACACAGACACACATACCCTGCTATTGGCTTTACTGAGTCAGAATTAATGACCTGTGCTGCCACTGATGCTGAAAGCATTATCGTTTTGTCCTCAGGGGCAATTTGTGTTGTCATCTACTAAAAATTATAGTTTGGGTTGTTAAATCAGCAAAAGGAAATAGACCAAACCTCTGGTGTGGAATAGATTCTGTTCATTAGCAACCAAAGGATGGAGCAGTTTGTCATGCTACAACCCTCTATGGCAGCTTTTCTTCATTGGCTTCCCGATATGACTTCATTTTCACTTTAGTTTGGTGTAATGCTAATTAATTTTGATACAGTGCAATGTGAAATGTATTTGTAGCCGTAGATTGTAAATAATATTTCTATGGAATGCATAGTATAAACTCAGGGTAAACAGAAAAGTTTCTTAGACAAAGTCTTCTGTCTTCAACTGCCAATGAACTGGAAACAAAACAGTTACTGCAATATATGTGGAATGTTTGGAACTAGAAATTCATTGCAAAAATTGCAGCAAGTTGACGTGCCTGAATAAGAAGGCCTGGGAGATTTATAAATAACATTATGGCATTTTACAGTGGGTGTTGGTACTGTAGATGCCATTATTAGACTTTTACTTCACTATTGTCTTTTTAATGTCTTGTCCAAGAACATTGAATGAGTGGTAGCCCATGCTTTGTAAGCTAGCTATGTTGGTGTGTCCTGTAGAATAACAATTGTAGTTGTCTTGGCGGTGAACTGTACTGTCTGTATTTCCACAGGGTACAGCCATCATGGTCAAACTTCTGGGATGCCTGGAGTTCTTAGGTTCTCAGTTCTTGATGTTACCGTTGTCTCTAGCTCTTCTCCTTGTGGCGTTTCCGACAAGTAATCCAACTAATGTCAAATTAGATTGTAAGTTCCTCACTTCAGAATGAGACTCTGTGTATGGTCTCAGAAATGTGTTTCCTTATTTTGAAAGTCCTTTAATCTGAGTATAGGGGAGGGTGGTCGGAACCAAAAACTTGTGGTTCACGTCAGGGCTGCTGTTTCACTTACTTCACTCCTTAAAAACACATTCACAGATGTGTTACCATAAAGAATTGTCCCTAAAAGGTCTTTGTCAAGGTTAAGGAAAAATGTTTTGGTTATGGGAGGATGATCGTCTTTTTTTTAACAGATTACAGTCCTCGTCCTCTGTCATCTGATCACATGTAGTTATCATCACAGCCACTGGAGGTGACTTTTTTCAAACATGTAACTGTAAGACAAGTTCTACTAGTAAAAATACTTTGTGGTCTTTTTTGTTGGAGGAACTAACAAACCCAACACAAAACCTGATCTAGCAACTCTGAATTTGCCGCTCAGTTTTTAATAGCCTATACAGGGGTCTGCAACCTCTACTAAGCAGAGTCATTTGAGACCTTTTTGACCAGCAAAATCCACATGGAGCCACAATAATATTTGAGCCTGAAAACTAAGGTAAATAAAGTTTT
Source organism: Pholidichthys leucotaenia (assembly GCA_020510985.1). Lineage (NCBI taxonomy): Eukaryota > Metazoa > Chordata > Actinopteri > Cichliformes > Pholidichthyidae > Pholidichthys > Pholidichthys leucotaenia. Next base: position 211,411,190 of record CM035844.1, read on the forward strand.
TTCCTCATAAAAAATGCAATGTTTCCATTAAGTTTGTGTGTGTGTGTGGGGGGGGGGGGGGTGTCAGGAATTTTGTGATTTTTATTGCAAATTTGCAAGAGTGTTTTTTGCAGCCTTTTCCCCTAAATTTGTTGTATCTCTGGCATACATTTTCTGCTTTTCTCATAAATTTGTTGTATTTTCCCTTATAAATTGGTTACCTTTTCCAGATAAATTTCTAGCACCTTTCACATAAATTTTTAACATTATTCTCAAGGAATTTTGCAACATTTCCACTAAATTTGTTTTTTCCCCAGAAATTTTAATTTTTTTTGCAATTTTTTTTTTATGCTTTTCTTATAAAATTGCAACCTTTATTTCTAAATTTGTGAGTGTTTTTGGCATACATTTCCAGCTTTTCTTATAAATTTGTTGTTTTCCATTAAATTTACAATTTTTCCTCACAAATCTGTGTCCTCTTTTTACTGAAAATTTAGAACTTTATGTCGAGGCCTTCAAGAGCCACTGGCTATGGGCTAAAGAGCCACATGTGGCTCCAGACCTCTGGCCTGTACAACTGTCTCATTGTGTAACCTTAACATTGAAGGAGAAACTGCTCCTGTGTCATCTTTTATCTTTTCATTCAAATGGTCAGAATTTGGTGTAAACATGAAAGAATGGATGCATGCATGGAGCATCATGGATGTGCAGCCAACAAATTTGCTGCAACTGTGCAATGTTAATATTTCAATATGGATCCAACCTAGAAATGGAAAGCTCAAACTAGTAAAGTAGCAGGTCAGTGTATATGGTGGAGCCAAAGACGTGTGCCTCTGCAACAGCTCTAAATCTAGCCAATTCCTCTTGTTGTGTGCTTAACAAACATGGGAACGGTGTGGTGCTCTCTGCTGTCTCGGTGTTGACTCAATGCTGATAAAGTCTACACTTGTTCTGTAGATTCAAACATGACAGCTACCAAGGGCTAGCACTCAGCAGGATGCCGTTCTGACCTTGCTCCATCCAGGTTATCCCGAGTCTCTCGCTGTCATGTTCTGGTCACGCCTCGAGCTTTCCTGTCAGTGAATTCTCCCTCCAGCATTTTATTTATTTACTCTTCTTTGCAGGCTTCCGATGTCTGTCTTCTTGCTGCACATTTCATACCTCATCTCTTTCGTTCTGTTCCTCCAGTCATTTGTAATCACCTTCAGCCCATAAGGCCTGGCTAATTAGTCCGATCGTTGCAATAATTACAGATCACAGAGGCATGATCAGGAAGGTTAGGCAAGGTTTTGGCCTTAATATGCACCCATACCCAGGCTGAACAAGTGATTACAAGTTCCCCCTCTGAGCCCAGGGGTAGCAAAGTAGTGACACACATTCCAAGTGAAGTTTCTGTACATGTGTCTCACTATATGTATACCCACATAGGTATTTTTAAAGCATTAATGCTTATAAGTGCAGGTTAGTTAGTTAGTTAGTAATGCATGGTATATCTCTTGAAATGTCAGGTAGATATGAAAAATTTAAGATACAAGCAAATCCTGATCTACATTTTACACTTTACTACTTCTTGCTTTTTTAAAAAAAAATACAGCTGAAGCTGCAAACTGTCAATTCCAGACTACTAAAGATGAAAGTTTCTTCCCATCACCTTTAAAAAAGGTTGCACAAGTCTTCCGCCAAACTTTACACCTGGAAATATGTTGGCCGAACGTAAACCGTGACATTTGATGCTTCACTGAGTAGCTGCACAGATAACAAATTGCATTGATGTATAGAGGAGCCCTTTTACCTTTTCTGAGTCAGTTACGCCACAAGCGGTAACACTTTCAACAACGGATTGGCTGACGTTTAGAAGGTGCCGCAATCTGGGTTTTCTGAAAATGCCTACATTCACACTCACAGGTAAGACCTCTAAAGCTGTGATGGACTCATGCCCAGCTTTAGATTGCTTTATGTCTAGTGCAGAGTCGTTTGCATAAAAATACATAATGAGCAGCTATTGCTCAACAATGTGTGAGGATTTGTCTGTTCATGTGCGTTATGTAAATGGAGCACTTCACTGTCTCTGCTTAACGTCCCTTCATAGCTGCTCTGTATGGAGTGATTTAATGTTGTCAAAGTAGAGACAAAGTACTAGTGTTGTAGTTGAGACCAGACCAAGACAAGAGTGTAGAAAGACCAAGACTTTAAGTGGTCAAGACCAAGACTACTGTGTAAGGGGTCTTGGTCTTAACTTGGTCTCAACTAACAGTAGTCTTGACCTTTTATCTTGGTATTGTTTTTGGGAGAGACTGATCTTGACAAGGTCTTGGCTAGAACATTACAAATTTCTGCAGAAATTATATTAGAGCTGGGCAATTAACCAAAGTAAAACCAGAACAGACATTCAGGGTGTAGAGCCGACATAATATTGCTTGTGTTTTTTTTACTCCTCTCCCTCATGTGTGTGTGAGAGAGAGAGAGAGAGAGACTTGACTTTGAAAAAAGCTTTTATTGCACACTTCAAAAAAAATGTAAGCACACCATCATCATTCCTCCAAGTGTGTCACATTGGAAAAAGTGCAAACTGAAATGTCCCCCCCACACACACACACAACACAGAGCAGTCCCTGCAGTCCACCTATTCAAAAATCCAGTTCTGTGACAGTCAATTACAGTCAATTAAATGTCATATACCAGTCTGTTCAAACAATATCCCAAAAATGGCTAAAACAGGCAGAGGAACGACCGCCATTCATTCCTCCTTTTGGGCGCGCTTGACCGGCGTACCCCCTGCTGCTTTACGCAGGGCTGTCAGGTGTTTCTTGAGGCGATAACGCTTCCTTTCATCCAGGAGGTCCAGACCAACCTGACTTCTTAGCACATCCACAGACTTAATGAATTTATCAGTGTCACTGAAGTAGTCGGCGACCCTAATGGCTTTGTTATAGGTTGCGTCCAGGAATGCATTGATTTCTTCCAGTGAATACAAACTCGTGTTTGTACTGCATTTTGCCTCAATAGACTCAGCATTAGACACAGTGTCGTTCTCAGATTCCATTTCCTCGTCAGCACAACTCAGCTGACTGCTCGGTTCTCCCGGGCCAGTGGATTCATCATGGGCCACAGTTTCCTGGACGCCACCCTCTGACTGTCGCTGTTCCATCCCCCGCTGTGTAACGGTAGCAGCCTCCGGAAGCACAGCCGCTGATGTCACACAGCGAGATTCTGACGCACCATCAGGTCGGTGCTCCGCCGCCTCCTCCGAAGCGGCGGCAGCTGGCGGAGGCACAGCCGCTGACGTCACACAGCGAGATGATTGTGACGCACCATCAGGTCGGTGCTCCGTCCCCTCCTCCGTAGCGGTAGCAGCTGCCGGCGGCACAGTTGTTGACGTCACACAGCGAGATGATTGTGACGCACCATCAGTGACCTTTTTGGCGACATCGCCATCCACGCTCCCGACCACAAGCTGGGCTGCGGGCGGCGCAGCCTGGCCATCCACAGATACAGCGGCAGGCTCCGGAGCTGGGGTAGTGGGAGCGGAGGCCGCGCCGCCGTCCGCAGCAGCAGCGTGAGTGGGGGGCTCGCCGCCGGCACCATGCGCGGCCTCATCTGGGCCCTCCGCCCGCTGCCTGTGCGGACAAGCGAACCGTTTATGGCCCACGTCTCCACACTCAAAACACTTCATCTGTCCCGAGCTCGCATACACCATATAAGATCCGTCTCCGTGCTTGACCCTGAAGGAGACTTCCAGAGTCTGAGTGGGCGAGTCGAGAAACATGAACACCTGTCGCCTGAGCGATTTCACATGTTTGAACTTGGCGGCCTTGCATCCCAAAGGCAGAGTCGTAAACGGGCCCGCAAACTTCCCAAATCTGTGGCGCTCCGCCGCCAGCTGCTCGTCAGTGATGAAAGGTGGAACACCCTGAGACGGTGATTCTCATTGATGGGACAGATAAGGGGGACACCTGTACATACATTTCCCTGATCATCACACCGCTTACAATCAGGGTGTGAACATCGTCTTCAGCCGCCAGAAACACAACCACAGCTCTATTCATTCGGGAAGCAACGCAGACCGCGTCAGGTCCCACCTGCTCGGCCACAGCCTCCAGGACCTCCTCCACAGTAACTTCGCTGTCCGGGGAAACGATCCTCACCCCCTGGTGGATAGATGGAGGTGGCTTTCCCAAGGCTGCCATCCTCCACCCAAAAAAACAAAAACTGGAAGAGAGAGAGAGAGAGAGAGTGTGATTCTTGTCCTGTCTCTTTAACACATGCCCGTGGATTTACAGTTGTGGACATGTAACTTTGGAAGCAGCGGAATCAGCGCTGTTCAAGTGCAGCAGACCATGGGCTGAACAATTAGAGGGCTTGTAACAAAAGCAAACATGGTCTCCATCTACACATATGTGATGATTGGCTCTTTATTTCATCTGAAGATGTCAAGAAAAAGCAAGCGAGGTACATGGATACTAACACTAAAAGGAGCAGAAGCTGAGTTGCTGTTTGCCTTTGACAGCTATGCGTGTCATCTCAACTGTTTTACAGAGGGAATGGACAAACTAAGGCTGTATTTAAGAACCGGGTAAGGGACTCATTCCAACTATGAGGAGGTAACACAATCATGGGTGTGTAGAGGACTCCCCCAATGCAGCTAACAAGCTAATTAGCTTCTCTGTATGTGACGTGAGCCACAAACCCTCAAGAGTTATGTGTTGTAAACACTGGACGATGTCTATTTTGTGTGTGAAGTGACAATAGTCCTGATCTTTATTACATTATGCTCATTTACTACCTCACTGCAGTGATGCAATACCGCACTCTTGTTTAATATTGATTAATGACGAGACTTGTCAGTAAGAAGAAGGGAGGGGAAAAAAAACCAGTAAAACCCAAAACTGACATGAAAGAGTCAATTAACCATGATGCTGATTTAAGGTCAGATTGTCCAGCCCTACATCATACATGTGTAAGACAGAGGGCTCATCACTAAATTAGACACCATAAATAAAACCTTTGACCATCAATCAAAGGTCTCATATTATGCATTTTCCAGTTATTAATTTTTTATAGTAAAAGTTTTTATATATAGTCTTAAAGATGAAGAATTTCTTTGTTGTTTTAAAGGTAAAGCCAACTTTGTCATTCAATCCATACAGCCAATCATGTACAGTAGAACAAAATTACGTTTCTCTTATCTACAATGTTAATCACATCTAGAATCAGAGCGTTCACTGCCATGCAAGGCGCCGCCACAAATTTCCCTCCTCCGTTCCATTATTGCTGGGCAGGAAGTTTCGCTTTTACAGTGGTACCTCTACTTACGAAATTAATTCGTTCCGCAAGTATTCTCGTAACGTGAAAATTCCGTAAGTAGAGGCGCGTTTTACATGTAAATGCCGTAATCCGTTCCAAGCCCCCCAAAATTCGGGCATAAATTTTTTATAAATCATAAAAACGCATCAAAACATGTAACAAATACATGTTACAATTAGATTACTGCACAATAAACATAAAATGAGAGTTTAAAATGAGAGAAAGAATAATAAAAGAGAATAATAAAAGAGAATAATAAAAATTATGTTCATTTACCTTTTAACTGCTATCGTCGTCGACGTCGTCACCTTTTGCCTTCTTTGGTTCATGTTCTGATCCAAGGACGTTTGCTTTTGTCGGCTTGTAAGTGCTTCCTTTTGTTTTAATACCGTGCTGATCGTTGATGTATTACGGCCATATTCTTTGGCGAGATCAACCAAACGCATCCCCTTTTCATACCTTTCGATTATCTCCTTCTTTGTTTGTATGGACAAAAAAACTCTCTTCTTCTTTTCTTCTTTTCCACTTATCTCTGTCACTTTCTTGGGGCCCATAGCGATTAAATGTTAATTCTGTACTGTACACACACTTAAAACTTTCACCTTGTTCTTAATAAAGTTTTGGGGAAAAAAAAAAAACTTCGTGGCCAATGGGATACCAGGAAGATGCTAGGCGATAGCCAATGGCAGAGCAGCTACAGGTATGTTTACGTTCGGTAAACTACGGGAGCTGCGAGGAGCGCGTACTTTTTTGTCTTTCGTATCCTGAAATTTCGTTCGTAACAAGAGGCAATATTTTCCCGTTGAGGCGTGTCGTAACCTGAAAATTCCGTATGTAGAGACGTTCGTAAGTAGAGGTACCACTGTATATGGTCTTCGGCATGACCCGGCTGAGATTTGAACCCAGGCCTCTCGGTTGTGGGGCGGATTCTCTTACCAACTAAGATAAGATAAGATAAGATAAGCCTTTATTAGTCCCACAACGGGGAAATTCCAGGATTGCAACAGCACAGGGATAGCAACACTCAGAGCAACAATCAGAAGGCAAGAAAAAAAAACAAGCAAGCAAGAGCAGCTAATATACATATGTACGTATTACTATAAAATATATATATATACACACACACACAGACACACAGTGCAGAGCATTGTAGCTGGATGGAATAAATATATGAATATATGAACACACAGTGCAGAGCATTGTAGCTAGATGGAATAAATATGTAAATATATAAACACCCACAGTACGGAGCATTGCAGCTAGGTGGAATAAATATGCAAGTATATAAACACACACAGTGCGGAGCAATGTAGCTAGATGGAATAATATGTAGATATATAAATATATAAACACACCCAGTGCTGAGCATTGTAGCTAGATGGAATAAATATGTAAATATATAAACACACACAGTGCAGAGCATTGTTGCTAGATGGAATGAAACAGCATAACCGTCTACTTAGTTATCCTACATGGTATGATTATGTGCCCATACATATTCTCACCCTCCATAGCGACCGGTATGTTCCTAGTTGTATGCCGGAGGGGACCATTGTGTAAGTCTATTGCATCTTTTGCATTCAAAAAACTATTAGTTTGTTACGTCTTTTTGCTATCTCTGCGAGCAGCCCTGCTTAGGTTGTACAGTCTGACAGCCGTTGGTAGGAAGGACCTACGAAACCTCTCGGTTGTGCACCTGGGATGATGTAGTCTGCTGCTAAATGAGCTCCTCAGTGCATTCAGTATGTCCTGCATAGGGTGGAACTCGGACTCCAGCAGAGATGACAGTTTAGCCACCGTCCTTCTCTCTCCTATCTCCTCCATCGGATCAAGGCGCTGCCCCAGGACAGAGCTAGCTTTCTTAATCAGTTTGTTCAGTCTCTTCCTATCGGCTGCAGTAATGCCACTGCCCCAGCAGACCACTCCAAAAGTGATGGCTGATGCCACCACCGTGTCATAGAATGACTTCAGCAGCGCCCCTTGTACACCAAAAGACCTGAGTCTCCTCAGCAGGAACAGCCTGCGCTGTCCCTTCTTGTAGAGTGCATCAGTATTGTGTGACCAGTCTAGTTTATTGTTCAGATGAATACCCAGGTACTTATAGGATGTCACCATCTCGATGTCTGTTCCCTGTATATTTACTGGTACTGTGAGGGGCTGCCCATGCCTGCGGCAGTCCACCACCAGCTCCTTAGTTTTCCTCGCGTTGATCTGGAGGCAGTTCCGATGGCACCAGTCCACGAAGTCCTGGATAAGCCCTCTGTACTCAGCTTCATCTCCATTGGAGATGAGGCCAACGATCGCAGAGTCATCAGAGAACTTCTGTAGATGGCAGTGTGTTGTGTTGTGTGAGAAGTCCACAGTATAAAGAGTGAACAGGAAGGGAGCCAGCACCGTTCCCTGGGGGGCCCCCGTGCTACTGATGATCGTGTCGGACACACAGTCCCGGGTTCTCACAAACTGAGGCCGGTTCGTGAGGTAGTCCAGGATCCATGATGACAGGTGCTGGTCCACCCCTGCGCGCAGCAGCTTGTCCTTCAGGATCATCGGTTGGATGGTGTTGAAAGCACTGGAGAAGTCAAAGAACATGATCCTCACCATATTCCCGGGCTTCTCCAGGTGGGACAGAGAACGGTGAAGGAGGAAGATCACCGCATCCTCCACCCCAATGCCATGCTGGTAGGCGAACTGGAGTGGATCCATCGCTGGTTCCACCAGGGGGCGGAGGTGAGCAAGGAGCAGTCTCTCCAGGGTCTTCATCAAGTGGGACGTCAAGGCCACCGGTCTGTAGCTGTTCAGGTCTTTGGGGTGGGAAGTTTTTGGTACAGGTACCACACAAGATGTTTTCCACAGCTGTGGTACCCTCCCCAGTTTCAGGCTCATGTTGAAGATATACGTCACAATCCCACACAGCTGGTCTGCACAGGACTTGAGGAGCTTTGCGCTGATGCCGTCCGGTCCCGGCGCCTTCCTCGCCTTGATCTTCCTCAGCTCCGTCCTCACCTGGGTCCTGGTCAGGGTCAGGATGGGGGGCTGTGTGTTGGGAGTGGGGGGGTGTTGGTGGAGTGGGGAGTGGGCAGCAGGACTTGATTTCTTTAGAGGCAGCAGTGGTTGTTGTGCAGTCAGGGGGGAGGGCGGTTGGTCAAATCTATTGAAAAACAGATTCAGGTTGTTCGCCCACTCCCTGCCCCCTGTGGCCTGGGGGGAGGTATTCTGGAGCCCCGAGATGGTTTTGAGGTTTCTCCAGACCCCGCTGATGTCGCTCTGTTGCAGCTTGTCCTCCATCTTCTTCCTGAAGCTGTCCTTGCCTTCTCTGAACTTTCTCCTCAGCTCCCTCTGTACGGACTTCAGCATCTCCCTGTTCCCTGACCTGAAGATCCTCTTCTTCTCTCTCAGAAGTGTTTTTATCTCAGGGTTGATCCAGGGTTTGTTGTTTGAGTGACGCCGTATGGTCTTGGTGGGAACGGATTTGTCCACACAGAAGCTGAGGTAGCCCGTGAAGGTGTGAATGAGGCCATCGATGTCCTCACCATGTGGATCGCAGAGCTGCTTCCAGGCGGTGGCTTCAAAACAGCCCTTTAGGGTGTCCATTGTCTCCTCAGACCATAACTCCACAGTGTGCATGGCCGGAGGTTGTCTGTGCACTAGGGGTTTGTACACCGGCCGGAGATGAACCAAGTTGTGATCCGATCTCCCGAGTGGGGGGAGTTGTGATGAGGTGTACGCCTCCTTAGTGTTTGCGTAGAATAAATCCAGTGTTTTATTGTCTCTAGTGTGGCATGTGACATACTGGGTGAACGTGGGTAGAATGGGAGACAGTGAAACATGGTTGAAATCGCCTGAGATGAGGAGAAGAGCATCTGGGTGTTCTGTCTGCAGCCTGCTGGTTACTGAATGGATGACGTCACGTGCTGTCCCAGCGTTCGCCGTCGGATTTGCATAAACAACAATGCAGATCATGTGTGAGTGTTCTCTCGGGAGATATGTAGGCCTCATGCTAACAGCTAGCAACTCAATGTCTTTGCTGCAGTGTCGTTGTTTAACAGTGATATGTCCCGGTCTGCACCAGTTGTTGTTAACATACATTATCACTCCACCGCCCCTAGCCTTGCCACTGTCTGGTGTTCGGTCAGCTCGTATCATGTGAAAACCCTCCAGCTCAATGTTAGCATCTGCTGCTAGTTCAGTTAGCCACGTCTCAGTAAACAAAAGGAGAGAGCACTCCCGGTATGTGCTATCATAACGGGAGATAGCCGCTAGCTCATCTAACTTTCCCAGTATCGACCGTACATTTCCCATGACAACAGATGGAAGGGAGGGTCTGTACCTTATATTTTTTGTCCTCCGCCTTACTCCAGCCCGGCAGCCGCGGCGTTTTCGCCTCAGTTCTCTCGGTATGTCGAGTTTTTCCAATGGGACCGGGTGGCGGTTGAATGCTAGCAGCTGTTCTCTGCTGTATCGTATCCTGCTATAAACAGTGGCTCCGTCCACCGGCTCAGGAGACATTTAGGACGATCTGTGTGTCCGTGATATAAGTGGGGTGAAAAAAAAGACGGATCAAAAGAGAGAGGAAGGGAAAAAGACTCGGAATCGAGCCGCTGTTGCAAAAGGCAGCCTACTCGTGTGGCGCCGAGAGAAAAAAAAAACAAAAAAAAACTAGGCCATTGGTTTTCAGCCTTCTGGTTAATATCAATGAGCCCTTAATGTGATTGGGTAAAGATCTTTACGTGGACCAATTTTATGTAAGGAGGCAGTCATGGTGCATTTGTTTTTCTACCTTGTAGAACTGAGGGCAGGACTTGTTAGTTTGTGACATCATAAAATCCAGGCAGTGCAATCTGCTTGTTTCTTTAAGAGATTAAGAACAACATGTATTTGTTTGTGAAGTGAGTCTTTCAGTATTTTGGCAGATTCTTATGGATTTTAACCTTTTAAAGGTTAAAGAATACATTTAGCACAATATGGGATCTTTAAATGTTTGGCTTACTGTGAGTCCTCTCCCAGACTTCCTGTTGATAAGAAGTTCCTCCCATATTTATCAGCGTGACTTTATCAAATGTTTCTCTGCTCTCATGCCACCTCAAACCAACCAAAGCTTTATTTCTGTTTATTTCAAAGAAATTATTTTTCTTTGAAATTATTACAGGAGAGCTTGTATCTGTAAACAGCTAATGATTAGTCATAATAGTCTCTGACAGGGACGTTCAGTGTATTTTTTTCCTCACTTAAAGGATCTATTTGCAGCTCTAGTAAATCCTTATTTTTGTGTGACGATAAGTAAACTGCAACCCATTTAATCTGTTCGTAAATGTCAGAGCTTTAGCTTTTAATTAAGCAATATTACATGAGAGGGAGTGCAGTATCAGTGATTATAGTATCTGTGGTGATTTGTTGTAGGCCCAAGACAAAGCACAGCTTATTAAATGAAAGCAAAACAGGAGAAATTGTTATGGTTTGTTTGTTTATTCATTATTTTGCTCCGTCAAGAAAAATAGTCCCTTCTAAATGTACCCAGTTAACTGTTGCTGTCTGTGGGTCTGTGTGTCACCGTGACATTGCGCCAGTGGCTAGTTATTATTACGGCTGCAGCTAATGACTGTTTTACGGCTCAGGTAATCACCCACTCTAATCGAAGATTATTTGAGTAATTTGATACTTTTTTTTTTTAAAGAATCTTGGCGTTGACCAACATTTGTGGAACTTTCTTTCCTAAAGAGAAGTAGAAATTGTACCAAACACTCAATAAAACAAGTACACATTTATTGCAATATTTATTGCATACAATGCAACTTTAAATGGTACGTTACACCATAAAGTTCTTTTCACTTGCCATTAGCATCCACTAGCGGATGCCATTAGCATCTGGATTCCAACGGTGGTGGCTATATGTTCTTTGGTCATATAAGCATAATTAGCATAGCTGACTACATTCTATACATCTTAATTTTAAATCTCAATCACATACCTTGTCTCGGGTGCGCCGGCTGTGCATGATGTGGGATGCTTTCTGCCAAGACACTGTAACATCCAACATTGTAGCATGCTAGCTCGCTGCTCGACTTTACCATATACACACTGCACAATGTTTTCCTTCAATTTGAGCTTGAAATGATTAAAGACTTGAGAGACGTTTGTCATTTTTTAAAAATTTTCTTCCTCTTTGCTGGCCCGTCACTCTGCCACTCTGCCATGGCGCCATTAAACAAATCTGCGTTTTGTTTAGGTAGCGTGACTGGCAGAAGGTCACACCCAAAGAAGGTCATATAGACCAGAAGTGCTACATTAAACGACACATCGACGCATAAATTTTGGATCAAGGATTTTTTGTAACTGAATTATTCGAGTAATCCCTGCAGCCCTAGTTATTATGCTAGCAATTTGGCTTTGGCACGCTTAATTCAGTTTTTCTTGCCATTTTCAGATGAAATACAGAATCCATCAACACATAGTGGTTTGCTAATGCAGGCAATAAATCCACCTCTAGTTTGTCTATTTCTTTTTTGACAGACATGAAATATCTTGCAAATGTTTACAAGGGTAGGACTTCCAGGTCATGGAGATGTGATTTCTATTCAAACAGCACCTCACTGTGGAAATTAAGGTATCCAACACAGTATTACAATTCTCATGTACAGTATCTATAAGAAACCACTGATAGAGTTGACAGGAAATAACGGTTAGTAATTAACAGTTACTAGAACACCTTTGAAGCAGAGTGATACATGTACTGACCACAGGTGTCCCTAAAAGAAGCCATTTTTAACTCATTCTGACAAAGCTGAAAGGAGCTAATGTGATGGTGTGGCGTCCACCTGTCCGTTTGTCCTGTCCACATTTCACGGGAATTGCTACTCCTCCTAGGCAACTGCCTCAATACTCACCAAACTTGCTCACAGAGGCCATGTTTACATGTGCACAAATAAACCAGTTATGATTGGATTTCTAGAGTTATCTGATTATTCAAGTGGTCATGTTAACAGAATAATCCGATAAAGGCCATGTAACTGGGGTCATTAACTCAAGTGCTTTACCCTCCAATAATCTGTTTATTCAGTGCATGTAGACACGACAAAATGGAGTATTGCCATTACTGGTTTATTCCCAGTAATCATTTTTTTTTGTTACCATGTAACTGGGGTCAGTGATCCTCAGGTTGGTCTGTATCTAGGTTGTGCTCAAGGTCTAGATCAAAGGTCAGGAGAGCTGAGCACTTATGTGATTTCAGAAAAATTGCTACTTCTTCTAGAAAATTGCCTCGATGATTGCCAAACTCACAAAAATTCTCAGGTGGATCTGCATCCAGGTTGTGTTCAAAGTCAAAGCCAAAGGTCAGGATATCTGGATCCTTATCTGATTTGAGAAAAAGCATGCTCCTCCTAGGCAATTGCCTTAAATCTTGACAAACTCATGCACAGTTACCATCAGGTGGACTTGCATCAAGGTTGTGCTCAAGGTCATTGTCAAAGGTCAGGAGATCTGGGCATTTATGATTTCATGAAAAATTATCACTTCTCCTAGGCAGTTGCCCCAGTGTTCCGCAAACTCTTGGACAATGATCGTCAAGCAGGTCTGCATAAGATCAGGAGATCTGAGCACTCTTGAGGTGATTTGACCAAGCCAGAATGATCTACTCCATCACTGTCAGTCTGGTTCCAGGTTGTCAGAGGGAACCTTTAAATCTGGTCTTTTTCCCTTATAAATTACAGTTTTAATAAATAAAGCAAACGATTGGCTTACAGGTTAATTTTGTTGTTCCATAATTTATGGTAAAAAGTAATAATCCTCATTCTCCCCCATGCACACATTTTCCTTTAGCAAAAAACAAACAAACATGAAATTGGATAAAAGTGAGTAAACGACACCTTGTAGCCTCTGAATGAATGCCAACACTGGGGATAGCACATGTCAAATTATGAGGACAGCTACCCTGTAATGTTGGCTTTGGGATAGCTCATTAACTGATAGTAGGGCACAGGAATGACAACGCTGGTGCTAGTGCTTTGCTCTAAAGTATAATGCCAGGCCTCAGTGGTGCTGTACTGGTGTTTGTTTACAGCTCACAACCCTGGCTCAGTCTAACCAAAAGAAAGAGACTGTATTAAGTAGCCTTCAAAGGTGTCAAAAGGAACAAAAATCAGTTAGTGCATTTCAGAACGTTTTACCAATTGTCTCTGCTGGATGTTCCTTTCAGATGGCCTCATGCCTAACTAACTGGTTTCTGGTTTTAACGGACATGAGTAACTGGCAGTCTGGTAAATAGCCCTGATTTGCTCTTATCTGCAGGCTAATGATGTCTTTGGCTCTTTTCAATTAAGGTGGAAGCGAGGTCACTGAAAGGTTTGCTTCATAGCTCAACCATTCAGCTTCATTAAAGCCTCCGTGCATATTCATTAACGTTGCAGCCACAGGTCCCCAATGCACACGCTCTGCTTCACTCTTTGATCCTCAATAAACTCATTAAGAACTTATTAATCCATCACCAACACTTTGGGCTTTGGAACCTTTCTGCTGGGTCCCTTGTGTTTTTTTTGGTTTTGGCAGTGTGTTGTTTCTAAGCTAGCTGGCCCATTTAGTGCAGATGGTGCAGGTTTCTGGTATGCTTAGACTTAAAAGTCAAACCTATTTTTTTTTTTTTAGGTACTTTAATTGCTTATGTGCATCGACTCCCTCATCATCATGTATGAGCTTATAAAAAGAGATTTTAATGATGAAATATAAAAGGCCAAATAAAATGTTAATATATCCCAGGTTTTAGTTTCTGTGATGCTTATTATGTTTGAGTTATGTGTATTCATACTTTAAAGGTGTTGCACTGGTTTTCAAACTAAATCAGCATCCATGGTTTCATGTCATTTCCAAGTGCACTCTGACGAGCTGGCACAGTCTCTAAGCTCTCATTTATTTCTAATAAAACTATAGATAAGACAATAGTAAGATGTGACGGAAAAGTCAGGAACACTACTAGTATGTTGTCCTAACTTTATCTTAAAATTCTAGATGCTAATTACATGGTATCTACAACTATTGCCATCAGCTCATCATGCCACTGCTGGCAGATGGCCTCCATTGGCTCATCAATCTTGGGCCCCTCTTATCCAGATGATTCCACTCACTTGATGTAATCTCGCCATCTTCTTTTGGGTCTTCCTCTGACTCTTTTTTTTTTCCTTCTCTTGGGGTCCATTCTTTTATTTTCTATTTCCCATTCTGGCTGAATGTCCTGCCCACTGTCCCTTCAGGCATTGTGCTTTCTCAGTAATATCTTTGACTTTGGTCTTTATTTTTCTGATCTCGTCTCTCTTTGTAATGTTCAGTATGGTTCCCTCCATTCTTTCTTTGTGCGACAAGGTCCATAAGTCATGGTATTGTCCATGATTTTCATCTTCAAAAAAATGGGTATTTTCTTTCAGGAAGAGACTGTACTGGCCAGATCTTTTCCATCCTGCAGTGGTTCTTTGGTCAGTCTCTTTGATCATCTTGTTACCTGGTGTTATCACTCTTCCAAGATATTTGTGCTCATCCACTTCTTCCAGGCTTTTGCTGTCAATAGTTATTTCTCTTCTTGGTATTTTCCTAGCAGTTTTGTTACATATAATCTTTGTCTTTTTCTTGTTCATTCAGGCTTTCCAGAACGGTTTTTAGCTCTTCTTTATTTTTACAAATGGCAAAATATCATCTTCGACTGTCAAATAGTTGATTCTCTTCACTGATTTTGATGCCGACTTCTAGCTGCATTCATTTTGCAACTATAAGAAAGTTAAATTTAACACTTTTTTTGGACCTTTTTAAGAGCACTTGATCAAATTTAAAGCCTCACTTTTGCAAAAATTACGTGACCACACTGCAGAGAGTCTTGTCAGTTATTTATCAGAAAGGAAATTACTTTACGTTTGAGCTCATGGGTCCAGCTCTCATTAATTTTTTTGATTTTCCCAGAAGTGATGTTATTATTAGATGATTAAGTTTCTAGTAAAGTACCTTGAACTAGCACCTACCTCGACAACCAAAAGTTATAACTTAACAGGAAAGAAGTCAGAAATTTGCAAGAAAAATGTTTGTATTTACAAAAAAAGGCTATGGTTTACAAGAAAAGAATCACACGTTTGTGAGAAAAGTCACAACTGTACAAAAAAAATTACCAGAAAAAGTTTTTTTTTTGTTCTGGATATATTGCCTATGCTAGTTAGCCATGTGGCATTATCATCATCTGATTAACATTCAATAAATACATAAGGAGTAAGTAGAGACCTTGTTATCCCAACAGAACATTATGTTCTGAGAATGCATTACTACTTGTAATCCCTAGGGTCTCTAAAAGTGTCATGGGAAATAGAGCTTTCAGTTATCAGGCTCCTCTTTTATGGAATCAGTTACCAGCCTGGGACTGTGAGACAGATACTCTCCCTGTCTTTATGAAAAGCTGAAAACTTTTCTCTTTGACAAAGCTTTTGATTAGACTTCCCACATATTAAAGTCATATAAATGTTTCCTATTATTATCTACTGCATCTACTGTTGTAATACTAGTTTGTGTGTGTAGCATGGAGGGACCACATGGACTGAGTCCAGCTATGCATGTGCTCGACTGTGTGATTGAGCCATGTGACAAGCTGGCTAGTTAGAAGGATAGTATATTGTAATCAATAGCTGACAACTTTTGATTGGACTTTGCACATGTTATAATAATGAATCATACTATTGCTGTCTGACAGCGGCTGTGGCGCAGGTGTAGTGTGGCCGACTACTGATCAGAGAGTCAGTGGTTTGATTCCCGCGCTGTCTGCATGTCGAAGTGTCCTTGAGCAAGACACTGAACCCCCAGTTGCTCCTGGTGGGTCAGGCCAGTGTCGGTGTATGGCAGCTTTGCCATCATCAGTGCGTGAATGGGTGGATAGCAGGATCTATAAAGGGCTTTGGTCATCTAGAGATGAGAAAAAGCACTATATAAGTGAACGCCATTTACCATTTATGAGGGGTTGCTGAAAAGTTCATAGTGGTCAAATTTCACCAAATGTGGTTTATTTTTCAACCACAGGGATCCAAGTGCTGCAACACTGATGGAAGAAGTGTGTGGACTGAAAGGAAGATTATGTTGAAAAATAAACCATATTTGGTCAAATTTGACCATTATGAACTTTTCAGCCTATGAACTTTTCAGCCCCCCCCCCCCCCCCCCCCGGTATGATGTCTGCTACATGTGGTATTTACAGATGAATTGGATAGAGAGGTCAAAATTTGTTGGAATGATAAATGCTATAATTAATTAGTCAAGTTTTCATGTATGAAATTAGCAGCGGAGTCGAAGCCATAAAAATCTTCCATTTTAAACTTGCATAGATGCATAAAACTTCTGTTTATATCGGATAAAGTTGAGCGTCTCCAGGTCCAGAAGTTTGGAGGACGTCCAGATCCAGCCATAGCAGCTGATGGGATCTCTGAAATTATGAGCTTGATATATTGTGGGACTTTGTGCTCATTTAATTTTCTCCTGAACTACAGTACCTGCTGCTGCTCATCACTCGTGTGTCAAATGGATTTTGCATTATTTGCACCATATCTTATTTGGAATATACAAGAAGCCCATAGACGCATCCTCCCATTAGTGGCTGTATCATCCTGCAGCTGTCAGCAGCCATATTCATTTGGTGGTTGTCACTCAGAGCGATATTAAACTGCAGTGAGTTTCTGTGTGGTTGGATCTGTAGGTTAGACAAAAAAAGGGGGGGTTGGGGGGGGTTTGAATCCCTCAAGGTTGCTTATAACTCAGGGTCCTTTTGCCAATCTTAAAGCTTCTCTCCACGGTGTTGTCAGGCATGCAATTCTCCGACGTGTCGTGGGCTCCATTTTTATCTGTCACATTCGTTTGTGCGTGATGGCCACTGATGCCTGGCTCATTAAGAATCCCCCCTTCCTCCTCCCCCGCCGCTTTTGCTCTGGCTCTCCTTGAGATCCGAGAGGCTGCAACTCTGACTCATGTTCGCCCTTGACTGACACCCAGTCTTTCATCTCCACAAGTTTGCCGTTTGCACTGAAAGCGGTGCAAAGACCTGTTGTATTTCAAATGTTTCTTCTCCCCCCCCCAAAGAAATGCTAATTTGAGATCTTTAACATATACAAAAAGTCTTGAATTGTTGCACACACATCAGGAATGTGTGAAATTTACATATTTTAGGCGTCTCACTAATAACCGTCGCAGAATACTCTCTAGCACCCCCTAAACCACAGCCCCATCCACCAATTTCACTGACAAGTATGAAATGCGGTAGACATGTAGAACTTACCAAGGTGAACAAAAAAACCCTCTTGAGCAATCGCATAAACCCAACAGGAAGTCATCCATCTTGGATTGAAGGGTAAAATTTGGTGATTGGCACATGTTGCGTTTGATCATACCCCTCCAGTTTTTGTCATGTTGACCTCAGAACACACTAGTTTTACTCTTAAGGCAAAGCTTGAGTTTTTGTCTGTGGGTATGGTCTGCATGGGGACTCAAAATTTGATGTTTCGCCATGAAACGGGAAGTTGTTATAAATCAAACATAAAAGGTCTGATCTGCACCAAACATCACAGGTATGATGACAATCACTCAGAACAGGAAGTATTATGTTTTTATTCTTGTACTTATCCATGAGGGGTTGTTATCATAATCACTTCAAACCAGGTCAGAACACAAGCCGACGAGTTGACGATGCTTGTTTTTGAACGCTGTGAAGTTTAGTTGAGGGGCGTGTTCATAGCGCCATGGCGAATTTTGGTTTCTCGCCAGTACAGTAAAAATTGCTATAAATCACACATATGTGATCCAATCTGCACCAAATGTAGCATGGTTAATAGCAGTCCATTCCTGAATACATCTTAATGCAAATATTTTGTGGGCGTGGCCAAATGGCTCCATGGAGACTCCTACAAGATTTAAAAAATTCAGCCCCGCCCACTGCTTTCACTGACATGTATGAAATTTAGCATAGATATGTATCTTGGGAAGATCTACAAAAAAGCCGTATACACTCATAACCTAAACCCAACAGAAAGTTGTCCATTTTGATTTTCATGCTAAATTTTCACCATTTTCTTGTGGTTGATTTAACAAACTCCTCCTACAGGTTTTATTGTATCAACCTCAGTCGCTCTCAATATATTCTTCAGCCATTTGTGATTCAAAGTTATTAAAGGATTCTTTCTATGTCAAAGGGCGTGGCTTCAGGATGTTTCGCCATGAAACAAGAAGCTCTTATAACTCACACATACAAGATCCATTCTGCGCCAAACTTCAGATGTTTGATGATGGCGCCCTCCTGAACACACCTGCAATGTCAATATTGTTTTAAGAAGTGGCATATTCTTTTTTAATTTTATGCAGCCATCCAAGCCTGTTGAAGCCAGTCACTTCAAGCTTGATCAGGACATGAATAAAATTTGGATAGTGACTCAGGTTACATGTTGTCATCTCTATTCTACTGGCTTCCTTTTAAATTACAATCCTTCGCCATAAAACAGGAAGTTGCTCCTGCTCACTAGTACGTCATCTGATCTGCTCCAGATTTTTCAGGGGTTTATAACAACGCAAACCTGAACACATCTGCTTGTCAGTATTGAATCATAGTCACTGCACCACCTACTTGCTGTAAGAAGTGATCCTGATGGTGGGAGTATCATTCAAATTACCATTAATATCAAATGATGCATTGGACATGTGATTTATGTTAATGTTAGAAGGTAGTTTATGATGCCACATAATTTAGAGTGGACGAGTATCTGTATGCCTTTGTGCAGTTTCTAAAGGAAGCCAGGCCGAAATGAACTGTTGTGGGGGAAGTCTAAAGGTGCATTCAGACCAAACACGAACAGGCAAATTTTTTGTGTGGTGCACTTGCATTTTAACTTGGTATAAACACGCAAATAGACATGAATTCACCATCTGAGTGAGCTGCAGACAGGTGAATGTGCACCCAATGTGCACTGTTAGTAGCATTAACATTTGTTTCCCTTTTGAAGTAAAACATACTACATGCTGGTCATAACTGACCTTGGCACATCACAAAGTGCATTTAGCTGAATAAAAAATGAACTGTCAAACACTTCAGTGCACAAATCCCCCAAGAAAAGATTGACAACATTAACAAACATTGCACATCCACTATTGTGATTTGTTTTGTTTTAAATCACCACGTGATTAGGAACCTCTTTTTTTAACTGCACATTCCATTACACACATGAGTCAACCAAAAATTTCTAGTAGAGTTAAGGATGCAAAAAGCACCCACTTAAAAACTTGAGTAAAGACTTCGGTCTTGAAGGTTTGAGGTTTTTCTCCAAAATTTACAACAATTTTCTTATAGTTTTCTTATTTTCTCAGTAAAGTTATCAAAATTTGAAACCATTTTCCTCAAATTTGTAATTTCCTCTTGTAAAATTGACTTTTCTTGTACATTTAAGACTTTATTATAAATTTGTGGATTATTTTATGGCAAACCGATTGTGGTAAAATTTTGACTTTTTCCCTTATAACAATTTACACTTTTGACCATAATTTTGCAGAGCCAGAACAATAATTTAACTCTGATTTCAAAGAAAAAATATTAATAAAATTACATTTAATGAAATAAATTAACTTAAACTACCAAAGATGCAGTTATTTCTGTTAAAATATTTCTATATATTTATAGTTTTTTTAGAAATCTCCTCACCATTCAGACAGCAGGAAAAACCTCCCTTATTTTGAAATCCAAATGTTGGCAGGTTTAGTTTGTCTGAAGGCTGTTGACAGTTTGACTTTGTGAATTTCGGTCATCTTAACTTGCCAGGTACATAATAATGAACATAAATTATTGTAATGGTTGGTGAAGTAAATTCTCAGTGATTCAGTCACTCTTGCCTTTCCCTGCATATGAAGTCTAACCACACCTGTTTGCTAAGAGACTCTTCATTATTGTTCCCGTTACCAGTGGGTTAAAACCACCATAAATGCCTCCACTGCTCACATACCTCTTGTGCTTTTTTCCACGTTTAAAGTACTTTAATAAGCTTGTGCTTCTCTCGGACAGTGACGCTAGCGAGACACTCTACCTGTCGACTGGAACTGTCACGCAGACGGGGCGCTTCTGAACTCCATGCGGATGGCGGTCACACGCGTTGTTCGTGTGCGTGCTTGTGGACCGTCATTATTTCATATTTTTTTCTTTAATTTATATTTTCTTGGTGTGGCCTGGGCCCGGGCCATTCGGAGGTTGGTTCTGGGCCACATGTGGCCCGCGGACCACTAATTGAATAGGCCTGCCCTAAGGTGCTGTGTTACTCCGGTTGAAAAGCACTTCTTTAATCTATGTTTCTTTTCTCGCATGTCTTTCCTTGTGGATTTTTCTTGTATTCCTTCGTCATCCTTTCTTTTTGTCTGTTTTTTGTAGTTGTCCCTCTGATTCACTGACCATTTATTTCCCTCCTGTGTGTTTCTCTCTCTGTAGGAGCTGGTGGGCAGCAACCCTCCGCAGCGGAACTGGAAGGGAATAGCGATCGCCCTCCTTGTCATTCTGGTCATCTGCTCGCTGATCGTCACCTCCGTCATCCTGTTGACACCAGGTACACCAAGCAGGACGGGGAAGGATGGGGGAGGTGGCCTACCAACACCGCACACTTCACCCAGCTTTGTTTACACGGCCATCATTATGCGCCGGCATGCCCATTAGGTTTTACAATCAATCTGAGCCACAAACAATGCGACGGATCAAAGCGTGAGAGCCGCCTTCTCCGCCGTTGTGTGCGGGCCGTACTCTCACGCAGTGTCACCCACGGTAAACGTCCACATGGGCGAGCTCGCTTTTAAAATCAAGGTCAGTGAACCTCATTGAAACCAGCACATGCAACAGTGCTTTTTTCATAATAAAGGCGGCCATATGTCCTTTTTTTCAAGAACACTCATTTTAGACGTCTATATTTCAGCCGAGGGTGTTTCACAGTGACCTTCAAGATCCCTGTTTTGCAGGTTGAGATTAAAGATTAATCAATTGGCCATCTGTTTATATTCGGGGCTCATAAAGCTCCTTGATGTGGTTTTATGCACTGAGAGGGAGTCAAATCAGTCAATGCAAATGTCAGTGTGTGTGTGTGTGTGGGGGGGGGGGTAGGTGCTATAATTCAGTTGCAAAGACAGTAATCAGTGTGCCCTTGTTTGTGATTTTCTGTCACGGAAAATTGCCGCTGATGTCGTGGGTGTGGTGCCAAAGCAGGGTCGGCGATTATGACGGAAAGTCAATGTTGTGTTTCTGTACAGTACTTTTTTTTTTTTTTTGACACAATCCTATGGGATGTGCAGGTGTGAGACCAAAAAAATCAGCAGAATAAACGCGAGCGCAACGGCAGGTGTCAAAGCAGCGTGAACTAAAAGTGCTCATCACCCTCCCGGCTGTAGCCTGTTCCTGTCCCGGGGAGCTCGTTATGAACTGGATGAAGCCGAGCCGCCTCCAAAAAAGGTGGGCCAGCGGGAGTGGGGCTGAAAGTGGACACCGGGCAGGTGGCGACTACATGCTGTACCTCGCCCTCATCTGTCCCCCACCCTGGGTGGAGTTTGTGTGCTCTAAGTGGAACTAGCCTCTGGCTCCATGTGTCGACATGAGCTCGGACTTTTAGGGGCATAAAGGAGACTGCCTGTTAAACCCAAACATGCTGCTGTGCTTCATCATTCTCTAGCACGGCGGTTAATGAACTTCAATTTGGAAACAGCCATTTTGAACCTTGAAACATTTTGAGCCTTAAATGTCAGAAAATCTATCAGTTTATATCGTGCTTACTAATTTTAACTAGAAGGCACTAAGAGAGTGCTTACCTCTGCCAAGGTCTGTCTGTCTGTTGCGAGCAGGTGGAAATCTCTGTTGCAAAGACAACTCCTGGGGCTGTTAATGGATTTTTTACCTCCGCCAAGGAGGTTATGTTTTCATCGGCGTTGGTTTGTCTGTTAAGTCTGTCTGTCTGTCTGTTTGTTTGTTAGCAAGATAACTCAAAAAGTTATGGACGGATTTTCATGAAATTTTCACAGATTGTCAGAAATGGGGTATCCTACAGATGATTACATTTTGGTGGTGATCCGGATCACCGTCCAGAAGAAAACCGCCATTACGGAAAATGTGATTTTCGTCAATAACTACTGAACCACGAATCCTATCATTGTGAATCCAATTGCTAGTCATATGTTTTCATGGTCAAGGAATCTGAAAACGTACACACAAACACTGCATGGGGGGAACTGTGGCGCTTGGCGGAGGTCTGCACTCTCCGAGTGCTTTTCTAGTTTTCTTTCAGTTAGTTGAATAAATTAATCTGGAGCAGCCACAAGGGAATGAAAATAAACCTCTGGACACTTCGGAGTGCGGACATCAACAACATTGCTTGAGGGGGAAGTAAAACTTTTC
Organism: Pholidichthys leucotaenia; assembly: GCA_020510985.1. NCBI lineage: Eukaryota > Metazoa > Chordata > Actinopteri > Cichliformes > Pholidichthyidae > Pholidichthys > Pholidichthys leucotaenia. The sequence continues at coordinate 211,433,874 of CM035844.1, forward strand.
ACTGAAGTCGTGTTATTGACGTGCGGAAAAAAATGCGGGCAGATTATCTGCATCCCTGCACCATTTTTTTAAAGAAGGCAGCAGTCTGAAACAGCCTTTAAACTAAATTACTTTCTCACAGTTAGACACAGACGTTCCAAGCACAGAGCGCTGCTTCTCGCACCATGTTTGTTTTGTCGTTTCTATGGTAACGTGTAACTTCCTTTGGCAGGGTAATGGACCCCAAATATCGCAATATTCATTTTTACACCGGTATCAAAAATTATACTGGTATTATCGTGAACGATACGATATGGCACACCCCCACTTGCTAAAGTGAGAGGTAGGGGTGGGGCCGCTTTTGGGACTTCTGTGCATGTTTTGACATTTTAGCATACTTTGTCAGAGTAGCATATCTGTATGGCAAACAGATCGATGTACAGTGGGAAAAATAAGTATTGAACACGTCAACGTTTTTCTCATTAAACATATTTCTGACGAAGCTATTGACCTGAGATTTTCACCAGATATCAGCAACAACCCAAGAAATCCATACATGCAAAAAAATAAAGGCAACTATGTTCACAAAACAAGTCATATTTAATAAAGTGGAATGACACAGGGAATAAGTATTGAACATGCTTGGTGAAATTCATTTAATATTTGGTAGAAAAGCCTTTGTTGGTAATAACAGCTTCTAGACGCCTCCTGTATTGATAACATTTTCACAAATCTCAGAATCAGAATCAGGTTTATTGCCATTGTTCATGTGATACACAAACTAGGAATTTGTCTCGGTGCCATGCTGCAACATTAAAAACATAATGAGATAAAGGGATAAACTAAAAAACTAAAGGACTAGAAACGTGCAATAAGTGTAGAAAAATAAGTAATAATAAGTAATAATAATAATAATACTAGTAATAATGAGTAGTACTAGTCAAGGCAGTTTTAAAAAATTAGCATGTAGCAGATAATGTGAAGTACCACATAGTGCAGTCAATAATGCAACAGAAAAACAGTGATGATTGACATGAGTCTGGTTGAGCTGCTGTACATAGTGCACGAGAGTCAAAAGTCACTTAGTGTTCAGCAGTCTGATGGCAGAGGGGAAAAAGCTGTTCATGTGCCGGGAGGTTTTAGTCCGAATGGACCGAAGCCTTCTACCTGAGGGGAGGGGGCCAAACAGCACGTGACCAGGATGTGAAGGATCGGCTATGATCTGGCCAGCACGCCTCCGGGTCCTGGAGATGTACAGGTCCTGGAGAGATGGGAGCTTGCAGCCTATCACCTTCTCAGCAGTGCGCACGACGCGCTGCAGCCTTAGTCTGTCCCTGGCAGTGGCTCCTGCGTACCACACAGTTATGGAGGAGGTGAGGATGGACTCGATGATGGCCGTGTAGAACTGCACTAACATCTTGGTGGGTAGCTTGAGCTTCCTCAGCTGCCACAGAAAGAACATCCTCTGCTGGGCCTTTTTGATGAGGGAGCTGATGGTTGGCTCCCATTTGAGGTCTCGGGTGATGGTGGTGCCCAAGAAGCGGAAGGAATCTGCAAAGGTGATGGGAGAGCCTGTGATGGTGAGGGGGGGCAGGGGGGATGTGACTTTCCTGAAGTCCACAATCATCTCCGCTGTCTTCAGAGCATTCGGCTGCAGGTTGTTGTGGCTGCACCAGGACACCAGCTGGGCCACCTCTTCCCTGTAGGCGGACTCGTCACCGTTGGAGATGAGCCCGATGAGGGTGGTGTCGTCCGCAAACTTAATCAGCTTAACAGACTGGTGGGAGGAGGTGCAGGAGTTGGTATAAAGGGAGAAGAGTAGGGGGGAAAGTACACAGCCCTGGGGTGATCCAATGCTGATGCTAACAGAGTCTGAGACAGTCTTTCCCAGCCGCACATGCTGTCTCCGGTCCGTCAGGAAGTCGGTGATCCACCTGCAGAGGGAGTCAGGCACGTTGAGCAGGGACAGCTTGTCCTGGAGCAGATCGGGGCAGATGGTGTTGAATGCGGAGCTGAAGTCCACAAACAGAATCCTGGCGTAGGTTCCCGGGGAGTCCAGGTGCTGCAGGATGGAGTGGAGGGCCAGGTTGACTGCGTCGTCCACAGACCTGTTAGCACGGTAGGCAAACTGCAGCGGGTCTAGGAGGGGTGTGGTGATGGACTTGAGGTGAGACAGGACCAGGCGCTCACTGAGGGGAATGTAACTGCTGGCCTTATTATCAATGATGTGACAGACCATCTGCCTGTTTTTGTTTCTTCAGACACTGGTGTAACACATAACGTTGAAATAGATCAGGTTTTTAAACGACGTAACAGAAACTGCAATTAACCATCTTAGAAATGATCTAAAAATACAAGACTGGAGCAGTGTTTATGTTGATGACATTGACACAGCATATGGAAAATTTGTCTCTATTTTATCACAACTATATAATAAACATTGCCCTCTAGTGGCAAAGGAAACAAAAGTTAAATACAGAGATAAGCCTTGGATCACCAAGGGCCTGCAAAATGCTTGTAAAAAGAAAAACTTGTTCTACAAAACCTTTCTGAAATTAAGAACTGTGGAAGCTGAAAAGAAATATAAGACTTATAAAATAAACTCATTAGTATCTCAAGATCAAGTAAAAAAATGTTACAGTAAATTTTTGGAAAATAACAAAACTAATACATGTAATATATGGAAAGTGTTAAATAATATAACAAAGAGAGGAAAACTAAATTCCAACCACATCTCTTATTTAAAATTCAGAAAATGGAATAATCAATGAAAATAGCTTGATCTCCAACACGTTTAACCTGTTGCACTCCTGTGTACCGCAGACGGGCACGTCTCTGCGTCCTAGAGCGCACGAGGGCGCTCTCGTGCGCTCTAGGACGCACGAGGGCGCTGCGCCAAGAGCGCACTGAAAAAAAAGCTGCATTTCCGTTCTTCCACTACAGACACAGCCGCGAACAGATCAGATATGATTGACCTCTCATTCAACTAATAAGAGCCTTGAATTGGGTTTCTGAAACCTTGAAGAACCAATGACTGAAAACCTAGCAAGAAGGACCCGCCTACCAACGCTGCGAATGCAGCGAGCCAATTGAAGCACAGAAGTTCGAAAGCTGTTTTGTGTAAGGCTGGGTGAAGACGGACTGACTGCTGCAGATGAAAAAAGGACCCGCAGGAAGAACCGTCACAAACCCAGCAGCACGGAGACCACTCACAAGTGCGACCTGTGTGACAGGGACTGCCATTCGCACATCGGCCTGTTCAGCCACAGGCAGTGCTTTTTTTTTTTTATTATTCCAGCAGAATAGACGTTTAGGATTCTCTTATATGGTCATCATAGACCGAAGGAGGCCGACGACGGAGGTCGTAAATCATTCGCCAAAACCGCAATCATGGAAGCGCAAAACCGCAATAATGGAATTATGTTTTGACCGGGTCGCGAGACCAGAACCACGAGTCCGTAACAAGGGACCAGCGTCGCGTTCGTCTGACAATGAGGAAGAGAAGTTCGCCAGGACACTGCTGCTGTGAAGAGGTAAGTGTTATAAGCTAAATTATTCTTTATCCCTGAAAATTATAATCAAAAATTACTTTTGACCGATCGGTAAATTACAACTGCGCGGCGCACGAAGTCCGAAGTCCGTGCGCCGCGGTACACGGTTCGTGCGCCGTGTCCGGACCGTGAACGCCCCCCCCCCCGCTACTCTTCTGTAGCGGGGGGGGGGGGGGGGGAGCCGCGGTGAGTTAGACGTTTTTCCAAACTGTGCCATATGGCACAATTTGGCACAGTTCAAAAACGCCTGGGAACAACCTGAGGAAAAAGCTGTGTAATATATTCATTTTTTTGTGGTATTGTTACAAAATTTTGACCTCTGCTGGATAACACTTGGTTCTACATTTCTGTTGCATTTTCCAGCCCGGATCTGAAGCTGTGTGTTATTTGCAAGCATTTGTATCCAAAAAAACACCCAGGCCAAATTTATTTTCTTCAGGTTCAGTATGTTTAGATGACTGTAACTCAGTGGCTGGAGCACTTAGAGAGATTATGACTGTTTTGCCAAAAAATTCAAAGTGTTTTCTTTTAAATGAGACCAACCCCATGAAGATGCTGCAAAGAGTTGAAGAACAGCTTTCGATTTACTTGGGGCACATTATTTTTTGGCGTTTTTAGGGAAATTGACCGGAATGCAAGGGGTTAATGAATATTTTGTTAATATAGGAAAAAAGGTTGCCAACTCCACTGTATCATTAGCAAATACAAGTGGCGCTGACAATGTCGACAATATAAACGCTTACTCAATGTTTATGAAAGAAAGAGATGAAAAAGAAATTCTTGATATTGTTAAATTCAAAGACAAAAAATCAACTGATTGTAATGATTTCAGTATGTTCTTGGTTAAATGTGTTATTGATTGTACTGTTAAACACTTCACTTGCATATGCAACATGTCACTTACTGCTGGTAAATTTCCAAAGAAAATGAAAATGGTAAGAGTCATTTCTTTGTATAAGACTGGTGATAAACACTTATTGTCAAACTACAGACCCATCTCCTTGTTACCTCAGTTCTCCAAAATACTGGAAAAATATTTAAGAGACTAAAGGATTTCATTGATAAGCACAATATACTCTGCGAACAACCGTATGGATTCAGGAAGAACCAGACCACCTCACTGGCATTCATGGACTTTGTTGAACAGATTACGGTTGCAACAGATAGAAGAGAATACACAGTTGGAATATTTCTGGACTTACAAAAGGCATTTGATACAGTTGACCATAAATTACTCCTCAGTAAATTACATAAGTATGGCATCAGAGGAATTGCTTTTGACTGGTTACATAGCTATTTAGAAGACAGATATCAATATGTTCATGTGAATGAATGAATGAATGAATGAATTTATTTCGGATAGTACAGTACAGGTTAAAAGAAACTGTATAATATAACAACAAGGTCAAATTAGAGAAAGACTCCTCCTACTATACAATTCCACGTAAGTTATCCGAAATGGGTGATGGCTGAAGCCGCAGCTTATATTGCCCACCCATATTCCATCCAAGAATTCAAAAGAGAAAAAAGAGAAAAACAAGACAAGAGCGATTACAATTTAAAACAAAGCTAAGACAAGATGTGACTGAGAGAAAAAAGAAAACTAAGCTAGGCTAAGTTAAGCGGTTACTATTCAAAAACAAATCTAAGACAAAATGTCACAGAGAAAAAAAAAGAAAAAAAAAACAAACTAAGCTACAACACAACACAGGCTGGATATGTCAATCCTTTTGTGAGTTTACATGTCGTCTTGTAAATATGTTTGGAGTATTTCTTCCTTTAGTTTTTGTTTAAATTGTCCAAGCGTTGTACATGATTTTAATTCAGGTCCAAAATCGTTCCATAATCTGACTCCTTGCACTGAAATACAGTGTTGCTTGGTGGTTGTTCTCACTGTAGGCTTTTGAAATATACATGTTCCTCTGAAGTGATATCGTTTCTCCCTTGTTTGGAACAACTTTCGGATATTTGCGGGCAGTGATAAATTCTTCACTTTGAACATTATTATTGCGGTTTTAAAGTCAACCAGATCTTTCAACTTGAGAGTTTTTTGTTTAACCACTTGCACTCCGGGCAATTTTCCTAAAAATGCCAAAAAAAAACGTGCCCAAAGTAAATCGAAAGCTGTTATTCAACCCTTTGCAGCATCTTCATGGGGTTGGTCTCATTTAAAAGAAAACACTTTGAATTTTTTGGCAAAAAAAAACATAATCTCTCTATGTGCTCCGGCCACTGAGTTACAGTCATCTAAACATACTGAACTTGAAGAAAAAAAATTTGGACACAGTGTTTTTTTGGATACAAATGCTTGTAAACAACACACAGCTGACCGATCCGGCTGGAAAATGCAACAGAAATGTAGAACCAAGTGTTATCCAGCTGAGATCCAAATTTGGTAACAATACCACAAAAAATGAATATTTTACACAGCTTTGTTCTCAGGCTGTTCCCAGGCGTTATGGAACTGTGCCAAATTGTGCCAAATGGCACAGTTTGGAAAAACGTCTGTAACTTTTGAATAATTCAATGTAGAATCTTCATTTTAGGCTCTAATGAAAGGTCACACTCAGGGCTGTGTCTGTGTGTGTGTGTGTGGGCGGGGGGTCGTTCCCCCCCCCCCCCCGCTACCAAGGACCAAATTCGGCCCTCGCTACATGACGGAATACACTCTTTTTTTTTTTTTCCTTGCATGTTTTCACAGCGGCTCCCCCCCCCCCCTCGCTACTGTGTGTGTGTGTGTGTGGGGGGAACCGTGAACGGACCGTGAACGCTCCCCCCCTCGCTACAGAAGAGGGCCATCGCTACATGATAGAGTAGACTGATATGCTTCCTCCCGCGGACCGGGGAGCGTTCGGACCGTGCCCCCCCCCCCCCGCACCTCTTCTGCAGCGGGTGGGGGGGGCGTTCACGGTCCGAACACGGCAAATGAACCGTTTATCGCGGCGCACGCACTTCGTGCGCAGTGATCGGTCAAAAGTCATTTTTGGATTACAGTTTTCAGGGATAAATAATAATTTAGCTTATAACACCTTACCTCTTCAAAGCAGCAGAGTCGTGGCGAACAGCTCTTCCCACGTGTCAGACGAACGCGACGCTGCTCCGCTCGTGGATCCCGATCAACATAATTCCATTATTGCCTTTTTGGCGAATGATTTACGACTTTTGTCGTCGGCCTCCGTCCATTCTGCTGGAATGAGTGCAGGTCCCACTTGTGGGTGTTTTCCATGCTGCTGGGTGAGCCTGGGTCTGTAGGAGATTCGTACAGAGTCCTTCTGCAGCAGTAAATATCGCTTCACCCAGCCAGAATTTCTGTGCTTCAATTGGCTCCTGCGTTCACAGTAGGCGGGTCCTCCTTCCTAGATTTTCATTCATTGGCTCCTCAAGGTTTCAGAAACCCAATTCAAGGCTCTTATTAGTCGAATGAGAGGTCAATCAGATGAACTAATCTGTTCGCGGCTGTGTTTGCAGATTTTTTTTTCAGTGGCGCTTGGAGGGCACACCACCTACACCATCACCATCAATATCCTTATCATGCATCATAGGACGCAGAGACTTGCCCGCCCGCGGAACAACGGAGCGCAAGTGGTTAAGAAAAAGTGGGTTTGTTGGTTCCCTGTAAGCTGCTTTGTTTATTATTCTAATAGCTCTCTTTTGAAGCATAAAGAGTGGATATATGTTTGTTTTATATGTATTTCCCCATACTTCATTACAATATGTCATGTATGGGAGTATTAATGAATGATACAAGGTGTATAGTGTGGGTTGATTCAGCAAATATTTCACTCTGTGTAATATTGCAATTGATTTGGATACTTTACCTTTAATATAATTAATATGTGACTTCCAACACAGTTTGTTATCAATTATTACTCCAAGAAATTTAGTTTCAGATACCCTTTCAATCTCTACACCATTTACACTGAGTTTGGGTACTGGGTTGTTGTGATGGTTGTTAAAGACTATAAATTTTGTCTTACTTAAATTGAGCGTTAATTTGTTTGAATCAAACCACAGTTTAAGCTTTCCTAATTCCTTTCCGAGTGTATCCAGAAGTTGTTCCAAATTGTTTCCACTGCATAGCAGATTAGTGTCATCGGCAAACAGTATTAAGTCCATTTTTTCTGAAACTTTACATATATCATTTATATACATATTGAATAATAATGGTCCCAAAACTGAACCCTGTGGGACTCCACAGGTGACCTTCAGTAACTCTGAGTTTTTGTTGCTAACACATACATACTGATATCTATTCTTTAAGTAACTACTTAACCAGGACAGTGCTACCCCTCTAATACCAGAATTTTGTAGTTTCTTTAATAATAAATTGTGATCTACTGTATCAAATTTGTTATGTTCATGTGAATAATACAGACTCCAAGTTGCTGAAGATAATGTGTGGGGTACCACAGGGTTCTGTGCTTGGTCAGTTGCTGTTTATTTTGTATATTAATGATTTATGTTCTGTGTCTAAATTGCTCAAGTGTATTTTATTTGCAGATGACACAACTTTTTTGTAGTGGAGAAAATCTTAAGCAGCTTCTGGATTCAGTAGAAAATGAATTTAACCAAATCAATCAATGGTTCACTGCCAATAAATTATCTATTCACCTTGGAAAAACAAAATGTATAATATTTGGAAACTGCAAATTATATAATCACAGAAAAATTAAAATAAACAATGTTGAATTTGACACAGTTTTGGAAACCAAGTTCCTTGGGGTCATTGTTGATAATAAACTAAACTGGAAATTACACATAAATTATGTCAAAACTAAAATGTCTAAATCCATTGCTCAAGTGTATAAAGCTAAGGATCTCCTATGTTAGAAATCTCTTTGCATTTTATATAATTCACTGATAGTCCCTTACAGTGGGGCAAAAAAATATTTAGTCAGCCACCAATTGTGCAAGTTCTCCCACTTAAAAGATGAGAGGGGTCTCCAATTTTCATCATAGGTATACCTCAGCTATGAGAGACAAAATGAGAAAAAAAAAATCCAGAAAATCACATTGAATGATTTTTAATGAATTAATTGATAAATTCTTCGGTAAAATAAGTATTTGGTCAATAACAAAAGTTCATCTCAATACTTTGTTATATACCCTTCGTTGGCAATGATAGAGGTCAAATGTTTTCTGTAAGTCTGAAAGACCCAGCCACGTTTCATCTTCAATGCCCTTGCTGATGGAAGGAGGTTTTTCACTCAAAATCTCACGATACATGGCCCCATTCATTCTTTCCTTTACACGGATCAGTCGTCCTGATCCCTTTGCAGAAAAACAGCCCCAAAGTATAATGTTTTCACCCCCATGCTTCACAGCAGGTATGGTGTTCTTTCTCCTCCAAACACGACAAGTTGAGTTTTTACCAGAAAGTTCTATTTTGGTTTCATCTGACCATATGACATCCTCCCAATCCTCTTCTGGATCATCCAAATGCTCTCTAGCAAACTTCAGACGGGCCTGGACATGTACTGGCTTAAGCAGGGGGACACGTCTGGCACTGCAGGATTTGAGTTCCTGGTGGTGTAGTGTGTTACTGATGTAGCCTTTGTTACTTTGGTCCCAGCTCTCTGCAGGTCATTCACTAGGTCCCCCCGTGTGGTTCTGGGATTTTTGCTCACCGTTCTCGTGATAATTTTGACCTCACGGGGTGAGATCTTGCGTGGAGCCCCAGATTGAGGGAGATTATCAGTGGTCTTGTATGTCTTCCATTTTCTAATAATTGCTCCCACAGTTGATTTCTTCACACCAAGCTGCTTATCTATTGCAGATTCAGTCTTCCCAGCCTGGTGCAGGTCTACAAATTTTGTTTCTGGTGTCCTTTGACAGCTCTTTGGTCTTGGCCATAGTGGAGTTTGGAGTCTGACTGTTTGAGGTTGTGGACAGGTGTCTTTTATACTGATAGAGTTCAAACAGGTGCCATTAATACAGGTAACAAGTAGAGGACAGAGGAGCCTCTTAAAGAAGAAGTTACAGGTCTGTGAGAGCCAGAAATCTTGCTTGTTTGTAGGTGACAAAATATTTATTTTACCAAGGAATTTACCAATTAATTCATTAAAAATCCTTCAATGTGATTTTCTGGATTTTTTTTTTTTTCTCATTTTGTCTCTTAGTTGAGGTATACCTATGATGAAAATTGGAGATCTCTGTCATCTTTTAAGTGGGAGAACTTGCACAATTGGTGGCTGACTAAATACTTTTTTGCCCCAATGTGTGTTCATTTCCGAATAAATAAATTCATTCATTCATTCATTCACACAAACTGTCTTCAAATCTTGAATGTTCTGTGGGTGTCTTCTATGAACTCTGATCTTCAGTTCGTTCCATAGATTTTCAATTGGATTCAGGTCAGATGACTGACTGGGCCATTCTAGCAGCTTTATTTTCCTTCCCTGGAGCCAGTTGAGAGTTTCCTTGGCTGTGTGTTTGGGATCATTGTCTTGCTGAAATGTCCACCCTCGTTTCATCTTCAGTATCTTGGCAGATGGTAACAGGGTCTTATCAAGGATGTCTCTGTACATTTGTCCATTCCTCTTTCCTTCAATTATATGAAATCTGCCTGTCGTATGTGCTGAAAAACACCCCCACACCATGATGCTCCCACCTCCAAACTTCACTGTTGGTATGGTGTTTTTGGGCTGATGCGCAGTGCCATTTCTCCTCCAAACATGCTGTGTGTTGTGGCATCCAAAAAGTTCAATTTTGGTCTCATCTGACCAGACTATATTCTCCACAAGTATTTACTGGCTTGCTCAAATGTTGTGCAGCAAACTTTAAATGAGCTTCAACATGCTTTTTCTTCAACAACGGAGTCTTGCGCGGTGAGTGGGCATAGAGCTCATGTCAGTTGAGTGCGTTACTTATTGTTTTCTTTGGAACAGCAGTACCTGCTAATTCCAGATCTTTCTGGAGCTCTCCACAAGTGGTCTTTGGCTCTTGGATAACTCTTCTGATAATTCTTGTGACTCCTCTGTCAGAAATCTTGTGAGGAGCTCCTGGTCGTGGCTGGTTTATGGTAAAATGATGTTCTTTCCACTTCCAAATGATGGCTCCAACAGTGCTCACTGGAACATTCAGCACTTTAGAAATGAACCTGCAACCAGTAGATAGATAGATGGATAGATGTACTTTGTTGATCCCAAACTGGGAAATTACAGTGCAATAGCAGCATGACACAGACAACCCAACCAGCAGAAAAATACACAGCATAATAGAAGAGTTACCCAGGGCAGTAAAGTAAAAATGGTTAGCTTTATATACAACATAGGCTACTACTAGGTTAAAGCGTACCTCTGGTGGTCGTGAAAAAAAAGATATTATATTGAGCCCCTGTCTCACGTTCTAGTTCATGTTTAAGCTGAAATTCACGTTCAAAGCAATTTGATATAAATCCATTGCTGATGTGCTGGTTCAGCTATGTCAGCAAAACATGGGTACAGCCATACTAGCGGCTACATGGACTTCCCGGACGCTTCCTGTGACGTAATTTCGTGGCTACCGCGATCTGGATCAGTATTGGCTGAGCCTCGAGTACCCGGATGTGCAGCGGCTTTGGGGATATTCAAATTCAAATTCAGACGTTTATTTCAAACTCAGGGTTCATATTAAATGCAGAACTAAAACGAGTAGAAAATAAGTAAATAAATGCTTAAATTCAGCGGGCTGTCTTTTCTGATCTGTGCTCATAAAGGCCGATGATTCTAAAACTATGCGATCTGAGTACCCGGATGTGCAGCGGCTTCGGGGATATTCAAATTCAAACGTTTATTTCAAACTCAGGGTTCATATTAAATGCAGAACTGAAACGAGTAGAAAATAAATAAATAAATGCTTAAATTCAGCAGGCCGTCTTTTCTGATCTGAGCTCGTAAAGGCCGATGATTCTAAAACTATGTGATCTGAGTACCTGGATGTGCAGCGGCTTCGGGGATATTCAAATTCAAACATTTATTTCAAACTCAGGGTTCATATTAAATGCAGAACTGAAACGAGTAGAAAATAAATAAATAAATGCTTAAATTCAGCGGCTTGACTCATCTGATACGAGCTCGTAACTGCCACAACACGGAAGATGATTCTAAAACTATATACAGAGCAGCAGACACTCGGTGCTCTTGTAAAAACAAAAACATACAATGCGATATGGATATCGCAACATGGCGGAATGTAAAGCCTTTGGATGTCTGAATAATAAGCGAAAAAAACAAAGAAACACTTTTTTTGTGTACCCAAACCCAGCTCACCTTGTCAGAAGATCGGAGCGGAAACAGGGCACAGACGAATAATTTCAGATGAAATTGCGTTGTGTGTGAGGACCACTTCGTCACTTTAACCCTCAGAAGACCTTTCTGGCTCAAACATGTAGCCATGTCGCCCGAATTCTTCCGCACAGTCAGAAAATTCGGCCATAATAGAACAAAAACAACGGACAACAGCACCGTAATCGCAGGGAAACGCTGATTATTGTCTTTTCATATCCACGAAGTGACGTCACATCCGCAAGTGTCATGGCTGCGCCCACAGTTTTCATTGGCTGCCCATGGCCAAGGTCCTATTTGAATATATGTCTGGTGGTATATGGCTGGCAAGAATTATTTACCAAAATAAGAAATACTTTTTCATAATGTTTTCAAGTTAAATGCGTCTTCACGACCACCAGAGGTACGCTTTAAATAGATGATGATCCTTATTGTCATCGTAATTGCAAGTTCAATACGGTAGTGCAGGTGCAGACAGTGACAGATTGGACACATGAACAATATTGAACAATATTTCAATAACAGACAGCAGCAGGTATGGCATTTTGGGTGGTGCGGTGGCGCAGTGGTTAGCACTGCGGCAGCACAGCAACTCACCCTTGGCCATGGGACCCCTGGTTCGATCCCAGCCCCTGACCAGCAGTGATCTGTGTGGAGTTTGCATGTTCTCCCCGTATCTGTGTGGGTTTACTCTGGGATTTCTCCGGTTTCCTCCCACAGGCCAAAAACATGCAGGTTAGGTTAATTGAAGACTCTAATAGTGGCCCTAGGTGTGAATGTGTGTGTGAATGGTAAAGGGATAGCGCCGTACCGTGGCTGCTTCATCCATTCAGGTGAATGCTCTCAATTTCCCCTCTGGGGATCAATAAAGTATACAAAATCAAAACAAAAATTGTGCAAATGGTTGCAGTAAGGTGCAGAGACATAGAGCAGCAACAGATGTATTACTGTTGATGTGCCAAGTCTTTCTGCACCAACAGCTGAGGTAGTTATTGTGTGGGGCAATGTGTTATGGTCCCGGGGTGGGGTGGGGGGTTAGCAGTCTTGTGGAGTGGGCCCGGAGGCTCCGGTAACTTTTCCCCGAGGGCAGGTGGCTGAAAAGGGAGTGTGAGGGGTGGGAGGTGTTGCCTGCAATGTTGATGGCTCTGTGGGTGAGGCGGGTGTGGTAGATGTCCAGGGGGATGGGGGTGCAGATGGGCACCAATGATCTTGCTGGCTGCTTTCACTGCGCATTGTAGTGTCTTCTTGCAGGAAGCGGTGCAGCTTCCGTACCACACTGTGATGCAGCTGGTGAGGACGCTCTCAAAGGTGCCCCAGTAGAATGAGCAAACTGCAAACTCTCCACATTGTCACAGCTGTAGTTATTCAAAGTTGTGGGGGGGGGGGCAGGTATTTGCCTGCCTTTCTGGCCGGCACGCAGCACCTCGACCTTTAACTAGTAGATAAGTTTTTCTTCTTTATTATGCACTTTTGCCTTTTAAGTTTGACTTAATTGTTTTTCTTTTTCTTGCAAATGTTCTTTTTCCTCTTATCTTGGAAACATTTTCCATATGAATTTGCCATTTCTGAATGTTTTTCCTCATTTCATGGTTAATATTATTTTTACAAATAAATTTGGAACTCTGTTCTTATAAATCTTTTCCCTCACAGTTAATATTTTTCTTTTGCATTTTTTTAAAGTTTTCTTGCAATTTTATTCTTTCAAATCTTGAAAGAATAAAATTTTCTCCTTTATTCTTCAAATTTCTGACATTATTCTGGGTTTTGTAGCATTCTTTTCTTTGTGGTTTTTGCAGACCTCTGCTCTTGGATTGTCAAATTCTCGGCTAAAAGCGGCTGTGGTTTAATTGTGCGCCGTGAATGCCCAGTTTCCGTTTAAAGATGTTGCAGTTCCATGAATCTATTCTCAAAGACTTTGGTTTGATGATGAAAAATGTGTTTTATTTTTTCATGTATTAGTGATGGAACGAATCCCTGCTTTCACCAAAGTCAAATATGTTTTCACATCTGGAGAATTAAAGACAATATCCCATTAAAATAGTCTTTGAGCTTTGAGACCATAGAGAGAAGCTTCAAAAACTGTAAGCTTAGAATATACAGAAAGAAAAATCAATGAATTTTTGAAAGACAACCTTTGATATTTTCAACCACATAAGATACTTCCTATGCACATTTTCTCCAGGGCTGTTGCTTATAGTCTGAGTTTCAATGAGTGTCAAACAAACTAGTATCTCAACATCTGGTGAAATAAACGTCTTATCTAAAGTCGGAAGAAAGCAAACTGCAAATACAGTCTACAAGTTTGGCTTGTGTTTAATGCCAATGGTGTATTAGCGTCCGTAAGCTCAGAACAAAGGTGGAAAACAAAGTTAACAGTAGGAGGTGCAAAATTTGTGCAAAATGTCAGTGATAAACACATCGTATCTCTTGTATTTAATCCCTTAAAAACTAGAAATGCCAAAATGATAAGTATAGATTTATAGAAGTTGACGTATCTGGAGGCTATCTGAGGGCCTGTGGAGATTTTTAATCGGCGGATGAATAATCCAAAATCTTGACACATATCTTTTTCACAGTCATTGATGGTAAAACTTGAATCTTTTCAAAGAGATTCTGCATAATTATTTAAACGATCTTTAGGAAAAAGTCAAGATTTTTAATACAAAAAGGTTTATGAGTTCTGTTTTCTGAATGTTACTGATGTCTGAACAGGAGGGGAGAAAACAAGGACCTTTTTTTGTTTTGTAACTGATTGAATAACTGTTGCATTTCATCTGAAGTGCCTTTGATGGGCCTTTTGTTAAAAATATATGAGCTGCTGTGGAAAAAAAAAGCTTTTGATTGGACTATTTGTCATACACAGTGCTGTGAAAGTTCCTGATTTCTTTTATTTTTGCATATTTGTCACTCTTCAATGTTTCAGATCATCAAACAAACTTTAATATTAGGTAAAGATAATTTAAGTAAATAGAAAATGCAGTTTTTAAATGATGAGTTAATTTATTAAGGGGAAATGGCTATCCAAAACACCCAGGCCTTATAACCGCCAGACCTGTTGAATCAAGAAATCACTTACATAGAACCCTTCTGACAAAGTGAAGTAGGCTAAAAGATCTCGAAAAGCAACAGATCATGCTGTGATCTGAAGAATTTCAAGAACCAATGAGAAACAAAAATCCACAACATTATCGAATGAACTGCAGGCCTCACTTCCCTCAGTTTGGACACTGGTCCATGGTTTCCTCCCACATGCCAAAAACATGCATGTTAGGTTAATTGGCTGTTCTAAATTGTCCCTAGATATTTGTTTCCTATAGGCCCTTAGAATAGAGGGTTAGTATTAATGAAAGCGCTTTGAGTGGTCTTTGTGACTAGAAAAGCGCTATATAAGTGCAGGTTAGTTAGTTAGTTAGTTCAACAGTCAGACAGAGACTTGGCAAAAATGGCATCCATGAGAGAGGTTCAAGGCAAAAACCACTGCTGACCAAAAAGAACACAAAGGCTCATCTGACATTTCACAACATTTTATAAAAAGATCACCATACCAACAGTCAAATATGGTGGTGGTAATGTGATGTTGGGGGCTCCTTTGCTGCTTCAGAACCCTGGTGGACTTATCGTAATAGATGGAACCCTGAATTCTGCTCTCTACCAGAAAATCCTGAAGGAGAATGTCGAGCCATCGAGTCGTGACCTCAAGAATTTAAGCAATTCTTCAAGGAAGAGTGGGCCAAAATTCCTCAACAGCGATGTAAAATTAAATTAAAATTAAATTAAATCACCCTTTATTGTCATTCAACTGTACAACCAATCATGTACAGTAGAACGAGATTGTGTTTTACCTATCTACTGTGTTAATCACACACACCCCAAGTGTAGAATCAGAGGGCCGCTGCCATGCAAGGCGCCGCCACAAATTTCCCTCCTCCATTCCATTTTTGCTGAGCACCAAGCTGGACGGCAGGAAGTTCCACTTTTATATGGTCTTTGGCATGACCCAGCCGGGATTTGAACCCCAGCCTTCTGGGTGTGGGGCGGATGCTCTACCAACTGAGCCACCACTCCGGTAAAAGACTCATTGCCAGTTATTGCAAATGCTTGATTGTAGTTGTTGCTGCCAATGGTGGCACAACCAGTTATTAGGTTTGGGGGCAATTAACTTTTCAGGTTAGGATAGCTTCTTTCCCTTAGTAAATGGAATTTTCTTTTAAAGACAGCATTTTGTATTTACTTTCGGTGTCTTCATATAATATTAAAACACGTTTGATCTGAAACATTTAAGTGTGACAAACATGCAAAAATATAAGAAATCAGGAAGAAGGCAAACACTTTTTCACTGCACTGTATACTGGAAGCTGGTGCACTCAAAACTTGGTTAACAAGTAAGATGTTTTGCATTGATTTAAGGTTGCAAAATCGTGCCATTTTTCCTACAGAGCTTGAGGAATTGTCAAAGTTTCTCAAAATTTTTTTGAAAAGCAAGACAGTTTTGCTCTACTCATACTGACTTCATGTGACTCGGTTCCAACAATAATTTCAGAATGTGAATAGGCATATTATAGGTTTTTTTAGAATTAACAAAAAAGAAAAAAAAAAGATTATAGAGAATTATTAGTGAAAGGCAACCTTTTAGCTTTAACTTTTTTTTATTGTATTTCACACACTGCTGCTGATGATCTCCAAACTTGCAGTAACACTCTATTATTGTACAGGCCCACACAGTCTATTCAGGCTCATATCTGTAGAAGAGTTGCTATCTTTTCTTCTTAAGAGCTGTCCTTTTTTTTGGACAAAAATTGTTAAGAAAGGCTTCATAGTCATGGGTCCTATTAATGCAGTCTTAACTTTAAAAAAATGTTTGGGCAATTAAGAAGAATTTAAAGTGTATAAATCTTCTAACTTTGACCTCATTTATCTACACATTCTCTATGCAGCTTTTGTGTCGTTTCTGAACACTTGTCATTGCCAGTATCTTTAATACTTTTAAAACGACACATTCCTCAACTCTCTGTGATGTTTATACTTGAGTTGACAAATAAAAAAATGAATGAACAAAAATGGAAGGTAAAAGGAGCTTCAGATGGCATTACTTTAGCAAGGTTAGTGAAGAAACAAGCTCAGAATACCAACTTGTGACTACAGTTGCAACCATTTTATGCATCATATTATGTCATGTTTTTATTAATGCATGTCCATGTATTCTAGTATGTACCCTACATCCTTGGGTATTATGCAAAATTTGGTAGCAGACTGGTTAGTTTTCTATCCCTTAAAAATCTTACTAGAAGTAATTACAGCTGACTGATGGGTTGATGACTTACATTTACTCATTAGCAAAATGCTAGCTAGGATGAGCTGTATATCTCTTGCTTAATAATAATATACTAATATGCTTATGATTGTTTAAAGGGATCACTGACTGAAAAAATGTGTTTTTGTAGGTTTTAAACTTCTGAAAGTGTCTACTGGTCAGGTGATTATTGAAAAAAATATCAAAATACTCACAATAATGTTGCATAAACTCCCAGCGAGTTTTTGACCAAAGTTTTCCGGGTGTTTACATACATTACGGGGCATTCTTGCAACACGCGCAAGACAAAATTAAAAAACTTTTGCAATCACAACAGTGCCACAATGGCTGCCCAACACTCACATGACAGATATCCGTGCCAATTGCACAATCTCTACCTTATGATTACGGGGCGTCTCTCCATTCCAGTGATCACTTTATCTGATGCCAAACTCATATACTGTATATAATACGATTACACATGCCTGGAAACCACAACAAACAATAGAATAATGACGTTTTCACTCCTTGCCCACTGCAGCTTCTGTCCCACCAGAGTAATGCACAGGAGCGCACATGTAAAATGACCTTAACACAGTACAAACACATGTATACAATAAACATGCCTGTAATCACGAGAAACGACAGTAAAAGCATATATAAGCACTTGCCCACTGCAGCTCTGATG
Organism: Pholidichthys leucotaenia; assembly: GCA_020510985.1. Classification (NCBI taxonomy): domain Eukaryota; kingdom Metazoa; phylum Chordata; class Actinopteri; order Cichliformes; family Pholidichthyidae; genus Pholidichthys; species Pholidichthys leucotaenia. The sequence continues at coordinate 211,451,646 of CM035844.1, forward strand.
CAGGAAACAGACCAGGAATTAGCCTGATGCCACAAACTTATGGCTATCAAAGAGACTCATAATAATGACTTTACATTTTTCTCAACATCAGCAAATAACAAGCAGATACAGTATATAAACAGCATGACAACGGATAGACTGAAAATGATACTCACATCTCCAACCAGGGTATCATTCAAAAAGCGAGGGGGTAACAGGCACCACAGTATCAGACTCCAGACAGTGATTTGGTGTAATAATAAACCCCTACTGCCAGACATTCCACCTCTCCAGTCAGTCACAGCTGCTGCAGGTGCTTGTCTCCAATCAGTTGGAATTTAGTTTCATAGGTCCCCAACCCATTGCAAAGTTGTATAACTTTTCTCGCACTTTCGGACTCGCAGAAACTAAACTGAGTAGTGTTTGAGACAAGGTCGAGGTAGGTTTGAGACACCTGTGATGACTCTGAGACTGTTTTGAGAGAAAAGCTGTCTCACAAATGTTCAAAATTTCTGCGAGACGAGGGCGAGACCCTGCGACTCAGGAGAGGAAAATGAGAACTGCTGAGAATGTTTGGAGATATTTTGGAAACTCCCTCGAGAATGCTGTTCTCCAACTAGTCTCAAGCTGTCACAGTCCAGTGAAATATTACCCTTGGACATTATTTTGAGTGGAAGCTAATATCAGCTAGCTGCCTTACAGCTAGCAGTTTAGCCATTCATTCGCAAATATTTCTGTGCTTATTGTACTCCAGGAACTGAATCTAGTCTAAGATTTAAATGTATATATAAAACAGGCCATTTTCAGAAAGGCTGGGAAAATAATATTAAAAAATTCTGCAATGATTAAATAATTAAAGAAAATTTGAGCAAAATATGTCACAAACATTTCATTGAGATATGTGTGAGCTGTTAAAATGCAGGAAAAAGCACAATCAGTGGCCCCTTTAAAGTTTTCAGAGTTGATTGGCTCTAAATAGCTAGAGTAATAATGAAAGTATGCAAGTTTAGGGTGCTTTCACACCTAAATTTGTTTAATTTGGTCCGAATCAGTTGACAAGTTTGTTGCTTTGTGTCATTTTCTCCTTGGTTCTGTCCCCTTTCACACAGGCAGAAATTCAAGCAGACCAAACTGCGTCACGTTAAATCCCGTGAGACTTAAGTCAGAACGTTCTCTGTTCTTATTGGTCAGATTTTTTTGCAGCGAGAACAGGAAAGGTAAATACAGGAAGTAGCATGACTACTGTATATTTATGCATTTCTGGGAAGAAAATAATACAAATCGTAGCGTAATCTATGGGGGTTTTCATCGCCCTGGTTATTGCTTATTACATACTGTACATGCATATGAACCCCCCCCCCCCTTATTTCTGGCATGATTCTGGCAGCAATGATGACATCACAGCTCAGATCAGGTTCACGGCACTTTACTGAATAAAACATTGCCCCGTGTGACCAACACCGTCGTACAGCTCCACCACACAGACGGCAGCAAAAGGGGATTACTCAACATTTTTCTATTACATTGTGATCGTATAGTTTTATGACAATATTAGCGTTGTGCTTTTGACAAACTGTTTTTCTTTTACCGTGAACCTGTATTATTAATATGAAAAATAACAACATAGTGAAATGAACAATAAACATGTAAAATACCAAAAATAAAATAAATTTCCATAACGCAAAAAATAAAACATTTATACCAGGGCTAAAATAAAATAATCACAAATAAATAATAGCCTTAAATATCCCTTGACACACAACATACGTACCTGAATAAAAACAGAAGCATACTTTGCCCCGTGCGACCAACACCGTCATACAGCTCCTACACACAAGAAATGGCAGGTTGACACGCATACACCAATCCGTTGATTGCGCAACACCTCGTGGCTCTTAAGCGCGCACTAGCAGCTGACAGGCTAGTGGCTAACGGGCTAACAGCTAACAAGCTAGAAAGTTTTTCATTAACTCAAAGCGTAAGATTGAGAGCACAAATTAACTCGGCCAAAGGCTTAAAACATGGAAATATTGTTCCTGTCATTCCCTGTAAACGTCAGTCAAGCCTGAACAACGATTAAACAGATTAATTCACCGAGTTCTCGCAGAGCTGTATGAGATACATACCACCACACAGAGAGACGGCAGCAAAAGGGGAGTACTGCTGGCTTCCAGTGGCATACAAAGAGATCCGGTCACCACACGAAGGCGCCGCTTCATCAAAATATAAAATAAATGAAAATAATTTTAAAAACTAGCCTGACAAAGACAACTAAAATTAATCCTCCAGAACCGTGACGTGCTCAGCCACAGATATTTTCAAAGATCTATCAGGTATGTACAGTGACATAAAATGCGTTACAGTTTACTGCTGGTCCTGTTTTAGTGCGGTTGCTTTCTCACCTGCAGGACCACACTAGATTTTGCCATTTGATTCGAACCGAGACCGCCTCATTCAGGAGGTCTTGGTACAGTTGTTTTGGTACGTACTTGAGTGCAATTACAGTGTTCTCACCAGACAAAACGAACCGCACTAACAGAGAAAAAGAACTTGAGTTCGATTGAAACGAACTAAAGCCTGCAGGTGTAAAAGCACCCTTAGACACAGCACTGGCTCCAACCAGTCTAGTCTGGCGGTAAGCTAGCTTAGCAATTATTAGTGCTAGTGATCAACACTGGGGGGAAGTTAGCATTAAAGTCAGAATGGAAATTTATCAATGTATGGACTTTTTTGAAGATCACATCACCAAATAGTGCTAGCCTAACCTGTAACTTGAATTGCAAACTCGTGTAGCATCATGTCTTGTTTAGTTTTGAAAGGTCTTGCGCTGACCCCCTATTTCCAAAGATTTTATCACCCTTTTTGAACTAGCAACTGGACAATTTTTGGAGTGCTGGAAAATAGCAGGTAACTGTAGCTTTCAGGTATGCAGATATTGCTAAAATCACCGGAGTGGTGGCCCAGAAGTAGAGCGTCCGCCCCACAACCGGGAGGCCAGGGTTCAAATCTCGGCCGGGTCATACCAAAGACCACGTAAAAGTGGGACTTCCTGCTGTCCAGCTTGGTGCTCAGCAATAATGGAATGGAGGAGGGAAAACGTTGTGGTTATTCAGCCACGGGAGGGGGTCACAAGCCAGTGTACTCCCTGCACTGGTCCCAAGCCTGGATAAAATGGGCAGGGTATCCAGCGTAAAAACTCAAGCTTCAGCTGTAAGGATATGGCAGATATATCGATGTCTGCAGTAACAACAACTCGTCTAACCCACTAGTAGTGGAAAAAACGTACGTTAAACGAATTAAAAAAAAATTGAGTGTGGGAGGTTTTTATTTTCTTCAGTAGCTAATGTGATCTATAGTGATGACAGCTCATTTAGATACTCCTGGACATGTTAAACTTATGTGTAACGACAGTTTTCTTTATTCTATACAACAATAGCCAAGCCAACAACAGCTAAGCCTCTGGCGCTAAGCTACCTGTTGCAATATCTGCCTGGTTTTAAGTCTAATTTAACTTTTAAATAAATACACAGTTAAAATGCAAACATTTTCTCAGTGGAAGGCCCAACTGTGCAAGTTGCACATATATCATTTTGTAACTCTTTTTTTTTTTTAAACACGGCTTTAGGAAGGATTTTTCTGTAGCGAGAGTGTGAAGAGTTATAGCGTAGCGTGAAGCTTCCTCTCAGTTAGGAGGATATGTTGATGGATGTTTCCCTTCCAAACAGTCCAGCCAATTTCTAACAACACCTGACAACCACTTCGTCCCCCCCCCCCCCAACACACACACAGGCGCAGCAGTTTGGGTTTCTTCTCCTTCCTTCTCTCCCCCCCCCCCCTTCCGACAAGCTGCATATGCTGTAAGTGATAGCTCCATTTTACGGAGCGGCTGCTCTGTTCCCCTCCGTCAATACAACTAGGTCAGATGTTCGCTATTGGCATGTGGGTATTCTTCAGACTGAGGGATGCCGGGCTGACTGACAGCTGTGACAGCGAGCTGAAGCTGTGGGAGGATTGTGCGCTACGTTAATTTGGGGCAGCTGAAAGCGTGCAGTCACAGAGATTATTGCATGAAACCCAGTCGTGAATTACACCCTCGTGTGCGACAAAAAATGTCTCCTGCAGGAGCGTTGGGCAATCTTCTCCACATGGATGAGTGTGTTTATGTGATTCGTCCTGGTTTTGAGATTGTGTTCACTTTATACCCTGCATATTAGAAAGCTGTGAATTGATTAATCACAGTGTCCATAATTATCTCTTGATTAATTGCATTTTAATTACATATTTGTTATATCTTAAATGTAATACTGAACATGCGATTCAAAATGTCATTTCTTTGTCCGTTTCGGCTCATGTAGGCTTCTTTCCAAAGTTGCTGTCCATGCCCTCCCAATGCCATGTGCAATTTTGTCGTTTTTGGACATCCAAGTGTTAATTTAGCCCAAAAATAGCCATTGAAAATTGGGCCGTGCCTAATGTAGTCAATATTTATCAAAAAAATAGTCATCTTTTCAATGATCTGACAAAGACAACTTTTCATTTTTCACTTTTAAACCAAATCCAGATGTTGTTTAGACAGTTTGGGAAGTCATCTTTTCAACATTTTTAACCATTTTTGTATTTTTTCTATTCATAAAATGAATGCATATTGAACTAGAAAAGCACTCGGAGAGCGCAGACCTCCACCAAGCGCCACAGTTCCCCCCCATACAGTGTTTGTGTGTACGTTTTCAGATTCCTTGACCATGAAAACATATGACTAGCAATTGGATTCACAATGATAGGATTAGTGGTTCAGTAGTTATTGACGAAAATGGCATTTTCCGTAATGGCGGTTTTCTTCTGGACGGTGATCCGGATCACCACCAAAATGTAATCATCTGTAGGATACCCCATTTCTGACAATCTGTGAAAATTTCATGAAAATCTGTCCATAACTTTTTGAGTTATCTTGCTAACAAACAAACAAACAGACAAACAAACAAACAGACAAACAGACAGACAAACCAATGCCGATGATCACATAACCTTCTTGGCGGAGGTAATTAATATTTTTATCATAGCAATTTATAGCATTCTTTTTCAGTTCACTCTAAAGAGGGAATCAATTTCTCTGCAAAGCTACCATTTTAGTATTGTTGTAAAATTTTCCTGTTTTGTTTTGAAACAGTCAGAGAGGAAGTCACTGTTTCTACTTAAGGTAACTTCCCTAATTACCTCAACCCTTAAAAGTACAAACAAACAGAGCAATTCTTAATTGATTTCCAGCACTCCTGACCTTAATGGTAAGTTAGAAGCTTTTTATTTGTTTTATATTGGAGCGTGTGTTTTTCTCTGGTCACTCTGACAGATACTCTCCCTCTTTTCATACATTTGAGCGACCAACCCTAATCAGTAACTCTACATCAGGTGTGCGTGCGTGCGTGCGCGCGCATGTGTGTATGTGTGTGTGTGTGTGTGTGTTAAGTGTGAGTTTGTGTGAATGGGGTCACCCCGAGTACCGGAGGAACAGTTTTAGTGTGGTGTAAATTTAAACACTGAAAAAGAGGACGTACTCTTATTTTATGCTGAGCCAGCTGCTGAGACAAATTAGTCGCCACTGCTGACACCACCTTAGGGAGTGACATGAAACTATCAATTTTTTTTGCATTAATTGCCCCACATTAATCAAAAAGTTAACATGTTTGTATTTAATAACAGTTTAATTATTATTCTCTTTATTACATTAAATAAATTGGTTTATTGTACTTTTAAAAAAGGCTATGATTAAAACTTGGACTCCCGGTCTTCAAAATAAGAATGTGATGAAATCCATCCATCTTCTTCCACTTAATCCTTTTCGGGTCGTGGGGGGCTGGAGCCTATCCCAGCATCTTTGGGTGAGAGGCAGGGTACACCCTGGACAGATCGCCAGTCTGTCGCAGGGCCAACACAGAGAGACAGACAACCATTCACTCTCACATTCATACCTAAGGACAATTTAGAATCCCCATTTGATGCCAGTTAACCTAACTTGCATGTTTTTGGCATGTGGGAGGAAACCGGAGAAACCCCGGAGTAAACCCACGCAGACACGGGAAAACATGCAGGCTCCACACAGATCACTGTTGGTCGGGGGTTGGGATCAAACCCGGGATCCCCCGGCTAAGGGTGAGTTGCTGTGCTGTCGCGGTGCTAACCACTCCGCCACCGCGCTGTGATGAAATCTTCTCTCTTTATTCATTAGGTTTAAATATAACTTTTGAGGATTTTCTTTCAGGTGCTAGGTGCCAATTCACTTATAAAACCCTAAAGATGATCAGATAAAATTATCTTTAAATTTGTATTCAACACTTGGAACTTTCTGTATCTGACTGAGTCACACAGAGACACTTAAATCTGAACAGTGGCTGGCGACTCCCCCCGCCACTGGATTGTGCTGAGAAGAGGTTGTGCTGCATTAGCATATAAACTGCTCATTTGAGCTGACCCTGCCGGGGCTCATACTTCTCTTTTTTCAGATTATTTCAGCATTTATACCAATGATCACAGCCCACTGTGAGACTGAGATAAAGACATTTAACTACACAAAATGGATTTTCCTTAAAGAAGTGGGCCCATATACTGTATTACTTGATAAAACTTTAAATATAAACTTTCACATGTTCAGCATTATCTTTGCGATGACTGCCCGTGTGTTCATTTTTTAAATCGTGCAAGCATAACTCATTATAAAGTCACCATTCATCCCCGTTAAAGTACCGCTCCGATGGGAAGGCTGCAACTTATGTGCACTGTTATGCTTCCTTGCCGCTTATGGGCACAGTCTGGTGACTCTTGTGATAACACTCAAAACTCAAATCATCCACTAAACAGATGCCTTCAAAGGTGTTCCTGTCTCCCGTGATGAAATTAGGGTGGAACTGAGGATCGCTCAGCGTCGGTCCATCTGTTAGGCACAATATGCCACATGCACAGCCGAAGCACAAGTTTGAAAGATGATGCAAGTCGTGCTTTTCTTGAAATAATAAAATGATGCTTTGATTGGTGGAACATTAGAAGTGACAATTGTTTAATGATATTTTTTCACTCATCTGTTTTCCCAAGATGTTCACTCAGTTGATGGCATACATACAGCGTGCACATCAGAGCAAGATGGCATATTGCTGCTCTTGACTCTTGTTTTAGGAGGGAAAGGGATAATGTTAAGCACATTTCGTGTATCATGGACGAAAAAGTTTCAGTTATTGCACAAAATCAAGCTCAGCCCACAATTTTAGTAGTTTGTGTAATGGGTAAAAGCTGGTTTAGCCTGCGTACAGTTATTAGGCATTGGAAGCGGGGTCAGTTCAGATCCCCTTGGTGTCTTTTTTCACCACCATGTGTTCAGTTCACTTTCACCTTGGTGATTTATTTTTTTTAATCACTGTAAATGCTGTAAAATCTCCATCCTGTATCCTAGCAACAGCTTAGCCTGCCTTTCACAGTGCCACATCAGCTTTTTTGAAATGAAACTCTCTACTAACTACATATACTGCAACAAACTGGTAAGAAAACATGCATCCCTCAAAACTTTTGCTTTAAAATAGCTCATTGACTGAAAATGGTGTTTCTGTAGGTTTTAATTTTTTGATATGCATCTGTTGGTCACATGATTACTGAAAAATTATCAAAACACACTTCTTTTAAAAAAGACTTTATTTTTGCCTCCGATTAACCTTTTTAACTCTTCCAGGTTTCTTCCTCTATGTCAGGAAAAGGTCAAGCACAGCCTTGATACCCACCCCCTGCTCTATTATTGGCCAGCCTAGCTGTCTGTCAGCAAACGTGTGCTAAGCCCAAGCTTCAGAGCTAATAGTGCTGCTAGGAGTTAGCTTAACAAGCACAGTTCATATTGTTATTTTCTTTAGATTTCAGTCACCCTAATAGACATCACTTTTGCCACCTGATTCACTAATCCACAGTCCATAATATATTTCATATCATCCTGGCTTATTTTGTTATATTTTCAGTGTGATGCTACATTAGACTGTAAGCATTGTTTCCTCTAGTCAAGACTGAAGGTGGCTAGCTGAAGCTACAAGTTTTGCTACTCATTCACAAATGTTTCTGTGCTTATTGTACTCCAGGGACTGGTCATATCCTATCAAGTACTAAAACAACACACCCCTGTTCACCATTGGTGCATTACTATGCGGTAGTGTGTCAAGGTGTGTGTGTGTCATCAATGTGTCACCATGTTTTCTCAACTTTTAATTTGTCAGAATTTTGAGAAAAGGCTTTGTTGTTAAGATGACCCCGGATTTCCACTGAGTCCAGATGGACAGACAGCCATCACATCATGCTTCCTTGACATTATCACATAATCGTGATTGGTCCTCCTCAGTCTATCTTGGTCTCTCTTGAGCCCTGGTATTTTAATATAATTCTCGTGTGATCTCGTCATGCCAACCTTTTTTCTCACATCCGTATCACTTCAAAACCAAGTGTAGCCACTGGGGACGCAAGGCTGGGACTGGACTGTATCCACAATGGATCGCAACTGTAGTCAACAGAAATTTTGGGTAAGCCATGATTCACTCACTTTAATCCCACAAGCTCCAAGGCAACAGCACCTATGGTGCTTTCTTTTCATTCATTCTTTAAGACAAATTTACATTATTTGGCTCAGGTTCATTATCTAAGTAAGGCGTTAGCCAGCTAACATTAGCAATACATGGAGCTATAACCGCTTCAACTCTTCAAGGAAGGCTTTTCACAAGGTTTAGGAGTGTGTTTATGAGAATTTTTAACCATTCTTCCAGAAGTGCATTTGTGAGGTCAGGTACTGAAGTTGGGCGAGAAGGCCTGACTCACAGTCTCCGCACTACTTCATCCCAAAGGTGTTCTATTGGGTTGATCTACCAGTGCTTTGTGACTAAATAATGGAGCACAAATCAGCTTTAATTTAGTCTCTCCCCTCCATCAAAGAGCAACCACAGCTGCCACTGCTGTGGGAGCTCCGTGTAAAGCTCACCAACTCTCACTCGGATAGTGTCCTGTTAGGAACAAATCTGCTAATAATGCTGGACTAGCAGAACATCCATCGGAGTGATGTGGAGCAGCAATTGCTTTAGCTTCACATCATGCCACTGGATGAAAACTAGACTAATGTTCCATCTATCTGCATTTTTACCTCCGCCAGGCCGAAAGGCCAGGAGAAGGTAATGTTTTTGCCGGGGTTTGTCTGTGTGTTTGTCTGTTTGTCTGTCTGTCTGTCTGTTTGTCTGTTGGTTAGCAAGATAACTCAAAAACTTTTGGACGGATTTCAATGAAACTTTCAGGCGTTGTTGGAAATGGTACAAGGAAGAACTGATTAAATTTTGGGGATGATCTGCATCACCATCTGCATACAGGAATTTTTTAAAGCATTTTTCCACACTGTGACATATGGCCATTTTCAACATGTGCGCAGGCGCAATGGAGGGTGCTGGGCGTCGTGTCTGACCAACACAAACTCCGCCTTCTTCAACGTTTTAGCCACAAAAGCACACGGAAAACACTGCTGGCCTGGGCCCGCCAGCGTGCGTGTTTTTGCGCCACGCTGCAAAACCTGACACGGCCACCTGTCCGCCGCCCGATTATTTGCCACAAATTCCCCGCCCAGCTATAGGCGCTGCGTAAAAACGATCTCTCTGCTGGGAAAGATTCTAAATTCTGTTTTGCCGCGGAACGCAACCCCAATATAATATAAAACCCACGGCAATCTGTCTAACCAATCTGCATCCGTCAGTGGAGGAGATGGACACACCAACACTTCAATTTATTACCTCCGCCAAGGAGGCAATGCTTTTACAACCGTAAAACGGGGCTATAAGGGACGGCGGGGTAATATGGGACACTTTTCTAAATGTAATTCTGCTTTTTTAATTTTGCTTCCGCCTAGATTTGATGAAGGATTCATGGATATTTGACAATAACAACACAACTCAGCGTCCTGCTCAAAATAAAAAAAGCAGAATTACATTTAAAACATTTCCCAGAAAAGTGTCCCTTATTAACCCGCTGTCCCTTATAGCCCCGTTTTACACTACTGAACCACTAATCCTATCACTATCACATTGCTTGTCATTCATTAATTGTCTGTTTATTGCACTGTCCATGTCAAATAAACAAATAATCATTGTGAATCCAATTGCTACTCATATCTTTTCATGCTCAGGGAATCTGAAAACGTACACACAAACACTGTATGGGGGGAACTGTGCCGCTTGGCGGAGGTCTGCGCTCTCCGAGTGCTTTTCTAGTTATGTATTTTTTTAGTGGTTTTGTCACTGAAGGCAGCATCTGTTTGGACAGAATCTAGAGTCTCTTGTGGCCCTAGACAAAAATTTACAGGGGGCTCCTCCACCCAGCGTTCATCACCATTATATAACCCTAATATAGTACCAGTGTCATTACTGTGACACCCAGGTACTCTACATGGTCACATCACTACCAGCAGAGGCAGGACACACTCAGCTGCTCTAAGCTAAATTAACGACTGTATTATTTGCACTACTTACCACTGTCTTGCTTTTTTTTTCTCCTCTTAATCTTTTTTCTTTCTTTTGTCACTGCCCAATGGATAACTTTGTTCCATTTTGATACAGCCACTTTCACTTGTTTGTTTACATAAGACATGCAGTTTTGCACCAGCCTAACAATGGCATTGCAGACTCTCCACATTGTCCTTGCTGTAGTGATTCAAAGTTGGTCAGCCCTTGGGGGGGGGGGGGGGGGCTTCTGGCCTGGGGCGCCAAGCGGTTTCCTGCCTTTCCTGCCGGCATGCAGCACCTCTGCGTGTAGATATGACTCTTCAGAGCTCTAACATGTCAACCTTGTCAGTGCCCTCTGGAACTGGGGTGTGTTTCAGTGAATTTTGGTGCCCTGCAGGTTGTGAGGTGTGGCTTCCATGTATCCTATCAATGTTCAGTTTTATTGGGATCTGGGAAATTTGAAGCGTCAGACTTTTTGCTGTGCCCTCAAGCTGTTTACATCAGATAGATGTGTGGTATGTGTCAAAGTGATGCCCACATAGAATGCTGTAGAGCCCAGTAGAACATACATATTACAGGGATAATCAATGTTTTTCACTTCGCCTTTGGGTAGTTTGTAGAACATGTAGAACTGTTGCCATTTCATATACAAGAATTTGGAATCATGATGAGACAAAACATCTAATTTAATGATCAAATGATTTCATTCATTTTCTCATATTTAATAAGTAAAAATATACAGCCCCACTGGCTGTCAAAGGGTGCACGATTCATGAAATATACCCTCCAAGACCACCATAGATGTTTCCTCTCACTATGTTATAAATAATTTAGACCCTCTGCAGATATTGGCCCTCACTGAAGTGTGGATATTGCTCTTTGGTGTCGTTTTCCTGACGCATGTGACCACCCATGGGGCTCTCACTCCGACATCAGGCAGCGGGGTGTGGTGAGATGATGGTCACAGGACAGCAGGAAGGATGTTTTGTGTCATTCATTTCACCGGCAGCCTCCTGATGAGCCTTTACGCCTCTTTCACTGCTCCGCCTTTTCTCCGTCCTCAGCCTTCGCAGCCTGTATCGTGGTTTTTCGGCTGGACGTGTGGTTTATTTCTGCCATAGACAGCTGCAGCAGGAATGTGATGACCTTAAAAATACTTGTAGGCAAAAATGTTACCTCAAACAAAACGACAGCCACAGCATGAACGCAGACGGGCTTTAGCAGTGGGATTAAGCTCCACTTACGAAAGACGGTCCTGTGGTTAAAATATCACAGCTTTAATCCCCATAGAAACCAATGTGTCCATCAAGTGCTGCAGAGGGTCCTTGTGTTGGAGACCAAATCTCTCTCCGCCTGTCTGAGCCAATGTTGGCTAAAACCCATTAAAACTAAACTTTAGGTGAGAGAAACAGAACGACTTGACACGCATTGTTTTTTGCTTTTTATCCTCCCACCACAGTGATAGGAGTCACATTGTTTATCTGATGTTTTGATGGTGGCAGTGGAATGCAATTATGGTGAAAAGTGTAGCAGACGGCATCTGCTGTAATATGCACGTCTACTCTGATGATCAGAAGCCGCGCTCGTCCCAATCAGAGGCCCGAGGCAGTTAAGATGAGGCTTTTGCTTGTAATAGCATCTGTGTGTCTGCTTTCAATAAGGTGAACACTAACTGCCCGCAGGAGCAAAATTGTTTCAATACAAGAGTGTCAAAAGAACATTTTGTACTCTCTTGTTTTTGTTGTCAGAAGTGCAAAAAAAAAAAAAGATAATTCTTATCTCTGTCTTCTGTTATAGGATTTTTTTAACAATATGTACAAGTTGCAAACTCGTTCCCAGTGACAGTTGGACTCTGCCTGGGCTGCCCTTTGTTATGGGCAGGATTTCTAAGAACAGAGGGTGTCATGTTTGGTGGTCGGGGGATCTCCTCTCTACTGTTTGCAGATAAGGTGATCCTGTTGGCTTCATCGAGCAACGACCTCCAGATCTTGCTGGGATGGTCTGGTACTGAGTGTGAAGAGGCACCTCCAAGTCTGAGTCTGGAAAAGAGTGCACTGTCCTCGGTCCTAGGGTTGGGCAGTTTGACCTTAAATCAGCATCATGGTTAATGGACCTGTTGCACAATGTAGAGGGACGTACTTCATTGCAGTCCTCCCATAGCTCCGGTTCCACTTCCATTATATTTTCCTATTCCCTGGTGCTTTCTCATTGATAAATCAATTTTATCACTTTCACTTGCCATTGTAATACTAGATCAATTTTTCTTTATAACGTTCGTGTTTTGCATTTTGATTGTTTTTGTAGCCATACTGGGCTGTTTAATAGTTCCCCCAGTTAGCTTAGCATAGCACAGCTATCATCTGTGCAGCTAATGTCATCACATTAGCATCACTGTAATTTTCCAGTTTGGGATCAATAAAGCACATCTATCTATCTATCTTGTTTACGTCTGTGCCGTTTCAAAAACCACTGCATGGGCTGTAATAGACCTGCATGATGGACATGTATTTGACATATCAAAGTCTTTACACGAGCTTATTGACATTCATTTGAGTCCATGCAACATTATTAGGAGTTAGTCAACGTTTCACCATCCAACCGATGATCCTGAAGGACAAGTTGCTGTGCGCAGGGGTGGACCAGCACCTGTCATCATGGATCCTGGACTACCTCACTAACTGGCCACAGTTTGTGAGAACCCGGGACTGTATGTCCGACACGATCATCGGTAGCACGGGGGCCCCCCAGGGAACGGTTTTGGCTCCCTTCCTGTTCACTCTTTATACTGCGGAGTTCTCACACAACACAACACACTGCCATCTACAGAAGTTCTCTGACGACTCTGCGATCGTTGGCCTCATCTCCAACGGAGATGAAGCTGAGTACAGAGGACTTATCCAGGACTTCATGGACTGGTGCCATCGGAACTGCCTCCAGATCAACGCGAGGAAAACTAAGGAACTGGTGGTGGACTGCCACAGGCAAGGACAACCCCTCACAGCACCAGTAAATATACAGGGAACATACATCGAGATGGTGACATCCTACAAGTACCTGGGTGTTCATCTGAACAATAAACTAGACTGGTCACACAATACTGACACACTCTACAAGAAGGGACAGCGCAGGCTGTTCCTACTGAGGAGACTCAGGTCTTTTGGTGTACAAGGGGCGCTGCTGAAGACATTCTACGACGCAGTGGTGGCATCAGCCATCACTTTTGGAGTGGTCTGCTGGGGCAGTGGCGTTACAGCAGCCGATAGGAAGAGACTGAACAAACTGATCAAGAAAGCTAGCTCTGTCCTGGGGCAACGCCTTGACCCAGTGGAGGAGATGGGAGAGAGAAGGATGGTGGCTAAACTGTCATCTCTGCTGGAGTCCGAGTCCCACCCTATGCAGGACATACTGAACGCACTGAGGAGCTCATTTAGCAGCAGACTACATCATCCTAGGTGCACAACCGAGAGGTTTCGCAGGTCCTTCCTACCTACGGCTGTCAGACTGTATAACCTAAGCAGGGCTGCTCGCAGAGATAGCAAAAAAACGTGACAACCTAATAGTATTGAATGCAAAAGACGCAATAGACTTACACAAATGGTCCCCTCCAGTATACAACTAGGAAAATACCGGTCGCTACGGAGGGTGACAATATGTATGGGTACATAATCATACCATGTAGGATAACTAAGTAGACGGTTATGCTGTTCATTCCATCTAGCTACAATGCTCCGCACTGTGTGTTTATATATTTATATATTTATATGTACATACACTACCGTTCAAAAGTTTGGGGTCACTTAGAAATTTCCTAATTTTTGAAAGAAAAGCACTTTTTTTCAATGAAGATAACTTTCAACTAATCAGAAATGCACTCTATACATTGCTAATGTGGTAAATGACTATTATAGCTGCAAATGTCTGTTTTTTGGTGCAATATCTACATACGTGTATAGAGGCCCATTTCCAGCAACTATCACTCCAGTGTTCTAATGGTACAATGTGTTTGCTCATTGCGTCAGAAGGCTAATGGATGATTAGAAAACCCTTGTACAATCATGTTAGGTCTGCAATGCTGTAATTGCTGCAAATGGAGGATTCTTTGACGAAAGCAAAGTTTGAAAGAAAAAATTATTATTTCATATACAAATCATTATTTCTAACCTTGTCAATGTCTTGACTATATTTTCTATTCATTTTACAACTCATGGTGATAAATAAGTGTGACTTTTCATGGAAAACACAAAATAATTGTCTGGGTGACCCCAAACTTTTTAACGGTAGTGTATGTATAAATCAGAATCAGAATCAGAATCATACTCGCTGCTCTTGTTTTTTCTTGTCTTCTGATTGTTGCTCTGAGTGTTGCTATCCCTGTGCTGTTGCAATCCTGGAATTTCCCCATTGTGGGACTAATAAAGGCTTATCTTATCTTATCTTTATTACGAGAATAAATAACACATAGTAGCTCAAGTAGGTTCATTTTGTCGTCTTTTTCAATTATTAGTTTTTTGTTTTTGCTTAAATAAGAAATAAGAAAAATAAGTTTTAAATAAGAAATAAGAAAAAACAAAAAATAATAAATAACACACTAGCAACTGGAAGCTAACTAAGCTAATATCAATAACAGTAATGGTAACGTCAATAACCGAAGGATTCTGCGCACACAAAGTAGTATTAAAAGATGTCAGGTAGCAACTGGAAGTCAGACATATGTTTCAGTGAGTTTCACAGGTTTTTTACAACCCATGCAGTGGTTTTGGGAATGGCACAGACATAATAGCTGTGCTATGCTAAACTAACTGGGGGAGCTATTAAACGGTTAAGTGTGGCTACAAAAACAATCAAAATGTGAAACACAAACTTTATAAAGAAAAAATCGATCTGCCCCCACACAATTTCCGATATGTACAATGATAAGTGAAAATGATAAAATTGATTTCTTGACAAGAAAGCACCAGAGAATTAGGAAATCTAATGGAAGGAGAACCGGAGCTGCAGGAGGACCAGAATGCAGACGCAAGTCACTCTACATTGTGCAAGAGGTCCGGTGACCTTTTTTTTCCTCCTTCTTCTCCCTTACAGTTCACTGACAAGGCTCGTAATTAAGCAGGATTACACAAGAGTGTGGTAGCATATCATTACGATGTGGTTATAAATGAGCATAATATAATAAAAAAAGAACAATTGTCATTTCACACACAGATTAGGATAAGCGTGGATGGGTGGGTGGATGGATGGATGGATGGATGGATGGATGGATGGATGGAAAAGCATTTTGTCCCTATACAGTCCCTACACAGCAGATCAAACATACAGTTCATATTGGGGTTACAGAAGTTTCACACATTATCATTCTTTTAGCTTTAATAAAACAATAACCTATTCAGTTTAGATCAAGTTTGTGGCTTTTTTGTAATTACAAAAAAAAAATGCAAACACCAGTAAACTCCCAGCAGTCAAGATAACTGGTAGATGTATGAATGAATGATTATTTTTCACCTTCTGTGGTGCTTTAGTTATGGCATGCAAACACAAAAGCAGGCTGTTCCAAAGAAGGATGTTTAACCGTCTTTGTTAGTCAGTCTAACATCTCTGCTTTGGTTGCCGATGCTATCTTTGATGCAAGTTTTGGTCTAACTGACAGGCCAGTGTATAGTGAAGCAATACGACATGAGAGGGAGTGGTGCAGAGTGTGATGCTGCTTTTATACAAAAGCTTCACAAATCCCATTAGTTGATAGTAATGAGTCAAAGACTTATTTACTCAGTCAGTTGCAATCAAAAGCCTGCCTGTGGGTTCATGTTTAGCTGAGTTTGTGTTTGTTTTTTCTGCAGGAGAGGATGGCCGTCTGGCTCTCAAGGGCAAGGTGACAGTCGGAGACCTCTTTAGAAAAGACTTCAAGGTCCACGACCCAAATGCCAAATGGATAAGCAGTAAGTATCTTAAGCAAACTAAACTGTTTTAATCTCATTTTCTTACACTTCTGTAAGTAATTTTTTTTTTGATCGAGTCTCCTCGGGAACAAGTGTTCCTTTCTATAGCTTATACAGGACAGGGGTCGTCATTCCTCTCTGCCCGCCTTTCCCCGTTCTATTATGCTGAACACCAAGCTAGAAGGCAGAAAGTACAATTTTTACCTGGTCTTTGGTATGACCCAGCCGAGATTTGAACCCCAGCCTCCCGGTTGTGAGGCAGATGCTCTACCAACTAGGCCACCACTCCGGTGGCCTAGTTGGTAGGTAAGTAATTTTTAGTCAAAGTGTCATTTTGTACTTGAAGAAAGTACGTCTTTTTTCCACATTGTCAGTAATCAAGTTTATCCACATAGGCTGAACTACAGGTACATCTCCAAAGATTAGAATATCATGAAAAAGTTTAATATTTTTTGTCACTCATTTCAGAAAGTGAAACCCATCTATTATATAGATTCATTACACAGAGGGTGAAATATTTCAAGTGTTTATTTATTTTAATTTTGATGATTATGGCTTACAGCCCATGAAAACCCCAAATTCACTTTCTCAAAAAATTAGAATGTTACATAAAATTAATTTAAAAAAATAGTTTTTTAATAGAAATGTTGGCTGACTGAAAAGTATGTCCATGTACACACTCAATACTTGGTTGGGGCTCCTTTTGGATTAATTACTGTATCAATGTGGCGTGGCATGGAGGTGATCGGCTTGTGGCACTGCTGAGGTGTCATGAAGGTCAGGTTGCTTTGATAGTGACCTTCAGCTCGTCTGCATTGTTGGGTCTGGTGTCTCTCATCTTCCTCTTGACAATACTCCATAGATTCTCTATGGGGTTTAGGTCAGGAGAGTTTGATGGCCAATCAAACACAGTGATGCCATGGTCATTAAACCAGGTTTTGATACTTTGGGCAGTGTGTGTGTGTATGTGTGTGTGGGGGGGGTGCCAAGTCCTGCTGGAAAGTGAAATCAGCTTCTCCATAAAGCTTGTCAGCAGAGGGAAGAATGAAGTGCTCTAAAATTTCCTGGTAGACGACTGCGCTGACTTTGATCTTGATAAAACACAGTGGACAAACACCAGCAGATGACCTCTGTTCAGATAAAAGTAAGTTTTGCATTTCATTTGGAAATCAAAGTCCCAGAGTCTGGAGAAAGAGTGGAGAGGCACAGAATCTAAGCTGCTTGAGGTTTAGTGTGACGTTTCCACAGTCAGTGATGATTTGAGGAACCATGTTATCAGCTGGTGTTTGTCCACTGTGTTTTATCAAAGCTAAAGTCAGCGCAGTCGTCTACCAGGAAATTTTAGAGCACTTCATGCTTCCCTCTGCTAACAAGCTTTATGGAGAAGCTGATTTTACTTTCCAGCAGGACTTGGCACCTCCACACACTGCCAAAAGTATCAAAACCTGGTTAAATGACCATGGTATCACTGTGTTTGATTGGGCAGCAAACTCTCCTGACCTAAACCCCATAGAGAATCTATGGAGTATTGTCAAGAGGAAGATGAGAGACACCAGACCCAACAATGCAGACAAGCTGAAGGTCACTATCAAAGCAACCTGACCTTCATGACACCTCAGCAGTGCCACAAGCCGATCACCTCCATGCCACGCCACATTGATACAGTAATTAATCCAAAAGGAGCCCCAACCAAGTACTGAGTGTGTACATGGACATACTTTTCAGTCGGCCAACATTTCTATTAAAAAACTATTTTTTAAAATTAATTTTATGTAATATTCTAATTTTTTAAGAAAGTGAATTTGGGGTTTTCATGGGCTGTAAGCCATAATCATCAACATTAAAATAAATAAGTACTTGAAATATATCACTCTCTGTGTAATGAATTTATATAATATATGGGTTTCACTTTCTGAAATGAGTGACAAAAAATGTTGAACTTTTCATGATATTCTAATTTTTTGAGATGTACCTGTATGTCAGTTTACTTCACAGTTAATATTTGGTGGTCAGATAACAAGCAGCAGGACTATAATTTGTCACTTATTTTTGTTTTAATGGATGGATTGGTGTATTTTTGAGCAGGATGGGCTTCCATACAAACGGGAGTGAGACTATTCAGTAGTTCAGGTGATTGGGGCGGACTCAGGTCAGTCCCACCGCTGTCTCGCAAAACAATGTTAAAAAGCACTTCTAACATTAAAAAAACTGAAAGCGTGAATGTGCAAACGTAATTTTCTGAAGAAAGACGTTCCCTGAACAGCACTTTAAAGTACCCGCTGAGCTTTTTCTATGGTTGGAATGACCAGGGGGAGGGAGCTGCTGCAGCAGGAGATGGAGAGGAAACGGAAGGAGAGAAGTAATCTGAATCTCATTATCGGGGTACATTAACATGACAAATTATATTCGATAGACACGATATAGGCATTTTATGTAATGCGTACAGACAAATGTAGCAATACATCAAGTATATTCGGTGTATCGGCAGCGATCTATGAAGAAGGCATCGGTGTGCATTAACATCTGGAGCCAAAGTAGTCTTTGCACCACAAGACCCAACCATGATTTCTGTCTTTGGACTGTGAGAAATAACCTAAGTCTTCTTCTCCTTCTTCGTTTAGCTGCTCCCTTTCGGAGTTTGCCACAGCGGATCACCTCCCTCCATCTCACCCGATCCCTTACATCCACTAATGTCACAGCTGTCTCCATGTCCTCCTTCACAACATCCATTAGTCTTTTCTGTGGACTTCTTTTCCATGAACATTCTTTGTCCGACATAGCCAGTATCCCTCCTCTCCACATGTCCAAACCATCTCAGCCTTGCCTCTCTCACTTTGTCTCCAAACCACTCAACCTGATATAGTCATTTCTAATCCTGGCCCTCTTAGTCACTCCCAATGAATCCCAATGAAAATCTTGATAAAAAATAACTCCAAGGTTCCTCACAGAACTGTTAGGAGATGGAATAATACTGAAACCAAGTGCTTGATTTGGGCAAGTATTTCTAAGGTGTTTTGGGCCAAACTTCAGTCTTATCTGAATTGAATAGTAAGCAATTACAAGTCATCCACGCTCTGATTTCCTTAAGACATCCCTCTAGTTTAGTTAATTGATTACTGTCATCTGTCTTCAATGATAAGTATATATATATACACTACCGTTCAAAAGTTTAGGGTCACCCAGACAATTATTTTGTGTTTTCCATGAAAAGTCACACTTATTTACCACCATGAGTTGTAAAATGAATAGAAAATATAGTCAAGACATTGACAAGGTTAGAAATAATGATTTGTATTTGAAATAATAATTTTTTCCTTCAAACTTTGCTTTCGTCAAAGAATCCTCCATTTGCAGCAATTACAGCATTGCAGACCTAACATGATTGCACAAGGGTTTTCTAATCATCCATTAGCCTTCTGACGCAATGAGCAAACATATTGTACCATTAGAACACTGGAGTGATAGTTGCTGGAAATGGGCCTCTATACACCTATCTACATATTGCACCAAAAACCAGACATTTGCAGCTAGAATAGTCATTTACCACATTAGCAATGTATAGAGTGTATTTCTGATTAGTTTAAAGTTATCTTCATTGAAAAAAAGTGCTTTTCTTTCAAAAATAAGGAAATTTCTAAGTGACCCCAAACTTTTGAACGGTAGTGTGTATATATATATATATATATATAAACAATGGAAATTTATATAATTCTTTCTAATAATATTACCTAAAGGAAGCATATATAAAGTAAAAAGAATAGGACCTAACACAGAGCCCTGTGGCACTCCGTGACTTAGCTTTGAATTTGAAGAAAACTCATTATTGACATGAACAAACTGGAATCTGCTGGATAAATAGGAATGTTAGCATCAGGGAGTTTGCCCGGAAAGTCTCAAGTCTTCTTCTTCTTCCACCTTCATAGCAGCATTGTGTGTCTGGCTCATTCATCAGGCCACATAATTGTTTAACTCTACTGTCACAGAACACACACCGTAACACACATTGATACAGCAAACTTTGGAACTGCTCCACAAATCCTACCGATTGGATACCATCAGGTCTCGATAGAAAACACAAAGACTGCATGGCCTCGCCGATTCACATTTACCCAGGCCCATTCTGTTAGGTAAATCTGCTATTTGCTGAAACGATAAGTGTTGTTTGCACACGTATATTTGTATTCAAGCTTAATGTTTGACTTTCTCTCCCCCTCAATCAATTTATACCGTATGCTTCAATAGCTGCCCAATTACCTGCAACCACAGGCCTCATTTTTCTTTGATCGCTGACAAGCTGCGGATGCCGTCATTGTTACAGTTCATCACCGCCACTTTTCGACGCCCGCGTTTTAAATAGCAGTGACTGTGACGGCCTAAACGCTGATGACGCCTCCAGGAGATAATGAGGTAAAATTCTGTACTTTATTTGAGCATCGAGGTAAAATGGCGACTTGATGCGGCTCCTTCATGCATCTGAGGAGTCTGATCCCAGCTTTGAGGTACGGCTGAAAAATTAATGACATTTTTTTTTTTGTTCCTCCTTCTTCTCTTGTGCCCACTGATGCCATCTCCCTCAATCACAACATCTGAGATTGCTCCTAGAAAGGACGCAGCTGTTAAATCTCTCTTGAATACTCAAATTGCAGTCGCCTCCTCTGATTGGCTGTAATTAGAAAGCTGAAAAGCCCATATTTATTATATTAGTGACAGGAAGATGCCCTTCCCTTGGATCTGGGATGACAAGCTGGAACACATTTGTGTTTGTATTTGGTTGCTTTGTTTGTTTGTTTTTTAGCTGTAGCTGCCCATATGTTCTTAAGGATGAGGTGCCTCTGTTGTGACTGATCCGCCGGTGTTCCCTCACCGTGACCCGAAGCCTGTAAACAAATCGATCACGCTCAACCGAACCCCGGCGAATACCGCAGACTGCCGTAGCGCCGTGCACATCTGGAGGCGAACATCTGTTCCCAAGCTGTGATTAGAAGTGCACTTCTTGATGTAAACATAATGGATGGGTGATGTAACACCGTTATGATTAGTGGGGAATTAATCAGGGTTCCTTTCTGCGCTGCCTTCGTCTGAGAGTGTTAATTTACCCTGCACAAAGGAGCGGAGAGAAAAGGAGCTCTGGTCCCATACACGGCGGCGGCAATCATAGGCGAGCGAGACGAGGCCGCTGTTTCATCTGCTCCTCTTTGTGCTCTCGACGGTCTCACCCTTGATCTTAAGGTATATCGTTAGTTACACATCACACGGGAGGTGAGAAAGACCGAGAAAGAGATCTGTCAGCTAATTATTTTTCTTTTCATTTGTTTTTTTTTTTTCTTCAGCCTGTGTCCATTATTTCAGGGCTTTTACTTTCATTTGCAGTAGTGCCTCTCTTGTTGGAGGCTTGAGAAACCTAATTAAATTCACTTTTATGCTTTTATGCCCGTCTCTTATTCCCATCGTGTTGCTATTGATCAGTTCCCTGGAAACAGACTCAATATAACCACCAGATCCCTTAATAATCACATTTGCCTGTTTTTGCTTCCTTGTGTTCTCCCTTGGTGTTTTCTTGATGATCTTTACACGGGGGCAGAGATTGTTGAGAGATTGTTGAGTGATGAAAAAATGGACAGCTTTCTCAAGGATCTTCCAGTGATCTCCAGGGTCTCCTCAAAGTTGTGACTCAGTCCAAAACACACAAGGATCTCCCAAACATTTACAAAGAAACTATTTTTAGGCTTTGGAGAGATCAAAAATTGGCCCAATCTGTCAGTGGTTACCCATCGATCTCCATGCTGTGTAAAGAGGTCCTAAAGAACTGCTAGGTGTTCAAGGAGGTAGGGTAAGGTGAGTGAGCTTATAGGATTTTACACAGACAGAGATCATTTGATGACCACTGAGAGATCAAAAATTGACCCAATCTCTCAATGATCTACCAAAGCCTCATAAAAGCAGTTTCTGTGTAAATGTTTGGGAGGTTGTTGAACAATTTTCATGGCAGTCTACAGAGATCTTTGAAAGATTGTGAGAGATCACTGGGAGACCAGAAGAGATTGCTGAGGTATCATTGAGTTTGTTGGGAAACCAAAGAAGTGTATATATACCGTATATTTGAAAGGTTTCCAGTGCTCTTCTATCCCCTTTACAGAGGTGTGGAGCTTATTAAGAGATCATTGAAAGATCGTTGGGAGATCTGGCAGTTTTTTCATCTTTAATGATCTTTCTGTGACCGCCAAGATCGCTTAGTGATCTTTCAGTGTTCTCCATGGTCGCCACAGTTGAGAAATTGGTTTGACTCAGTCCAAAACATTCCCTCATTGATCACCAAAGGAAAGCGATCTCTCAACAAACTCTGAATGAATGCTCAAGGAGTACTCAAAATTCTCATTGATCTCTCAATGATCTCTCATCATTCAATGAATGCCAAATTTTTCTACCCTGAAGGTAGAAATGGCTGAGAGATCACCGAGGGATCATTGAGCATTTGAAAGACCAAAAGTGTTCATTAAAAGATTGCTAAGAGGTCATTGGAAGATCACTGGGGGATTGTTGAGATCGTTGAGCGCTCGTTAAGAGATCATTTCCCTCTGGTGATCACTGAGAGTTTGTTTTGGAATGAGTTAAAACTTTGAGAATGGTGGAAATCGTTGAAGATCCTTGAGAGATCATTGAGAGATCTTGGTGATCGCTGAGAGATCATTGAAAGACTGTTTGGTGATCTGGACATTTTGTCATCACTCAGTGATTTCTCAACAATCTCCACCCCTGTGTAAAGGGGGTAAAAGTTTGCACTGGTGTTGTACTCAAGACCAGATCAAGACCAGAGTGTAGAAAGACAAGACTTAAAGGGGTTGAGACCAAGTCAAGACCAAGACCATTGTGAAAGTAGGTCTTGAGCTTGACCTCTTGGTCTTGACCTCCTGGTCTTGGTTTTGTCTGGTCTTGGGACACTCTGGTCTCGACACAATCTGACTACAACACTAGCTGGCACTGTCCTAATATTGGGTGGGAATAGTGATGCTTTCACAGGTCTTCAGGTGGGCACCCTTCTTAATTGACATCGTATTGCTTTACCCTATTTCTCCATTGGCAGTAGGGCTACTTACTTCACCGGGGTCTTTGTTGCTAGGCCCATGACACCTCCAGAGGGCTCAGTGACACCCAGTGTCCCTGGTGCACTCCCCTCTGGTCTCACCCTTTGTTGGTCACTTTCTAGCCCACTTAGGATCTTTCCTTCTCAACCAAACCCACTTGGAGCAGTGTTCTGCAGCTTTCAGGTCGTGCCTTGTTGGCCTTCCTGAAGTCTCACCCTTGACCTCCCATCTTCCTCAGGAGTTTGGTTGTTGACGTAGTTGTTGAAGGTTCTTAGTAAGAGCACTTTGGAGATCGGATCCACACATAAAAGAGGATGAGATGCTAAACCAGGCTGCAAAAAGGTTTAGAGGACAGCAAAATGTCTTTTTCTGGTGTGTTGCTCAGTCAGTCATACAGTGAAATCATTATTCTTTACCTCTGGACTCTTGAAAACTTTTTATTTCCCACTGCAGCGCTTCGAGGGCAGAGCTTTTATATTTTTTTTGTTTAAATGTTGTTTTCCTGTCATCTCTAGTGTGCCAACGCAGTGGGGGTGTCATTGGGCCATTATCAGTCACGACAGGGCTGTGGCTAAACATATTTAAGAGTAGAAATAAAGGCAGAGTGCAGTGGGTGGAAAACATCCATTTCTTTTTATTTTGTTAGTGTTTTTTCACTTTCTGTTTTAACTCAAAATAAAGTTCTTTTTTCAAAACTTTTCTCTTTATCCTTTAAACTGTATTGTAGGAATACTGAGGTGGTAACTACTTACATTTATTCAAGTACATGTACTCATGTAACTTGATCTGTACATTTTTTTTAAAAACTTTATTTTTCCATTTTTTTTCAGTAAATACAACATAACACTGCTGCAAAACAGGTTGACAAAATGGTGTATAGATCTGGGTTACACACAAAAGCAGCAGGAACAATAGCAACTACTAACGCAGGGATAAAACTTGTCAGGTTTAAAGTCAGCGGTGGTGCAGTGGTTAGCACTGTTGCCTTACAGCAACATATAGGAGGTTCCAGGTTCAAATCCCCAGGCTGGCAGGGGTAGGAACCTTTCTGTGTGGAGTTTGCATGTTCTCCCTGTGCTGCGTGGGTTTTCTCCGGGGGCTCCGGTTTCCTCCCACAATCCAAAGACATGCATGTTAGGTTAATTGGTTGTTCTAAATTGTCCCTAGATATCTGTCTCCTATAGGCCCTTAGAATAGAGGGTTAGTACTAGTGAAGCACTTTGAGTGGTCCTTGAGACTAGAAAAGCGCTATATAAGTACAGGTCCCCCTTATAAAGAGGTAAGGAAATACAAAAGGAAGAAAAGAATGATACCCTAATGGTGAGGTCATCCCCTTAACATTGAGTATGTATTTCATTTATCCCAGAGTGTCTCACATTTTTCTTTTTTCAGTCTCAGCCTGAAGGTCAATTGCTCCGTACACTGGATGTCTTTAATTATGGCTACCCATTGCTCAATAGAGAGGGTTTTTTTTTACAAAGCCATCGCCTTGTTATGGCCTTTTTGCTTGCTACCATAAAAATTTTTAAGAGATAACTATCACTTTTAGAAAGGTTTGCATCTATCTTCCCCAGGTAAAAGGATAAACATGTAAATTCAATTGAGTTCAATTCAACTTTATTTATATAGCGCCATTTCACAACAACAGTTATCGCATAGCACTTTCAACTGTAGGGGAAACACCCACAATTGCAGAAAGAACCCAGCAATCAGGGGATCCACTATGAGCAAGTGCTTGGCAACGGTGGAGAGGAAAAACTCCCTTTTAACAGGAAGAAATCTCCAGCAGGACCAGGCTCAGGGAGGGGCAGTCATCTGCTGCGACTGGCTGGGGGGTGAGGGGATAGAGAAGATGAAAAGAACAGACATGTAGAGAGCAAACAGCATGATGGGGACTCAATCTATGGGAGAGAACAAACAGATGTTAATGACCAGCCAAAAAAAAAAATTCATTGAGAGTGAAGAAAGGAGTGAAGCCCAGTGCAATTAGTGGAGGTCCCCCGGCTGTCTAAACCTAATAGCAGCAAAACTAAGGGAGGGTTCAGAAACACATGATCCCTCCCTAATTGTAGGCTATATCAAAAAAGGAAGGTTTTAACCCTATTCTTAAAAACAGAGATTGAGTCTGACTCCCGAATCCAGATTGGCAGCTGGTTCCACAAGAGAGGAGCTTGATAACTGAAGGCTCTGCCCCCCATTGTACTTTTGGAGATTCTAGGTATTACACACGTTGACAAAATTGTTGGTACCCCTCTGTTAATGAAAGAAAAACCCACAATGGTCACAGAAATAACCTGAATCTGACAAAAGTGGTAATAAATAAAAATTCTATGAAAATTAACCAATGAAAATCAGACAATGCTTTTGAATTGTGGTTCAATAGAATTACTTTAACCTGTTGCACTTCGGGATACCGCGGGCGGTCACGTCTCTGCGTCCTAGTGCGCACTGTGCGTCTCAGTGTGCACTGAAAAAAAAAAAAAAAGCTGCATTTCCATTCTTCCGGTACAGACACAGCTGCGAACAGAAAGCCAAAGGAGTGTTTTGATTGGTTTAGATTTGATTGACCTTTCATTCAACTAATAAGAGCCTTGAATTGGGTTTCTGAAACCTTGAAGAACCAATGACTGAAAACCTAGCAAGAAGGACCTGCCTACCAACGACAGTGAATACAACGAGCCAATTGAAGCAGAGAAGTTCGACGATTGCAACGCGTGTGTCCCGTGCGTAAAATCTGTTTTGTGTAAGCCGCTGGGTAACACACCAGTGTGGAGGATACAAATAAGGGTCACCAGTGTGGAGGCAAGGATCAAATAAGTGCAGGCGGACACGGCGAACTAAAGGTTAAAAGGGTGTGTAATAATACCAGTATACTGTATACCACTGTAACACACATGGTATAATACCACTGGGTTTGGGTATAACAGGGTAACACCCACTAACACCTGCGCTCGCCAGATTTTTGTGTGTAACCCTTACTAACACCCACTCACCCTACTCACTTTAGGTGTAGTACCCTTTTTGGTAGTGGTGTGTTATGGCAATGTATTTACCTTAACTTTACTACCTGAGGGAAAAGGGATAATTGGGGCAGGTCAGACCGACTCTGGGTTCGTAGGAGCCTGGGAGGTGCAACAACAGATGACACATACACAGCCGTATATGGAACTTGCAACTATGTATATTATTTTAACAAATGTGTATTATTTACAAATATGTACAATCAAAAAAAGCCCACACACTTGTCACAATAATAAAAAGAAAATAACAATAAAGGTCTCCAAAATATAGTCACAATATTCACAGTTCTTGGTGTATCAGTTCCAGGTGACCAGTGGGGTCACCTCTAGCAGTTTCTAGGACTCAGGCTTCGGCTCGCCATCCAGATTTGGAGATCCACGCTCTGGTCAAACCAGTCCACAGAAAAAAAAAGAAAAAGAACCTGACCTATAAAATAGGTCAGAACAACAGCAAATAAGCTACTGCTCTAAGCTTATTACAAAATATTTCTAATGGTACAACAATAAAATTTTTAAACATCTTTAAACCATGGATGTAATATTCACTACTAAATACATTCAATGGCAAGTGAAATGGATCCTGCTGCTAACCATTACAGCTCTGAACACAACCTCCTTCTGTGTAAATCCTAGTCAGATTTAGCATCGGAGGTTTAGTATGTTAAGCTAGGACAACAATTTATCACCATTTCCGCACTTTAAAACACATAAATCACAGATATAGCTTTCACCATTAAGTACCAATTAATGGCAAGGGAACTGGGACCTTTGCTAACCGTCACAGCCTTGAAAAATAGCTTTTTCTGATGAAAAAGCTAGCCGAATTTAGCATCGGCTGCTAGCGTTTTTAAGCTAGCAGTTAGCACCCACATACACAATGAATAGATAGCACTCACCATGCTAAGTGGCTCGTGCGTCAATGGGGTTCCCGCGCTCAACAGCGTCGACAGCCTTTGGATCCCAATCTTAAAGTTTAATAGACGGGGCATTAGAATTTGGCAATACCGCAATGTCTCATTTCTCATTTTGGTTTAGGCTTACCAATTTCAAGGGTTTTATCCAGGCAAAGGCTGCTACCAGCACGCTAGCGTCGCCATATCACCAAGGATCGTCTCTCTCTCTGGTCTGTGTCTTTCGGCGTCTGGCGCGACTGAGCCAAAAATGCAAGTCATCCCAGACCCAGGGAGAGAGCGCTGAACCCATAGGGGGGCGTGACCCAGCAATGGCACAGCCATTGGTTACTCAAAATATCAACACACAATACTAGGAACTTTATCAGAACCTTCTAGAAAATGTTCCTAACTATTTATGAATATATATTTATTTAAATATTCATATTCAAATTATGTATTCCCATTGTGAAATGGGTGTTTTTCTTTTTAAAAGCAGTATCAATATTTATAATTTAATTCACGTTAAACTATCTACTCCCATTGTGAAATGAATGTCCCCCCTTCTTCTTAAAGCGGTATCGACATTTATAATTTCATCCACGTTTTTAACACTGGGTTACAGGTGCTTTATTCTTCCTCCATCACGAGGCTCACTCAGCACTGTGGCAGCGCGCTGGTGTGAGCCCTGCATCTCTAGAGTGTCAGAATGCGAGTGAGAGTTGTGTGTAATGGTAGCGTTCGCCAGTCTTTTTTTATTACTACTGTTCTTATTTGTTTTGAAAAATCGTTCGCAAAAACCGCCGTCATGGAAGCTGAGATGGTTTGATCGGGTCCCGTGACCAGAACACCGAGTCGTAACAAGCGGACCAGCGTCATGTTCGTCTGACAATGAGGAACAGATGTTCGCCAACGACACTGCTGTTGTGGACAGGTAAGTGTTAAAAGCTAAATTATTCTTTATCACTGAAAATAGTAATAACTAGAAAAGCACTCGGAGAGCGCAGACCTCCGCCAAGCGCCACAGTTCCCCCCATACAGTGTTTGTGTGTACGTTTTCAGATTCCTTGACCATGAAAACATATGACTAGCAATTGGATTGACAATGATAGGATTAGTGGTTCAGTAGTTATTGACGAAAATGGCATTTTCCGTAATGGAGGTTTAGCGCCACAGTTCCCACTATACAGTGTTTGTGTGTACGTTTTCAGATTCCTTGACCATGAAAACATATGACAAGCAATTGGATTGACAATGATAGGATTAGTGGTTTAGTAGTTATTCACGAAAATGGCATTTTGCATAATGGCGGTTTTCTTGTGGACAGTGATGCAGATCACCACCAAAATCTAATCATCTGTAGGGTACCGCATTTCTGACAATCTGTGAAAATTTCATGAAAATCCGTCCATAACTTTTTGAGTTATCTTGCTAACAAACAGGCAGACAAACAAACAGACAAACCAACGCCGATGAAAACATAACCTCCTTGGCGGAGGTAAAAATGACTTTTGACCGATCGGTAATTACAACGGTGCGTCATGGCCACTTGACGGACCGTTTTTTGTGCGCCGAGCTCCTCTGTAGCGGGGGGGGGGGGGAGTTGTCTCTTCATTGCAGATATTTTAGTATAATTTTTAGTGCACTGTAGGTTATTTTTTCTTGTAAAAAAAAAAAAGGCCACAAATTTTTTACGTGGCATGCATCTTTGTGTGTGGGGGGCTTGTTTGTTCATTCATTCATTCATGAATGAATAAACACCCCCCACACACACACACACACACACACAGCCCTGAGTGTCACCTTACATTAGAGCCCAAGATCAAGCTTCTATGTTTCAGCATTCAAAAGTTACAGATGTTTTTCCAAACTGTGCCATTTGGCACAATTTGGCAAAGTTCAAAAATGCCTGGGAACAACCTGAGAAAGAAGCTGCGTAATATATTCATTTTTTGTGGTATTGTTACAAAATTTTGACCTCAGCTAGATAACACTTGGTTCTACATTTCTGTTGCATTTTCCAGCCAGTATCTGACAGCTGTGTGTTATTTGCAAGCATTTGTATCTAAAAAAACACCCAGGCGAACTTTATTTTCTTCAAGTTCAGTATGTTTAGATGACTGTTACTCAGTGGCAGGAGCACTTAGAGAGATTATGACTGTTTTGCCAAAAATTCAAAGTGTTTTCTTTTAAATGAGACCAACCCCATGAAGATGCTGCAAAGGGTTGAAGAACAGCTTTTGATTTATTTTTTTATTATTTTTTTTTTATTACTTATTTTGTACCCATAGGTAGATTTGTTTTGCAGTCTGGTGACAAGCCACCAGCTGCCGGTCGCTGCGTGCGCAAGCGCCCCTTATCCCTAACCTGCATGTTTTTGGCATGTGGGAGGAAACCGGAGAAATCCCGGAGTAAACCCACGCAACACGGGGAGAACATGCAAACTCCACACAGATCACTGTTGGCCGGGGATCGAACCCACGATCTCACGATCCCCGCGATCCCCCGGCCGAGGGTAAACTGTGCTGCCACAGTGCTAACCACTGCGCCACCGTGCACTTTGGGTAAGTTATTTTTAGGCGTTTTTAGGGAAATTGACCGGAGTGCAAGGGGTTAAAAAACAAACTCATGAAGCAGGCCTGGACGAAAATGATAGTACCCCTAGAAAAGATTGAAAATAATGTGACCATAGGGGCATGTTCAACCAAGATGTGTCCTCTAATTAACATCACAGGTGTCTACAAACTTGTAATCAGTCAGTCGGCCTATTTAAAGGGTGTCAAGTAGTCACTGTGCTGTTTGGTGTCATGGTGTGTACCCCACTAAACATGGACCAGAGGAAGCAAAGGAGAGAGTTGTCTCAGGAGATTAGAAAGAAAATTATAGACAAGCATGTTAAAGGTAAAGGCTATAAGACCATCTCCAAGCAGCTTGATGTTCCTGTGACTACAGTTGCACATATTAGTCAGAAATTTAAGATCCACGGGACTGTAGCCAACCTCCCTGGATGTGGCCGCAGGAGGAAACTTGATGAAGAATGGTAACAAAAGAGCCCAGAACAACCTCTAAACACATTCATGGTGAACTGCAAGGTCAAGGTACATCAGTGTCAGATCGCACCATCCATCGTTGTTTGAGTCAAAGTGGACTTCATGGGAGACGACCAAGGAGGACACCACTGTTGAAAACAAATCATAAAAAAGCCAGACTGGAATTTGCCAAACTGCATGTTAACAAGCCACAAAGCTTCTGGGAGAATGTCCTATGGACAGACGAGACAAAACTGGAACTTTTTGGCAAGGCACGTCAGCGCTATGTTCACAGACGCAAAAATGAAGCATACCAAGAAAAGAACACTGTCAATACTGTGAAACATGAAGGAGGTTCTGTTATGTTCTGGGGCTGCATCTGACTGTGCAGGGTACAATGAAATCTCAAGACTATCAAGGTATTCTAGAGAGAAATGTGCTGCCCAGTGTCAGACAGCTTGGTCTCAGTTGCAGGTCATGGGTCTTGCAACAGGATAATGACCCAAAACACACAGTTAAAAACACCCAAGAATGGCTAAGAAGGAAACATTGGACTATTCTAAAGTGGCCTTCTATGAGCCCTGATCTAAATCCTATTGAACATCTGTGGAAGGAGCTGAAACATGCCGTCTGGAGAAGGCATCCTTCAAACCTGAGACAACTGGAGCAGTTTGCTCATGAGGAGTGGGCCAAAATACCTGCTGAGAGGTGCAGAAGTCTCAATGACAGTTACAGAAATTGTTTGATTGCAGTGATTGCCTCAAAAGGTTGTGCAACAAAATACTAAGTTAATCCCTTGCACTCCGGGCAATTTTCCTAAAAATGCCAAAAAAATAACGTGCCCAAAGTAAATCGAAAGCTGTTCTTCAACCCTTTGCAGCATCTTCATGGGGTTGGTCTCATTTAAAAGAAAACACTTTGAATTTTTTGGCAAAAAAAACATAATCTCTCTACGTGCTCCGGCCACTGAGTTATAGTCATCTAAACATACTGAACTTGAAGAAAATAAATTTGGCCACGGTGTTTTTTTGGATACAAATGCTTGCAAATAACACACGGCTGTCCGATCAGGCTGGAAAATGCAACAGAAATGTAGAACCAAGTGTTATCCAGCTGAGGTCCAAATTTTGTAACAATACCACAAAAAATGAATATTTTACACAGCTTTGTTCTCAGGCTGTTCCCAGGCATTTTGGAACTGTGCCAAATTGTGCCAAATGGCACAGTTTGGAAAAACGTCTAACTTTTGAATGATTCAATGTAGAATCTTCATTTTAGGCTCTCATGAAAGGTCACACTCAGGGCTGTGTGTGTGTGTGGGGGGGGGGGGTCTCCCCCCCCGCTACCAAGGACGGAGTTCGGCCCTCGCTACATGACGGATTACACTCGTTGCATGTTTCTACAGCAACGCTGTCACAGCGGCTTCCCCCCCCTCGCTACTGTGTGTGTGTGTGTGGGGGGGGCAACGCCCCCCCCCCCCGCTACAGAGGACAGCCATCTCTACATGATGGAATAGAGTCATATGTCTATGTGGTGACCGCTGCGCAGTCAGCGCGGCTTTCCCCCGCGGACCGGGGGCGTTCGGACCGTGAACGCCCCCCCCCCATCCCCACTGCAGAAGAGGAGCGGGGGGGGGGAGGGCGTTTATGGTCCGAACACGGCAAATGAACCGTTTATCGCGGCGCACGAAGTGCGTGCGCCGTACAGTTGTAATTTACCGATCGGTCAAAAGTCATTTTTGGATTACAGTTTTCAGGGAGAAATAATAATTTAGCTTATAACACCTTACCTCTTCACAGCAGCAGAGTCCTGGTGAACTTCTCTTCCCCATTGTCAGACGAACGCGACGCTGGTCCGCTCGTGGATCCCGATCAAAACATAATTCCAATATTGCGGTTTTGGTGAAGGATTTACGACCTTTGTCGTCGGCCTCCGTCGGTCTATGATGACGGAAGAGAATCCTAAACGTCTATTCTGCTGGAATGAGTGCAGGTCCCACTTGTGGGTGTTCTCCATGCTGCTGGCTGAGCCTGGGTCTGTAGCAGGTTTGTCCAGCGTCCTTTGTTTTCATCTGCTGCAAAAGTAAATCTCTCTTCAGCCAGCCCAAATTTCTGTGCTTCAATTGGCTCCTGCATTCACAGTAGGCGGGTCCACCTTCCTAGGTTTCATTCATTGGCTCTTCATGGTTTCAGAAACCCAGTTCAAGGCTCTTATTAGTCGAATGAGAGGTCAATCAGATGAACTAATCTGTTTGCGGCTGTGTCTGCAGCTTTTTTTTTCAGTGGCGCTTGGAGGCCACACCACCTACATCACCACCATCAGTATCTCTATCATGCGTCATGCGTCCAAGCGCGCATGAGTGCGCTGTCGTGCGCCCTCGTGCGCCCTAGGACGCAGAGACTTGCCCGCCCGCGGAACAACGGAGCGCAAGTGGTTAAGGGTACCATTGTTTTTGTCCAGGCCTGTTTCGTGAGTTTGTTTTTTAAAATAATTCTGCTGAACCACAGTTGAAAAGCATTGTGTGATTTTCATTGGTTAATTTTCATAGAATTTTTATTTATTACCACTCTTGTCAGATTCAAGTTATTTCTGTGACCATTGTGGGTTTTTCTTTCATTAACAGAGGGGTACCAACAATTTTGCCCACGGCTACAAGTAATCCAGCATTTTGGGAGCATAGTGCTCTATTAGGATAATAGGGTAATATCAGATCTTTTAAATAAAAAGGGGCCTGATTGTTTAGAGCTTTGAAAGTGAGAAGAAGGATTTTAAACTTAATTTTAAACTCTATGGGAAGCCAATGAAGGGAGGCCAGAACCGGAGAGATATGATCTCTCTTTCTAATACCTGTTAAAACTCTTGCAGCAGTGTTTTGGATCAACTGAAGACTTTTTAGAGATGTTTCAGGACAATCTGGTAATAAAGTTACAATAATCTAATCTAGAGCTAACAAAAGCATGGATCAGTTTCTCAGCATCACTCTGAGACAAGATGCTCCTAATCTTGGCAATATTACGCAAATGATAGAAGGTGTAGAAGAGCTTGGAATAACGAGGCGATGTGACTTATAAACCAAAGTTTATTATCAGCTTCGCTCCTCTAACAAGTCTTATCTAGTGCAGCAGCAGAAGAAGTAAGAGATCGAACACATTTGGCTCTACATACTTATACTCACACATAACAAAAGACATGCATATCAAAGCTGACATCCCTCATTATCTTAATCCCCCTCCTTTGTCTTCGTACCCCTCCACCTGGCCCTGGGAGGTCAGGGCGACCTATCTGGTCTCCACCGCAGCGCCTCGGATGCTCTTTGATCTTCACTGGCGGTTGAGACCTTTTGTCCTGTTCTGAGGTGTGAAGTCGCTTTACATAGAACTCAGAACTCAGAAAAGATTTATTGCCAAGTACATTAACAGGGACTGATAACATACGAGGGATTTGACTTGACACAGAAAACGACCTGCATTTCCGGTGACGCGGCAGCGTCTGAGAACGCGCCTGTCATCAGATGGGTACAGGATGCATAGGGAGGAAAAGGATAACACAATAGGAAAGAGCAAAAAACCATTGATTGTCAGAATACCGGTCATATATGATCAATATTATGATTACAAGAAAAAAAGCCCTCAATGCACAGTTAGCAGACAAGAATGTACACAAGGACACAAAGAGAGCAGTGAGTGAGTGATCTTTTTCATCAGTTTTTGAGTCAGTGTGGGTGTAGTGTTGAGTGTAGGTGTTTGTATCAGTTAAGAACAACAAAGTCTCTTTGGCAGGAGATGTTTTGTCTTAGCTGCTGGCATTTGTCCTTGAGCCATGCAGCTGACTGTCCGTGGAGTCAATGCAGCTCAAATGTTTTGAAAACAAAAAACTGCAGATAATCTGGAGGACTTGTGTGAGGGGGGTCAGATTAGTCGAATAGTACTGATCCCAGAGAAAGAAACTTTATATTCTCTTACAGATTCAGTACTTAATCCTTCAGTGCTGGACGTTGAATCCTTCATGGACGGCTCTCAGCGTGATCATGATGTAATCCATTTTCCTAGACAGTTCTCCATTTGCCGCTGTCAGAGTCCTCTCCATTTTTTCAATTTGATGGTTAAGCCTCACCTGGCCAGCATTTTGATAGGCTATGTCCATCTTCATCAATTTACGGTACACCAGGACAATCCCAGATCCAATCAGAACGATCCCGATGACCATTACTACGAAGACGTACAAATCTTCGACATCTTCGATGGAAAGATCAGACAGGCACAAGAGTTTCCAATTACTTGTGTCCCTCAAATAGCCCGCAGCAGCCGTTCCTGCGGGGCAAACAACCTCCCCCGGGGCACTTTTCCTCCTTGAAAAAATAGTGTCAATTGCGTTCAAAGCCCAGCTTATTAAAGCCGTAATTTCATTCGATAATCAGCAGTAGAGACACGCAGACAGACGATAGCAAGCTGGGATCCAGTTAGTTAGAGGAGGAAGGAGATAAGTCAGAGCAGGAGAGAAGAAAAAAGCGTCTGCTCTCTTTGGGATTACATATGTAATCACCAAACATTCTCACATGCTTATACATATGTAGGTTATGGGATATATGATTAATATAGACCACAGCCCCCCCCCCAAACGACTAAGAAAAGGACAATAGAAAAATTCACAGTTTAAGATAATTATTATGACATACTAACTGCTACACCTCTTGACAAGGAAGAAACTTTCCAGCAGCTATGCTCCTGTAGAGAATTCAGTGGTAATCATAACAGTGTAGTAATATCACAAGTCAGTCTTAAACTGTTACAGCACAATTAGTGAACAACTTTTGAGTAGTTTGCATCAGTCCCTGTGCCGTGTGGGTTTAAATCTTCTCCCGAATCTGCTGTGGGTCCGCTTGGGCGTCCTGGTGGGACCTTCCTGTAAGGAATCTGCAGCTTGGGGAGGAGAGTGATTATTCATTCCCTGCAGGGGGGCTGAGTCTTTTCTCTTGGGGGGTCTACCCCGCTGAGGTGCTCTCGCCAACCGTGCAGGCTCGTCTCTCAACAAGAAGGCAGGTTTAAGTCTGTCAATGCTGACTGTTTCTTTTCTGTCCCCTAAATCAAGCACAAAATGCTTATCACCAGGTTCCAGCACTCTGAATGGTCCATCGTATGGTGGGCGGAAGGTTGGTTTTAAAGCTTCATGCCTAACAAAAACGAATTCAGCGTTTTTTAAAGCTTGGGGAACAAAAACCCGCGGAAAAGAGTGATGTGCCAGTCCGGGGAGAGTGTCAGGGCCGTTGCTGCCTAAAAACCTTGGGGCTGGAAGATGCCCTGGCTCTGGGTTCTCTGGTAAAAATTCACCTGGGAGCCTGAGAGGTTGTGCAAAAACTAATTCTGCTGGGGAGGCGTCTAGATCCTCTTTAGGCGCAGCACGCAACCCTAATAAAACCCAGGGAAGTTTATTTACCCAATTTGTATCCGTTAGTGAGGCTCTGAGGGCGGCCTTTAAAGATCTGTGAAAACGCTCGCATAACCCATTAGCCTGAGGGTGATAAGCGGTGGTGCGGTGAATTGTCGCTCCTAAGCTGCTGGCCATGGCTGACCAAAGCTCCGAGACAAATTGAGGCCCCCTATCAGACGTGATGTCCAATGGGACGCCGAAACGTGCCACCCAGTTTGTCAAAAAAACGCGAGCGACTTCCTCCGCTGTGGTTGACGCCAGAGGGACCGCCTCTGGCCAGCGCGTAGTACGGTCTATCATTGTTAACAGATGTGTGAAACCCTGGGAGGAAGGTAGTGGTCCCACGAGGTCGACATGAACGTGGTCGAACCTTCTAGCTGGGATTCGAAAAGGCTCTAGAGGGGCTTTTGTGTGTTTGTGTATTTTGGCGCGCTGACAAGAAATGCAAGTCTTTGCTCATTCCTTTACGTTTTTGCGCAGGCCGGGCCACACAAACTTTTCGGCGACCATTTTAACCGAAGCGCGCACACCCGGGTGCGCGAGGGAGTGAATTGAGTCGAAAATACGGCGGCGCCATGCAGCTGGGACTACCGGGCGAGGTCGGCCAGTTGAGATGTCACATATTAGGGGGGGCACACCGTCGCGTAAACCCCTTTCCTCCAGCCTTAACCCTGTTGGTCCAGACAGGAGTGCGCGCACGTCCGCGTCACTACTTTGCTCCTCCGCCATGGCTGCATAATCTATCCCTACGTGGATTGGGGCTGCATATGTGTCCGCGTTGGCGAAGAGTTCTGCGGCTGAGGTAGTGTGATCTGTCTCCTCGCGCTCT
The DNA here is from genome assembly GCA_020510985.1 of Pholidichthys leucotaenia. Lineage (NCBI taxonomy): Eukaryota > Metazoa > Chordata > Actinopteri > Cichliformes > Pholidichthyidae > Pholidichthys > Pholidichthys leucotaenia. The sequence continues at coordinate 211,488,328 of CM035844.1, forward strand.
GGCGATGTCACAGCGCGAGAGAGGCAGTCTGCTACCATGTTAAGTTTGCCTGCCACATGTCGAATGTCTGTGGTGAACTCTGAAATCACAGCTAGTTGTCTTTGTTGCCTGCCTGACCACGGTTCGGAAATTTTAGCCATCGCAAAGGTGAGCGGTTTGTGGTCTACAAAAGCCGTAAAACGCCACCCCTCCAACCAGAACTGGAAGTGGCGGATGGATAAATGAAGCGCTAGCAGCTCCCTGTCAAAAGTGCTGTATTTACGCTCAGTTTGGTTTAGCGATTTGCTGAAAAATGCCAAAGGTTGCCAGATTCCGCCGACGTGTTGTTCTACAACCGCCCCTAAGGCCAGGTCTGAAGCGTCTGTGGTTAGCGCAATGCGGGCCGAGGGATCGGGGTGAACCAGCAATGTGGCCTTAGCTAGGGCACTTTTTACTTCCGCGAAGGCGCGTTCGCGCTCCGGGGTCCATTCGACCGCGCTGGAAGGTTTTTGTTTTCTGAGCGCGTCATATAGGGGCTGCATGAGCTGAGCTGCGCGGGGGAGGAAACGATTGTAAAAATTAACCATTCCCAAAAATTCCTGCAGCGATTTGACTGTTTGTGGCCGTGGGAAACTTTTTACTGCGCGAACTTTGTCTGGCAGTGGGACTGCCCCCTTCGGTGAAACTCTGTGTCCCAAAAAATCAATTTGTGACACGCCGAATTTGCATTTGGCTGGATTGATTATTAACCCGTGCTCTTCTAGTCTCCGAAAAACCATAGTGAGATGCTGTTCGTGTTCTTCCTGAGACGAGCTGGCTACCAGCATATCGTCGAGGTAGACGAACACGAAGGGGAGGTCGCGTAATACCGCGTCCATCATCCGCTGAAAGGTTTGAGCAGCACCTTTGAGGCCAAAAGGCATCCGCAAAAATTCAAAAAGACCGAAGGGGGTTATTACAGCTGTTTTAGGAATGTCTTCTGCTCGAACGGGGACTTGGTGATAGCCGCGGACCAGGTCTATTTTTGAAAAAATGCATGCACCCGCCAGATGTAGTGAAAAATCTTGGATGTGAGGAATTGGGTAGCGGTCATGCACTGTCGCATTGTTTAATCTGCGGTAATCGCCGCACGGTCTCCAAGAACCGTTGGATTTCGGGACCATGTGAAGCGGTGACGCCCAGGGGCTTTTTGAGCGCCTGATAATGCCTAGTTTCTCAAGGGTGGTAAACTCGTCCCGAGCTATGGCGAGCTTGGTCTCGTCTAAGCGCCAAGCTTTGGCGAATATGGGTGGGCCCGTTGTGGGAATAAAGTGTTCGACCCCGTGCTTAGCCACTGTAGCTGAGAATTTGGGAATTGTGAGTGCTGGAAATTGGGTGAGGAGTTGATCAAACTTACCTCCTGCTGTAGTGACGCTGGCCTGCACTGGTGGTGGAGAAACTCGAGCTGAGCAGGGAATAGAAGCAAAGGACAATGCATTAACCAAGCGTCTGTTCGCTAGATCGACTAATAACCCATGTGCACACAAAAAGTCTGCGCCCAACAAGTTAAAACTCACCGCCGCTACAACAAATGTCCATCTGTAGTTGCGGCCATGGATGCGGAGGGGCAGGTTCCTTTCGCCATAAGTGTCGATGATGGAGCCGTTGGCTGCCATCGCTCCACTGCCCCGGGGGCCCATGGCCCGGTCTGTTTGGGAGAGCATGATAAAACTCAGTTGAGCTCCCGTGTCAATGAGGAACTGCTTGCCAGTGTGTTCGTCCGTCACATATAGAAGCTTGCTTTTTTTGCCGAGAACCGCCGCTGTTAACGGTTCTCGGCTTTGGTGTTTCCCGAAATCGTGAATTTGCCGGGGGGGGAACGCATTTGTCAGCCTTCTCGGCGAAGCGGTGGTGGTAATAACAGACGTCGCTCCGTCTGTTACGTCTTGGCCGTGTCGCTGCCATGGCGGGCGGATTCTGCTCAGTGGTTTGTGGCTCCCCGTTGCTCCGGACATCGGCGTTGAGGTCTGTGGATGCTGCTGTGGGTGTCTGTTCACTGCAGGCGTTGACGAGTCACTGCGCTTCGCGAGCCAGCGTGCAGAAGTCTTGCTGGGTGCTGCATCGCTTGTTGGCAAGCGTCCCTCTCATGTGTGGCGGCAGCGTACTGAGGAATATAAATTGGAAGAGGAAGTTGTCATTGTCCTCTTCTTTGAGCTGCAGCAAGTCCTCCATGAGGGCCTTGGGTCTGCATCCTCTGTGGCCGTAGACCGCCAGGATCCTCTCGGCTCTCTCCTCGGCAGAGGGGACGAAATTCGCCACGATGGTCGCTTTCAGTTCTCTATATTTGTCCTGGGCCGGCGGCCGCTGGATTATGCTCCGCGCACATCTCGAAGTGGCGGCGTCGAGTTTGGCGACGATGTGATAAAACTTTGTATCGTCAGCCGTTATGTCCGCAAGTGCAAACTGGGCTTCAGCTTGCTGAAACCACGAGGTCGGGTCTTCCTGCCAGAAGTCCGGCAGCTTGACGGTGACGCCGTTTGTGTGGGCCGTCCCTGATGTGTCCGCAGGGTGAGAGTGCCTTCCTTCGGCTCTCGCAGCGGCGCTGGTGCTCGGTTGAGCCCTCTTTGTCACTTCTGCCGTGGGGGAACGTCGTCCATCTGTTCCCCTGTCTGCATGGGCGCCGGCGTCTGCCTGGGTCGCCACAGATGAGTCGATCGCGGGGGAACGCCTCTGGTCCATCCTCGCGTCAGGGTCACCAGTGTAGAAGAGCTTGGAATAACGAGGCGATGTGACTTATAAACCAAAGTTTATTATCAGCTTCGCTCCTCTAACAAGTCTCATCTAGTGCAGCAGCAGAAGAAGTAAGAGATCGAACACATTCGGCTCTACATACTTATACTCACACATAACAAAAGACATGCATATCAAAGCTGACATCCCTCATTATCTTAATCCCCCTCCTTTGTCTTCGTACCCCTCCACCTGGCCCTGGGAGGTCAGGGCGACCTATCTGGTCTCCACCACAGTGCCTCGGATGCTCTTTGATCTTCATTGGCGGTTGAGACCTTTTGTCCTGTTCTGAGGTGTGAAGTTGCTTTACATATGTAATCACCAAACATTCTCACATGCTTATACATATGTAGGTTATGGGATATATGATTAATATAGACCACAGAAGGCAGTCTTTGAAACAAATTTAATATGTGAATTGAAAAACAGATCTTGATCAAAAATATCTCCAAGGTTCCTCACAGAGCTATTAAGAGAAAGGGTAACTGCATCCAAACTAAAAGTTTGATTTGGAAAGGTATTTCTAAGGTTTTTTGGACCAAAAAGAATGACTTCAGTCTTATCTGAATTTAATAGCAGGAAATTACAAGTCATCCAAGCTTTGATTTCCTGAAGACAGGCTTCTAACTTGGCTAATTGATTACTAACTATCATCTGGTTTCATTGACGGGTATAATTGTGTGTCATCTGCATAACAATGAAAATGTATACAGTGCTTCCTAATAATGTTGCCTAACAGAAGCATATATAAACTAAAAAGAGTAGGGCCTAGCACAGATCCCTGTGGAACCCCATGACTGAGCTTTGAGTTGAAAGAAAACTCATTATTGACATGAACAAACTGGAACCTATCACATAAATAAGATCTAAACCACTGCAACAAAGTTCCATTAAGTCCAACATTGTGTTCTAATCTATCAAGTAGAATATTATGATCGACAGTATCAAAAGCTGCACTGAGGTCTAAAAGGACAAGTACAGAAACAAGTCCATTATCAGATGCGATCAGGAGGTCATTAGTGACCTTCACTAAGGCTGTTTCAGTACTATGATGTATTCTAAACCCAGATTGAAACTCTTCAAATAAACCATTTCCCTGCAAGTGATCAAATAATTCCGTGACAACAACTCTTTCTAAGATTTTTGAAATGAAAGGGAGATTAGAGATTGGTCTATAGTTAGCTAAAACTCCTGGATCCAGCGTTGGCTTTTTAAGTAAGGGTTTAATTACAGCGGTTTTAAAAGCCTGTGGTACATGGTCTAAAGTTAATGAAGAATTGATTATATGAAGAATAAAGCTACTAATAAATGGGAAGACTTCTTTAAATAACCTGGTAGGAATAGGGTCTGAAAGACAAGTTGAAGGCTTGGATGAGGAAATTATTTTGTCTAACTCTAAAAGGTCAATTGGAGTAAACTCATCCAAACAGATGTCAGTTGAAGGAGTTGTAGTAGTTATTGTATTTAAATTAACGGTGAGAAGAATCTGACTGATTTTATATCTGATGGATGAAATTTTATTATTGAAAAAGTTCATAAAGTCCTGACTAGTAAGCTCTGAGGGAATGCTAGGATTGACAAGAGTCTTGACTCTTGGTCAACCTGGCTACAGTGCTGAAAAGAAACCTGGGATTATTCTTGTTCTCTTCTATTAATGCAGAATAATAACTCATTCTAGCTTTTCTCAGAGATTTTTTATAAATTAAAAGATGATTTCTCAAAGCTAAACAGATTTTATCTAAATTAGTGGAACGCCTTTTTCTTTCTAATTGACGAGTCTTCTGTTTTAAGCTACAGGTTTCTGTGTTGAACCAAAGAGTTAAAAATCTCTGATTAGACTTTTTCTTTTTTTAAAGGGGCCACCATGTCTTGAGTCTGATGCAGGGAAGCTGTAACACTATCTACCATGCTATCAATTACAGAATGAGCAAGCTGTCTATAGCTTATTTCCGTTGTGTTGACACATGGCATAGAGGAAACAATGTGCATAAATTTGGTAACAACATCATCTGAGAGGCATCTACCGTAGTAATATTTTTCCTTAGGAGCCAAATAGTCAGAAATAGTAAAGTCAAAGGTTAACAGACAATGGTCTGACAGTACAGGGTTATGAGGAGACACTACGAGATTTTCTATTTCTATGCCATATGTCAGAACAAGGTCCAACGTATGGTGGAGATAATGGGTAGAATTTCCTACTTTCTGAGACAACCCCATCGAGTCTAATATTGAATTAAATGCCAAATTAAGGCAATCACTATCTACATCTACATGTATATTAAAGTCCCCTACTATAATTATTCTATCTGATTTCAGCACTAAATCAGCTAAGAATTCAGCAAATTCGGATAAAAACTCTGAGTAGGATAATGGAGGACGATAAACTATGGCAAATAAAATTGGGTTTAGCCTAAAATTGCTCAAGTGCCCAATACTGAGGACCAGGCTCTCAAAGGAATTATAACATGTTTTTTGCTTTACATTAACTAATAGTTTGGAATGGTAAATTGTTGCTACTCCTCCTCCACGACCAGAACTTCTGGGATTTTGACAGTTTAAAGTAGAACTGAACTGAACGGCATTGAACGATTGAACGGCACTGGGTGATAGTACATACAATTATAAAGATAATTTATCATTGGCACCCCCTCCACAAATTCCGGAATCTTGGAGAAAATCGCAATTTTGAATTTCCCGCCCTGAAAAATCAGACAAATCCGCCGAAGTGCAGCCGGAGTTCCGCGTGATGTCACGAGTGTGACCCAGTCCTCATGTTTACCATTGCAAGCACGTCGACACTGGTTGTTTTTTTTTTTCTTCCACAATATCTTTATTGAACCTTTTTTTTTTTTTTAACAAACATGATACAAACAATCAAACACTAACACTAAAGTACTACAAAAAAAAAAAAATGCACTAAAAACACCAACAACCACCAACAAAATCAAGTCTTCAACAATGCTCCTCTGTTTAGTCTAGACAATCCAATACATAAGTATACATATTATGTTCACCAGTTTGGAATTTACAAGGTCCACACACATCATTCACCTTCTTCTTCAAGAGTTATGTTTAAATTTTTTACATAATCAATAAAAGGTCTCCATATATTCTCAAACACAATTTCCTTTGATTTTAGTATATATGTTATTCTTTCTAATGGAAGGTTTGTTAACATCTGTCTTAACCACTGAGTCACATCTGGTCTATGAGTCTTTTTCCATAATAGTGCAATACATTTTTTGGCATTAAGCAAACTGAGGTCTATGAATGTTCTTTCACTTTTATTAAAATTATGCTTTTCTGGGTACAGACCCAACAAAAACAGTTTAGGATTCAATATGATTTGTTTTGAGATTATTTTTTCAATTGTTACCCTCACCTCTTCCCAAAACATTCTTATTAATCTACATTCCCATAAACAATGAAATAGGGTTCCTTTACTTTCCATGCATTTTGTGCATGTATCTGGTATATTTTTGTTATATCTATTTAACTCCTCCGGTGTAACATACATCCGCATTAACCATTTGAAATGTATCAATTTAAGGCGTGCATTTATTGATTTGGTTTGAGCTTCTGTACAAGCCAATTCCCATTGTTCCTCTGAAATTTCAATTTGCAGATCTTCTTTCCAGTAGTTTAATCTTTTCAGTGAATTTTCACTTGAAGATAGTGTCAATGAGTTATAAAACTCTGAAATAATACCCTTTCTTTTACTATCTTTCATCATCATTTTTTCCAAGGATGAATAAATAGGTCGAGTGAGAGCTTTATTTTGATTTGATCGAATAAAGTTTCTAAGTTGAAGATATTTAAAAAAATGTGTTCTATTGAGATTAAATTTGATCCTCAGCTCTTCAAAAGACATTATGTTGTCTGCACCTGGCAAATATAAATCCTGAATCTTTTGTATCCCTTTTAAATTCCATACTTTAAATACAGCGTCCGCTCTCCCTGGTTTAAAATATTGATTACCCCATATTGGACTAAATTGTGACAATAACTGTGGTTCTTTTAAATAGTTTTTAGCTTCACACCATATTTTGATCATATGCTTTACAAATGGATTTTTAACTTGTTTTTGTAATTTTTTTGCCGAATCTGAGTATATGAATATGGGAAGAGGTAAAGGTAAATTGTATGATTCCATTTCAGTCCAGTGAGGGAGATCATTTGATGAAAAATAATATGTCATAGACCTCAGTTGTGCCGACCAATAATACAACATAAAATTTGGACATTTCAGACCTCCACGATCAAATGGTAAATATAATAAAGACAAACGTAATCTAGCCCTCCTGTTGTTCCATATAAATTCCACTAACTTTTTTTTTATTCTTGAGAATAGATCTAAAGGTGGTGATAAGGGAATGTATTGAAATAAATAAAGTATTTTAGGTAAAATATTACTTTTAAGTATATTGATTCTCCCGATCATCGACATTGGTAGTGACATCCATCTCTGAGTTAACTCACTGATATCTGACATTAAGGCTTCATAGTTGACACTGGCGACTGATTCTAGCTTAGGCATAATTTGGATTCCTAAATATTTAAACTGATTTACAACATTGAATTGATTTACCTCAGGGGCTGGGTAATTTCTCTGGGTCTCATTTAGCATTAATATTGAAGATTTAGTTTTATTTATTTTATATCCTGATATTTCCCCAAAATTCTTTATTAAATTCAACAAGGTTGGAATTGATTTTTTTAGATTCGACATAAACAAAATTATATCATCGGCGTACAGGGAGATTTTATGTTCTGTTGGTCCAACTTTAATTCCATATATTTGTGAATGTAAACGTATCGCTATCGCTAAAGGTTCAATTGCCATAGTAAACAGTAAAGGTGAAAGTGGACAGCCTTGTCGACATCCTCTATTGATTTTTATTGGTTTTGAAATATTGTTATTTGTTAGGATTTCTGCTGTAGCATTATTGTATATTATTTGAACCCATTTTATGAAATTATTTCCAAGTCCAAACCTTTGTAGGACTTCAAAAAGAAAGGGCCATTCAACTCTATCAAAGGCCTTTTCGGCGTCCAATGATAGGAGAGCTATATCCGGTGCTTCTTTATTAAAATAAATAATATTAAATAGTCTTCTTACATTATGGAAGCCTTGTCTACCCTTTATAAAGCCATTCTGATCTCGATTAATAATATTTGGTAAAATTTCTTGTATTCGTCTTGCTAAAATTTTACAGATTATCTTAAGGTCGGCGTTTAATAGGCTTATTGGTCTCATATTTTCACATTTATTAGAGGGCTTACCTGGTTTTGGCAGCAGTATAATTAAGGCATTATTTATGTATGATGGTAAATTATTATTTTGAAATGCTTCTAAAACCATTTCCAAAAAAGGTTTTATTAATTTATTCTTAAATTTTTTATAAAGGTCAACTGGAAGACCATCTGGTCCTGCACTTTTTCCTGATTTCATATTATCAATGGCTAGCCCAACTTCTTCTTGACTAATTTTAGACTCCAATATCTCCCTGTTTTCATTTGGAATACACGGTATAGATAGTTCGTTCAAAAACCCATTTAGTTTTGTTAAATCAGGTTCATTTTTGGTATCATATAATTTTTCATAGTAATCTCTAAAGGCTCTATTAATTTCTAAAGGATCTATAACTACCTGTCCATTACTTATAATACTGGTAATTGGTGTTTTAATTTCCAATTGTTTAATCTGCCATGCTAATAATTTTCCTGATTTTTCGCCTTGTTCATAAAAAGATTGTTTCAATCTTAGAAGACTCGAGGCAGCTCTATTCGCTGATTTTTTGTCGTATTCAGCTCTCAAAATCAGTAATTCATTCTCCAACCTTGGGTCACTTCCTGCATACACTTTTTCCTGAAGATTTTTTATTTTATGTTCCAATTTAGCTCTCTCCTCTCGAGTCTTCTTAGATTTTGATCCTGTATAACTAATAATATGTCCCCTAATAAAAGCTTTGAAAGCCTCCCACTTTACACATGCTGATGTTTGTGTAGTATTGATGTCAAAGAACTCGTCTATCTGTTTTTCTATATACTTGACAAATTCCTCATCCTGAAGCCATTTATGCTGAAATTGCCATCTACCTGATTCCTTTGTCAATTTTTTATCTACATATATTAGACAACAGGGTGCATGATCAGAGATCACGATGTTATCATAAAAGCAGTTTTGAATCTTGGACCTTAATTCTGTGGAAATCAAAAAATAATCAATACGTGAGAATGTCTTGTAGGTACTGGAATAACAAGAATAGGCTTTAACTTGTGGTTTCATTTCTCTCCATATATCTAACAATCTCAATTCTTTCATAAAATGATTAATAGTCATCCTACATCCAATGTGCGTACAATCCAGTCCTGTTGATCTATCCACACCTGGATTCAATGTACAATTAAAATCCCCTGCTATTATATGTTGCCCTGTAAGTGATGATAAGATGAGAAATAAATTAGCAAAGAACTTCTGATCATCTATATTGGGACCATATAAGTTCACAAGATTTATATTTTCTAATAGCAAAGAACCTTGAATGATTACATATCTTCCAAATTTGTCTCCAATTACATTTTTCACTTGAAAAGGAACTGATTTATGTATGAGAGTCATAACTCCCCTGGCTCGGGATGAAAATGAAGAGGTGAATACACTTCCCTGCCATCTACTCCTAATTCTTTTAACATCCTCCTCTATCAGATGAGTTTCTTGTAAAAACACAATTCTTGAACCCATGTCCTTTATTTTATTCATAACTTGTTTAAGTTTTTTTTAAATTTTGTAGACCTCTGCAATTCCATGAAGTTAAATTAAGATTAACACTTTGGTCCATGATCAATAGAGAGTTTAGGATTACCTTGCAGTGTAAACATGCTCATACAGAGAAGCAAAAACATGAGTGGTTGAACATTCATCCTACAAACTACACACAAACAAATTTCCCCTTCCCACACTTGTGGCAAACCCCCCAAAATCAAAAGAAAAATTCTGTCTCCCGATATAGCCATCGACCGTTCCACACCCACGGGGAACAGCCTAAGCCACTCCTTCTTCATCCTCCCAATCACCCTAACTCTACTACTTTTAATGACGTAACATTAACTCTCCTCTGTAGTTTTCCAACTTAACTCCAAAATTTTTAACAACTTTGTACATCATAGTTTTTTTTTTTTGTTTTTGTTTTTGTTTTGTTTTTTTAATATATAATACAATCTATATTTTGTAAACTTACTATTTACTTCAAGTCAGTCAGATGCCTGTGCAAATGCTTAATTATTCTACCTTATATTTTGTTCATGCTTAGCTCCCACCAGTCTCTTCTTCTTCTTTGATCTTCTTGATGAACTCCTGCGCCTCCTCTGGGGTCTTGAAGATGTGGGTTCTGCCCTCATACGTGGTCAGCAGTCTCGCAGGATAGATTACACCATGACGAATCCCAAGGTTGCGCAGCTCCTTACGTACGGGATCAAACTGCTTCCTCAATTGTTGGATTCCTGTGGCCAAATCTGGGTAGAACCGCACCTGCTGGTCCTGGTGTTTAATCTCTCCTTTAGCACGTGCAGCGTTGAAGATCTTCATCCTGTCTCTGTTGCTAAGAAACTTCATAATTAAGGTCCTCGGCGGTCCCTTATCTCTCCGTGGGCCAATACGATGTGCTTTTTCCAGAACCACTGCTGATTGCAACTCCTCGCTGCCCAGCACCTCCGGAATCCACTTTTCCAGAAAGGAACATACGTCCCGACCTTCTGATTCCTCTGGAAGACCCACCAGCCTCAAATTATTCTGTCTCGACCGAGATTCCAAATCCAAAATATTATCTTCCAGAGATTTTTTTTTTTTTTCCAAAGTGCGCACCTTTAATTGAAGACGGGTGACGTCATCTTCAGCACTAGCGAGACGGAGCTCCATCTGCGCCGTTCGTTCTACACAGTCACCCAATTCCTTTCTTATTCCTTCCAACGCTGTCATAATCCCATCAAATCTAGAGGAAAAGTCCGCTCTCATTGAACTCATGGCAGCCATCAGCGCATCTGCGCCATTCCCCGCAGAAATCGCACCGCCGCCAGCCTCCTCCGCCATATATGGAGCCTTGTTTGCTGCGTCACAGACCTGAAAGTCCGTTAATTTGGACTGTTTCGGCGGCTCGCTTTTTCCTTTTCCTGGTTTTCCAGCCTTAGGCTTCGCCGACATATCCTCGCTCAAATGCTGGGATACGTTCTGTCCCAAATGAGAGAGTTATTTGCCGATTTTTTTCTCCAGGAGCAGAGCAGAGCGAGACACGTCCGTCCTACGTGGCAGCCATAACCGGAAGTGACACTGGTTGTTTTTGGTGCATTTTGTCGTGATAGTTGACTACAAAACACTTCCAACACCTGGGAAGATCTGTTCAGTGGCCAAGGAAAGCTGTCATGGCGACGAAAGAAAAGAAAGGGGGAGGAAAAGCGACCGGGAAGCGATGCGTTTCTAGATATACAGTGATTCCTCACTTATCGCGTTTAATGGGGACCAGAACCGACCGCGAAAAGTGAAAAACCGCGAAGTAGCGTCACCCCCCCCCCCCCCAAGGGCGTCACAAGCACTATTTTGCACAAAAAGGCACAAGAGAACAGTGAAAAGTGCCACTAAGCAACACGAGCGATAAAGAACAATGAATGCGGTCTTCCTTCGCTGGGTAAAACGTCTCGGCCAATCAGCTTGCGAGGTAAAACCTCTCGGCCAATCAGCTTGCGAGATTCCCGAGCGGTGAAGAGGTGGGCAGAGAGGAGTGGAGCAGTGGTCAGAGAGGTAGATTTTGAGTTGTGCGGGCTCTCCGTGTTGATATCTGATGTTCTAATGAGAAGGCAGGGAGACTACATTAGAACATCAGGTATCAACACGGAGAGCCCGCTCTCCCCGGCTCCCCAGCCCGCTCGGGAATCTCGCAAGCTGATTGGCCGAGACGTTTTACCCAGCTTCGCTCCCTGCCTAGCGCCTATACCCAGCGAAGGAAGACCGCATTCATTGTTCTTTATCGCTCGTGTTGCTTAGTGGCACTTTTCGCTGTTGTCTTGTGCCTTTTTGTGCAAAATAGTGCTTGTGACGTCCTGGGGGGGGGGTGACGCTACTTCGCGGTTTTTCACTTTTCGCGGTCGGTTCTGGTCCCCATTAAACGCGATAAGTGAGGGATCACTGTAATAAGTTGGAAAAATGCTGATGGTTTTTTTTTCCCTTTCTTTTTTATTGTTAATTTTCCTTATCCTGACACCCCAAACATGCCAAAGTAAAGACTCACCATTCTGTATTCAATAAGCAACTCTCCTCCCCATCACTGCTGCGGTCTGAGTCGGTGCCGGAATCCCCCGAAAATTCTGGCTCTAATCTGTACGGTTTGATGCCTCCCTCGCTCTCTTCCTGTTCACTTGACACTCCTGCATCCTCCTCTGTCTTGTCACCGATCCTGAATGCCTCTTCACTCTGAAAACTCTGGTGTTCTTGACTGCTGGAACTGCTATCATCTGCCATTGTTGTTTTGATAAGGGTCACACTTGTGACGTCACGCAGCGTCGTCTGCACTACTTCCGGTTTGTTTGGCACTGCCAGCCAGATGCAGAAGTTTATCGGCTTATAGCTTGGCCATCGCACGGCCTAAAAATTTCTTTTATGTGTTGAAAAATACAATAGGTAATAAGGAATTAATCTGCTATTCTACTTTTTTGGCAAAAAGGTGAGTTCAGTTCTACTTTAAATAACCAGAGGGAGTTGATTAATTTAAACCAACATAATCCTCTTGCCCTAACCAAGTCTCTGTAAAGGATATTAAATCAATCTGATGATCAATTTACAGATCATGGACTAGCAGAGACTTGGGAGTTAGAAACCTAATATTTAGCAAACCGCATTTAATTTTTAAATTATGAGGAGGAACAGAGGCCAAATCATTAAATGTAGAGGTTTCATGTTTAATTTGAGTTTTACCAACTTTTGGTTTAATCACTTTGGGATGCTTATACATTATATTTTTATTAGCGTTGGAGGGAACAGACAATGATTCTCTGATGGGGAAGACAGGGGCTAAGTTGAGGGGCGGCGTATGAAGAGGAGCTGCAGAGAGGCGTGTAAGACTGCAACTCTGCTTCCTGGTCCCAACTCTGAGTTGTCAAGGTTTTGGAAATTTGGATAAAAATGATGCCAGATTGTTAGATGAATGAGACACACCATCCAAAGTGGGATGGACGCCGTCTCGTCTAATATAAACATGTAAATTCAATGTCATAGCGAAGAACCTATGCTGTGGACTCCTTCCCAGAAGGGTTTAAGAGTGGGGCAACTCCAGAATATGTGTGGGTGGTCTGCCACGCCGTGGTCACACCCTCTCCCAACAATTGGGCTGTGCACCAGTCTGTTTAGATTTTTGTTTTGGAGTTATGAAGAAGCAAATGCAGTTTTTCCATGAATAGTCTCTCAATATATTTGAAGCTGTAGTTGTAATTTGTGTATTAATTATATTTTCCCAGTCCTCTGAGGTAATTACAATTCCCAGTTCTTTTTCCCATTTTACCTTTACATAATTTGTTGTATGGCCTCTGATTTCAATTATGTGTCTGTATAACTCTCCAATTATTTTACTATACATTTTTGAATTATATGCTCGGATGAACATTTGTGTGATGTTTGATATATCTGTTATTATTCCCTTCACATTATTGTCAAAATAATGTCTTAGTTGGAGATACCTGTAAAAATCTTGGTGAGTAAAGCCATATTTTTCTGACATAGATTTGAAGTCCATTAGTTGATAGTTATCTACCAGCAGGCACAGGGCAGGAACTCCTCGTCTCCCCCACTGTATGAACCCTTTATCACTTTCATCCGGCTTAAATTTTGGATCATGGATTGGCCAATTTAAAATACACATTTTTTTTTTTTTTTTGGATATTGGAATTGTTTCACCAGGCTGGACCATATATCTATGGAAAACCTAGCCCACTGACTCTGGATTTTACATTGTTTAGCTACCCAAAGGCTTCCCAATAGGCTCTGTAGAGGTCTGTCTGATGAAGACAACTCCACAGCTTTCCATTTTGCCACATATTTCTGATTGCACCAGAGTATCAGTGGTTTTATCTGTGTTGCTAAATAATAGTCTTTGAGGCTTGGTAACCCCCCCCCCCCCGCTTTTTGTCTTAGTAGTTGCAAGGTTTTATATTTCACTCTTGGGGCTTTGCCATTCAAATTGAATCTGGAAATGACCTTGTCCCATTCTCTAAATTGGCTATCTGGAAGATAAACAGGCAGAGACTGAAACAAGTAGAGCAATCTGGGCAAGATATTAGTTTTTATCACCATTATTCTGTTACCAAGATCTAGCGGGAGAAGAGTCCATCTGTTAAGGTCCTCTTTTATCTTTGTATTAATCTGCGTATAGTTTTGTGAGTACAGTTGAGAGATGTCCTTTGTCAGATTCACACCCAAATATCTTATAGAGGCCAAATCCCAATTGAATGTATACTTATTTCTAAAATCTAGAGATGGGGTGAAATTAAACACCAAGGCCTGTGTTTTTTCAGTGTTAAGGGTATAGCCTGACAGGGATCCATACATCTGCAGCAGGTTCATTAATCTAGGAACACCAGATTCTGGGTCTTTAAGACTGATCAAAACATCGTCTGCATAAAGACCTATTTTGTGCTCAGTACCCCTAATTGTAATTCCATCCAGGCATTGACATTGTCTTATTACTTGAGCAAGTGGTTCAATAAATAAATTAAGTAGCCCTGGGCTGAGTGGGCAACCCTGGCGGCAACCGCGTTGCAAATGTATGGTCCCGAACGAATTCCTGTTAACCTTAATTTTAGCTGTCGGGGATGCATATAATGTTCTTATGCTCTGAATAAACTTTTGGTGGAAACCAAATTTCTCCATGACTTTATAAAGAAACTCCCAACCCACCAAGTCAAATGCTTTTTCTGCATCCAAACTCAATAAAATGGCCTGCATTTTTTCCTTATTTATATGCTCGAGGATGTGGAGGGTTCTCCTTATATTGTCTTGAGTCTGTCTACCTTGAATGAACCCCGACTTGTCCTCATCAATCAAAATTGGCAAAATTTCTTCCATTCTTTTTTAGTGGCAAATATTTTATAATCCTGGTTTAATACACTAATTGGTCTATATGCCCCACATTCTCTAGTGTCTTTGCCCTCTTTTGGAATTACTGAGATGAATGCCTCCCTCAAAGATGGGGGAAGAACCCCATTCTGCAGTGTATAGTTCAAGCTTTTTTGCAGTATTGGTGACAATAATTCCTTAAATGCTTTATACCATTTTCCTGGAAATCCATCTGTCCCTGGAGATTTAGAGGATTTCAAGGAGGAAATAGCCCTACTAATTTCATCAACTGATAGCTCTTTTATTAATTTGTCATTATGTTGTTTCCCAAGACAGGGTAGGTTCAACTGGCTTAAGAACTCTTCAGCTTTACAGGCGTCAAATGGTGCAGGTTGTGTATACAAAGCTTGATAAAATTTTTCGAACGCTTGTTGTGTTCTATTTAATTCATATGTAATCTCTTTAGAGACTGGATCTTTAATTTTATATACCGTATTTTTTAATTGTTGCTGTTTCAGTCTCCAAGCTAATACCTTGGAGGCTTTAGAACCTCCCTCGTAGTATGTCTGTTTTGTAAACCTGAGATTTTTCTCCACCTCATCACAATAAATCTTATCGATTTCTTGTTTAAGTGGTCACATTTGCTGAAGTGTATGTGGATCTTTACTTGTTATATGTTGTCGTTCAAGGGCTGAAAGTTATTTTTGTAGTTCTTGAAGTTTTTGGGGTTTTATTTTTTTTAAGAATGAAGTTTCTGATGTAATTTTTCCTCTCATTACAGCCTTGGCTGCATCCCACATGATCACTGGGTTTATATTCCCATTATCATTGTCCTTTAAGTATGTTATTAGCTCATTCTTTATTTTTTTCTCTGAATCCAGGAATATTTAGCGTACTAATGTTCATTCTCCACATAGTCATCTTGTGCCTGCTATCTAGATGTAGTTTTAAGTGGATAGTGGAGTGGTACGAAAGATCTCTCTGGTGCATTTCACATTCCTTCAGCTGATGTCTTTCAGAGTTATATACAAATAAGTAAACTATCTTTTAATAAGCATTATGTCTGTTTGAGTAAAATGTAGGGATGTAACGATATCAAAATCTCACGGTACGATACGATTTCGATATTGATCTCACGGTACGATATTTGTTGCGATATTGTGGAGAGGCTCACGGTATTGTAAAATAGCTCATAATAGTGTTTGTGATGATAATAACCAAAAACTGCCATTAAATCTGTTTTTGCCAGTCACCAGGCCATTTATTTTTATATTTATGGATCATGACAACATAAAATGCTGATCACTTAGTGCTTTTAAAGTGCAAGTTCAAGTCAGGAACATCAATATACCATTTGGTAATATTTGGTCACATAACTGATTCTTCTTATGTGCAAGGATCATACTAAGCAGCAACAACTGTAAACAACAATAGGGAATTCCCTTTAAGAGCAAACGAAGATCAAGTTAAGCCAGGTTCAATGTGTAAAGTAAAATTAATCATAAATGTGTTAGGCAAATAAAAACAGCCTGTTGAAACAATTAAGTCAGGCAAAAAGCCTACTGGAAAACACTGACCTATCCTTTAGCTTATGTTCAAGTTTTTCTTCAGAAAGATCAAAAGATCTACATTGCAAGGGAGAAGAAGAGACCTCTGGGCATTTACAATATCCCCTGCTGTAGAAAATACTCTCTCACTGGGCACTGAGGTAGCGGGTAAACATAGGTAGGTCTTTGCTAATGAGGACATTATCTTTGCTAATGAGGCCATTATCTGTCCGCCACCCTCTCTCCTTTAGTGTTTTTAGACACGGAAAAACCAAAATGCCTCCACACATCTGATTTAAAAGTTGCTGGGGCTTGCACAATCTCAACTTCGGGGGTGTTTTCTTCAGTATTTACGTGAGCCGAACTTTGACCGCCGCTGTCCGCCGCCATGTTTGTTGTGTGGACAGCGTGCAGCATGCACTCCTATTGGCTCTACAACAGTTCTTGTGACGACGCAGCGCAAAGGACCATGGTCTGTGTAGTTTACAATGCTGTGTTGCGCGGGAGCCTGCTTATTTCTTGTTGTTTTTTGACAGATACCCGCCCTCTTAATACCGTAACACGACCACGACAGTATCGAGACACTTCTACTACCGCGATATCGCGATAACGTCAATATTGTTACATCCCTAGTAAAATGTATATTTCCTGTCCTGGTTATGAAAATCTCTCCAAACATCTATCAGGCCTAAATCTTTAATTCTTCTTTTGAACCACTTTTCGATATTAGTAGTTTTCCTTTTTTGGTTAGCTGTATCAAGCTTTCGGTTCAGGATTATGTTAAAGTCGCCTGCGCATGTCATGATTCCATCAGTTTGGAATACAGTTAATTCAAATATTTTTTTTTAATAGAATACCTTATGGCTACCCGGTAGGGGGGGTCACCTCTTTGTTATCCAGTTTGCCTTTCACCAAAATGAACCTACTGTCCTTATCTTTAATTTCAGACAGAAGCTCAAAGTTTAGAGTTTGGTATCAAAAATGGCCACGCCTCTTTTGCGTCCTGTTTTAAAGGATGAGTAATAAGTATGTCTAAACCCCGTATTCTTTTACTTTTCATGCTCTTGGCTTGTTAAGTGAGTTTCTTGCCAGAATATAATTTGGGACTTTTCCTTTTTTGCTTTAGTTATCATCTTACTCCTCTTGATTGGGCTAGTCAGGCCATTAACATTAAGGGTGACAACCTTGAATTCCTTTTTATGCATTTATAAGTCTGCTTACAATAAGATAAACATTTGTGATCCCCATGAACAAGTAACAAAAAGTATGAACAATGAACTTGGAGAAGCTAAAACACTGAAAATAACATTTAAACATTGAGTGGTCTTCCATCAAAGAGGTCGTCCTTAGGCCTCTTGCGTAGGGGGAAATTCCAGCCAGTAGATGGTGGGGCCCCCTCAGGATCAGTGTGTGGGTGGATGACGTTTCAGCTCAAAAAATTGGCTACCTTGTTCTTAGGTTATGTAGGGCTAAGTAAAAGCAAGGAGACTATTATAAACTAAGGAAGAAATACACACACACACACACACACACACACACACGCATGTGTGTTTACATAAAGAGGTGCTCAGATGTCTTTGGGAAATTCAGTCTTTTGTTACTAACCTGATTCCAGTTGTTATACCAACTGAATCATGGACCTGGGAATATTTTCATAGTGTGGTGAGATGGGTTAGTACTCTTTGATGTCTGTCCCCGTAGGTCTGTGGAACCCGTGGAGTTTTTCCCGGATCCTTTGTTTGATATTCCCCGCTGACCCTGTGCCGATTGTCCTTCACCTTTCCCCAATGTGAGCTCAGCCGCAATACTTCACTGGGTCTGCCTTTGGGCTTCGATGGTATCAGGAAGCCTTTTGCCCGTAAATCCTCTGTTGCTTGACCCACATTATCATATGTGACTGTCCCTGAGTTGAGGAAGACGTGCATCTTTGCCATCAGTGTATGGAAACTGATCCCCTTTTCTTTCAGCATTTTCTTAATTGGCAGGTATTCTCTCTTTTTTTCCATCACCCCCGTGGCATAGTCATGATTGAAAAAAATCTGTTTCCCTTCCACAGTGATAGTTTTCTTCCAGGCAGCGCTAATATTTTTTTCTTTAACTGTATACTTGCAGAATTTCACAACTGTCGATCTCGGGGGAACAGACTCAGTGGGTTTAGGGACAAGTGCTCTATGTGCACGTTCAGTACCCAGATCGGTTAGTCCTGTGGTCTCCCCCAGTTCATCTTTTTTTTTTTTTTCCACAGTATTTTTTATTGAACCTTTTTTTTTACAAACATGACACAAACAATCAAACACTAACACTAAAGTAATTTAAAAATAAAAAACAAAACAAAAAAACACTAACTACAAGAAAAGAAAAAAAAATGTACTAAAAACACCAACAACCACTAACAAAGGCAAGCCATCATCAATGCTCCTCTGTTTAGTCTAGGCAATCCATTACATAAGTATACATATTATACATTCACCAATTTGGAATTTACAAGGTCCACACACATCATTCACCTTCTTCTTCAGAAGTTATGTTTAATTTCTTTACATAATCAATGAAAGGTCTCCATATATTCTCAAACACATTTTCCTTTGATTTCAGTATGTATGTTATTCTTTCTAGTGGAAGGTTTGTTAACCTTCCACTAGAAAGACTTCCGCTCAGTCTTAACCACTGAGTCACATCTGGTCTATGAGTCTTTTTCCACAGTAGTGCAATACATTTTTTGGCATTAAGCAAACTGAGGTCTATGAATGCTCTTTCACTCTTATTAAAGTTATGCTTTTCTGGATACAGACCCAACAAAAACAGTTTAGGGTTCAATGTGAATTGTTTTGAAATTACTTTTTCAATTGTTACCCTCACCTCTTCCCAAAACATTCTAATTTTTCTACATTCCCATAAACAATGAAATAGAGTTCCTTTACTTTCCATACATTTTGTGCATGTATCTGGTATGTTTTTGTTATATCTATTTAACTCCACCGGTGTAACATACATCCGCATTAACCATTTAAAATGTATCAATTTAAGACGTACATTTATTGATTTGGTTTGAGCTTCTGTACAAGCCAATTCCCATTGTTCCTCTGAAATTTCAGTTTGCAGGTCTTCTTTCCAATAATTCAGTCTTTTCTGTGAGTTTTCACTTGAGGATAGTGTTAATGAGTTATAAAACTCTGAAATAATACCCTTTCTCTTACTATCTTTCGTCAAAATTTTTTCCAAGGATGAATAAGTAGGTCGGGTGAGAGTGTGGAGAATGTGCACAAGGATGAGGCTGAGTTTATTCCTCAGGTTCAGCTTTATTCACAGATCACATACTCCAACAATCTCAAAGCAGGAAAAGAGGAAGAATCATCTCACAACTCCTCTTTATACCCCGGACCTCGAAACTCAAGTCATATGGTGTTTAAGCAAACATACAGTCACATTGTAACCCCTTTGATCTTCCACACCATTGTCCTTTAGTCTCTGGTGGACCGGACCTCTCCCCAGGTCATCTCCCTGAAACAAAGGCCAAATCTCACACTCTCTCGTTGTCTCTTGGAGACTCAGTCCTTTTGTTCCCTGAGACGTGCAGCACACAATAAACACACAGCAATATATTTGTGGAGCATATATAACCAACATATGTGCCCACATGACCCCCCCCCAAACGTCTAAAATGGAACAAACATAACCAGAGTTGCATGACATAACAACATTACTACATATCAATCCACCAGCTGCCTAGGTCTAAGTCTTCTGCCGTATTTGCTGTAAGCCGGCTTTACTATTTCCGCAGTGTCTTCCTGCTGTGGAACTGTTGCCTGTGGATTAAAACTGTTAGTCAATCTCTGTGGGTGTTCTGGAGAACGCCCTCTAGGGGGCCTGCCACGACGGGGGGCCCTCGCCAACTGCACTGCTTCATCCGCCAAAACAAAAGCGGGTTTGAGTCTGTTTATACCAATTAACTCCTTTCTGTCTCCCAAATCCAGCAAAAAATAACTTCTCTCCTGTTTCCAGCACCCTAAACGGTCCATTGTAAGGCGGCCGCAAGTTTGGGCGATGGGCATCATGTCTGACAAAAACAAACTCCACATTTTTTAAAGCTTTCAGCACAGAAACGCGTGGAAAACTGTGATGAACCGGGCCCGGAAGCGTGTTTGATCCCGTGTCGCTCTGCAACAGCTGAGCGGGGGGGGGGGCAATTTGGCGCAGGATTATCGGGGAGAAATTCCCCGGGCAGACGGAGAGGTTGTGCAAACACTAACTCAGCTGGGGAGGCTTGCAAATCCTCCTTAGGTGCAGAACGCAACCCCAATAAAACCCATGGAAGCCTCTCTACCCAATTTGTGTCCGTAAGCGACGCTCTGAGGGCTGCTTTCAATGACCTATGGAAACGTTCGCATAAACTGTTACGTTGTACACGGTAGTGCGGTGGATCGTTATCCCTAGGCTGCGGGCCATCGATGACCAGAGCTCGGAAACAAATTGAGGGCCTCTGTCGGACGTTATGTCCGACGGAACTCCAAAGTGCGCTACCCAAGCTGTTAAAAACGCGCGCGCCACCTCCTCGGCTGTGGTTGATGCCAGTGGGACCGCTTCCGGCCAACGCGTGGTGCGGTCCACCATAGTCAAAAGATGTGTGTACCCCTGTGACGATGGAAGGGGGCCTACCAAGTCGACATGCACATGATCAAAGCGCTTAGCCGGGATGTGAAAAGGCTCCAAAGGAGCTCTTGTGTGTCTGTGTATTTTTGCTCGCTGACACACTACGCAGGCTGTCGCCCATTCCTTGACCTGTTTGCGCAACCCCGGCCATACAAATTTCTCTCCTACCATTTTAACCGATGCGCGCACCTCCGGGTGCGCTAGAGAATGGATCGAATCAAAAACACGGCGGCGCCACGCAGCTGGTACCACCGGACGTGGCCGCCCAGTGGAGATATCGCAGATTAGCGGGGGCATACCATCTTGCAACACCCTGTCCTCCAGCCTTAACCCTGTTGGTCCAGACTGGAGCGCGCGCACGTCCGTGCCGCTAACCTGCTCCGCGGCCATGGCTGCATAATCTAACCCTACGCAGACCGGGGCTGCGCGCACTTCCGCGTTGCTACCCTGGCCTGCGGCCATGGCTGCAGAGTCTGCCCCCATGGGGCCTGGAGCTGTCACAGCACGTGAGAGGCAGTCTGCCACTACATTATGTTTACCTTCGACATGCTGGATATCGGTGGTAAACTCCGATATCGCGGCCAGCTGTCTCTGCTGCCGGCCCGACCAAGGTTCCGAAATCTTGGCCATCGCAAAAGTCAGCGGCTTGTGGTCCACGAATGCGGTGAAACGGTGTCCTTCCAGCCAGAACTGGAAATGGCGGATAGCCAAGTGTAGTGCCAACAACTCCCTGTCGAACGCGCTGTACTTTCGCTCACTATCGCGCAAGGTTTTGCTGAAAAACGCGAGCGGTTGCCAGGTCCCAGCTACATACTGTTCAACGACCGCCCCCACTGCTAAATCGGACGCGTCGGTGGTGAGCGCCATGCGTGCCGTTGGAACTGGGTGTGCCAACAAGGTAGCGTTTGCCAAAGCTGATTTGACTTGAGAGAATGCGCGCTCCTGCTCAGGAGACCATTCGATTTTATTCGTGGGTTTTTGTTTTTTTAGTGCAGCATACAATGGTTGCATGAGCTGCGCTGCGCTGGGGAGGAAACGGTTATAAAAATTAACCATTCCCAAAAACTCCTGTAACGCTTTAACCGTTTGAGGGTGGGGAAAATTTGTCATTGCGCGCACTTTATCGGGCAGAGGGACCACTCCTTCTGGTGAAACGAGATGCCCCAAAAAATCAATCTGCGCCACCCCCAACTGACACTTCGCTGGGTTAATTATTAACCCGTGCTCTGCTAACCTCCAGAAAACTGCTGTGAGATGGCTTTCGTGTTCGTCTTCGGACGTGCTGGCTACCAAAATGTCGTCCAAATAGACGAACACGAAAGGGAGGTCGCGTAGGACCACGTCCATTATGCGATGGAATGTCTGCGCCGCACCCTTGAGTCCAAAAGGCATGCGCAAAAACTCAAAAAGCCCGAAAGGAGTTATTACCGCTGTTTTGGGTATGTCCTGAGCGCGCACTGGAACCTGATGGTAACCGCTTACCAAATCTATTTTAGAAAAAATGCGCGCCCCTGCCAAATGAACCGAAAAATCTTGGATGTGCGGGATCGGGTAGCGGTCGTGTGCAGTGGCGTTATTCAACCTGCGGAAATCACCACAAGGCCGCCACGAGCCATCAGCCTTTGGGACCATGTGCAATGGTGAAGCCCAGGGGCTTTTCGAACGCCTGATGATGCCCAGTTTTTCCAGGTTGGCAAACTCCTCGCGCACTATGGTCAGTTTAACTGAGTCCAGGCGCCGAGCTTTTGCAAAAACGGGCGGGCCGGTGGTAGTGATATAGTGTTCCACCCCATGTTTAGCCACTGTCGCCGAAAACGTTGGGACTGTGAGTGCTGGGAACTGAGTGAGGAGTGCGTGGAACTTACCACCCGCAGCTGTGACGTTGGCTTGTGCAGTTGGCGGCGCCACTCGAGCTGTGCAGGGAATAGAGTGAAAAGATCTACCAATAAACCATGTGAGCACAAAAAATCAGCCCCTAACATGTTGAAATTAACTGCAGCTACAACAAAAGTCCACTCAAATGCACGGCCCTGCAAAGACAGAAGCAGAGTCCTCTCACCGAAGGTCTTAATCGCTGAGCCGTTCGCTGCTGACACCAGGGGGCCCTTAGACGGTGTCAGCCGGTCCGCATAGGAAGGCGTGATGAAACTCAGCTGGGAGCCTGTGTCCACGAGGAAATGCCTCCTCGAGCGTGCATCCGTCAGGTAGAGCAGCTTGTTCTCTTCCTCGAGGGCCACAGCCGCTACCGACCCCCGGTCTTGGCGTTTCCTGAACGCTTGAAGTGGCACGGTGGGAGGCACTTGTGTGCCCTCTCTGCAAAGCGGCGATGATAGAAGCACAGGACGTCATCTGCTCCGTGTCGCCTGGTCCTCGCTGCTGCCGTCGTCGGTGCGTCTGGTACTGTAACCACTGGCCCCATGCCGTCTCCGGACGTTGCTCCTAGTTCTGCTGCTGCGGCCGAAACCGCGCTCTGTTTGTGGGCGTCGACGAGTCGCTGCGCCTCCTTGCTCAGCCTATGGTAGTCTCGCCGGGCCAACCGAGGTGAGTCTGCCAGGGTAACTCTCACCGCTGGTGGCAGGGTCCGGAGGAAAAGGTGGTCGAAGATAAATTCGCAATCCTCGGAGTCTTTCAGCCTCAGCATTTTCACCATCAGGTCTACAGGTCTGTCGTTCTCCGACTCCGTCAACGTTAGGAGCCCTTCTGCTCGCTGTTGCACCGAGGGGGTGAAGTGGCTTATCAGCGCAGCCTTCAATGCGCTGTATTTGTCGCTGTCCGGTGGGTGATTGACCAGATCTTCCACCCTCTGGACTGTGTGGCTGTCCAGCTTCGCCACCACATGGTAGAATTTCGTGTCGTCCTTCGAGATTCTCTGGAGGTTGAACTGCGCCTCAACCGCGCTAAACCAGGAGCGCGGACTATGCTGCCAGAAGTCGGGCAGCCGGAGTGTGGTGGCAGCCATCAGGCTGGCTTCTGCCGAGCCCCACTCGGGAGAATTATCTCTGCTCATTCTTCGTCGTAAGGTCACCAGTGTGGAGAATGTGCACAAGGATGAGACTGAGTTTATTCCTCAGGTTCAGCTTTATTCACAGATCACATACTCCAACAATCTCAAAGCAGGAAAAGAGGAAGAATCATCTCACAACTCCTTCTTTATACCCCGGACCTCGTAACTCAAGTCACATGGTGTTTAAGCAAACATACAGTCACATTGTAACCCCTTTGATCTTCCACACCATTGTCCTTTAGTCTCTGGTGGTCCGGACCTCTCCCCAGGTCATCTCCCTGAAACAAAGGCCAAATCTCACACTCTCTCATTGTCTCTTGGAGACTCAGTCCTTTTGTTCCCTGAGACGTGCAGCACACAATAAACACACAGCAATATATTTGTGGAGCATATATAACCAACATATGTGCCCATATGTGCCCACAAGAGCATTATTTTGATTTGATCGAATAAAATTCCTAGGCTGAAGATATTTAAAAAAATGTGTTCTATTAAGATTAAATTTGATCCTCAGTTCTTCAAAAGACATTATGTTATCTGAACGTGACATAATATAAGTCTTGAATCTTTTGAATCCCTTTTAAATTCCATACTTTAAATACAGCATCCGCTGTCCCTGGTGTAAAATATTGATTACCCCATATTGGGCTAAATTGTGACAATAAGTGTGGTTCTTTTAAATATG
Organism: Pholidichthys leucotaenia; assembly: GCA_020510985.1. NCBI lineage: Eukaryota > Metazoa > Chordata > Actinopteri > Cichliformes > Pholidichthyidae > Pholidichthys > Pholidichthys leucotaenia. The sequence goes on from CM035844.1 coordinate 211,513,059, forward strand.
TTTTGGTTTCACACCATATTTTGATCATATGCTTTACAATTGGATTTTTAACTTGTTTCTGTAATTTTTTGGCCGAGTCTGAGTATATGAATAAGGGAAGAGGTAAAGGTAAATTGTATGATTCCATTTCAGTCCAGTGAGGGAGATCATTTGATGAAAAATAATATGTCATAGACCTCAGTTGTGCTGACCAGTAATACAACATAAAGTTTGGACATTTCAGACCTCCACGATCAAATGGTAAATATAGTAAGGACAGATGTAATCTAGCCTTCCTATTGTTCCATATAAATTCCACTAACTTTTTTTTAATTCTTGAGAATAGATCTGAAGGTGGTGGTAAAGGAATGTATTGAAATAAATAAAGTATTTTGGGTAAGATATTACTTTTAAGTATATTAATTCTCCCGATCATCGACATTGGTAGTGACATCCATCTCTGAAGTAACTCATTAATATCTGTCATTAAGGCTTCATAGTTGGCACTGGCGACTGATTCTAGCTTAGGTCCAATTTGAATTCCTAAATATTTAAACTGATTTACAACATTGAATTGATTTACCTCAGGAGCTGGGTGATTTCTCTGGGTCTCATTTAGCATTAATATTGAAGATTTTGTTTTATTTATTTTATATCCTGATATTTCCCCAAAGTTCTTTATTAAATTTAACAAGGTCGGAATTGATTTTTTAAAATTCGACATAAACAAAATTGTCACCGGCATACAGGGAGATTTTATGTTCTGTTGGTCCTACTTTAATTCCATATATTTGTGGATGTAAACGTACTGCCATCGCTAAAGGTTCAATTGCCATAGTAAACAGTAAAGGTGAAAGTGGACAGCCTTGTCAACATCCTCTATTGATTTTTATTGATTTTGAGATATTGCTGTTTAAGATAAGATAAGATAAGATAAGCCTTTATTAGTCCCACAATGGGGAAATTCCAGGATTGCAACAGCACAGGGATAGCAACACTCAGAGCAACAATCAGAAGGCAAGAAAAAACAACATCTAGTAAACATATGTCCATATTACTATAAATGTATATATATAGACACACAGTGCAGAGCATTATGGCTGGTGAATGTGCAGCAGAAAGTCTAAGTTCTCTCTCCGCGGATGCAGCGGGCCAGCTGGAAGTCTTTGGGCATGATGGTGACCCCCTTAGCGAAGAAGAGACCATCAGGTGGGCCTCGCTGGTCTCCTGCAGAGCCACAACGGCGAAGCTCAGGAAACGCAGGACGGTCTTGAAGTCCTGAGCGATCTCCCTCACCAGGCGCTGGGCGGGCAGCTTGCGGATGAGCAGCTCCTTGGATCTCTGGCAGCGACGGATCTCTCTCAGAGCCACGGGCCTGTAACGGCGAGGCTTCTTCACTCTGCCGGTGGCCGGAGCGCCTCTCCGAGCAGCCCTGGGGGGGGGGGGGGGCGCTTCTTCCTCCAGTAGATTTTACGGGCGGTCTGCTTGGTTCTTGCCATCGCTCTTTATTATTCTGTCTTATATTTCTTTCACGCCGCCTAAACTCCAGCCCGGCACCGCGTCGTTTTTGCTACAGCTCCCGGTATGTCGAGTTTCCCATTAGCACCGGGCGGCGGCCAAGTGCTAGCTAGCACTAGCTCCTCCCCGCTGTAACGTCTCCCGCTGCAAACCGTGGCTCCGTCCGCCGACCCGGGAGACCCCCGGGGCGATCCGTGCGTCCGTGATATATATACAGAGTGAAAGGTGTAGAAAGAAGAAGGAAGATTAAAAAAAAGGCTGTTGCAACAGGCAGCCCACTCGTGTGGCGCCGCCGGTCCGGCGGAACCGGAACCGGAAAAAAAAAAAAATTGTTAGGATTTCTGCTGTAGCATTATTGTATATTATCTGAACCCATTTTATGAAATTATTTCCAAGTCCAAACCTTTGTAGGACTTCAAAAAGAAAGGGCCGTTCGACCCTATCAAAGGCCTTTTCGGCGGCTGCACGGTGGCGCAGTGGTTAGCACTGCGGCAGCACAGTTTACCCTTGGCCGGGGGATTGTGGGGATCGTGGGTTCGATCCCAGCCCCCGACCAACAGTGATCTGTGTGGAGTTTGCATGTTCTCCCCGTGTTGCGTGGGTTTACTCCGGGATTTCTCCGGTTTCCTCCCACATGCCAAAAACATGCATGTTAGGTTAATTGGCTGTTCTAAATTGTCCCTAGATATCTGTTTCCTATAGGCCCTTAGAATAGAGGGTTAGTATTAATGAAAGCGCTTTGAGTGGTCTTTGTGACTAGAAAAGCGCTATATAAGTGCAGGTTAGTTAGTTAGTTAGTTAGTCCAATGATAGGAGAGCTGTATCCGGTGCTTCTTTATTAGAATAAATAATATTAAATAGTCTTCTTACATTATGGAAGCCTTGTATTCCCATTATAAAGCCATTCTGATCTCGATTAATAATATTTGGTAATATTTCTTGTAGTCTTCTTGCTAAAATTTTACAGATTATCTTAAGGTCAGCATTTAATAGGCTTATTGTAAGTCTCATGTTTTCACATTTATTAGAGGGTTTACCTGGTTTTGGCAACAGTATAATTAAGGCATTATTCATGTATGGTGGTAAATTACTATTTTGAAATGCTTCTAAAACCATTTCCAAAAGTGGTTTTATTAATTTATTCTTAAATTTTTTTTATAGAGGTCAACTGGAAGACCATCTGGTCCTGCACTTTTTCCTGATTTCATATTATCAATGGCTAGCCCTACTTCTTCTTGACTGATTTTAGACTCCAGTATCTCCTTGTTTTCATTTGGAATACATGGTATAGATAATCCATCCAAAAACCCATTTAGTTTTGTTAAGTCAGTTTCATTTTTTGTATCATATAGTTTTTCATAATAATCTCTAAAGGCACTATTAATTTCTAAAGGATCTACAACTGCCTGTCCGTTACTTATAATACTGGTAATTGGTGTTTTAAATTGTAATTGTTTAATCTGCCATGCCAATAATTTCCCTGATTTTCCACCTTGTTCATAAAAAGTTTGCTTCAATCTTAGAAGACTCAAGGCAGCTCTATTCGCTGATTTTTTTTGTCATATTCAGCTTTCAGAATCAGTAATTCGTTCTCTAACTTTGGGTTACTTCCTGCATACACTTTTTCTTGAAGAATTTTTATTTTATGTTCCAATTGGACTCTCTCCTCTCGAGTCTTCTTAAATTTTGAACCTATATAACTAATAATATGCCCCCTAATAAAAGCTTTGAAAGCCTCCCACTTTATACGTGCTGATGTTTGTGTAGTATTGATATCAAAGAACTCATCTATCTGTTTTTATATAATACAATCTATATTTTGTAGACATGCTATATGTTTCAGAACAATCAGATGTCTGTGCAAATGCTTAAATATTCTACCTTTTTATCTTGTTCATGCTTCATGCTTAGCTCCCACCAGTCTCCTTTTGGATCTGCTTGATAAGCTCCTGCGCCTCTTGAGGGGTCTTGAAGATATGGGTTCTCCCTTTATATGTGACCAGCAGTCTTGCCAGATGAATCACTCCGTGACGAATCCCAAGGTTGCGCAGCTCTTTACGGGCGGGGTCAAACTGTTTCCTTAATTGTTGAATTCCTGTGGCCAAATCTGGGTAGAACCGCACCTGTTGATCCTGGTATTTAATTTCTCCTTTAGCTCGCGCCGCGTTGGTGACCGTCATCTTGTCTCTGTAGCTGAGGAACTTCATAATCAACGTCCTCGGTGGTGTCTTATTATCTCTCGGTGGGCCGATTTGGTGAGCGCTCTCTAAGACGACCGATGACTGCAGATCCGCGTTGTTCAGCACTTCTGGAATCCACTTTTCCAAAAAGGAACATGTATCCCATCCCTCCGCTCCCTCCGGGAGGCCCACCAGCCTCAAATTATTCCGTCGCGACCGGGATTCTAAGTCCAGGACATTATCTTCCAGACGTTTATTTTTTAATTCCAATGTTTGCACCTTTAATTGTAGGCTGGTGACGTCATCTTCAGCGCTTGAGATTCGGAGCTCCGCCTGCGATACTCGCTCCATACAGTCGCTTATTTCTTTTCTCATTCCTTCTATCGCTGCTTTAATCCCATCAAATTTAGACGAAAAGTCTGCTCTCATGGAGCTGATGGCAGCAAGTACCGCACTCGTGCCCTCCTCAGCAGTCACAGCTCCGCCACTAGCTCCCTCCTCCGCCATTGTCTTTGGAGATTTTCCTGCTTCATCACGAGCGTGTAAGTCTGTTAGCTTGGATTGTTTTGACGAATCACTTTTTCCTCCGCCTAATTTCTCAGCCTTGGTCTTTACCATATCCGCGCCTAAATGCTGGGATAGGTTTTTGTTCCAATTGAGAGAGTTTTAGCCTACTTTTTATTTTTAGGAGCAGAGCAGTGTGAAACACGTCTTCCTACGTGGCCGCCATAACCGGAAGTCCCCAGTTCATCTTTTATTAAGTTCTCCACGAAGCAGGTCATTGAGGTCCCTTTGATTTCTTCTTTAATACCGTAAATCCGGATATTGTTGCTGCGGGAGTGTCCCTTCAGCTCGGTGAGTTTTGCTTTCAGTTTAAGCTGAGTTTTGTGCATCTCAATCAAAGTATCTTTCACCTCCTCTCCACAAGTTTCCACCTCTCCAATGCGTTGCTCTGCCTCTGTCACGAGGCTGAGCACGGTGCATCACCAGGCTCAGGCCTCTCAGGTTATATTGAAGTATTTTCTGTATTTTTCCATCGTTGTATTATTTTTCCTGTGTATTGATTCTAGATGTGTTCTTGGCTGTCAGTAGTTTGATGTTTTCTTGCCCTTATTATTATGACATAATTCTGTCAGTATTTTTAGAATCCGGTTTTATTTTGGCTCTCTGTGTTTATATTTCGTTTCCTTGTGGCATGAGCTTCACACCTGTTCGAAACACTCCCACTTAGTCATTATCTCGTCCGTGTGTTTTGTGTTAGTAATCAGATCACCTGCCCGCTCATGTGAATCCGCGCCTGCCATCAATTATTTCCTCAGTATTTATAGACTGTTGTTTTTTCTGTTCACTGCCACAGTCTTAGTGATTCCTCCTCGTCACCAGAACCCTTTCCCCACTCTGGTGAGTTTATCCCAAATTCATTCCTGCGTATAAGTGACCTTTTTATCTGTGTTCAGATTTTTGCTTTGGGGCACTCTGGCACTTTCTGTGTTTTTGTTAATAAATACCACAAACTGCAGTCGGCGTCTGGGTCTGTCTCTCACTGCACCGAAGGGCAAATCATGACAGCCTCTCCCAGCCTCTGTATCATGGCTTCTATTTGCTGCGCACTTTCCTCCATTTTTTGGTTGATGTCCAGTCTCATTTCAGCAAGCTGTTTTTTAATATCTTTTTGAAAGTTGCTCTGAAAATCTGCCAGCTGTTTAGTAATATTGCTTTCAAATGCAGTCATCGCTTTGGCCATGGCTTCATTAATAGTCACGCGGATGGAAGCTAGCGTAACCGTCTCAGTTAGCATAGCCTCGTTACCACAGCCTTTATCTTCTGTATCAGCCTCCTTCCTTTTGCTTCTTGGGGTCTTACCAAGACCCTTTTCTTCTCCCTTCGGCATTATGTACTAGTAGAACCTTTTTTAGAATAAATCTCCTGGATTAAAGGGGGTTAAAAGGTAGTTCAAAGTAGAACTTCAAATTCACGCAGCTATCAGCATCATGGCACCCGGTCTGTACATTTTTGAAGAAAAAACAATGATGTCAAGAGGTCCAGGGCCAGTGTAGCAAAGCAACCCCAAATCATGATGCTCCCTCCACTGTACTTCACCATTGCTATGATCTTTTCATGTTGGTGTGCGATGCCTCCTTTATGCCATACATAGTGCTGCGTCTTCTTGCCGAACAGTTCAGCCTTAGTTTCATCAGTCCACAAAACATTTTTCCAGTAGCATTGTGCACTGTCATGGTGCTCTTTGGCAGATTTCAGGCACGCAGTGATGTGTTTTGAAAGCAGTGGCTTCCTCTGTGATGTCCTACACATGTCCGTTCAATGATTTGTGTGTGGTAGACTCATGAACAGAGATATTAACCAGTTCCAGTAATTCCTTTGAGTCAATTTGGCTGGGTGCCCACTTCTAGTTGAGTATTCAGTTTCGTCTCCATTTGTAGACAGTGGGTCTAACTGTGGACTGGTGAGTACCTAAAGTCTTGGAGATTACTTTGTAACCTTTTCCAGATTTATGCAAATCAGCAATTCTTGATTGTAGGTTTCTTGTGAATAGCAAACTCCAAAAGTTCTGTAAGGAAAAATGGTCCAAAATTCTTCCTGAACATTGTGCAGGTCTGATCAGTAGCCAGAAGTGCTTGTTGGAGGTTATTGCTGCCAAAGGACCTTTGACCAGTTTCAGTATTAAATCCTTGGGTTCACTTTCTTTTTCCACCAGCACTGTGAATGTTTAATGGATGTGTCCAATAAAGATGTGAAATATTATAATTGTTTGTATAGTGTTAGGCTAAGCACATTGTGCTTGTCTGTATTTGGGACTTGGATGTAGATCACATTACATTTGATGACCAATTAATGTAGAAAACCAAAGGGTTCACATACTTTTTCTTACCACTGTATGGTTTTGTTTAAAGGGCTTGAACTCTTCCTAGGCCTGGGCAATTTGGCCTTAAATCAGCATCACGGTTATCTGATGCTTTCAAATCTGTTTCCTTTTTTTCTTGTTTTTTTCTCGCTCCTTCTTCTCCCTTATAGTTCACTGACAAGGCTCCTAATTAAGCCATGAGAATGCATCATCAACAAATATATCACAGTGGTGATTCGGCCATAAATGAGCATAATATAATAAAGAATAGAATCATTGTCACCTCACACACATACAGCCAAACTAAACACTGTCTGGTGCAGAAGTCAATGTCCACATATACGTCTTGAAGGCCCATGGGCCACGAGACTCCCCCACCCCCACTCCAAAACGGTTGATAACATGGACAGCAGTCAGAGGCCAACAGGACCCAGCCTTGGCGCAGTGAAGCCAGTAGGGGTGGGACAAAAGATCGATTCCACCACTTGACACCAACAGTAATGCACCGATTCCTAAACGTATGGATCGATCTTTTATTCCATCCATCCATCCATCTTCTACCGCTTTTCCGGAGGTCCGGGTCGCGGAGGCAGCAGTTCAAGCAGAGAAGCCCAGACTTCCCTCTCCCCAGCCACCTGCTCCAGCTCTTCAGAGGGGATACCAAGGCGTTCCCAGACTAGCTGGGAGACATAGTCTCTCCACCGAGTCCTGGGTCTGCCCCGGGGTCTCCTCCCAGTGGGACGTGCCTGAAACACCTCAAGTGGGAGGCGTCCAGGAGGCATCCTAATCAGATGCCCATACCACCTCAACTGACTCCTTTCAATGTGGAGGAGCAGCGGTTCTACTCTGAGCCTCTCCCGGATGACTGAGCTCCTCACCCTATCTCTGAGGGTGAGTCCAGCAATCCTACGGAGAAAGCTCATTTCAGCCGCTTGTATCCGCGATCTCGTTCTTTCGGTCATTACCCAAAGCTCGTGACCATAGGTGAGAGTAGGAACGTAGATTGACTGGTAAATCGACAGCTTTGCCTTAGAACTAAGCTCCCTCTTCACCACAACAGACCGGTACAACGTCCGCATCACTGCAGATGCTGCTCCAATCCGTCTGTCGATCTCTCGCTCCATTTTCCCCTCACTCGTGAACAAGACCCCAAGATACTTAAACTCCTCCACTTGGGGCAGGAGCCTGTCCCCAACCCGGAGAGGACAATCCACCTTTTTCCGGCTGAGGACCATGGACTCGGACTTGGAGGTGCTGATTCTCATCCCAGCCGCTTCACACTCAGCGGCAAACCGTCCCAGCAAGAGCTGTAGGTCATTGCTGGATGAAGCCAACAGGACAACATCATCTGCAAACAACAGAGATGAGATCCTGTGGTCACCAAGCATGACACCCTCCATTCCCTGGCTGCGCCTAGAAATCCTGTCCATAAAAATTATGAACAGGACCGGTGACAAAGGGCAGCCCTGGCGGAGTCCAACTCTCACTGGGAATGACTCCGACCGAGTGTTGGCAATGCGAACTCTACTCTCACAACGGTCGTACAGAGACCGAATAGCTCGTAACAACAAGCCCGATACCCCATACTCCCGAAGCACCCCCCACAAAAATCCACGAGGGACGCGGTCAAATGCCTTCTCCAAGTCCACAAAACACATGTAAACTGGTTGGGCAAACTCCCACGAACCCTCAAGAATTCTCGAGAGGGTAAAGAGCTGGTCCGATGTGCCACGGCCAGGACGAAAACCACATTGCTCCTCCTGAATCCGAGGTTCGACCAACGGCCGGACTCTCCTCTCCAGTACCTTGGCATAGACCTTCCCAGGGAGGCTGAGGAGTGTGATCCCTCTAAAGTTGGAGCACACCCTCCGGTCCCCTTTTTTGAAGAGAGGAACCACCACCCCGGTTTGCCATGCCAAAGGCACTGCCCCCGACCTCCACGCAATGTTGCAGAGGCGTGTCAACCATGACAACCCAACAACATCCAGGGCCTTGAGGTACTCGGGGCGAATCTCGTCCACCCCCGGGGCCCGGCCACCAAGGAGATTTTTAACCACCTTGGCGACCTCAGCCCCTGTGATAGGCGAGTCATCCCCCTCGTCCCCAAACCCTGCTTCCTCTGTGGAAGGCGTATCAGTGGGATTGAGGAGATCCTCGAAGTATTCCTTCCACCGCCCGACGATATCCCCAGTTGAAGTCAACAGTGTCCCATCCGCCCCATACACAGTGTGGACGGGGAGCTGCTTTCCCCTCCTGAGCCGCCGAACAGTTTGCCAGAATCTCTTTGAAGCCGACCGAAAGTCTTGTTCCATGGCCTCACCGAACTCCTCCCATACCCGGGTTTTTGCTTCAGCAACCACCCGAGCTGCACTCCGCTTGGCCTGCCGGTACACCTCAGCTGCTTCGGGAGTCCCACAAGCCAACCAAGCTTGATAGGACTCCTTCTTCAGCTTAATGGCCCCCCTCACCACTGGTGTCCACCACTTGGTTCGGGGGTTGCCACCACGAGATGCACCGACCACCTTGCGGCCGCAGCTCTGGGCTGCCGCTTCAACAACAGAGGTGGAGAACATGGCCCATTCAGACTCCATGTCTCCAGACTCCCTCGGAATGTGGTTGAAGTTCTTCCGGAGGTGGGAGTTGAAGACCTCCCGGACAGGGGCCTCAGCCAGACGCTCCCAGCACACCCTCACTATACGTTTGGGTCTACCAGGTCTGAATGGCTTCCTCCCCTGCCAGCGGATCCAACTCACCACCAGGTGGTGATCAGTTGACAGCTCTGCACCTCTCTTTACTCGGGTGTCCAAGACATACGGTCGCAGGTCTGATGATACGATAACAAAATCGATCATCGACCTGCGGCCTAGGGTGTCCTGGTGCCAGGTGCACATATGGACACCCTTATGCTTGAACATGGTGTTCGTTATAGACAGACTGTGGTTAGCACAGAAGTCCAATAACTGAACACCACTCGGGTTCAGATCGGGCAGGCCGTTCCTCCCAATCACCCCCCTCCAGGTTTCACTGTCGTTGCCCACGTGCGCATTGAAGTCCCCCAGTAGGACAATGGAGTCTCCAGGAGGAGCACCCTCCAGCACCCCAGTCACAGACTCCAAAAAGGGTGGGTACTCTGAAACATCATTTGGTGCATAGGCACAAATGATGGTCAGGACCCGTTTCCCAACCCGAAGGCGCAGGGAAGCAACCCTTTCGTCCACCGGGGAAAACTCCAATATAGAGGCAGCAAGGTGGGGCGATACAAGAATACCTACCCCTGCTCGTCGCCTCTCGCCCGGGGCAACTCCAGAAAAGGCCAAGCTCCAGCCCCTCTCCAGGAGACTGGTTCCGGAACCGGAGCTGTGTGTTGAGGTGAGGCCGACTATATCTAGCCGGTATCGCTCAATCTCGTACACCAGCTCAGGCTCCTTCCCCACCAGAGAGGTGACATTCCACGTACCAAAAGCCAGTTTAGAAAGCTTGGGATCAGTCCGCCAAGGTCTCCGCCTTTGACTGCCACCTAATCCACATAGCACCGGACTTCCATGATCCCTCCTGCAGGTGGTGAACCTACTGGAGGGCGGACCCATGTAACTCCTTCGGGCTGAGCCCGGCCGGGTCCCATGGGTGGAAACCCGGCCACCAGACGCTAGCCTTCGAGCCCCTCCCCCAGGCCTGGCTCCAGGGTGGGGCCCCGGTAACCCCATACCGGGCGGGGTACACTGAATCCTTGATATACAATTTATCATGAGAGTCTGTTGGATCGTTCTTCGTCTGGCCCTTCACCCAGGACCAGTTTGTCTTGGGAGACCCTATCAGAGGCAAATTGCCCCAGACAACATAGCTCCTGGGATCACTGGGGCACGCAAACCCCCCCACCACGGTAAGGTGACGATCCATGAGGGGGATCCATGGATCGTCACCATCCATGATCCATGATCCATGATCTTTTATTAATTATATATATTCATGTAAACATTGCATACTCTCTTGGGTATTCAACCAATTGCATTTTCAGTCCACTAGATAGCGCAAAGCAAGCACCCAGTCAAGTGATAGGTTGTCTCGTGAGATTTGCAGCCAGTTTGACAGTTAGGAAGCAGTCAAAGTTAGCTCAAATGTCGGGCCTTTTTTGAATTTTATAACAACTAGTGCATTGCCCGTAGAACGCAAGTATTCCTGTCAGAAAAATTTATCCCAATCTGTCATGAATCTGGGTTTGGCTGTTCCAAACCCAGTTCTGACTTATTATGTTTTGCCCTATTTTCTACCTGGCGCTTCAGGGAGCTATTGGGCCTCTGCTCCCTGACAGCTTGGGCACGCCCCCTTCTCCTGTCAAGTGTCATCAGCTGTACTATCACAGGTGTTCACACACATACACATACACACATGCACACGCTCCATTCATTCCCATTCACACGTTCATACACGCTCTCTCACACACCTGGTCTAATCACGTTCAGCCCACGCTTTCTCGCACCGGCAATCTCTTTCCTCGTTAGCTTCAGGAGTATTTCTTCGCTGTGTTTGTGGAAAGAGATTGTCGGAGCATTCACCTCCATACGCGGCAGCTAGCTCTCCACGTATGAGTTTTCATTACCAGCTATTATTCAACCAAGCACTTGGAAGTTCGGTTTATTCTTTGGTGTAATCGGCTGACCCTGCTCACCCTCTTCATCCTCCAGACTACACGGATCGCCCCGGGATCGCTCCAGCCCCGTGAGTGTCATGTTCACCTTTCTCTTTGTGCTGACAGCAGTCCTGCAGCACTGGGCTTCCCCTTGACTGGGCTATAGAGCATCCGGCAGGTGCCCTGTATGTCTGGCGGCCTTAATTTCCTCATTTGCATTTCTCTGTACTTTTGTGGTCTACTGGACTTGTTATTTTGTGACGGTTGTCTACTGGACTTGTTATTTTGTGGGTTAATATAATAAAATGGCACTGTCTACTCAGGCAATTGGGTTTTTTATTCTCTCCCTCGTGCGCCGTATAATGGCGCACGGGGAATCGCGACACAATCAGGCTTTACAGGCCCAAATGTAGGCTGTGTTTGAAAGCGAAATACAACGAGGTGTAGTCTTATATGTAGGCAATCACATGTTAGACTTGGACAAATATAAAAGGGAGTAAATGACACTAAGATTTATTTGATCGTGTGAATATTAATTACAGAATACCTAATCACTGAAAATGAATGGGACATCCAATATTGGTGACTGTTTCAGATCTCTTGTTTATTTGTTTGTCAGATCATTTATTTGTGTAATCTTTTATCACTTATTCAAGACAATAGTGTATGTTGCACTTTGGGGAATGGGAGTTGTTGAGTCATCATTATAATTATTTTAGTTTCTATCACTGTTCAGTGATGGAGTTCAGTGTAATATTGAATTTCTTCTGTGTATCGTCAATAAATTCATGCAGTATTATAACAGGACACGTTTACAGATATTTGAGATCCATTGGCTGCTGCTTTGCCCATGTGCCTCCGAAGGACTGCGATCCACCGGTTCAGCGGCTGCTCCCCCCACCCCCGGCACCTGGTGTTCTTCAAGCCAAATTATCCGTTGGACCTACGCAATCATAGCAACTTTATGGTATTATTCTTTAAGCATTAAACCTTAAATCTATCTTTTGTCGCTATTTGCACTACGGGTAGCATTACTGTACATGGACTGCTGTTGTTGTTTTTCCAGCCTTATTCCTTTTCTTTTTTTATATTGTGCACACCACTGACGAGAGAAATAAAGCCACCACCGGAGTGGTGGCTCAGTTGGTAGAGCATCCGCCCCACACCCGGGAGGCAGGGGTTCAAATCCCGGCCGGGTCATGCCAAAGACCATATAAAAGTGGAACTTCCTGCCGTCCAGCTTGGTGCTCAGCAATAATGGAATGGAGGAGGGAAATTTGTGGCGGCGCCTTGCATGGCAGCGGCCCTCTGATTCTACACTTGGGGTGTGTGTGATTAACACTGTAGATAGGAAAAACACAATCTCGTTCTACTGTACATGATTGGTTGTACAGTTGAATGACAATAAAGGGTGATTTAATTTAATTTTAATTTAATTTTAATTTTAATTTAAACACCATTTCAATTCTCCTGTATGTCCTGCACGTACAGTATATCAGCTGTTCTGATAGATATGCCGTCAGAACACCAATGATCCAATCAGCTGTCCGCTTGAACCACAGAGCTCAACTGTTTTCCATGATAAATCAGCCTCAGGGCAAAAGCACACTTCATGCATTATCTTTTTTTGACTTTATTGAAAATAACTTTTTTTTTTTTTTTTTTATCGCCATCAGTTAGCGTGCCTTAGAGCCAGGTCTGGGCACTGCTTCTCCCGACATGTTCTGTGTTGATTTGTCAGACCTGGTCCCCACTGATGCTCTGCCCAGTCGGCTCGTGCACCTCGTTGTCCACATTTTTTAAATTTTTTTAACCATTAAATCTTCAGTATTATCATTTTCTGTCTAACTTTCAATTCTTTGTTTTGTCCCGGGAACACTGTGGTGACTGACAGGTCATAATGCTGTGTGTTATTCAATCAGTATGGTTGTGATGCCGCGTATTGTCCAATCAGCACAGAGTCGATCTGAAACCCCGCCCACACTTCTTAAAGCCAGCTCATGAAGAGACACAGAGTGGTGGCTAAAACTTTTAATGATAAAAATTACATATTTTGACTGAGCGACTCCATATTCAGGGATGCACACCCTTGTAACCTCAGGAAACCACGTTTAAAATCTGAGGCCAGTCTGAGAAATGGTTCAAGAGATATGCATGGAACAGGCAGACAGGCTGACACACAAACACACATGCAGAGATTTCTTGCATTTATAGATTGAAGATGGAAGGAAAGACCTTGACATGGCACACAACACGCAAGAAGTGCATGAAAAAAAAAAACATGGGCTAGCACACGCTTCGGAGCAGCATTGGCAACGGCTAAGCTAAAAACACACCAGCATGGAGCTTGCGAGCAGCGCTCAGAGAAAAAGTAACGTTTATGAAGTGCTTTTCAGAAAGAATACTGTATAGTCACAAAGCGCTGTACAATAAAGTAGAATAGAAGGAAGTTGATACATAAAAAAATTTTTAAAAATACAAAAACAAGTTAAAACACAAGATTAAAATAATTTCAAAATATCAGACTTACCATTAAAAAGCAGTTTCATTGAAACTCAGTGGAAAGCCTCCTTAAACAAAAAAGTTTTCAGCTGCTTTTTAAGAGTCCACAGAGTCAGCTAAATGTACTGTAGCTGGAGTGGGAATCTATTCCAAACAAACACCGTTCACCACCCTCCCTGTGTGCAGAGACATGTCTACCCGGAAAATGAAGCCCCGAGAATACTTTATTAAATGAAAGAGATGTCAACAGTTTTACTTTGGGACATGATCTGAGGCTGATTAAGGTGAAATTTTTTTTTTTAAATATAAGGGATCGCGATACTCAATATCATGATTATCGTTGAATTGTGATAGGATCGTATCATGACCCAAGTATCGCGATCTGAATTGAATCGTAAGGTCGCTCACGATTCCCAGCCCTAGCAGGCAGCCTCCATGTGCCCCGCTCACACCCTTCCAGCATCCCCAGGTGAAAGAGTCAGTCATCTCATACTTGATGGATGGACACCACATTTTCAGTAGAAGCCATTTTATTTTTTCCCGCCATGTTTTGCTGCATACTCGCTGAACAGGAAGAAGGGAAGAACCAAAATAACTGGCATGAACAAGATTATGTCGGTTCTATATCCTGACAGTTGGTTTCAGTTTCAATTTGCTGAATCGCCCGGCCCTAACTCTTTGCCATTGCAAAAATCAGGGGCCCCTACACAATATTTTTGCATAAAACAGCTAGAAACAACCCTGCTGATTGGTCAGCGTGGGCAAAAGTGATGAAGAGCAGAAATTTTTTGACCTTTACAAAATTTCACAAGAATGAGTATTGCATGCCAACAAGAGGAGTTGCTAACTCCTTTATTGAAGGAGCAGCAACCTTGCCTACCATATATCCGTGCCTTAATGGGCAGGGGCAGGCATAAAAATATTTATGTTAAGGTTAAGTGGAATGGTTTGGGCTCTGTTCGAAAAAGGTCAGGGACTAGTTTACACAGATTGCAACTGTCATGTCATGTCATTCTTTAAACGACCACACAAGGTTGCTAAGTGGGCATATCACCTGCTGGTAAAATGTGCATAGAATCCGTCTCTCTTATTTTGTGTGCACACTCCTCCATTAGCATTCTCACCACACTGTGAGAACTTCGTCTTTCCCGTTTGGTAAATGCACAGTTTGCGACGTGAGTGATATCCCGCACATGCACTGCTTTACCCACGGTGTCTGGATCAAGCATCATTGTCACTCCGCCAAGGTGAAGCCAGCCCTGTGGGATGCTCACAGCAGCTGTTTGCCATCTTAATGGCCACGCTCCTCTTGTTTGCCGCTCCAGGATTCCTCTCGTCTCGCCGATGTTTGTTAAATATGGTTGGGGGGGGGGGGGGTTATCGCGGTCGGCTAATCGGGGCGAAGCAAGAGCATTATCTCGGTGACTTTGAGAGGGACTTCTGGCTGATTTAGATATGAGCGACGCGTGGCGGTGTTTATTTTTTTTTATGCGTGCCCAACAGAGAATTGCCTTGTTCCCGAATGATGCACAACCTCTCATCTCTAATGTTTACGGGGAAAAAAGCTCACTTTGGAAAAGATTAGCCAGTTACCTCATATCCCTTTATGACTTTCCCATGATGGCGCAAGAGTAATGATGTGAACGTCATTTGTAAATTGACTTCTACGACGGCTCCTTTTCTTTCCAGTGAGACAGATCAAATTACTACTCCCATCTACTCCCAGGAAGTGTGCGCCGTTCATCCAGTGTCACAGGCAATCAGCTGTTGAAAAATGCTAACATTACAGGAAGCAGCAGGTGCAAATTACCCACCCACACACACACACACACGCTTTGAGATCCCCCTCATGTTTTACCACACGTCTGATGCTAAATCAGAGAGGACGTCTCTGCACAAACTGAAATCTTCTCCGTCCCTTTCAACTTTCAGGAAGCAGCAGAAATGGGCCGAGGTGGACGGATGCTGTTGGGTGTTTGTTAAAATCCAGGGAGAAGAACACGCAGAAGACTTTTGAATTCGACTGTTGCTTCAGTCTGTGTGCGTCTCATAACAAGATTACTCAGTCTCTTAGCGTCTCAGCTGCTAACATCTGAGGAGATGGATGCCATCTTTGATCTGAGCTTCAAGCAGAAATGAATTCCAGTCTTGCTTTGTGCAGCTTCAGAATCGGGCTAAAAATAGATGAAGCCTTTCTTCCACTGACACAGTTCCAAGTTTTCTAGTTTGTTTCGTTCTTTGGGAAAAAAAGAAGAAATAAAAGAAGTTGTAACAGCTCACGCATGTCTCATTGAAATGCTTGTGACATACTTTGTTCACAGTTTCTTCAGTTATTTAAGTATTGAAGGATCAGTTCAGTAATGCATCACACTTACTGAAATTTGAACAGATTTGTTACTCGCTTTATTTGTATATAAATATGGATATATATTTCTATCGCAAGCAATTCTACAAATTGACCCTACCATAGCTCAGAAGCAGCCGTCATTTGACGTGACCTGCCACGAAGAGCCGTGAATCCATCAGTCTGACTGGAGGAAGAGATGCAGCAACTTTGTTGTTGTGGAAATATGCACATTTATTTCAAACATCAAGTGACTCCTCATCAAAAAGTACACTGAAAAAAAAAAGACTTTTTGAATTTGCAATTATTACATTGTTTCTTTTTTAATTCTTAATTAATTTCTTTTAATTTGATGTTACTTGATGTTTGATAGTAATTTTCTATACTTATTTCTGTATACAAATGTTACTTTTAAAATCAAGTAACATTTATTAAACAGAAAATTAATTTATTGACCTGACAAATGTAATTTAAAGTTACTTATATTGGGGGACAGAGGGGTTCTGGTGGAAAACATCAGAAAATAAACATGCTTTCCTCAGTTAGACTCTCAGTTTAATGTGTGCTAGTGTGGTGCATACGTCAAAGCTGTTTCTGTTGGCTGATATTTGGAACTTTTATCTTTGTTTCACCGTTACTGACCATGAGATATCGGCGAATCGGCCTCCCTTTGCTGCCTGGTGGAAACCCCGTGCTGCCTGCTGGTGGATGTGCACTCACTGGTGGCTCATAAAAGACAAACGTAGTGCAGAAGACTCGTTTGCCATTGGTTGACAAGTCAAACGGCAGATATTTTGTGCTATGTACGTCTTCATACGGCTTGATAACATTTGTATACATTGCCTTGGAGGAAATGGTAATGCATGTTGCAAATTCATTAAATCTGTAATAATTTAAAGGCGAAGTGTATTCATATATAATAAGAAAAAGGTGGATTGTCCTCTCCGGGTTGGGGACAGGCTCCTGCCCCAAGTGGAGGAGTTTAAGTATCTTGGGGTCTTATTCACGAGTGAGGGGAGAATGGAGCGAGAGATTGACAGACTGATTGGAGCAGCATCTGCAGTGATGCGGACGTTGTACCGGTCTGTTGTGGTGAAGAGGGAGCTGAGTTCTAAGGCAAAGCTGTCGATTTACCAGTCAATCTACGTTCCTACTCTCACCTATGGTCACGAGCTTTGGGTAATGACCGAAAGAACAAGATCGCGGATACAAGCGGCTGAAATGAGCTTTCTCTGTAGGATTGCTGGACTCACCCTCAGAGATAGGGTGAGGAGCTCAGTCATCCGGGAGAGGCTCAGAGTAGAACTGCTGCTCCTCCACATTGAAAGGAGTCAGTTGAGGTGGTATGGGCATCTGATTAGGATGCCTCCTGGACGCCTCCCACTTGAGGTGTTTCGGGCACGTCCCACTGGGAGGAGACCCTGGGACAGACCCAGGACTCGGTGGAGAGACTATGTCTTCCAGCTGGTCTGGGAACGCCTCGGTATCCTCTCTGAAGAGCTGGAGCAGGTGGCTGGGGAGAGGGAAGTCTGGGCTTCTCTGCTTGAACTGCTGCCTCCGCGACCCGGACCTCTGGAAAAGCGGTAGAAGATGGATGGATGGATGGATGGATTTTGATCTCCAAAAGACATTTGAGGGCTGGATCATGTCTCTGTCTGCCTTTCTTGAGAGTGGCTTGTTTCGTACATGTCCCTTTAAAATTCCACTTCACCCTCCCTCTTACGTCACCATTACTAACATAGCGCTTTAGCTAAGATTAGCTTGGGTGGTGAGCATGAGCCAACTACAGTAAATTTGTCTCAAGTAATGAATGAAATGAAGCATCACTGGTCAGTAGGGGTGTGTGGTTTCGCTGGTCAATAGGACATGATCGGTCCCTGGTGTACAATAAGCACAGAAATGTATGTGAATAAGCGGCTAAACGTCTAGCTTAAGCTAACCGCCTTTGGTCCCGGATATACAGTAGATGGTACTAAAAGACACAAAAACCTCTTATTTTGCTATTTAAAAACATAACAGTTTGTGTTAAATTGCTATATTGGGTTACAGTAAATTTGGCCTACTGGATTATCAAAAGAAACCAGTGCTGAAGCGCCTTAAACTACAGCTCCTCCAGTCTCCACTTTGGGCTGGCCTTCAGAGATTCAGTCGTTACCGACAGATTTTAGCAGCAAGATGCTTCCACTGGTTTCAAGTGCTGATACGTATCATATTTGGATGCCATAAGATGAATTTGGAAAGCCAGGGAGTGCATCTAAAGTTAGGTTACCAGCGGACACTGTAAAATCCCTGTTTTGAGTGACGCCCATGGCCAGCAGGTGACACTTGGTCTCTCACAGAAACGAAGGAAGAAAATTTGCTCCAGTTCAGCCCTTGACCACACACTTTACCAAAAACAGGATTTTCAAGAGCTCCAAATAGAAACAGTAAATTCAGACATTTTATTTTGTCTGACCTTCATCACTTTTCCATTCGGTCTTGCGTACTACTCATAATAATGAGTAAATCTGTTTAAAAAGCACCAGTTGTGTGTTGCTGCCTGCAGAGAGCAGAGGAAACAAGAGTGAATAATTAGAAGCAGAAAACACACATTGGAGAAATTTGCTTTTTCCCACATGGTGGTTGCTACAATTGATGCTAATTATGTTATATAGAGTCTTTGTTTATGATATACTCATGACTGCACAGTTTCATATGCATAATCAAGAAGACTGCAGGCAGGATGCATTATGGGCTCTTTGTGTCTGTAATGAGGCCAGGATCCACCACATGTTCCTGTAATCCACATCCATGTAATGCCGACCACACATGGTATACTCGTCTATTCATTCTCTGCCCAAGAAACTCGCAATGATCCCTCAGCGATCTCTCCTTGTCTCCCAGTGATTTTCCAAGGATCTATCACATGCTTTAAGACAGGGGTGTCAAACTCTGACACTGGATGGAAGTAAAACATGCAGGGTCTTGGCCCTCCATGGAATGAGTTTGACACCTATGTTTTAAGAGATCATTGACAGATGGGGCAAAGTTTTGATCTCTCGATGGTCACCCAACGATCTCTGTCTGTGTACAGGGACCGTTAAAATTGATTTTCCTGCTTGATGCACTAGAAAAAAAGCAGTGAGAGTCCCTTCACAGTGGGAGGCCTGCTCTGCATGTTTGGTTAGCCGTAATTTTACAAACAGGAGTGCCTTTCACCAGCGGATTGCCACGAAAATGTCACGTTCCTGGCATCCTGATTGTAGTGGTTCTGTTGTGGTTCTGCAGTGTTATCTGTGAATAATGAACGACTACTACAGATTTTTTAAATACTGCACACGTGTGTGTGTGTGTGTGTGTGTGTGTGTGTGTGTCCTTGGGGCTTTCATGGAAAATCGCCTCCCAAACAAGACAGGACAAACACCGCTTCCATGTTTTCTTCCCTTTTTTTTTCAAAATAATTGGTATTTTATGGGCACTGGCTTCCTTAATGATCTTAATTACTGTGAGTATGTGAACGCTTTTCAAGTTCAGCGATTTGTTTGCAACCAAAAGGAAATGGACTAATGCGGAGATGGTACACACACACACACACACACACCCACAGATAGATGCACACAAAGGCATGGCAGGTAAAGCACATCAGGAGCGTGCAAATCAGAGAGCCGTCGAGGTTACGGATCCATGAGGGGTTTGCAAACTGTCGGCAGACGCTGGTGAAATGACCGTCGCCTCGTAAGCGGCGAGGTAAATCAATAACAGTGCTGAGGGATTCATTTCAAATAGAGGTGACGGGTGATCTGAGAGCACAGTGGGTGGATGTGAACTCTCGGATGTTCATCCTGGAAGGAATGTGGCGTTGGAGAGATTTTGATGAATTAACATTTTGCCACTCAATTAGTTTTAGAAGTGTACAGATTTATAGTGATCAGATCATACCAGACGCTGTTCTGTCACACGACCGGCAGCTCCTCAGGCTCTGCTGGTTCTGACCATTATCATTGCATATGTTGCGCTGTCTTAATTTACTGTCTGTGATCACAGCCTGTTTAAACAGATTGCAGTAATCATGTCTTATTAAGGTGCAGCTTCAAAGTTCTTAATGATCTGCAGCATTCCTTGTTAATGGGGCTCATGAACCTGTGGCATGAGGCCTCATACAAGTCTTTTGCATGGACATGGTGGTTGTCCTGATCATACCACAGACCCTGTGGCTTTGATGAAACAAATAATAATATAAATTAAGGCTGTGTAATGATTTTAAAAAATTACTAATTAATTGCATGGTTTTTATAATTAATTGAGGTTAATCGCTAAACTTGGAGAAAGAATCAATGAAAAATAAGTATATTTTAACAAATTTTAATTGCATTTCATTCACTAAATATACCTCTGGAGCAAGACAGACAAAGGGAGGACTCAAGCGCAGGGTTTAAGAGTCCTTGAAGGATTTCCCGTTGTTGCGATCACACCAATTCACAAAAATTCAACCAGTGCCGACAAATTTTGTGTGACCTTGCAACTTTGTCCAGTCAACACAACTTTCCCACAATTTTGGCCACTGGTCGTCAACTTCTGGGAATTTCGCCCATCAAATTTGTCCCTGAGTAGCGCTCAAATGCATACGTCATCAGTCTGACCAATCAAATGGGTTGCTGCACTGCTCTCACTTTCTTGTTTACAGTGAATATGAATGGAATACTTCAGCAAAAAACAGAGTGTGTGAATACAAAACAAAAACACTCACCCATGACTTTTATCATACCATTCCTTTCTCCACCTCTCCCATCTGGAGTTGATGTTTTCCTCTGTTCACTCTGACAGGAACTCTACCTTTTCTCTATACTCTTAAGTGAGCAGCACCAGTCAGTGAGCGACATTTGGTGTGCATGTCTGCATGAAATGGTGTGTGTGTGTGTGTGTGCAGGATGAGGTAGTGCACTTAAGGTGCCCTGAGTGGAGGAGGATCAGTTCAGTGTGTTGAGTAAACTCTGCAAATTTAAACCCTGAAAAGCAAGACCTACACTCCTTTTAAGCTGAGCCAGCTGCTGAGGCAAACCAATCACCACTGCGGACACCACCTCAGGAAGTGACCTTTTTAATGTGTTAATTCACCCACATTAATCAAAAAAAGTTAATATATTAAATATCTCCCCCCCGATAGAATAAAAGCACCAAGTTGCTGATGCCTCAGTTCCTGTGGCATGGTAGCATGGGGGCTGTAAAAAAGTCACACTGCCACTTCTAGTGGGTGGGCATAGTTATTACAGAACCTTCTTTCACAGCTGCGTTGATGGTAAAGGTGAGTTAAATTTGTGTTTATTTTAAAAGCAAAACCTTATCTGGAAATTGTGGGAAATTAAAAGTCGAGTAAATATGGTGATACAATAATACAAGCCTTTAGTTCCAGTTGATTTTGAGTGGGTGAGCTGAAAAGCTGGTAACAGACAGACAGACACATGGAGTGATTACCATATGCCTACGTTGCCTTTGTGCCAAGGCATAAAAATACAGAAGCACAAGAATAAAATTAGGAGCACAAAAAAAAAAATCCCGGAGTAAAAGATTTTATTAATTGAATGTATGTATAGCTACACAGTGGTGTGCAATAGCAGGTAAACATATCAAAACTTCCAAAAGTAAAAGCATAGTTATGAACACTAAATCAAAACGGTTTGGAATGTTTCACATGTATGTGTAATGAATATTGAGAGTTTCTTAAATAATCTTGCAAAAAACAAAGTTTTTCCAAACATTAATCTAATAAAATACAGTTGAAGTGTCTGGTATAAACAGTAAACATGTAATTTCTTATTTAGCTTCCAGCCTGTTCTCTCCACAGCTGCTCTGACTGCTGACCCTCAGGTTCACCACCTTGGACCTCAGAGAGACAAAGAGGAAAGAAAAACAGCATAAAAATGTAATTATTGTTACAGATGTGACATACAGTATATTAAAAAAAAATACAGATGCCATGTTTCTTCTCAGCTTAATAAATTGCTTGGTTTAGTGAGTGTGAGTGAATGAAGCATGTCACACTGTGGTGTTTTTATATGACTGACATTAGTATTAAGACTTAAAAAAAATCAGCTGAACTTCAGAGAAAACTATTCAGAAAGCAGGTTAAATTACAGTAATGGAACCAAACAATCCCCATACGGGAAAAACATCAGACATTGGGAAAAAAAAGTGTGACGTAACTTAAGCTTTATGAATCAAATATTGCAGTTGTAGGAGTTATTGGTGTTTTAGTATTAAGATTGCTGCATAATTTAAGCCCAGAACTTACTCCACGCAGGCATCTGCTGCAGTGGTCTGCTGTGGAGAGACAGTGAGATCGACAAGTGGCCGGCCTTGGCAGAGCGGCAAATATCGATTCTTCACCGGCAAATACCACTTTTCCACTGGTTGGCCACTTTAGTCCAGCGGCTGAATATAGTTTTCATACAGTTGTTGAATACAGTCGTTGAATACAGTCATACAGTTGTTACTCCCCGAGTAACTGTGTGAGAAACAAGTATAAATAATTACAACACAAACGTTTGTCAAAGACTTTATTTACATTTGTTTAATTTTGGACAGGCATCAACACGGTGACCTAACCAACCCCTCGAATGTTTTTGAGGTGAGGAATGTTGGGACTTGTGGTTTTTAGTGAACTGAAAACTCCAGGAAGAAAATACCTCATCCTTCCTCTGCAAAACTAAATGGCAAAACCAGTGTGAAAACAATCGTTGTGATGAATAAATGGTGTAGTTGCTGAATACGTGGGTTTTTTTTCAGTAACCGCTATTTTATAATTGCTATTTATCTCTCAGCTAGAGATCGACTGTGACAGGAAGTCATCCATGTGCCATAAAAAAAAAATCATACTGCCGCCTCTAGTGGCCCGGCGTAGTCATTACAGTACTGTTTTCCCAGCTTCATTGACGGTAAAGGTGAGTTAAATTTGTGTTTATTTTAAAAACAAAACCTTATCTCAAAATTCTGGTAAATTAAAAGTTGAGAAAATATGGTCATACAATAATACAAGACTTTAGTTGCACTTAATTTTGACGGACAGATACAACCACACACACACACACACACACACACACACAGACTACATTAACTGATAACTGTATGCCTTTGTTTTCACTGAGGCATAATAAATATTAATCAACATTATTAAAGGTATATAGACCAACTGGAAACTCTGAGATTTAGGTTACACCTATGGCTACTACCCAGCCAGCACTCCCATGTGGGCCCCACCAAATGTTAAAACAGGGCTGTCTTATGGGTCCCATGTGGGTTTGTCCACATGGACTTAACCTATGTATCTATTTTCAACTTATTTTCTCATAAATTTGCTATTTTCTTGTAAATTTGTGACCCCCCCCCAACTTTTTACTGTAAATTTGCAACTTTCTCCTCATAATTTTTTTTTTTTTTGTAAAATTGGGACTTTTTTTCTTGTTAACTTGTAACTTTGTCTTATAATTTTGGAACCTTCTCATAATTTTGTCACTTTTGTACTGTAATCTTGCAACTTTTTCTCATAAATTTCTGACTTTTTCCTTGTAAATTTCCTCTTTTCTTGTAAATTTTCCCATAAATCTGCAAAAAAAAAAATTGTTTGTAAATTTGGAACTTTCTTAAAAATTTTAATCATAAATTTCTGACTCATAAATTTGTAACTTTTTTTCTTATACATTTTCACTTTATTTGCTCAAATATTTTTGTTTTTTAAATTTGCAACCCTTTCTATGTTTTTCTTTATAAATTTGTGAGTTTTTTCTTGTAAATTTGGTATTTTTTTTTCTTTCAAGTTTGTAACTTTTTTCCAAGTAATTTTACATTTTTTTCTTGTAAATTTGCAACTTTTTCTCATAAATTCCCCCCCCAAAAAAAAATTCTCATAAATTTGCAACTTTTTTCTCATCAATTTGTGACTTTTGTTCTTGTAATTTTACCTGTGGTGCCAGTATTACTGAAACCTGCTCACCTGCATTAAACCCATGTGGGGCCCAGTTGGATTTAATGCACACATAAAGTCCATGTGGGCAAACCCAGATGGAGCCAACATGGAACCCGTGGACAAACCCACATGGGACCCGTAAGACAGCCCAGACTTGCCCACGTGGGCACGCTGGCTGGGTAGGTGACCTTCCTCTAGTGAATGGTACCAGATACCCAGTTGCAGGAATAATTCAGTTTTATTCAGTTCTGTTTTATTTAATTATATATTTCTTCTTCGTATTTGTCACTCAAGTTCTATAATGCAGTTATGCTGAGTCACGCTGACCCCTGTGATGTTCATGTTCTGACTCCAGAGACAAAAAGAGCGTTCTCTATGTGTCCTATATGATGAAGAATATCTAAGAAGTCATGTATGAGTCAGGCTGTAGCCTTGTGATCTTGTCATCTGTTCCCAGTGATAATGCTGTTGAAGCTAGAGACCTGATGAGCTGCCACGTGTCATATGGTATGTCATAGTCACCTCCTAGTGTCCACAAGTTGTTCCAGCTGAGGAAAAGCAATTTTAATTTAAGGGGAACATGTATTTTTCAGAAGCCAAAGACAAGAACCAATGTAAAAAAAAAAAAAAAAAAAAAAAATCACTGTTTTTCCTGTTACAGGGTGAAGTTATTGAATCATGCTGTAGCTGATTTGATGTTATGTGGCACATTTAATAAGTTTAAATATTTGACAAAAATTATGTTAATGAAGAGATACAATGGCATTTAATTTATTTAAAATTAATATAATTATGTAATTAGATTATAAATTGACTTTTTGTTGCTGTTGCTATGTGGCTGTAATCTGATTTTTTTTGTTTTATGGAAACTATAGTTTGTTTTGATCAGCCAGAAATATGAATGAATGAATGAATGAATATGAACAACAAGGCCCTCCCAAGAGAGCAGACGCTTTTTTCTTCTCTCCTGCTGATTTTTTCCTCCCCTCCTACTGGATCCCAGCTTGCTGTTGTTTGTCTGCGTCTGACTGCGACCGCCGAAAAGAAATTATGGAGTTAATAAGCTGGGCTTTGAACACAATTGACACTATTTTTTCAACAAGGAAAAGTGCTCCGGGGGAAGCTGTTTGCCCCGCTGGAACGGCTCCAGTGGGCTATCTATGTGACACAGGTATTTGGAAAATGCTGTGTCTCTCTAATCTCTCTATCGAAGATATTGAAGATTTGTTTATCTTCGTAATCTTGGTGATTGGGATAATTCTGATTGGGACGGGAATTGTCTTGGTTTACCGCAAATTGCTGAAGATGGATTCAACCTATCAAAATGCTGGCCAGGCGAGGTGCATCCAACAAATTGAGAAACTGGAGAAGACCCTGATAGCGACTACTGGAGAACTGTCTCGTAAGGTGGATTACATCATGGGTTCGCTCAGGTCTTTCCACGACGAGTTCAAAGCTGCGCAATGAAGGATTAATGTACTGAATCTACAGAAGAAATACAAGTCTTCTCTGTGATCAGTCCTATTTGGCATTATTATTCCCCATGAAAATTCCTCCTGGCTGTCTGCAGACTGTTTTTTTTTTTTTTTTTTTTTCAAAATCATGAGCACAAGGCCTTGGACAGCCAGCTGCAGCGCCAGATAAGACTGGGCGCCAGACAGACAAAACATCTTCTGCCAAGGGTCCTTGGGTCTCTCTTATTATCATCAACACTGCTCAACACCGCACACACATTGATTCATGAACTGATTAAAGATATACTGTACACTGCTCTCTTGTGTCTCGTGAATTCTGAGTTGTTGCTCTGTGCTATTGAGAGATTTTTTTTCATTGTAATCACAATCTGCTTAAAAATAAGCTGTATTTTGATAACGAAGTTTTTTTTCTCCTCCCCCCTTGTGTCGTTCCCTCCCTTCCCCTCCCTTTCTTATCTATCTCTGTTTGATGAGGCGCCTTTATGGCTGCCGTGTCGTTGTGTCGCGCGCATGCGCACCAATGTCAAGTCAAGTTCCTCGTGTGTTTTTTTTACATGCTTGGCAATAAAGTTTATTCTGATTCTGATTCTGATTCTGATTCTGAAGACAATGTTATCCTCTGTGCTGAGTAAGCCATCAGGATATGTATAAACGGATGTCAGACCTGAAAATCTTTGCACACTGTCATAACGCTGGTACGTGATCTGTCTCTGTGCCTTCTTTCCTGGCCAGAAAGAATAAATGCATTCTTGTTCGCTGGTTCACTGTTCTGAGTTTATTTTTACACCGACGTTAAAATTCAGTACTTTTCTTCTGAGTTAGACCCAGTAATTTTTACACCAGTTCAAGTTATTGCATTTCTGTTTTCTTAAAGTATCTGGGATCAAAGATATACTCAATGTACATTATATGGACTCTTAATTGTGAAATTTGAGTTTCATTCAAAAGAAATCTTAATGCTTCAGCCTACCAAGACATTTTGGGCAACTCTATGCTTCTGCCTTTGCTTGAGCGGTTTAGGGAAATGGTTGGACGAGCTTGGTATGGAAGAACTTGGCAATTGACACCTTTGGGAAGAGCTAGGACAGAAATTGGAGCCAGATTCTCTGGTCCAACATCAGTGTCTGACCTTACTCTTCAGGCTGAGTGGGAAAAAGCCCAGTGGAAGCTGTTTTAATTAGAAAGAGGTGACCAATTCCAAACCTAGGGCATACTTTGGCATTGGTGTTAGGATATGCCACCAGCACTAATGACATGGGTCTTATTACCTGTTTTCCTCACATAGATTTTTGGTCTTGAACTTGATTTTAAATGCGCCTGCAGGATGCGTCCGCATGCTGATTGTCCCAGCCATGGTACCGATGCTGCAGGTTTGAGTATCCTCCCGCAAGTGTTTCTCATCTTGTCAGTTTTTAAAAACTTACTTGTGGGTTCATTACGGTGTTGATGGTGCATCACATCACGGTGAAGCTTTTAAGCATTTTTAAGATTTATGCTAGCGGGGCGTATTGATAACGAGGCACTTTTAGCTGATGGAATGTCAAAGTGAGTCATGAATTGTAAAAAAAAAAAAAAAAGTAACTGGTTTATCTCAGTAGGACTGAAAAACTTTTGCAAAAAAATGTCTGCACAGCGCATCCCTATGCGATTAAAAAACCTCTGTACCAATGGAAACGGGGAGTTTCTGTAGGCTGTATCATCTGCCACGAGGTGAGCCAGGGTTGCGATGTTAAATTCTGGATGAAATGGGATTTTTCTTGTTGGTTCCAGGTCATTTGTCCATGCCCAAGGCAGCGGATGATGACGGGTTTGATGAAAGTGACACAAGCTGCTGAGGAAGAATTATAGTGTCTGTCAGTGAGAAAATAAAGTCAAGTTTCCAGTGCAGTAACAGTCCTGTTTTTTTTGGGGGGGTTTTCCCCCTTCTTTTGTGGCCACCCGTTGGCTTAGGTATGCAGTAAAGTATAGCTTCATAAAATATTCAGTAGGGGTTTTAATTAAACTCCTTTTGTATTTCTAGTAATTTAGTTTCTTTCTTGTATGGCTCTTCAGAGGAATTCCCCACAATAGATCTGTGTTTTATCTGTGCTGGTGCAAAGCTGGACTGGCAGCACCACTGGAATTTGAATGTCATTGCAGAGACACTTGATAAATGAGCATGCTAAAAAAAAAAAATGAATGGCAGTGTGAACAAATGAACTGAAGCCTCCACTGTGAATTTGCTGACGAAACATGAAACCAGCCGTGGTTATAGGCAGCCAGCTTTTGGCCCCGTTTTCACACTGGAAGCCATTTATGTTTATCAGGAATGCCAATCAGCCTGGCCCGCTGGCCTCGTTACTCACCAACACTTCCTCTTCTCAGTTCACCATCAGGGTTGGAATGCAACTTTGGCAGTTTATTTCTGCTTCATGCTGTTCACTATGGATGTAATTATGTTTTTTTTTTCTCACTTTTTATCTGTTTTCCTATGACCTATCATGTCTTGTTAGGGTCCTCAAGAGAGGGCCTGTTTTATCAAGTGTAGGATGAGCATATTTATCAGTATATCACTACAAGAAATCAGCTTAGGCCTAGGGCTGGAGGACATAAAATGCCTATATTGTGCCTATTGCATATAATTTGTCCCGTTACAGTGTTAATTCTGCTCCCAGTCCCACTTTTCCTCTCTCTGTTGGTCTCACACAGCAGGCTGCTGGTGTGGCTGCACAACCAGAAATAATCCCAGGGTGCTGCACATAATACTTGCAAACTAAAAACAAGTGGCCGAAAAATTATTCGGCACTCATTTTTGTTTTTATGTGTCTATGTCCAGTCAGTTCCTCATTTGCCAAGTTGCTCGCTCTTATTTTGAAGGTTTACGAGACCGGATTGGAACATCTACTGGACAGGAAGTCAGAATGTCGTTTGTATCACCTTTAATGATTACAATCTTTTTTTTTAATCTACAGTTTCTCTGTTGGCCCCTTTTTGTTATGACCCGAGCGTCGGTTCTGATCGCGCTCGGGTTAAAGTTATGTCTCGCTGCCGGCCTTGACAGCTGCGGGCGGTATTTTGGCCTCTCCGGGCTCTTATTGTGAAAGTGCTCGGAGGGGTTTCCGCCTGTCAACGGTCGGTCAGCTGTGTGTCATCTGTCATCAGTCCCTGGGTTATTTAAGCTGTGTGCTGGCGTCATTAAGACGCAGCAGTGTCTGATCGCTAATGGTCACGTATCTGATCGCTTGGATCGTTTAACTGATCGTTATTTTGTTCACTCATCGTCACGGATGCCTGGACTATATTCACCTCGGCTGCTTAAGGGCTTGACCGTCTTTGCACCGGCAGTAGTAAGTGAGCTGTATTAGCCTTATTCCCTCTGGTGTAATTTGTGCTGTAAGTCCCTGCTTAGCAGTCCGAGTGCATTCATTACCTAGCTTGTCTGTGTGTGACTGTTTCCTGCCCTGGACCTGTAGTGTGCTTAATTGCCCTATGCTTCCTGTTCTGCAAGGACTCTGTCGTTAGCTCAGCAGCTTGTGTAAACACCTTTTCACCGTAATAAAACTCACTAAAAACTCACTGGTGGACTTGTGTGCGTCTTATAGGTGGCTCGCGAGGGCCACCGTGACAGTACACTGCTGCCCAAACAGCGTTTACGGTGACGCCATTTTGAGACGCTTTTTCACCAGCGAGTTGAGTTTTGGACGTTGTTTTCCCTGTCTGGGACCTGTGTATGTGAGGAATGCCGTCACCGAAGAGTCACGTGCTGACGTGTGTTTTGGAAGCGGTAGATGAGTTACTCATCTCCGCTTCCATGTTGGACTACGACCACGGCATACATTGGTACCTGGACGCCGCCGAAGATGTGCTCCGTAATCTCTCTCCCTGCTTCGCCAACCACCCGGAAGTCGACGCTAGGAGGGAGGACATCGCCGCCCAACGCGAACTATTCCTGATGATGGAGGAGGAACGCGGCATGGAGCAGGTGAAGAGGCACACCTGCTCTTCGCCTAGGGATCCATTTCGGGAGTTCGCACCATCTGGGGGCCGGCGAAGGCGTCGGCGTCACGGCCGGGCGCATCTTCGGCAAGCTCCAGCTCCGGATCCAGTTCCGGGCCGCCGGGATGACCCCCTCAACCAGCCAGCTGCTGAGAGTGAGCTGAGTCCTGTGCCGGTGGGCTCTGTCCTTGGATCCTGTTCCATCCAGTGAGTGAGGGAAGGAGCAACGGCCGCTACAGCTGACAACATCCTCCCCCCGGGAGACAGGCAAGTCCAAGTTCACTTTTCCTGTAATAATAGTGATCTGTCTTGTCTGACTCCTGGGGGTGAAGCTCAGGGTTCGCAGCTCCCTGAGTTTCTTTCCCCAGCTGTAGCCAGTTATATTAAACCTGCTGCCTCTGTGTCTCCTCCTGCGGAGCGGTCCTCGGCGTCAGTCCCACGCCGGCGAACGAGGGGGAGGCCTGCAGCTCTGGGAGACATCCCGGTCTTGCAGCCTTGTGTTGGACAGAGGAGGAGAACGGACTGCAGTGAGGAGCCAGAGCCGACGAGAGAGCGTCCCCAAGGTTCTTCAGGGATGCAGCCCGAGTCAGCAGGTCCAGGGTCCTCTGCCTCCACGGCATACGGGTTATTGGCATGGACGTCTGCGCATGAGGATCCAGCTGCAGAGACCATCAGGCCGGTTGTGGAACCCGACACAGCCGAGTGGGAGCCCGACGACGAGCGTCTTCCTGAACCTGGATCGGCGAAGTCCTGGATGGCTCCAGAGCCCGAGTGCAGGCAAGTGCTCTTTCTTGTTTTCCTGTATGGTGTGTTAGAGCATTTTTGCCTGCCTCATGGGGAGGCGAGTGAGGGGCAGCCGGCCGCTGCACCCGAGCTCGTCTCGCTGGGCTCTGGCGCTGCCGGTGGAACTGATCCCGGTTCTTCCTTGTGTTCTGAGCACCTCCACAGCGTTGCCGGTCCGGAGCCAGTCAAGGTCACGGGACCGGGGGTTCCAGGTTCGGAGATGGAGGTCGTCGCCGGAGCAGTCCTGACCCGGTCGGGGTCCGACGTGTGGGCCGTGGTGACCCGGTCGGGGTCTGACGTGTGGGCCGCGGTGACCCGGTCGGGGTTCGACGCATGGGCCGCGGTGACCCGGTCGGGGTCCGACGTATGGTCCGAGGAGACCCAGTCGGGGTCCAACGTGGGTGCAGCGGTGACCCAATCGGGACCCGTCCTGACCCAGTCGGGGTCCGATGCATGGGCCGAGGTGACCCAGTCGGGGTCCAACGTGGGTGCAGCGGTGACCCAATCTGGGCCCGTCCTGACCCAGTCGGGGTCCGACGTATGGGCCGAGGTGACCCAGTCGGGGTCCGACGTATGGGCCGAGGTGACCCAGTCGGGGTCCAACGTGGGTGCAGCGGTGACCCAATCTGGGTCCGTCCTGACCCAATCGGGGTCCGACGAGGTCCAGTGGGGGTCCAGCGCAGGTGCGGCTGCGACCCAATCAGGATTCGAGGGGGCCCAGGGTTTTGGTTGTCCCCCTCTCAGGAGCCACCAGCTGGGGGCCATTAGTGGGTTTTGTTTGACAGATCGGCGCTCTCCTGTTTTGTTGTTTTCAGGAGAGCGGCTGCACGCAATCCCTCCACGGTCCTGCTGGTTGTGGTATGCGGGTCGGCCACCCGAGGAACTGCTTGGAGCATTCGGCATCTTGGGTTGGCCACCCAATATACTGTGTGTGTTACGGGGTGACCTGGTTCGGCCACCAGAGGACGTATTCCTGGGGGCATGGGACTGGGGCAGGCCACCTGACTGTTCATGTACTGTGGGATTTTCTGTGGGCCCATTTGGTGCCAAATCTTGTCTTGTACATCTAGCATTTTTGTTGTGTATTCAAGCCTTTGTCTTAGTCAGGTCTGAGCAATTTTAGATTGCCTCTTGTTTTTTCTTGTTTCCAAGTCATAGTCTTAGTCAGGTCTGAGCAATTTTAGATTGCCTCTTGTTTTTTCTTGTTTCCAAGGTCATAGTCTTAGTCAGGTCTGAGCAATTTTAGATTGCCTCTTGTTTTTTCTTGTTTCCAAAGTCTTAGTCAGGTCTGAGCAATTTTAGATTGCCTCTTGGTTTTTTTTCTTGTTTCCAAAGTCATAGTCTTAGTTAAGTCCGAGCATTTTTTTTGATTACCTCTTGTTTTCTTGTAAGTCATTGTCTTAGTCAAGTTTGAGCATTTTTTTGTTACCTTGTAAGTCATTGTCTTCGTCTAGTCTGAGCAATTTGTGTTTGCCTCTTGTTACCTTGTGAGCCTTTGCCATAGTCAAGTTAGAGCTTTTTTTGTCTCTTGTTTTTTTTTCCCTTGTGAGTCTCAGTCTTGTCATAGCCTTGTTTAGTCATGTATTTTCTTTTCTTTGTTTTTTTTTCCCCAGAGTCATGTGGTTGTGTGTATTTCTTGTCTGGTTTTGTTCTTGTTTTTCCCCAGAGTCATGTATTTCCTGTATGGTTTTTTTGTCTGGTCTTAGTCTTGTTTTTTTTTTTCCCTGAGTCTTGTGTTTGTATGTATTTCTTGTTTTGGTCTTTGTCTTGTTTTTGTTGGTTGGTTTCTCTCCCTCCGTACCTGTCCCCCTACCTCCCACCCTGGGGGGGCGGGGGGGGGGCAGGGTGGTCCCTTGGGGCGTCCGGAGTCCGCCCGTGGAGGGAGGGTACTGTTATGACCCGAGCGTCGGTTCTAATCGCGCTCGGGTTAAAGTTATGTCTCGCTGCCGGCCTTGACAGCTGCGGGCGGTATTTTGGCCTCTCCGGGCTCTTATTGTGAAAGTGCTCAGAGGGGTTTCCGCCTGTCAACGGTCGGTCAGCTGTGTGTCATCTGTCATCAGTCCCTGGGTTATTTAAGCTGTGTGCTGGCGTCATTAAGACGCAGCAGTGTCTGATCGCTAATGGTCACGTATCTGATCGCATGGATCGTTTAACTGATCGTTATTTTGTTCACTCATCGTCACGGATGCCTGGACTATATTCACCTCGGCTGCTTAAGGGCTTGACCGTCTTTGCACCGGCACTAGTAAGTGAGCTGTATTAGCCTTATTCCCTCCGGTGTAATTTGTGCTGTAAGTCCCTGCTTAGCAGTCCGAGTGCATTCATTACCTAGCTTGTCTGTGTGTGACTGTTTCCTGCCCTGGACCTGTAGTGTGCTTAATTGCCTATGCTTCCTGTTCTGCAAGGACTCTGTCATTAGCTCAGCAGCTTGTGTAAACACCTTTTCACCGTAATAAAACTCACTAAAAACTCACTGGTGGACTTGTGTGCGTCTTATAGGTGGCTCGCGAGGGCCACCGTGACACTTTTGGCTTGATTGAAAATCTCTCTAGACCTTCATGCACAAATACAAACGCTTACAGTACATGATAAAATATATAACCTGTCAGTCTTGATCAACTATGAAAACTCAGGCTCCTCTCAAGGATTCATAAAGCTCTTTTTTGATTTTTATTCTGTGATCATGCCTTGACGCACACTCAGAATAGTGGTGACTGAATCAAATAAAACATTGTTTTCTTTAAAAGGTTCAGTCCCTCCCCACCCCTTCTTCCTCCACCCCCTCCGACCACTTCATGTCCCCTCAACTCCCTCCCCCATTCTCCTCTGTCAGGCCTATCATAAGTAAGACAATTTAAATAAAGTATTAAAGTTATTTTACAGCAAGAGGAGTCTATAAATACTAGAGCTCCTTTCGGCGAGGTAAATGTCTAGCACAATATGGCAAGCAGATATTTGTTCTGCTTGCCAAGCTGCTGGACAGGACAAAAAGTGCACATATTGTACGTGAGCCATGAGACTGGACTGAAGCTTTGAGGAAGCCTACAGTATTGAAAAAGTGCTACAGAAATGTATGGTTGATCAGTCTCAGGTGCTTCAATATGAGTCCAGTATAAGATAAGATAAGCCTTTATTAGTCCCACAATGGGGAAATTCCAGGATTGCAACAGCACAGGGATAGCGACACTCAGAGCAATAATTAAGAAGATACGGTAGATATAAATAAGAGCAGTGGATATACATACATACACGTCAATATATATATATATATATATATGTACAAAGTGCGGAGCATTGTAGCAAGATGGAATAAACAGCATAACCGTCTACTTAGTTATCCTACATAGTATGAATACGTACCCATACATATTGTCACCCTCCATAGCGACCGATACTGTCCTAGTTGTATATACTGGAGGGGACCATTGTGTAAGTCTATTGCGTCTTTTGCATTCAGTACTATTAGGTCGTCACGTTTTTTTGCTATCTCTGTGAGCAGCCCTGCTTAGGTTATACAGTCTGACTGCCGTAGGTAGGAAGGACCTGCGAAACCTCTCGGTTGCGCACCTAGGATGATGTAGTCTGCTGCTAAATGAGCTCCTCAGTGCGTTCAGTATGTCCTGCATAGGGTGGGACTCGGACTCCAGCAGAGATGACAGTTTAGCCACCATCCTTCTCTCTCCTATCTCCTCCACTGGGTCAGGGCGCTGTCCCAGGACAGAGCTAGCTTTCTTGATCAATTTGTTCAGTCTCTTCCTATCAGCTGCTGTAATGCCACTGCCCCAGCAGACCACTCCAAAAGTGATGGCTGATGCCACCACCATGTCGTAGAATGTCTTCAGCAGCGCCCCTTGTACACCAAAAGACCTGAGTCTCCTCAGTAGGAACAGCCTGCGCTGTCCTTTCTTGTAGAGTGCGTCAGTATTGTGTGACCAGTCTAGTTTATTGTTCAGATGAACACCCAGGTACTTGTAGGATGTCACCATCTCGATGTCTGTTCACTGTATGTTTACTGGTGCTGTGAAGGGTTGTCCTTGCCTGCGGCAGTCCACCACCAGCTCCTTAGTTTTCCTCGCGTTGATCTGGAGGCAGTTCCTATGGCACCAGTCCACAAAGTCCTGGATAAGTCCTCTGTACTCAAAGCTTCATCTCGGTTGGAGATGAGGCCGACGATTGCAGAGTCGTCAGAGAACTTCTGTAGATGGCAGTGTGTTGTGTTGTGTGAGAAGTCCGCAGTATAAAGGGTAAACAGGAAGGGAGCCAAAACCGTTCCCTGGGGGGCCCCCGTACTACCGATGATCGTGTCGGACACACAGTCTCGAGTTCTCACAAACTGTGGCCGGTTAGTGAGGTAGTCCAGGATCCATGATGACAGGTGCTGGTCCACCCCTGCGCACAGCAGCTTGTCCTTCAGGATCATCGGTTGGATGGTGTTGAAAGCACTGGAGAAGTCAAAGAACATGATCCTCACCGCATTCCCGGGCTTCTCCAGGTGGGACAGAGAACGGTGAAGGAGGAAGATCACTGCATCCTCCACCCCAGTGCCATGCTGGTAGGCGAACTGGAGTGGATCCATCGCTGGTCCCACCAGGGGGCAGAGGTTAGCAAGGAGCAGTCTCTCCAGGGTCTTCATCATGTGGGACGTCAGGGCCACTGGTCTGTAGCTGTTCAGGTCTTTGGGGCGAGAGGTCTTTGGTACAGGTACTACACAAGATGTTTTCCACAACTGTGGTACCCTCCCCAGCTTCAGGCTCAGGTTGAAGATGAGCTCCACAATCCTACATAGCTGGTCTGCACAGGACTTGAGGAGCTTTGCGCTGATGCCGTCCGGTCCCGACGCCTTCCTCGCCTTGATCTTTCTCAGCTCCGTCCTCACCTGGGTCTTAGTGAGGGTCATGTTGGGGGGCTGTGTGTTGGGAGTGGGGGGGGGTGTTGGTGGAGTGGGGTGTGGGCAGCAGGACTGAATGGCTTCAGAGGCAGCAGTGGTTGTTGTGCAGTCGGGGGGGAGGGCGGTTGGTCAAACCTATTAAAAAACAGGTTCAGATTGTTCGCCCAGTCCCTGCCCCTCATGGCGTGGGAGGAGGTATTCTGGAGCCCAGAGATGGTTTTAAGGTTTCTCCAGACCCCACCGATGTCGCTCTGTTGCAGCTTGTCCTCCATCTTCTTCCTGAAGCTGTCCTTGCCTTCTCTGATCTTCCTCCTCAGCTCCTCCTCAGTATTAATATGAATCTGTGGTACTGATAATGATGATCCATTTAGGAATAGAGTAGCAATTCAGAACAAAAAAAGCTGTCAAACATGGTCATAAATAGCTGTATTGTAGTGCATGTAGCAGCTGTGTGTTTAGGGAAAGCCTTGGAACAAGACTGATCCGCAGCGGCTCCAGCTCACAACTTCCAGGACTTAAAGGCTTTGGCTTGTTTACAACTGCTTCTTGTTCTGTCTGAGGCTGAAACAATGCTTTTGTGTTCCAGATCTCGGCAATTACTTAACAATTTTCAGCTTTGTTTTGAAGAGGTGAATGTCAGGGTTGGAAGAACCGTGTGTTAGGTGCAGACCTTTGAACACAATTCTTACGAGTTAAGGTAATTGGACACTTGAAAAAATCTGTGTTTCTTGAGCAGCTGCATGTTGGTGCATGGCCAGCTTACAGCAAACTGGTACAGCCTTGCTCACAAGCATAGGTGTAAATCGGGGGGGGGGGGGGGGGGGCAGACATGTCCCTCCCCCAAACCTGGAAAAAGCAGAATTACCCCCTTCATTATAAACCTTTCTATATCATGTTACATAAAAGTATAAAATGCATCTGAAGCAACAATTTTAAATCAACAATTTTCTTGTAATTTTGCTTCTTTTTTCTTGTAATTCTGCAGTTTTTTTCTCATAGATTTGCAACTTTTTTCTCTTTAATTCCACAACTTTTTTCTTTTAAATTTGCACTTTTTTCTCATACATTTGCAGCTTTTTTCTCATAAATTTGCAGTGTTTTTATTGTAAATTTGCAGCTTTTATTTTAAATCTGCAACTGTTTTTCTTGTATATAAAGGTACATCTCAAAAAATTAGAATATCATGGAAAAAGTTCAGTATTTTTTGTCACTCATTTCAGAAAGTGAAACCCATATATTATATAGATTCATTACACAAAGAGTGATATATTTCAAGTGTTTATTTACTTTAATTTTGGTGATTATGGCTCACAGCCCATGAAAACCCCAAATTCAGTTTCTCAAAAAATTAAAATATTATATAAAATTAAATTTAAAAAATATTTTTTTTAATACAGATGTGGACCGACTGAAAAGTATTTCAATGTACACACTCAATACTTGGTCGGGGCTCTTTTTGGATTAATTACTGTATCAATGTGGCGTGGCATGGAGGTGATCAGCCTGTGGCACTGCTGAGGTGTTATGAAGGTCCAGGTTGCTTTGATAGTGACCTTCAGCTCGTCTGCATTGTTGGATCTGGTGTCTCTCATCTTCCTCTTGACAATACTCTGTAGATTCTTTATGGGGTTTAGGTCAGGAGAGTTTGCTGCCCAATCAAACACAGTGATGCCATGGCCATTAAAACAGGTTTTGATACTTTTGGCAGTGTGTGTGTGGGGGGGTGCCAAGTCCTGTTGGAAAAATGAAATCAGCTTCTCCATAAAGCTTGTCAGCATAGGGAAGCATGAAGTGCTCTAAAATTTCTTGCTAGACAACTGCACTGACTTTGGCCTTGATAAAACACAGTGGACAAACACCAGCAGATGGCCTCTGTTCAGATAAAAGTAAATTTTGCATTTCATTTGGAAATCAAAGTCCCAGAGTCTGGAGAAAGAGTGGAGAGGCACAGAATCTAAGTTGCTTGAGGGTTAGTGTGACGTTTCCAGAGTCAGTGATGATTTGAGGAACCATGTCATCTGCTGGTGTTGGTCCACTGTGTTTTGTCAAGACCAAAGTCAGCGCAGTCGTCTACCAGGAAATTTTAGAGCACTTCATCCTTCCCTCTGCTGACAAGCTTTATAGAGAAGCTGATTTCATTTTACAGCAGGACTTGGCACCCCCCACACACACACACACTGCCAAAAGTATCAAAACTTGGTTTAATGGCCATGGCATCACTGTGTTTGATTGGCCAGAAAACTCTTCTGACCTAAACCCCATAGAGAATCTATGGAGTATTGTCAAGAAGAAGATGAGAGACACCAGACCCAACAATGCAGATGAGCTGAAGGTCACTATCAAAGCAACCTGGGCCTTCAAAACACCTCAGCAGTGTCACAGGCTGATCACCTCCATGCCACGCCACATTCATACAGTAATTAATCCAAAAGAAGCCCCGACCAACTACTGAGTGTGTACATGGACATACTTTTCAGTCGGTCCACATTTGTATTAAAAAACTATTTTTTAAAATTAATTTTATGTAATATTCTAATTTTTTGAGAGACTGAATTTGGGGTTTTCATGGGCTGTAAGCTATAATCATCAAAATTAAAATAAATAAACACTTGAAATATACTGTATATCACTCTGTGTGTAATTACCTCCGCCAGGCCGCAGGAGGTTATGTTTTTGCCGGGGTTTGTCTGTCTGTCTGTCTGTCCGTCTGTTGGTTAGCAAGATAACTCAAAAAGTTTTGGACGGATTTCGATGAAACTTTCAGGCGTTGTTGGAAATGGTACAAGGAAGAACTGATTAAATTTTGGGGATGATCCGGATCACCGTCTGGATCCAGGAATTTTTTAAACGATTCTTTAACATTGTGAGATACGGCCATTTTCAACATGTGTGCAGGCGCAATGGAGGGCGCTGGTCGTCGTGTCTGACAAACACGAACTCCACGTTCTTCAAAGTTTTAGGCACAAAAGCACGCGGAAAACAGTGGTGGGCTGGGCCCGGCAGCGTGCCTGTATTTGCGCTACGCTGCAAAAGCTGAGACGGGCAGCTGTCCGGCGTGGGATTATTTGGCAGAAATTCCCCGGGCAGCCATAGGGGCTGCGCAAAAACAAGCTCTCTGCCAGGGAAGCTTCCAAATCCTCTTTTGCCGTGGAGCGCAACCCCAATAAAACCCACGGCAACCTGTCTACCCAATTTGCATCCGTCAGTGAAGCCCTGAGTGCTGCTTTCAGTGATCTATGAAAACGCTCGCATAACCCATTGGCCTGTGGGTTGTACGCGGTTGTGCAATGAATTGCAACGGCCGCAGCCTGGGAGTTTGGAGATGGAGGAGATGGACACAACAGCAGCACTTCAGTTTATTACCTCCGCCAAGGAGGTAATGCTTTTACTACTGAACCACTAATCCTATCATTGTGAATCCAATTGCTAGTCATATGTTTTCATGGTCAAGGAATCTGAAAACGTACACACAAACACTGTATGGGGGGGAACTGTGGCACTTGGCGGAGGTCTGCGCTCTCAGAGTGCTTTTCTAGTTTATCTATATAATATATGGGTTTCACTTTCTCTGAAATGAGTGACAAAAACTTGAACTTTTTCATGATACTCTAATTTTTTGAGATGTACCTGAATGCAACTTTTTTAATCATAAATTTAAAATGTTTTTCTAATAAGTTTTTAACTTTTTTCTGGTAAATTTGGACCTTTTTTCTTTTAAATCTTCAACTTTTTTTAAAAATCTGCAACTTTTTTCTTGTAATGTAATTCTTCACAAATTCTCAGAATTATGACATTTCCTAAGATTTCCTCCCTAAAATTAGGAGAAAATCCGAGTAAAAACAAAAGTTATTTACAAAGCATCTTGGCCTTTAAAGTGCTTTTTAAAGCCAAAAACATGTTAGGAGGAGTGATGAGGACTTTTAAGGGCCTTGGTGTGGCGGTTTGGGAAAACCCCCACAAACAGACTAAGGACAGACAGCTCGCTACTCCTGGTTTTTTCCGCTACACTACTGTGATAATGTTACCTTTCATGCATTGTGTTCATGCGTCCTGTCCTTACTGTGACCTAGAGACTCAGATCAATATGTAGATGTGCCTTTTGACCTCTTTGTTCTGTAGCTGGAGCAGAGTCTAGCAAATCTGCCTATTGTGATGTATGTCTCACAAATGCAAATATCTCATGCCTGTTCTGCAGTCCCTTTGATCAGACCAACTGCTGTGAATCTGCTGTGATGTATTGTTTGAGTTGGGTATAAATACTGCACAGGTTCTGTAACACATCCTCTCATTCTCACTTCAACTGCTGCTGCAGACACGCACTCTGTGTCTTCTTCTCTGAGAGCCAGAGGATCCCGCTCCAGCCTGCACACACTTGGGCTGGAGAGGGGATCCCGTGACGGCGGTATGATAATAAACTCTACTTAAAACCTCCAACAACGCCGCTTTATTTCATGCCGCCGCACTGGTCACCCGACGCTGAAACGAACACGCTGCCAGCGAACGCAACACCCGGCGGTGATTCTCTGACGACAAGCGAACGCGGCAGCCTGACTGATCTGCCCTCCCTTCTGCTTCAGGGAGACCTCAACGCAGAGTTTCCAGGCGAAACTCCCCGGAGAACACCCACGACCGGGAAAGCTGAGCAACGTTTCATGGTAAGATCTGCACGCCTAGATCGGCACATCCACGCTGGACCGGCCGCGCTCACAGCTCCTCCACACGTGAGCACATGCACCTCGTCCCCTCTCCACGACGGCGATCCCCATGGCCGACGGAGCACACGTGGACCTGAACGCACCATGACCAAGCGAGTGACAGAGCGTCTACTTCCCTTCACCGCTCCAACACACTGAACAGGGATGATCAAGCTCCCTGACCCTGGTTCTCCTCTCCAGCTGACCCACCCATCACGGAACCCCGGCGCACGCACCGGGAGTTACGAAGACGGCACACCACGCACGGGACGCATACGGCTCTACAGACCCCCATCATCCTTCGCCGCTACACACAGAGCCTTCAGGGCTGCTCTCACACCTGGAGGCACACACGCAGCATGCTCGAAGGATTTGTTAATGGTCTCAGCCACGGCAGACATGGGGAATTCAGCGGTTTTGCGATCCCCGAGGACTTT
Organism: Pholidichthys leucotaenia; assembly: GCA_020510985.1. NCBI lineage: Eukaryota > Metazoa > Chordata > Actinopteri > Cichliformes > Pholidichthyidae > Pholidichthys > Pholidichthys leucotaenia. Next base: position 211,553,263 of record CM035844.1, read on the forward strand.
AGGGGTGCGCCCGCACCTAAAGTCAACATGCCAGTCCCTCTGCTTTTATGTTTTTCTTACAGCCGCTCCTGCTTTTCTTCATGGCCACGAGAGGAGTCAGAGACTAATTTTTCTTCTTGTGATCTCCGCACGCGCAACCGGACAACCCCTCGACGTCGCGGAGCAGCAAGCAATTTTTGCGCGGCCCGGACGTTTTCATCGTCTCCGGCCGGCTTTTACTACCCCCACCCCCCTCCACCCCCTCCTGCACAGAGCTTTTCCCTGCTCGCTGCCCAAGCTGCACTATCGAGGTCTCGACCACCTGCCGAGCCCTCTGGGGGGGAGCTGTGGCGGTTTGGGAAAACCCCCACAAACAGACTAAGGACAGACAGCTCGCTACTCCTGGTTTTTTCCGCTACACTACTGTGATAATGTTACCTTTCATGCATTGTGTTCATGCGTCCTGTCCTTACTGTGACCTAGAGACTCAGATCAATATGTAGATGTGCCTTTTGACCTCTTTGTTCTGTAGCTGGAGCAGAGTCTAGCAAATCTGCCTATTGTGATGTATGTCTCACAAATGCAAATATCTCATGCCTGTTCTGCGGTCCCTTTGATCAGACCAACTGCTGTGAATCTGCTGTGATGTATTGTTTGAGTTGGGTATAAATACTGCACAGGTTCTGTAACACATCCTCTCAATCTCACTTCTTCAACTACAGCTGCTGGACACAAACATTGTGTCCTCCTTCTCTGAGAGCCGTGGGCTCGCTCTCGGCGCGCTTGCACGGCGCCGGGAGCGGAGCTTATGACGGCGGTATGATAATAAAACTCTACTTAAAACCTCCAACAACGCTGCCTTATTTTATCATCCGCCGCACTTAGGAGTTTTTTAAGAGGAGGAGAAAATGGAGGAAAGACAAAGCAGGAATGTTCTTGCAACAATGAATGACGATGAGCTCATTAAACGTTACTGGTTTGATTGTGGTGGGGTAATGTGTAACACTTTATAATACAGCCAGAAGTTACAAGGTACTTTGTGTACTTTAAAAGTACACAGAAAGCACCTTGCAATTATGTTACGTGTTACCCCAATATTTGACCGTTCTTACCAATTTACACCTGTACTTTGACTGAAACTACCTTAACTTTGGGCTGTTAAGGTCAAGTGTTACTGGAGAGTGTTTGCTTAGCATATCTTATTAGAGATGTGTCTCCCTCCGAGTGCAACAATGTTGTGAGGGTTTGGACATGGCAGTGCTTATGTCCTCACTTTATGTTCATGTTTGATCTTTCTGTTATTCTCAGGACATGAGTCCAGTCATGTCCTCGCTCTTTGTTAGTTTGTGTTTCTGTGTTTCCCTGCCTCAGTTCAGTTGGTATTTTGGAATTCTCTATTTGTTATTTATGTTCTATATTTTGGTCTGGGGTTTGAAGTTAGTTTTGTATGATTCTCTGTTTGTTATTATTATCATTTGTCATGGTTGTGTTTTCCCTGGTCCTGTATTCATGTCTCTGGTTTACCTTTTGGCTCAGTCCCTCATGTTTCCTGTGCCTATAGCTGCTCCCTGCTGTCTCTGATTACCCTAATTGTACCCACCTGTCTCTCGTTGTCTGCTAATTATCCCCCTGTCTAAATATATATATATATATATATATATATGTGTCATTTTCTGTCAGTGGTGGCGTCCTTGTCTCGTGTTGGTGTGATTACACACTTCTGTCTTGCCTGTTCGTGTCTTAGTCCAGAGTTATCCTGCTTGTTGGAAGTCTGCCATGTTTTTGCCTTTGTTTCATCCCACGCACTGCTTTATTTTCTGTTCTGTCAGTTAATAAATCATGGTTTACCATATTCACTTGGCATTTGGGTCCTCACCTTCCCCGCCCCAGAGAGGCTCCTGTGACAACCGTTATATCACCAGGAGTTGTTCCCCCCATTTGCCGCTGTCCACACTTACACTGTCTTCAGTAGAGTGCACCTGTTTAGCAATATTTCTTCATATGATGGAAGTGTTTATGTCATTAGGAGGGAGACACTAATCACTTTTAAGCCAGCACTCCTTAATAGGAATTTTTAAGCTAAAATGGGAGCTCTCCTACCTGACTTTCAGAATGTTTGGACATATGGGCCCAGGTCTAATGCTTGTCATAAGCCGAATTTTCCCAAACTTATTGCCAAGGTTTTGCCACTCTCTTTGTTTCTCTGCCTTACCCATGTGTGCTGCCTTGTATATTTCACTCCCTCTCTCCCATCATTTTGGCACTCCCGCTGCCTCCCTGGGGTGAGGCAGGGTTAGGGCTGTGCCCAGGGCAGGAGGCTGTATTAATAAGACATACTGGCATGGAAAGGTATAGATCAGAGGAGAAAACAGTGCTCTGGGCTAATGCACAGTGAGTCAAGGTGTAGTGGAAAGGAAGATGGAGAAAGTCAGGGGAAGAGAGAAAGAGCTAGAAAGAGACAGATTGAAGGGAAGACATAATGCCTCGAGTACTGTGAAAGAATGGATGGCTTTGTGTCTGAAAGAGCACAAAACAAAGAGTTGGAGTGGTGAAGGGGGATGATAAGGTCTAAAATGATGAACTCAGCAGGGGGATTATATAAGGACAGTGATGGGAAGGATTTGAGAGATCTGTGGTATCTCTGAACTGTCTTGAAGCGTGTGGTTAAAGGAGATGGAGATCAGTAGTTCGGTGAGAAATAAAGAAGAAAAAGGAGCCTTAAAGAGATGCAGGTCTCCGAGCCGAAACCATGAAAACAAAGCATGTTGCAAAAGCGAAACACAGCTAAGTCAATCACTTCAGCATCAGCTTTAAACCCATTTTGTGTTTTTACTCATTCACACCCTATCTTGCACAATTAACATTTCATATATAAAAGCAGACCTTTATCAAGATGTCAAACGGAGTCAAGCTAGAGTAATGACTCACTTTGCGAGGAAAAACAGCACCCATTCATTCATCACCATACTTCCATGAAGCAGTCCATTTCCTGCCCTTGTTAGTATGCCAGTGGTTTTTAACATGGAGACAAAAGCTGTTGAGGGGGCGTTTGGCTATGCCTATCTAAAAATGTCTGAAACTGCTCTCCCAAGTACATTCTGTATTAAAGCCATTGTGATGGTAATTTTGTCACCTCTAATGGACAATTAGATATGCTAGCAGATAGAGAGCACTCTGCATAACAATCTCTGGGTTCTAATTACCTCAACAAATGGCGTGGTTACTCGTGCGCCTATGGATCACTAAGGCAATAAGACAGAGGACTTGGATAGGCTGAAGGTGAAAAGAGGCAGTCGCTGTATAAAATGCATCCTTTTCTGATAAAGTCCTGATGGATGAGGAGCTGAATGAACTTTCGTACATCTGTCAAGTAATGGCTGCCTTCAAGGTTTCCTCTTGTGGCCTGAAGTCAGTGCCTGACTTTGGTATTAGAGACAGACGATTAATAAATGATGGATGGAGCTTTGAAGTCCTAAAAGTGAAGCCAATGCAGAAGAAATTTGGCCATATTTTGTTTCTTGACCAGCAGGTGGTGTCTCTGTGGCCAGGGAAAGGCTTGTTGTATACAGTTGCAATCAAAATTATTCAGCCCTCACTGCAAATTAGGTTTATTTGCAAGATGTACAAACCAGCAGTTGTTTGCAATAAACATATCAAACAAGAACAATTTAAATAGCTTAACACACCAAATATAACAAGTGTTTTCTCCAAATTCAACACAAAATGCCACTTTTAATGACTACTGCCGTCTTGAAATTATCCAACCCCTTCATGAGGGGTTCATGTTGTTGTGCATCTGTTTTGTAAGCACCCGTGCACAACAACGGCAAATTATTTGCAATTTTTTTGGACCAATTAAGAAGTGAAATTACACAGTTTCCCATGGAAACCTGAACATTCCAGCGACCCGAGGTTGGGAACCGCTGCTTTAGCTGACTGTGTGGGGCTTGAACTCAAGACCTTCGGATTATCAGACTGACAATTTGCCTACAGCACAAAGACAGCTTGTTCTGCTGAAGCTGAGACCATGTGCTTTAAATTATGGTCACAAATACCCTTATGAACAGCTGTGCAAACGATTTTTGGTCTGTTTTGTATGACCTTCTTAAGGTGGCCGTAGAAGAATCCAGCGTTCGTAGACTGTTCGTAAGGTTGTGACCAGGTCGATGTCTAGGTCCAAGATTTCTATGAACGCCCCATGAAAACCCCTCATCATAGGGTGGCCATACGAATGCCATAGAAACAACATCAGAACAACGCAAGATATTGGCCGTAAGAATAGAATAGAATAGGCTTTTATTTTCAACTTCCATCCAGCTCTGGGAGAGCACTATGGTTAAGTTGATAAGAACTCTGGTATCAGCAGTTTCTCACTGGCTTACAGTTGCCAAACCTTTAAATTGGTCTATATTTCTGCAGTAACATTATGAGAAATGATGATTTCTAAAAATGGCTTAAAAGTACACTGTCATCCAATAGATTAGACACCCAAATTTTATCTTCAAAGTGACTTTACATAGCTACTTTTTTACTTGCGAAGGCCAGTTTTAGGAATTTAACTGGTACTGAAAGAACTGCACTACCTACTGTACATAGAAGCTTTAAATCAAAGTTTGAGTATAATTCAAAAGTCATAGTTCAGTTTGTCTGTCCAATCAGAAGGCTCTAAGTTCAACTCCTGGCTAGCTTGTCTACTGTTACGCTGTGGCGTCAGCAGTCCTTTCCAAACCACTTTCAGCCAGGTTCTCATTTACATAAAACCCAACACCTTATTTTACACTTCTCATTGTTATTTGATCAAAATCCCAACCCTCTTGGTTAGCAATTGTCGGGCACAAGTGGACCTCTTAAAAACAAACAGCTCCAGAACAAAACTAGATCTGAGCAACTTTCAGCTATGGTCACAAAGATGCTTACGAACCATCCCAGTTACTACGAATTCTCCTTACATTGTCCTTAGGTATAATAGTTTAATTATTATTCTGTTTATTATATTAAATAAATTGGTTTATTGTACTTTTAAAAAGGATATGATTAAAACTTGGACTCCCGGTCTTCAAAATAAGAATGTGATGAAATCCATCCATCCATCTTCTTCCGCTTAATCCTTTTCGGGTCGCGGGGTGGCTGGAGCCTATCCCAGCATCTCTGGGCGAGAGGCAGGGTCCACCCTGGACAGATCACCAGTCCATCGCAGGGCCAACACAGAGAGACAGGCAACCGTTCACTCCTACAGTCATACCTAAGGACAAGTTAGAATCCCCATTTGATGCCAGTTAACCTAACTTGCATGTTTTGGCAATTTCCACCACACAAATTCTGGCATTATATGACCTTTCAATAATTGCCTCCATGGTTGATTAAAAACTGCTCTTTTTGGCTGCTGATAAGTGAATATTGCTCTGATATTAAAAAGGTAATAAATAGAAGCATCCGCTGAGATGTAATTAAACTGTCAAAGCTCCTGACAGGTAACAACATCATTAACTTTCTGAGCTTTTATTTTGCTTTTTCTATTCTGCTGGTAGCTTATTATGGTATGCTTTCAGATGCTAAATGTCCTTTTGATAGAAAGTTTTCAATCTTCATGCAGTTCACGGAGTACAGCTGAAATCAGCAAAAAAGGGTCTTGTCCATAACCGCCTTAAATCTTAACTTTCTCTTCCCACTGAGCTACATTTGTTCTCATTGTCCTCTATAATCAGTTTAACTTGTGCTGCCTCGTGTCATGATTTAAATTGCTTTCCCCCCTTTGTCTCCTCTCTCACCTTTCAGGTAATGAGCTATTGTACCGTAATCGGGACGGCGATGTCGTCAAGCTCAACGTCGACACCGATGAGCAGACCGTTTTGGTTCACAACAAGAAATTTGTGAGTCTTTTATCACGTTCTCTTTCTCCTTCCTCACAATGACGGGACAAAAAGGGACCGGCCGTGGCTGCCCGTGCTTTAAATTGAATTCAAACTTACAGTGTCAGCAAATCAAAGCACCCAAAGCCTCTTTAAAAAAAAAAAAAATACAGACGCACACAAATGATCCATTATTACTGTGAAATGTGAGCTGTGTATTTAAATGTCATGAGGAAAGATGGAGATGTACCCAGTAAGTGATTTGAGGGGGGATTGGGGGGGGATGCTATCCCCCTTGTTAGCAAAATGACCCAAAAGCATCCCCTTGGTTAACCTACCATCCCCCCGTCCACATTCAGAGGTGTAAATGGGGGGGGGGGGGGGTGAAAAGAGAGAGGGGAAAAAAAAGAGAATTGCCCCCCAAATATCATCATAAACCTTTCTTTATCTTGTTATATACTGTAACTAAATAAAATGACTTTGGCCCACGAATCCCAAGCAGAAATGCAAAAAAGAAAAAAAAAAAAATTAAAATTTTCAACTTTTTTCACAGATTTGCGCCGTTCTTCTCAAAAATTTGACTTTTTCTCATAAATTTGCAATTTTTTTTCTTGTAAATTTTGAAATTTCGTCTCATAAAGCTGCAACTTATTCTCATAAATTTGCAAAAGATTTTTTTCTTGTGGATTTGCAATTTTTTTCTTGTAAATTTTCAATTTTTTTCTCATAGATTTGCGACTTTTTTTCTCAAAAAATTGTGATTTTTTTTTTTTACTCATAAATTTCCAGTTTTTTCCCCTAAATTTTCATCTTTTTTCCTCATGTAAGTGTCCAAGCTTTTCTCATAAATGTGCATATTTTTTCTTGTAAATTTGCAATTTTTCCTGTAAATTTTCAACTTTTTTCTCACATATTTGCTACTTTTTCCTCAACAACTTGTGACTTTTTCTCATAAATTTGCAACTTCTCCCCCTAAATTTTCCAACATTTTTCCTCATAACTTTGCAATTTTTTTTCTCAAAAATTTGTGACTTTTTCCCTGTAAATTTTCGTCTTTTTTTTCTCATGAATTGTAAATGTTTTTCTCATGAATTTGCAACACGCATCTGGATTCCTGTAAAATGTTTATTCTCTGTAATTAAATTGTAATTTGTTACTTTTTTAATTTTTAAATTGACATCTTTTGTTATATCTTTGCACCTTTATTCTGACAAATTTGTACCTAATTTACATTTACGTATACATTTGAACCTTGTGCTAAATTACTGAACACCCCCCGTTATGGCAGTGTAGTTGTGCATGTACATGTTGGACATATGCATATGTGATTCAACTAGTTGTGCATGTGTATGTTGGACATATGCATATGTGATTTAACCTCATGATGAAGGAGCCGCAGAGTCTGAGACCCCTGCGACGCAGAGTCTGAGCCCCCTACGGAGGACAGCGAGAGAAGACATAGGTGTGGACAGAAGACTTCCTGACCTCTGAGGCTCGAGAGGAGAGAGGGGGGGAGTAATGTAAATAAAGGGATGATGAATGTGAATACCCCCTCATGGATCGTCACCTTATCGTGGTGGGGGGGTTTGCGTGCCCCAGTGATCCCAGGAGCTATGTTGTCCGGGGCAATTTGCCTCTGATAGGGTCTCCCAAGACAAACTGGTCCTGGGTGAAGGGCCAGACGAAGAACGATCCAACAGACTCTCATGATAAATTGTATATCAAGGATTCAGTGTACCCCGCCCGGTATGGGGTTACCGGGGCCCCACCCTGGAGCCAGGCCTGGGGGAGGGGCTCGAAGGCTAGCGTCTGGTGGCCGGGTTTCCACCCATGGGACCCGGCCGGGCTCAGCCCGAAGGAGTTACATGGGTCCGCCCTCCAGTAGGTTCACCACCTGCAGGAGGGATCATGGAAGTCCGGTGCTATGTGGATTAGGTGGCAGTCAAAGGCGGAGACCTTGGCGGACTGATCCCAAGCTTTCTAAACTGGCTTTTGGTACGTGGAATGTCACCTCTCTGGTGGGGAAGGAGCCTGAGCTGGTGTACGAGATTGAGCGATACCGGCTAGATATAGTTGGCCTCACCTCAACACACAGCTCCGGTTCCGGAACCAGTCTCCTGGAGAGGGGCTGGAGCTTGGCCTTTTCTGGAGTTGCCCCGGGCGAGAGGCGACGAGCAGGGGTAGGTATTCTTGTATCGCCCCACCTTGCTGCCTCTATATTGGAGTTTTCCCCGGTGGACGAAAGGGTTGCTTCCCTGCGCCTTCGGGTTGGGAAACGGGTCCTGACCATCATTTGTGCCTATGCACCAAATGATGTTTCAGAGTACCCACCCTTTTTGGAGTCTGTGACTGGGGTGCTGGAGGGTGCTCCTCCTGGAGACTCCATTGTCCTACTGGGGGACTTCAATGCGCACGTGGGCAACGACAGTGAAACCTGGAGGGGGGTGATTGGGAGGAACGGCCTGCCCGATCTGAACCCGAGTGGTGTTCAGTTATTGGACTTCTGTGCTAACCACAGTCTGTCTATAACGAACACCATGTTCAAGCATAAGGGTGTCCATATGTGCACCTGGCACCAGGACACCCTAGGCCGCAGGTCGATGATCGATTTTGTTATCGTATCATCAGACCTGCGACCGTATGTCTTGGACACCCGAGTAAAGAGAGGTGCAGAGCTGTCAACTGATCACCACCTGGTGGTGAGTTGGATCCGATGGCAGGGGAGGAAGCCATTCAGACCTGGTAGACCCAAACGTATAGTGAGGGTGTGCTGGGAGCGTCTGGCTGAGGCCCCTGTCCGGGAGGTCTTCAACTCCCACCTCCGGAAGAACTTCAACCACATTCCGAGGGAGTCTGGAGACATGGAGTCTGAATGGGCCATGTTCTCCACCTCTGTTGTTGAAGCGGCAGCCCAGAGCTGCGGCCGCAAGGTGGTCGGTGCATCTCGTGGTGGCAACCCCCGAACCAAGTGGTGGACACCAGTGGTGAGGGGGGCCATTAAGCTGAAGAAGGAGTCCTATCAAGCTTGGTTGGCTTGTGGGACTCCCGAAGCAGCTGAGGTGTACCGGCAGGCCAAGCGGAGTGCAGCTCGGGTGGTTGCTGAAGCAAAAACCCGGGTATGGGAGGAGTTCGGTGAGGCCATGGAACAAGACTTTCGGTCGGCTTCAAAGAGATTCTGGCAAACTGTTCGGCGGCTCAGGAGGGGAAAGCAGCTCCCCGTCCACACTGTGTATGGTGCGGATGGGACACTGTTGACTTCAACTGGGGATATCGTCGGGCGGTGGAAGGAATACTTCGAGGATCTCCTCAATCCCACTGATACGCCTTCCACAGAGGAAGCAGGGTTTGGGGACGAGGGGGATGACTCGCCTATCACAGGGGCTGAGGTCGCCAAGGTGGTTAAAAATCTCCTTGGTGGCCGGGCCCCGGGGGTGGACGAGATTCGCCCCGAGTACCTCAAGGCCCTGGATGTTGTTGGGTTGTCATGGTTGACACGCCTCTGCAACATTGCGTGGAGGTCGGGGGCAGTGCCTTTGGCATGGCAAACCGGGGTGGTGGTTCCTCTCTTCAAAAAAGGGGACCGGAGGGTGTGCTCCAACTTTAGAGGGATCACACTCCTCAGCCTCCCTGGGAAGGTCTATGCCAAGGTATTGGAGAGGAGAGTCCGGCCGTTGGTCGAACCTCGGATTCAGGAGGAGCAATGTGGTTTTCGTCCTGGCCGTGGCACATCGGACCAGCTCTTTACCCTCTCGAGAATTCTTGAGGGTTCGTGGGAGTTTGCCCAACCAGTTTACATGTGTTTTGTGGACTTGGAGAAGGCATTTGACCGCGTCCCTCGTGGATTTTTGTGGGGGGTGCTTCGGGAGTATGGGGTATCGGGCTTGTTGTTACGAGCTATTCGGTCTCTGTACGACCGTTGTGAGAGTTTAGTTCGCATTGCCAACACTCGGTCGGAGTCATTCCCAGTGAGAGTTGGACTCCGCCAGGGCTGCCCTTTGTCACCGGTCCTGTTCATAATTTTTATGGACAGGATTTCTAGGCGCAGCCAGGGAATGGAGGGTGTCATGCTTGGTGACCACAGGATCTCATCTCTGTTGTTTGCAGATGATGTTGTCCTGTTGGCTTCATCCAGCAATGACCTACAGCTCTTGCTGGGACGGTTTGCCGCTGAGTGTGAAGCGGCTGGGATGAGAATCAGCACCTCCAAGTCCGAGTCCATGGTCCTCAGCCGGAAAAAGGTGGATTGTCCTCTCCGGGTTGGGGACAGGCTCCTGCCCCAAGTGGAGGAGTTTAAGTATCTTGGGGTCTTGTTCACGAGTGAGGGGAAAATGGAGCGAGAGATCGACAGACGGATTGGAGCAGCATCTGCAGTGATGCGGACGTTGTACCGGTCTGTTGTGGTGAAGAGGGAGCTTAGTTCTAAGGCAAAGCTGTCGATTTACCAGTCAATCTACGTTCCTACTCTCACCTATGGTCACGAGCTTTGGGTAATGACCGAAAGAACGAGATCGCGGATACAAGCGGCTGAAATGAGCTTTCTCCGTAGGATTGCTGGACTCACCCTCAGAGATAGGGTGAGGAGCTCAGTCATCCGGGAGAGGCTCAGAGTAGAACCGCTGCTCCTCCACATTGAAAGGAGTCAGTTGAGGTGGTATGGGCATCTGATTAGGATGCCTCCTGGACGCCTCCCACTTGAGGTGTTTCAGGCACGTCCCACTGGGAGGAGACCCCGGGGCAGACCCAGGACTCGGTGGAGAGACTATGTCTCCCAGCTAGTCTGGGAACGCCTTGGTATCCCCTCTGAAGAGCTGGAGCAGGTGGCTGGGGAGAGGGAAGTCTGGGCTTCTCTGCTTGAACTGCTGCCTCCGCGACCCGGACCTCCGGAAAAGCGGTAGAAGATGGATGGATGGATGGATGAATGTGAATAAAGGGATTATGATGGAGATGTGTGACCTCCCCTGCGAGGGAGATTCCTTTATGTGAGAAGGTTTAAAGGTGAGGACTTTGGTGTGTTTCCTCCTCTTTGTTCGCTGCTCAAGAATGAGAGCAGACTGTGGGAATGATTGCTTGAAATAAACTTGAATTAAATGCAATTCAGTTTCGTTATTCAAGGCTATTCAAGGTTATTGGTGACCGACGACGTTGAGAATGACCGGAGAAGGTCTCAGGGTCCCGGACTCACAGAGTTCAGTTCTGGCGAGCGCAGTGGCCGTCAAGCTGCCTGATTTCTGGCAGGATAACCCACGGTCGTGGTTCCTGCAAGCGGAGTCGCAGTTCGCGCTCGCAGGAGTAACGGTGGATGACACTAAGTTCCACCATGTCATTGCTAAACTGGATAACAGCACAGCTCGGTGTGTGCAGAGCTTGGTGGAGCAGCCACCCGCGACCGGCAGGTACGACAAGCTGAAATCCACCCTCATTAAGTTTTTCACCCCCTCGGCCGAAGTGAGGGCGAGGAGGATCCTGTCTTTGCTAGACCAAGGAGGACACAGGCCGAGCGCCCTGATGGAGGAGATGATACAGCTGAGAGGGTCGGACAACGATGATTTCCTTTTCCAGTTCATCTTCCTCTCCAACCTCCCGACGCATGCGAGAAGCACGCTGGCCGGCAAGAAGTGTCACACCCTGGAGGAGTTCCAGGAGCTGGCCCAGGAAGCAGATGGGATTCTGGACGCCTGCGGCGGGCAAGCAACCACAGCGGCGACCCAAGACAGCGGGGAGCCAGAGGCGGCAGACCCAGGTTGGCAGACCCAGGCTGGCCGACGACGGCGGCAGCACGGCCGTGACGAGGTGGAGCCAATGCTCCGGTGGCAGAGGCGCGGCCCCGACACAGCGGAGGAGAGGATCTCTGCTTTTACCATCGGAGGTTCGCTGATAGGGCACGCAGGTGTGTGCCGCCCTGCAACTTCAAGAGTTCGGGAAACGGCAAGACCGGGGGTCGCTAGCAGCTTCGACTCTCGGAGAAGGCAACAAGCTGCTCTACATCACGGGTACGAGCTCTGGACGAGAGTTCCTCATAGACACCAGAGCCCAAGTGAGCTTCATCACCCCAACATACGCGGACCGGGTGGCTGGACCCCGCGGTAGCGGAGCTACGGCGGCAAATGGCTCGAGCATCAACACCTACGGGAAAAGGACCTTGCCTTTATGCTTACATGGCCGCACATATGAATGGACTTTTGTAATAGCGGCGGTGAGTTTCAACATGTTGGGCGCGGATTTTTTATGCTCACACAATCTGTTAGTTGATCTTGCTAATAGACGGCTGGTAAATGCACTCTCTTTTTACTCTCTCCCCTGTGCAGCTCAAGTGTCCCCACCACCAGTACAGACCCACGTCGCTACAGCAGGTGGTAAGTTTCACACACTCCTCACCCAATTTCCAGCGCTCACTGTGCCCACTTTTTCAGCGACAGTCGCGAAACACGGGGTGAAACATTTTATCCCGACATCTGGTCCTCCCGTGTTTGCAAAAGCTCGGCGCTTGGATGCAGTTAAGCTCGCCATTGCGCGCGAGGAGTTCGCCAGCCTAGAGAGGCTGGGCATCGTTCATAGGTCAAAAAGCCCGTGGGCTTTGCCGCTGCACATGGTACCGAAAGCCGATGGCTCCTGGAGACCGTGTGGTGATTACCACAGGCTAAACAATGCTACGGCGCACGATCGTTATCCCATCCCGCACATGCAGGATTTTTTGGTGCACCTGGCGGGGGCGCGCATTTTTTCAAAGATTGATCTGGTTCGCGGCTATCACCAAGTCCCAGTCCAACTGGAGGACATTCCTAAAACAGCGGTAATAACCCCGTTCGGACTTTTCGAATTTTTACGCATGCCGTTTGGTCTCAAAGGGGCGGCGCAAACATTTCAGCGGATGATGGATGCCGTGTTACGCGATCTCCCTTTCGTGTTTGTGTACCTCGACGACATTTTGGTCGCGAGTACTTCAGAGGACGAACACGAAACGCACCTCACAGCAGTTTTTAGGAGGCTGGGAGAGCACGGCTTAATAATTAACCCAACCAAGTGCCAGTTCGGCGTTGAGCAGATCGATTTTTTGGGTCACCGCGTCTCCCCAGAGGGAGCGGTTCCGTTACCAGATAAAGTACGCGTGGTAGCGGATTTTCCCCGGCCACAAACGGTCAAATCACTGCAGGAATTCTTGGGGATGGTGAATTTTTATAACCGATTCCTGCCCCACGCAGCTCAAATCATGCAACCGTTATATGCCGCGCTCAAAAAGCAAAAACCAACACAGGCGGTCGAATGGTCCCCGGAGCGGGAGCGCGCGTTCACAGAGGTTAAAAAGGCCTTGGCTGACGCCGCGCTCCTGGCCCACCCAGACCCGGCAGCACGTATCGCGCTGACGACAGACGCTTCAGATTTAGCCATAGGGGCCGTTATTGAGCAACAGGTCGCCGGGGTTTGGCAGCCGTTGGCTTTCTTTAGCAAATCCTTAAGCGCGGCTGAGCGAAAATACAGCACGTTCGACAGAGAACTGTTGGCGCTGCATTTGGCTATTTGTCATTTCCAGTTCTGGCTGGAAGGACGGTGCTTCACCGCTTATGTGGACCACAAGCCGCTCACATATGCCATGGCCAAAATTTCAGACCCATGGTCAGGCAGGCAGCAGAGGCAGCTGGCCGTGATCTCGGAATTTACCACTGACATTAGGTACGTTGCGGGCAAATTCAATGTAGTAGCAGATTGTCTCTCGCGTGCGGTCACGACTCCACCACGCGCAGAGGCAGAACGGGCCACCGTGACCGCGCCGCAGGAGAGCGGCGCGGTGGCGCGCGCAGCCCCGGTGCACGTGGGTATAGATTACGCAGCCATGGCAGCGGACCAGGGGGCGGACGCAGATGTGCGCGTGCTCTAGTCTGGACCAACAGGGTTAAGGCTGGAGAGCAAGTGCTTACAAACCGGTATGCCCCCCCTGATCTGCGACGTGTCGACGGGCCGCCCGCGTCCGGTGGTTCCGGCCGTGTGGCGCCACCGTGTTTTTGACTTGGTCCACTCACTGGCGCACCCAGGGGTGCGCGCGTCGGTGAAAATGGTAACGGAAAAGTTTGTTTGGCCGTGCCTGCGCAAGCACGTGAAGGAATGGGCAAAAACCTGCATTTCCTGTCAACGGGCCAAAATTCACAAGCACACAAGAGCCCCGTTAGAACCGTTTCGCATTCCAGCCAGAAGGTTCGACCACGTGCACGTCGACCTCGTGGGCCCCCTACCGGCATCACGGGGGTTCACGCATCTTTTGACAATGGTGGACCGAACCACACATTGGCCAGAAGTGGTCCCGCTTGCGACGACCACAGCCGCGGAGGTGGCTCGCGTTTTTTTAACGGCTTGGGTGGCACGCTTCGGGGTTCCGTCGGACATCACGTCCGATAGAGGACCTCAATTCATCTCTGAGCTGTGGTCAGCGATGGCCAACGGCTTGGGAGCCAAAATTCACCGCACTACGGCTTACCACCCTCAGGCTAATGGTTTATGCGAGCGTTTTCATAGGTCTTTGAAGGCAGCACTCAGAGCGTCGCTCACGGATGCAGATTGGGTAAATAAACTACCATGGGTTTTATTAGGGTTGCGTTCTGCGCCCAAAGAGGACTTAGACGCCTCCCCAGCGGAGCTGGTATTCGCACAACCTCTTAGGCTGCCAGGCGAGTTTTTACCAGAGCACCCGGAGCCCCCACCTCTCCCTGCTCTGGGACCGTTAGTTGGCACGGGAGCAGACACGCTTCCGGGTCCGGTTCATCAAGCTTTTCCACGAGTTTTCGTCCCCAAGGCTTTGAAAAATGCGGAGTTCGTTTTTGTCAGGCGCGAAGCCCTAAAAGCAACACTCAAACCACCTTACGAAGGGCCATTTCGAGTGCTGGAGGCAGGTGATAAGCAATCTGTGCTAGATTTTGGAGACAGAAAAGAGACAGTCAGTATTGACAGACTAAAACCTGCTTTTGTCATGAAGGACGGGTCTGTACCGGTCGCAGTGGCGCCTTGACGAGGCAGGCCCCCGCAGGGGGCAAATAATCACTCTCTCCCTCAGTCAACAGAGCCGGAGCAGAAAGGCGCCGCAGGCAAGGCGGGGCCAACTCACAGCAGATTCGGCAGACGGTTGAAGCCCAGGCGGCGCACAGACTGAATGTTGATGTTGATTATACAGTAGTCAGTAAGATGTTATTGAATTTTAGGGAATAGTCCGTTCTTCATCGTTTGGGGGGGGGGGGTTATATGGCTGTGTAGCTGTGCATGTACATGTTGGACATATGCATATGTGATTTAACTAGTTGTGCATGTACAGTATATGTTGGACATATGCATTTGTGATTTAACCTCACGATGAAGGAGCCGCAGAGTCTGAGACCCCTGCGACGCAGGGTCTGAGCCCCCTGCGGAGGACAGCGAGAGAAGACATAGGTGTGGACAGAAGACTTCTTGACCTCTGAGGCTCGAGAGGAGAGAGGGGGGGAGTAATGTAAATAAAGGGATGATGAATGTGAATAAAGGGATTATGATGGAGATGTGTGACCTCCCCTGCGAGGGAGATTCCTTTATGTGAGAATGTTTAAAGGTGAGGACTTTGGTGTGTTTCCTCCTCTTTGTTCGCTGCTCAAGAATGAGAGCAGACTGTGGGAATGATTGCTTGAAATAAACTTGAATTAAATGCAATTCAGTTTCGTTATTCAAGGCTCCCCACACCCGTCCTCCTTGTTAAAAAATAAGTAGCATGGGTGCTGCAGAGGCTTGGGTGACAAATACACATCATCATGTCCGCCATCAAATCGCCAAGCCATGGCACTTAGATTAATGCAGCTCCCATTTGCTTCAGGAACTTACCAATGTGTCAAAAGCAGCCATTTAAGGACTAGTTTAATGAAAAAAATTATCGCGCATGGATGGAGTTCTCATCGTTTTGTCTGTTTGTTGTTTTTCCTCCACCTCCAACTGACGTCTCTCTTTGATTCCCAGGAAATGTACAAAGCCAGCAAGTACGAGGTTTCTCCCGACATGAAGTATGTGCTGCTGGCCTACAACGTCGCACCGGTGAGCTCCTCATTTGTTTGCTTGTTTTTTGAATTAGCAGGCTGACAGCCAAATATGTCAGCCGCCTCTGCTGAAGGGTGTGGTACACGCTTGGCGGTGGAGCGGAGGGAGGGAGGAGAAAAGTAATCATGGCGGGGTGTGAAGGCCTGTCGCACACCGCTGCCTGTCAGCGATGGCGGCGGAGGCCAGCACAGCCGAGTGGAACTGTAGCGAGGCAGTCAGAAACACAAACAAACCCCTTGGCGTTACACCGGCTCACCGGGGGGGAGGCGGCGGTGGAGGAGGAGGAGGAGGAGGAGGAGGAGGTGTGAGATCGACCCTCAGAAAGCACCTTGATATGCAGCAAAGCACTCCAGCTCTTAATATAGGTAGATCATAAGCAAGCATATTGAATCATTTGGCTGGCCGATATTTATCCGTTTACCGCTGCTTCACCACTGAGTCACCGTAGAGGGGATTTGTTCCTATTGTTAGCGGGTGAAAGATGCCGGCAGATACACTGTATAACCTTTGTTATTGCTGGAGATGAATGGAAGATGGTATGCAACGCCGGAGCGTGCTGAACTGCATGTGTTTGCATTCGTTACCCAGCTAAGTCTCCATCACTTTGATAGATGGCAGTCATTCCGGCTGTAGGCTCGCCGCCGCAGAGCACAGCTGCTCGCTCACACATCACCTCTAAAGCACGCACCATAGATCAGGTGTTTAGACTGAAAATTGTGTTTGCATATTCCTGTCAAAATATAGTAGATGTAAGCTCAAAGTTTACATACTTTAAACCCTGACAATCTGTCGTTTGATATAATTTCTTGGAAGTTAAATAAGCAAACCTTAAAATAGCTTAGAGCAATCCAGTGGTGGGGAGTAACTAGGAGAACAGACCCAAGGATGCAGGCAACGTGGAGCTCAAGGATTTATTGAAACAGAAAACAATGAATGAACACAACACCGGGTTAACTGGGAAATATAATGGCAGCGTGGGAGCTGGAAACTCACAGGACTAAACTTAAACGCAAAAAGGAAAAAACCTATAAATGGAAGCTGAAACGTACAAACAGGGGAACCAGAGAGCCAGGGACACATGAAGAGCACAGAGAATAATCCACTGGGAAACTGGAAGGAAATCTCTATAACAGAGTCTAGTTTTGCTCTTCTCCACTTTGCGGCATGATAAACTTCAAGACTAACTAATATAGTCGAACCTAGGAAACAGGTGGGGACCGCAGGAAGGGGGAATCAACTGATAAGATTACATAACTGCCACAAAGGGTAAACGGTGGATTATAACCAAGGATAAACAGGGAGACACTCCCAACAAATAAAACTAAACAGAACTACAAGGCAAAGCCAGAAAGACTGTAATCTAAAAACAACTGAAACAAGAGTAACACAGGACTTATTTACAAAGCTAGACCACTCAGGAGGACATGATCAAACGGCATGCCCCCACATTACAGTACTGTAATAACTCATTCTTAAAAGGAATGACTACATCTTTGGTCATTTTTATAATTTTTTATTTCATTGAAATAATTTTTGAAGCCATTGTTCCTCTATTTGGTTAAAAACAAGAAAAACAAGTGGAAATTTATGTAGAAAAAAGTTGCAAATTCATGTAGAATAAATAGAAGTTTTATTGCAAAACTTTACAGATTATGACATAGTTGCTATAAAATAACTTAAGAATTGAATGTCTTGAAAATGTATTAGTAAAACAAATTGAAGACGTGGGTGTAAGAAGTACCTACTGTAAGTTACAAAATAAAACTTCTGAGATACTGAAGGTCAAAGTTTTCCAAATATGCTGCAGATACTGTACTTTTTTAAAGGTGCAATTGTAGAGGATGTGCTCAAGGATGAGGCTGAGTTTATTTCTCAGGTTCAGCTTTATTAACAGAACACATATTCTAACAATCTCCAAGCAAGAAAAGAGACAGATCAATATCACATCGTTCTTTTATACTCCGTAACATCGAAACTCAAGTCACATGGTGTCTTAGCAAACATACAGTCACACTGTAGCCCTTTTGATCTTCCACCATTGTCTCTTAGCCTTCGATGGTCCGGAAATCCCTCCAGGGCGTCTCTCTGAGACAAAGGCCAAATCTCGCACCTTCTCGATAACTCCTGCAGACTCAGTCTTTTTGTCCCTCGAGACGTGAAGCACACAATAAACATACAGCAATACATTTGTGGAAAATATGTACCCAACATATGTGCCACACAGTGCTATATACAGTGGATATAAAAAGTCTACACATCCCTGTTCAAATGCCAGGTTTTTGTGATGTAAAAAAATGAGACCAAGATAAATCATTTCAAAACTTTTTCCACCATTAATGTGACCTACAGTATAACCTGTACAACCCAACTGAAAAGCAAACTGAAATCTTTTAAGGGGAAAAATAAAAAACTTACAATAACTTGTTTGCATAAATATGCACACCCTTAAAATGATACTTTGTTGCAGCACCTTTAGCTTTTATTACAGAACTCAGTCTTTTTGGGTAGGAGTCTATCAGCGTGGCACATCTTGATGTGGCAATATCTGCCCACTCTTCTTTGCAAAAACGCTCCAAATCTGTCAGATTGCGAGGGCATCTCCTGTGCACAGCCGTCTTCAGATCACCCCACAGATGTTCAGTCGGTTTCAGGTCTGGACTGTGGCTGGACCATTCCAAAACTTTAATCTTGTTCTGGTGAAGCCATTCTTTTGTTGATTTGGATGTGTGCTTTGGGTCATTGTCGTGCTGAAAGACGAAGCTCCTCTTCATCTTCAGCTTTCTAGCTGAAGTCTGAAGGTTTTGTGCCAACACTAACTGGTATTTGGAACTGTTCATAATTCCCTCCACCTTGATTAAGGCCCCAGGTCCAGCTGAAGAAAAACAATCCCAAAGCATGATGCTGCCACCACCATGCATCGCTGTAGGTATGGTGTTCTTTTGGTGATGAGCAGTGTTGTTTGCGCCAAATATACCTTTTGGAATTATGGCCAAAAAGTTCAACCTTGGTTTCATCGGATCATAGCACATTTTCTCACATGCGTTTGGAAGATTTCAAATATGTTTTTGCAAAATAAAGGCAGGCTTGGATGTTTTTCTTCATAAGATAAGGCTTCCATCTTGCCACCCTAGACAGGAGATTCTTGTTACATGTACTAAACAGCCAGCACTTACCCGAAATTCCTGAAGCTCCTTCAGTGTTTCTGTCGACCTCTTGGCAGCCTCCCTGATCAGTTTTCTTCTTGTCTTTTCATCAGTTTTGGAGGGCCATCCAGTTCTAGGTAATGTCACTGTTGTGCCATATTTTCTCACCTTGATGATGACTGTCTTGACTGTGTTCCATGGTATATTTAATGCCTTGGAAATTCTTTTGTACCCTTCTCCTGATTGATACCTTTGAACAATGAGATCCGTCTGATGCTTTGGAAGCTCTCTGCAGACCACAGCTTGTACTGTAAGATGTGACTACAAAAATGTCAGGAAAAGCCTACTAGAACAGCTGAACTTTATTTGCGGTTAATCAGAGGCACTTTAAATGGTGGCAGGTGTGTGCTGACTCCCATTTAACATGAGTTTGAATGTGATTGGTTAATTCTGAACACAGCCACATCCCCAGTTATAAGAGGGTGTGCATATTTATGCAACCAGGTTATTGTAAGTTTTTTATTTTTATTTTTCCCCTAAAAAGATTTCAGTTTCTTTCTCTATTGGGTTGTACAGGTTATAGGTCATATTAATTGTGTTAAAAGTTTTGAAATGATTTATCTTGGTCTCATTTTTTTTACATTACACAATCCTGGCATTGAACAGGGGTGTGTAGACTTTTTCTATCCACTGTAGCCTGTGGCTGGATCCAGCGGCCATACAGAGCAGACAAACACGTTTTTGGGGGAAGAATAATCATTATTACAATGTAAAGAAGACCGTTAATTTTGGATTTAAATACATTTTTGGCTACATACCTGGACCTTTCTGCAACAGAACGGCTGGACACACACAGCCTTTTATTCTTCATTTTTCATGGCCAAATGGTCATTTTTGCCAAGTTTCCTGGCCTTTTAAGGTTTAATTTTATGCAGAAATACCCTCTTTACTCTAGCATGTTACTCAGTTAAATCAGAAATCTCCTAAATAAAAGAAACCTGACTGTTGTCGGACATCTTACAAGAGGTCCCTCAAACATTGAGAGTCTGCATCAAATCAAATCATATCAGACCAAAATTTGTTATAAAATATTAAAGCTATAACGCCATTTTTATACTTTGTCTTGTGACTGAGCTAACATTTTGATTGGACAGTCATGGCCTTGGTGAGTTCAGCAGTGACTGTACATTAATATACAGGATATCTTTTTGGATTCTTTTAGTACTTCTTCCACGTAGGCCTTCAGTTGTATTAACCACTTGCACTCCGGGCAATTTTCCTAAAAATGCCAAAAAATAACGTGCCCAAAGTAAATCGAAAGATGTTATTCAACCCTTTGCAGCATCTTCATGGGGTTGGTCTCATTTAAAAGAAAACACTTTGAATTTTTTGGCAAAAAAAACATAATCTCTCTACGTGCTCTGGCCACTGAGTTACAGTCATCTAAACATACTGAACTTGAAGAAAAAAAAATTGGACACAGTGTTTTTTTGGATACAAATGCTTGTAAATAACACACAGCTGTCCGATCCGGCTGGAAAATGCAACAGAAATGTAGAACCAAGTGTTATCCAGCTGAGATCCAAATTTGGTAACAATACCACAAAAAATGAATATTTTACACAGCTTTGTTCTCAGGCTGTTCCCAGGCGTTTTGGAACTGTGCCAAATTGTGCCAAATGGCACAGTTTGGAAAAACGTCTGTAACTTTTGAATAATTCAATGTAGAATCTTCATTTTAGGCTCTAATGAAAGGTCACACTCAGGGCTGTGTCTGTGTGTGTGTGTGTGGGCGGGGGGTCGTCCCCCCCCCCCCCCGCTACCAAGGACCGACTTCGGCCCTCGCTACAGACGGATTACACTCCTTGCATGTTTTCACAGCGGCTCCCCCCCCCCCTTGCTACTGTGTGTGTGTGTGGGGGGGGGGAACCGTGAACGGACCGTGAACGCCCCCCCCCCCCCGCTACAGAAGAGAGCCATCGCTACATGATGGAATAGACTGATATGCTTCCCCCTGCGGACTGGGGGGCGTACGGACCGTGAACGCCCCCCCCGCTCCTCTTCTGCAGTGGGGGGGGGGGGGGCGTTCACGGTCCGAACACGGCAAATGAACCGTTTATCGCGGCGCACGCACTTCGTACTTTGTGTGCAGTACAGTTGTAATTTACCGATCGGTCAAAAGTCATTTTTGGATTACAGTTTTCAGGGATAAATAATAATTTAGCTTATAACACCTTACCTCTTCAAAGCAGCAGAGTCGTGGCGAACATCTCTTCCCACGCGTCAGACGAACACGACGCTGCTCCGCTCGTGGATCCCGATCAACATAATTCCATTATTGCCGTTTTGGCGAATGATTTACGACTTTTGTCGTCGGCCTCCGTCTATTCTGCTGGAATGAGTGCAGGTCCCACTTGTGGGTGTTCTCCATGCTGCTGGGTCTGTATTAGATTCGTCCAGCGTCCTTTGTTTTCATCTGTGGCAACAGTAAATCTCTCTTCACCCTGCCTGAATTTCTGTGCTTCAATTGGCTCCTGCGTTCACAGTAGGCGGGTCCTCCTTCCTAGATTTTCATTCATTGGCTCCTCAAGGTTTCAGAAACCCAATTCACGGCTCTTATTAGTCGAATGAGAGGTCAATCAGATGAACTAATCTGTTCGCGGCTGTCTCTGCAGTTTTTTTTTGAGTGGCGCTTGGACACTACTACATCACCATCACCACCATCATGTGTCATGCGTCCAAGTGCGCACGAGGGCGCTCTCGTGCGCCCTCGTGCGTCATAGGACGCAGAGACTTGCCCGCCCGCGGAACAACGGAGCGCAAGTGGTTAAATTACCTATTACATTATTAAAATATTAGCAATTATTAAATGTCACATTTCTTCAAAAACAGTTTATAAAAATTTGTAACATTTTTGTCATAAATTTGCTCATTTTTCTTGTAAATTTGCATCTTTTTTCTCGTAAATTTGCAATGCTCATCTGGATGCCTGTTAAATTTTTATTGTATGTGTACTTTGTGCACCAAAACAGCATTCATTTTTTATGCCCAAACAGTCATTTATGCCAAGTTTCCTGGCCTTTTAAGGTTTAATTTTATATAGATGTATTAAATCACCTATTATAATGTTATTAAAATCTTGGCAATTATCAAATGTTACATTTCTGCAAAAAAGTTTATAATTCACAAAAATAGGCAAATTTATGAGTAAAAAATAAAGATTCAGAGAAAGAGTTCACAAATTAGTGAGAATAATTACTATTTAAAAGTGAGAGAGACAACATTGTGACCTCCTGGCCAGTAGGTGTCACACTTTCTCTTGCCCCACTACAGTGTTGTACTCGTTGGTAGAGACAAACATCAACACACAGCGCAGACTACAATCTCAGTCCTTTTCGTGATTATGAGCCAGATACGGCATGTCAAACGAGGAATCTTCAATCATCTTGAATATCATCCTTGTTTAGTGCTCTCTGCTCTCATATTTTACTGTAACTATTATCACTGCTTAGATTTTGATATTCTAATTTGCCCACTAGCAGAACATCTTTATATGTTATAGTCGGTGTTGATTGTTATCTTTTTTTTTTTTTTTTAGTTCCAAGCACGACACTAGACCAGGGGTTGGCAACCTGCACTACACAAAGAGCCGCTTTGAGTGATTTTTGTCTAAAAATAATCTGTATGGAGCCACAAAAATATCTGAGCCTTAAAACTGAGGTAAAACAGCAGAGTTACACCCACAGTCTGCCCTGATGACATCAGGATTCAGAGGTTTTTTCTCATAAATTTGCAGCACTTTTGATTGCAAGTTTGCAGTCTCACAATCTTGCAGTCTTTTTTTCTCACAAAATTGCAACGTTTTTCCAGTGTTTAAAGTGTTTAAATTTTTGCGTAAAATTTTGTGAATTGCTCGAATTTTTCTTGCTTAATTTGTGTGGGGGTTTTCGTCATTAAACTGTAATGTTTTTGGTAGTTTTTTTTTTAGATTTTTGGAATAAATGTGTTCTGCTTTTTTCATAAATTTGGTATATTTTTCTTTGAAAAATTTGATATTCTTGTCAAGTAAATTTGAACACTTTAAATTGTCATTTTTCACAATAAAGTTAACTTTTTTAACGGACTGTTTTCGTTAAAAAATGGCTTTTGGGGGTAAATTTGTCACTTTTTTCAGGTAAAAATGCAGATAAATGTGCCACAGTTTTCTAACAAAATTGCAACTTTTTCTGATAAATTTGTCTTTTTTCATCAGATCTTTTCTGATTTTTTTTTCTTACAAATTTGTGGATTCTTTTTATGAATAAAATTGTAGCTTTTTCCATAAATTTTGAATATTTTTGGCTCAAATCTTCAGCTATTCACTTAAATTTATTACATTTTTCTTTGTAAAATTGTTACCTTTCACTTTTAAAACTGCAGAATTTTTTTTAGATAATTTTTTTTTTAAAAATTCTCATAAAACTCAAACTTTTTCCATGTAATTTGTGATTTCTTTTTTCCCCAGAAATTTTGTGACTTGTTTCTTGTAAATTGTGGGTATGCTTTCCTCAGAAAATTGCACAATTTTCTCTAAATTTTCAAGATTAAATATATATATATATATATATATATATATATATATATATATATATATATATATATAAAATATTTTTTTTCCAGGTTATTTTTTTTGTTTTATTTTGTTGATATTTTTCTCATGGATGTGCAACTGTTTTTCTTAAAATTTGTTGTATCTTTTCTTGTAAAAGTGTGAATTTTTTTCCTCAAGGCCTCGGGGGGCCGCTGACTATGGGCAAAAGAGCCACATGTAGCTCTAAAGCTGCAGGTTGCAGACCCCTGCACTAGACAATCTGTAGTCTCGCTGGACTTACAGATCTGCATTTATTTTCAAAAGTAAGTCAGTATAAATTAAAATGTAGTTGAACCCACTTTTCCCCTTCTTCCAGGTGTACCAGTATTCCTACACAGCGTTCTACATCATTTGCAGCCTGGAAACTCCGTGAGTATAGCTTCTGGGAAATTTTTATATACTCTGCATGTTATATTTATATCTTGAATTATCTCATCTTAACCTTCAGCCAGATATCTGTATTGTTTCACCATCCA
Organism: Pholidichthys leucotaenia; assembly: GCA_020510985.1. Taxonomy (NCBI): domain Eukaryota; kingdom Metazoa; phylum Chordata; class Actinopteri; order Cichliformes; family Pholidichthyidae; genus Pholidichthys; species Pholidichthys leucotaenia. The sequence goes on from CM035844.1 coordinate 211,577,381, forward strand.
AATGTGGGTGGAATTCAGCAGCTGTCTATAGCTCTGTCACTCTTAGGCAAATGGCAGATTCTGTAATATAGTCTCTGCAAAAAAGACAGCAGAAGTAATAAACCCACTGCATTCATGTAGAAAAAGGAGGCTAGGAAATTTATGATAAAATCACCAAATAATCAGAAAAAAAAATAAAAAATGTTCCCAAATGAAGATAAAAAGTTCTGAGGAAAAAAAACTGCAAAAATATGGTTATAAATTTACGATAAAATTACATATTGCTAATGTAACAAATGTACGATTTAAAAAAAAAGTTGCAAATTTGCGATATGTTGCTAATTGACGATAAAAAGTTGAAAAAGAGACACAAATTTACAAAAAATGTTGCAAATTTGTCTGAAAATTATAGAAAATCTGAGGAAAATGCTTACTTATGAAGAAAATGTCTCAAATTAATGATGAAAACCTCATAAATTTATGAGAATGAGGTCACATATGTTCAAGAAAATCCCAAAATTTAAGATAAGATCATTCTTTATTAGTCCCACAATGGGGAAATTTGCAGGATTGCAGCAGCAAAGTGATAGCAGCACTCAGAGCAAAAATAAATAATAGAATAAAATAAAACAGTATGAACACAGTATATACACAGTGCTTGAGTTAACAATAAGTAACATAGTAAATGGTATTTACAGTAATGGTGAGCAGTTAAATTATTCAGCAGTATATATACATATTAGTAGTACATTTCACAGTTGAATGAATACAGTGTTGTTGCAACCTTAATAATATATTAACCCTTTCTCCATCCAGAATTTCTGGCAGGAAACACAAATTTTGACCTCAAAATTTCAAACAGCTATAGCTTGAAAGTGGTAAAAGTTACAGTCACAGTGTAAATTTGAAAAATATTGCAACTGAGCCAAAGTTTATGACTGCAGAAATTTCATCCATACATTTTGCATAATGTGACCTAATTTGCATATTGCAACAATCAAAATTTGCACTGGCTATAGCCTGAAAATGGTAAAAGTTACAGTCATTGTGTAAATTGGAAAAATATTGCAAAAGGTTGTGATTTCAGAAATTTTATTCACCAATGTGCATAATGTCACACAATGATGTAATTTGCATATTTTGACCATAATAATCCACAAAGCCATTTTTTTTTTGTTTTTGGTCATCTTATCCTACAACTACAGTGGGGCAAAAAAGTATTTAGTCAGCTACCAATTGTGCAAGTTCTCCCACTTAAAAGATGAGAGAGGTCTCCAATTTTCATCATCAGTATACCTCAACTATGAGAGACAAAATGAGAAAAAAAAAAAATCCAGAAAATCACATTGAAGGATTTTTAATGAATTAATTGGTAAATTCCTCAGTAAAATAAGTATTTGGTCACCTACAAACAAGCAAGATTTCTGGCTCTCACAGACCTGTAACTTCTTCTTGAAGAGGCTCCTCTGTCCTCCACTCGTTACCTGTATTAATGGCACCTGTTTGAACTCGTTATCAGTATAAAAGACACCTGTCCACAACCTCAAACAGTCAGACTCCAAACTCCACTATGGCCAAGACCAAAGAGCTGTCAAAGGACACCAGAAACAAAATTGTAGACCTGCACCAGGCTGGGAAGACTGAATCTGCAATAGGTAAGCAGCTTGGTGTGAAGAAATCAACTGTGGGAGCAATTATTAGAAAATGGAAGACATACAAGACCACTGATAATCTCCCTCGATCTGGAGCTCCACGGAAGATCTCACCCCGTGGGGTCAAAATTATCATGAGAACGGTGAGCAAAAATCCCAGAACCACACGGGGGGACCTAGTGAATGGCCTGCAGAGAGCTGGGACCAAAGTAACAAAGGCTACATCAGAAACACACTACGCCGCCAGGGACTCAAATCCTGCAGTGCCAGACGTGTCCCCCTGCTTAAGCCAGTACATGTCCAGGCCCGTCTGAAGTTTGCTAGAGAGCATTTGGATGATCCAGAAGAGGACTGGGAGAATGTCATATGGTCAGATGAAACCCAAATAGAACTTTTTTTTTTCCACAATATTTTTTATTGAACCTTTTTTAACAAACATGACACAAACAATCAAACACTAACACTAAAGTAAATTAAAAATAAATATTCTAAAAACACCAACAACCATTAACAAAAGCAAGTCAAACAATGCTCCTCTGTTTAGTCTAGGTAATCCATTACATAAGTATACATATTATACATTCACCATTTTGGAATTTACAAGGTCCACACACATCATTCACCTTTTCTTCAGAAGTTATGTTTAGTTTCTTTACATAATCAATGAAAGGTCTCCATATATTCTCAAACACATTTTCCTTTGATTTCAATATGTATGTTATTCTTTCTAGTGGAAGGTTTGTTAACATCTGTCTTAACCACTGAGTCACATCTGGTCTATGAGTCTTTTTCCACAGTAGTGCAATACATTATTTGACATTAAGCAAACTGAGGTCTATGAACGTTCTTTCACTCTTATTAAAATTATGCTTTTCTGGATACAGACCCAACAAAAACAGTTTGGAGTTCAATATGAATTGTTTTGAAATTATTTTTTCAATTGTTACCCTCACCTCTTCCCAAAACATTCTAATTTTTCTACATTCCCATAAACAATGAAATAGGGTTCCTTTACTTTCCATACATTTTGTGCACGTATCTGGTATGTTTTTGTTATATCTATTTAACTCCACTGGTGTAACATACATCCGCATTAACCATTTAAAATGTATCAGTTTAAGACGTACATTTATTGATTTGGTTTGAGCTTCTGTGCAAGCCAATTCCCATTGTTCCTCTGAAATTTCAATTTGCAGGTCTTCTTTCCAATAATTCATTCTTTTCTGTGAGTTTTCACTTGAGGATAGTGTCAATGAGTTATAAAACTCTGAAATAATACCCTTTCTCTTACTATTTTTCATCAAAATTTTTTCCAAGGATGAATAAGTAGGTCGGGTGAGAACATTATTTTGATTTGATCAAATAAAATTCCTAAGCTGAAGATATTTAAAAAAATGTGTTCTATTAAGATTAAATTTGACCCTCAGTTCTTCAAAAGACATTGTTATCTGAACGTGACAAATATAAGTCTTGAATCTTTTGAATCCCTTTTAAATTCCATAATTTAAATACAGCATCCGCTCTCCCTGGTGTAAAATATTGATTACCCCATAATGGGCTAAATTGTGACAATAAGTGTGGTTCTTTTAAATATTTTTTGATTTCATGATTTCACACCATACAAATAGAACTTTTTGGTAAAAACTCAACTTGTCGTGTTTGGAGGAGAAAGAACACCATACCTACTGTGAAGCATGGGGGTGGAAACATCATACTTTTGGGCTGTTTTTCTGCAAAGGGACCAGGACGACTGATCCATGTAAAGGAAAGAATGAATGGGACCATGTATCGTGAGATTTTGAGTGAAAACCTCCTTCCACCAGCAAGGGCATTGAAGATGAAACGTGGCTGGGTCTTTCAGCATGACAATGATCCCAAGCACACCGCCTGGGCAACGAAGGAGTGGCTTCGTAAGAAGCATTTCAAGGTCCTGGAGTGGCCTAGCCAGCCTCCAGATCTCAACCCCATAGAAAATCTTTGGAGGGAGTTGAAAGTCTGTGTTGCCCAGCGACAGCCCCAAAACATCACTGCTCTAGAGGAGATCTGCATGGAGGAATGGGCCAAAATACCAGCAACAGTGGGTGAAAACCTTGTGAAAACTTACAGAAAACGTTTGACCTCTGTCATTGTCAACAAAGGGTATATAACAAAGTATTGAGATGAACTTTCGTTATTGACCAAATACTTATTTTACAGAGGAATTTACCAATTAATTCATTAAAAATCCTTCAGTGTGATTTTCTGGATTTTTTTTTTCTTATTTTGTCTCTCATAGTTGAGGTATACCTATGATGAAAATTGGAGACCTCTCTCATCTTTTAAGTGGGAGAACTTGCACAATTGGTAGCTGACTAAATACTTTTTTGCCCCACTGTATATACAGGAAATCAGTAGAATCAAAATACACATTAGTAAAAAAATTGGTAAAAAAATTTGAAGAAATGCGACATATTTTGACCATGACAATCCACAAAGCCAATTTTTTTGTATTTGGTCAGTAAAAATGGTAAAAAAAAATGGGTAAAGTGGAAAAAAACAACACAATGGCAGCCATATTTGCATATGTTTTTCCCAAGTAGCAGTGTACCCCAATCTGCCATCATCTATCAATATGGCACTGTTTGTAGTTCTTGAGTGTGTGGTATCTCTCAAAGCAAGGTGCAGCACACAGACCTACCCGACACTGAGCACACCTGAAGTGCGTCTGGCGACGACCATGGTGACAGCTGCAATCAGATCACACTACACAATCTGGACGTTCATGAACTTTGGCAATAAAGTGCCGTTCAGTGAGTCACTGTGGTGTCTCTAACGCTTGCTGTTAAGGCCTTCGAGCTCTCTTGCCCTCCATCTCTTTGTGCCCCTCAAGTAAAGTTATGATTAGTTCCTGAATGAAGACCTTCAGGGGCTTGTGTGGAGCTGCGGTACACCTGATGTATATGATGTGTGAGTTGACGATGCAGATGCTCATCAGGGCGTTGAAAATGCGGCTGTACCACTTCCTTGCTCTGTGTGGAAAGAGGTAGGTTTTCACCCTCTGGTCAGCTCTGTCTACTCCTCCCATGTAACTGTTGTAGCTGTCCACACACGCAGGCTTGTTAACCTCATGGAAACCAGTCGCACTTCTCTTTGAGTGGATGTGTTTCAGGACACACGTGTTACCATGAACGGATGACGGCATGTTGAGATGCTTCGTGTCGTGCCACGCACAGGCCAGCAGTTTGTTCTGCCGCATGAACACTGGGTCATCTCCCCTTCTCAACGTCAACTGGGCTGGTCACAGATCCCTTGGCATACCTAAAATAATGGCATAAATAAATTGCCATAAATAATTGGGTGAAATAAAATAAAAATAAATAAATAAAAATACCACTCCTCTTTATATCTTTTTCCCATGGATGGAGACCTGGAGTTTCCGACCATCATACATTGTTGTTTAACAAAGGAATGTGTGGCTCATTAACATAACATACACTGGCGCCGCTTTCACACCTTTCTTCTCTGAGCGGCCACAGCGGCTCTTACTCTCCCCGGGGGGTGCATAGAACTAACTGTCCGGTCTGATACCACCTGGTGACACCTCCTCATTTGGTCCACTGTCCTCCTGTTTCCCCCTGCCTTTCTGGGTGGAGAAAACCCCCACACCGTGCCCCCACACAGCCCCCCCCGTGAACACCCAAAAGGGGCTCTAACCCCCCACGCCCGTCCTTTGGGCTCAAGCCGGTTCCCATAGCGGCTGTAGTGGGGGGTTGCCGATCCAGTAGAACCGTCCTGCTGGTGAGGTGTACCGGAGGGCACGTCACTCTGTGGAGGGAAGCCGGGGGGAACACATCAGGTCACCAGTGAGCGCAGGTCCCTGCCGAGGGATCGCCAACTTGCGGAGCCAACAACGATGGGTGTCCACACCGGGGTCTGGTGCACATCGTGCCTGCTGAAAACAAAACCGTTCTTCTGCAAGCTTCTTGGGATGAATGTGCGGGGAAAACATTGGGGGGTCGGACCGGGTCACTCCCATCCTCCGTCTGTGTAAAAATTGCGCAGGCGGATCAGCCTCGGTGCAGGGTTTTCTGCTAGAAACTCTCAGGAGATCAGCGGCAGCTGAGAAATGAGTTCTGTTGGGGGGGGGGGGGGGGCTGCCAAATCCTCCTTAGGTGCGGAGCGCGCAGCCCTAAGCTGGGAAGGTTGCCAAATCCTCCTTAGGTGTGGCACACAACCCTAAAAGAACCCAGGGCCAGTGGTCGACCCAATTTGCGTCCATGAGCGTACCGTCTCCCCAAACGTGTGTCTGTGACATACAGCAGCTTGTTTCTGTCTCCAGCAGTCGCAGCTCCTGCTGACTGCTGGCTGTGCCGTTTCCCGACTGCTTGCATTGGCATGGCAGCACGCATCGCTGGGCGTTTGAGCTGCAATGGCGATGATAGAAGCAGATCGCCCCGTTCCTGCATCTCCTGGCATCTGCTCTGGCTACCACCAATAACTCCTGGAGCAGGCTTGTTGCCTGTTGTGTGGCACGCACATCCGGCGCCGTGACCACGTAGTAGTATCTTGTGTCATCCATAGTTATCCCGCGTAGTGTGAACTGGGCTTCTATGTGTGAAGACCACGCTGCCGGTTCGTGAAGTCAGAAGTCCGGGAGCTTGACTGAAACAGCGCCCGCAGCGCGGTGCATGGCTCACTTTCTATGGCACGTCAGGGTCACCAGTGTGGAGAAAGGGATAGGCGAGGCAACGAGCTCAGCAACACAAAGTTTTATTCTTTCTCCAACAACATAACAGCAAAACAGCGAAGCAGCACTACAGCGCTGATGCTACCACTCCCGCTTTTTAACTTTGATTCCCATGAATGGAGACCTGGAACTTCCGACCATCATACATTGTTCAAAGGAATGTGTGGCACATTAACATGACATACACTGGCGCCGCTTTCACACCTTTCTTCTCTGAGCTGCCACAGCGGCTCTTACTCTCCCCTGGGGGGTGCGTAGAACTAACTGTCCAGTCTGATACCCCCCGGTGACACCTCCTCATTCGGTCCATTGTCCCCCTGTTTCCCCTTGCTTTCTGGGTGGAGAAAACGCCCACACCGTGCCCCCACAATGCCACAATATGTACCTCTTTGTTTCATCGGTGAGAATCCTCCAGAACTCTTCAGTCCAGAACAAAGACAGAAAATCAATAGGTCGTGCAGATGACATATCCACCTCTCCACGATATCCAACTGCCTCTTCAAATGGTTTGAGCCACGGCTGATAAGCTTCTTCATCTGTAAGAAGCTCCCAGGCATCATTGTCCAAATTTACTGTGGGATTTTTACTTTTGAAGCAAGCTGGTCTGCTTGTTGTTGCTCCACACCGGCCATGTGGCGCACGACAGGACGCACCACGTGCTGTGCACTCCAACCTACCCAAACGTCACCCACAAACAGTCCTGGGCCTCTCACCCTGCAGCCACGGTTCAGCAAAGCTGAACAATCTGCAGAAGTTGCTCCTGTACCATTTTGGGCTCGACTAAACACAGAAGAAGCACCTTCAGCCTCCCGCGGTGCAGGACGGTCGGTTCCACTGTTGTCTGAAGTGGCTGTTCCGCTTTCAGAAAGCTGATAATCTGAGCTGGAGTCTTCCTCGGATGACAAATTTGAGAAATCCTCTTATTCTGACCCGGAACCGGTCCAAAACAGAGCTTGAAACTCCTCAAAAATGAGTGTTTTCTTCGTCATGTTATCTGTTCGCCGACTTACTACTGAATGGAAAGGTCCTTATTTCAAACCGGAAATTGAAATACTCTTTGCATTGGGTCATATCCGGTTTTTGTGCTACGCGAAAAGCTATAACTGTCTACCATCTTGTGGTGTTAAAAGGTTTGTACATCTGACTCTATTTAGCGGTACTGGCTTTGTTTTGAGTGATGAGCTGACGGGCCCAGCAGCGCACCATAGACAGCTAAGCAGTTAACAGTATATTGGAAACAAATGTTCCTTATTTTTCAAAGTAGTAATGCTATGTATGGTGAATATGAGCAGCACAGATTATAAAGTCTGACAACAGCAGCTAGGAAGGACCTACAAAACCTCTCTGTCATGCAGTTTGGCTGGAGTGGCCTGCTGCCAAATGAGCTGCTCAGTGCACTCGGTGTGTCCTGCATGGGGTGGGACTCTTAGAAACCATCCTTCTGTCTCCAGTCACCTCCACTGGGTCGAGGCGGTGCCCCAGAACGGAGCTGGCATTTTTAATCAGGCTGTTCGGTCTCTTCCTGTAGGCTGCCATGATGCTGCTGCCCCAGCAGACCACTCCATACAGGATGGCTGATGCCACCACAGAGTCGTATTTGCATGTAAAATGTTACAAAAATATGCACAGGAAGTTAAAAATTTAGAATATATATGAGAAATCTGTCATAAATTAACAGAAAAACTCACAAACTCTCAAAAATAGTCATTACACAAGTACATTTTTACTTGCTACCACCTTAGTCTTATTCAGGTAATATTTTGGGTGACAACTCTTGTAGGTAACATTTGACATGTTTGTAAGGAGACGCTTCCCCCAATTAGATTTGTGGCGCAAAGCCAAAAATATCCAATTCAAAAGCAAAAAAAAAAAAAAAAGGCAGCACACACCAAACTTGACAGTTCAGTACCCTTCAATTTACCAATTTATTTTGGCCAATGTCAAAAAATCATGCTTATGTTTCAGCCTGTTGGCCTTCATCAGAGCATGAAAGGTTAGCAGGATTTTTTGACACTGGCCAAAATAAATTGGTAAATTGAAGGGTACTGAACTGTCAAGTTTGGTGTGTGACACCTTTTTTCTGCTTTTGAACTCTTGTAGGTAACTCTGCTTTAACTTTTGTACAATTCACGGCTACGCTACATACCTCTGGAATGTTGCATTTTAAATATTGAAGTTACCATTAACATTGGGAATTTTTTTTTTTGTGCTTCCCAAAAAATTACTGAAATTTAAATTGTAGAAGTTGCTGATCACTTGGCTAGTGGAATGGCGAAGTGGCTTCTAACTCTAAAATAAAAAACTACTGCACAAACACCTGAAATCACAGCTCTGGATCTTATCCTCCGGGTTAGTCCTTCTAACTAGAAATACTCACCTCTGAAAAAAAGGAAACGCTAAATGTTAATCTTTAAGAGTCGACTGAGCACAGATTTGTCAAAATGTGCCACGACTCACAGCACAGTGCCACACTAATGGCTCTGCTTTGTCAGTGGACTTGAGAGCGAGCCCTTCCGCGGTGTCAGTCTGCCTGTTTTGCGGCTCTCTCGACCTTCAGTGTTAAGCTGTTAAAGTGCCAGGAGAAAGGGAGTGAGAATTAGTGAAGCATGGCAAATATCCACTCCCCTGCTGCCGCTCAGCCTGTCTAATCTTCATTTCTGTGTGTTCTTTGCTCTTTATTCTGCAGCCACAAATGTAGGTGTCGTTCCTGACAAATAAGAGATGCAACCTATTAATCCATTTTTCCTAAACACTTATCTAATGAAGCCATTGTGTGAGAATTTAAAGACAAATATGCATGGAGGTACAGTACGATGTAAAATGAAGACCAAACAGCCTTAAGCATAAATTTGTTTATGAACATTATTGTTTTATTACATGTGAAGCTGCAGTGGCATATTCATCTGTATTTGAATTTTGACTTGATTGGTAAACATACTGGAGATATTTTAGAACAATCCTGTGGAAAAACACTCCAAATTTATATTAAACTTAAAAATTCCCTTTGAAATGACCACATTTTTCAACATTTTCCTCTTAATTTTTAAGTCCTAGTTTTTTTCTTGTTACTTTTTTTAAATAAACATTTATGAGTACATACAGTACATAGAGTAGCAGTAAATGCTATTGAGCTTTTATATTATAGTGCCAGAGTGAGTGCTGAAAATCTCGTAGTGCTGGAGCATCAGTTCAGCAGGTGCTCCATCATCACGCTCCACCGTATGTCCCCCCACGTCAGCGGCCCTCCTACTCAAATCTGCTTCCACACTGCCGCCCAGTGGCGTTGTGCTGCAGCATCTCAGCCGGTGACCTCATTCATCCTGGGCTCCAGACAAAGACACAGAGGCAGTGGCAGCTCTTAATGCTGGGCCTGCACTGCGCAGCACTTTTCCCCAATAAGGAGAGGTGACACTGTTATGGAGTGTCGATACTTATGGATGCACGTAAACCTTTGTTCTCGGATGTTCTACACTTGTTCCTCCGCTGCTTCTGCTGCAGTGCTGGGTGCATACGGCCATTGTGTTTATATGACTTCACTTCTGTCTGTTTTTAACCTTTTTTTTTTTTAATCAAACCTATGTCTGTGTACCCCCCCCCCCCCTTCCAGGGAGACATGGAACCTGAACCCTCCTGAGGTGCGGAATGCTCAGCTCCAGTATGCAGGCTGGGGGCCTCAGGATCAGCAGCTGGTACGAATTTACTGTATCAAAGTTTGTGCTTGCCGACTGATGATGTCCACCATGCTGAATTGAAAATGTGCCCTTGGTGTGAAAAAAGTGAGGAAAAACCTTGAGGAAAAAAAACAACTTTTTAACTGGCTGTTCATGGTTTTAATACCTGGTGGAATTACTTATTTTCGAAGGTTTCTTTGAGGCAACGGGGAATTCACATCCATCCAGTGGGAGGTTTTACTCTGAATGATGGATGGGTGTTAGAGTTCAAGCTGTGTTCCGTGTTTAAACCTGCATTCATCGATTTTTATTTTTTTTTGCGGCCACTTGGGGTGCAAGCCCCAAACTGGGAGATTCCAGTGTTTTAAAGTTAAAAAAAAGATGTTAGCAAACATTGCCTTATTTCATATATGGGAATGACACAAACAAAAGCAGTGCCAGTAATTTCTTTACCCTTTTTTTTATTGTGACTGATGATGTGTTCCTTCTACATGTGATGCATCCAAGTTGACCACATTCCAGTATAGCAAAGTCAGAAAATCCTGACTTGGTAGCAAGTATTAGCAAAGCCAAGTGAAAATAATATGGTGCCCTTTAATTTGCATATAAAAACAGCACAGCAACATGTTCAGAGATAGATGTCTGGCAGTACTGTGTACAACTAACTAGGAAAAACATGCTGTACGTACAATATATAGACAAGTGTGACATGTGGGAATCACCAGATGCTGCACAATACAATATTGTCACGATCTTGCATTATACAGAGTTTTGCAATATCATATATTGCGATTTCCCATCCCAGTTTTCGTTATGTCCAACTCCGAGCTACAGTAGATCTCAGGAGTCACTCATCTAGTGGACTGAAAACTAAATTGTTTTTTTTATTACTCTGCTACCTAAATAGTAAGTTTGCATTTCCAACATGCATTGATAATTTTTAGCTCATTCTAGCGAAGCCAAAAGGAGCTCATGCTATGATGTGGCATCCGTCCGTCCGTACACAGCAGGTAAAATAAGTATTGAACACATCAACATTTTCTCATTAAACATGTTCCTGATGGAGCCACTGACCTGAGATTTTCACCAGATATCAGTAATAACCCAAGTAATCCATACATACAAAGAAATCAAGGCAACTGTGTTCACAAAACAAGTTATATTTAATAAAGTGGAATGACACGGGGAATAAGTATTGAACACGCTTGGTGAAATTCATTTAATATTTAGTAGAAAAGCCTTTGTTGGTAATAACAGCTTCCAGATGCCTCCTGTATGGAGAAACTAGGCGCAGGCATTGCTCAGGAGTGATTTTAGCCCATTCTTCCACACGAACTGTCTTCAAATCTTGAAGGTTCCATGGGTGTCTTCTATGAACTCTCATCTTCAGTTTGTTCCATAGATTTTCAATTGGATTCAGGTCAGGTGACTGACTGGGCCATTCTAGCAGCTTTATTTTCCTTCTCTGTAGCCAGTTGAGAGTTTCCTTGGCTATGTGTTTGATTCCAAACACACAGCCAAGTATCCTTGGCTGTGTGTTTGGAATCAAACAAGGATACTTGCTGAAAGTATCCTTGAATCAGCAAGGATACTTGCTGAAATGTCCACCCTCGTTTCATCTTCAGCATCTTGGCAGATGGCAACAGGTTCTTATCAAGGATGTCTCTGCACATTTATTTATTCATCTTTCTTTCAGTTATATAAAGTCTGCCTGTACCTTGTGCTGAAAAACGCCCCCACACCATGATGCTCCCACCTCCAAATTTCACTGTTGGTATGGTGTTTTGGGGCTGATGTGCAGTGCCATTTCTTCTCCAAACATGCAGTGTGTTGTGGCATCCGAAAAGTTCAATTTTAGTCTCATCTGACCAGACTATATTCTCCCAGTATTTTTACTAGTTTGCCCAAATGTTGTGCAGCAAACTTTAAATGAGCTTCAACATGCTTTTTCTTCAGCAATGGAGTCTTGCGAAGTGAGAAGACATAGAGCTCATGTTGGTTGATTGCATTACTTATTGTTTTCTTTGAAATAGCATTACCTGCTAACTCCAGGTCTTTCTGGAGCTCTCCATGAATGGTCTTTGGCTCTTGGATAACTCTTCTGATAATTCTTTTGACTCCTCTGTCAAAAATCTTGTGAGGAGCTCCTGGTTGTAGCCGGTTTATGGTAAAATGATGTTCTTTCTTCTTCCGCATGATGGCTCCAACAGTGCTCACTGAAATATTCAGCAGTTTAGAAATGCGCCTGTAACCAACGCCATCATTATGTTTTGCGGCAATAAGGTTGCAAAGGTCTAGAGAGAGCTCTTTACGTCTACCCATCATGAGTTCTTTCTGATGTGACAATCTGATATTCAGACCTTTTTAAAGAATATCAGGCAGGTCTTAACCAACTGAAATTAATTTGCACGGATGGGGGGGTGGGATGGCTTCCTAAATTCTGATGGGTTTCAGCTGGTTTCTTGGCTTTCTATGCCTTTTTGCACTTTTTTCTTCGTGTGTTCAATACTTATTCCCTGTGTCATTCCACTTTATTAAATATAACTTGTTTTGTGAACACAGTTGTCTTGATTTCTTTGTATGTATGGATTACTGGGCTTGTTACTGATATCTGGTGAAAATCTCAGGTCAATGGTTTCATCAAAAATATGTTTAATGAGAAAAATGTTGATATGTTCAATACGTATTTTCCCTACTGTATCACGGGAATCACTGCTCCTCCTAGGCTATTGCCCCACTGGTCACCAAACTCACTCAAGGATCCTCAGCTGAGTCTACATCCAAGTTCTGGTCAAGGTCACAGTGAAATATTAGGAGATCTAGGCACTTATGTCAGTTCAGAAAAAATCACTCTTCCTCCTAGGTAATGACCACGATGCTCATCAAACTCAGACACAATGATAATCAAGCAAGCTTGCATCTAAGTTGTGCTCAATGTCGAGGTTAAAGGTCAGGAGATCTGGGCGCTTATGTGATTTCAGAAAAATCCATTCTCCTCCGAGGCACTTGCCCTAATTCTCAACAAACTCATGCACAGTGATCATCAGATGGGTCTGTATCCAGGTTAAGCTTGAGGTCATGGTAATTTGGAAGGGTCAGGAGATCTGGGCATTTGTGGCTTTACTAAAATCGCTACTTCCCCCAGGTAATTCTCCCAATCTTTGACAAACTCATGAAAAATGATCCTCAACTGGGTCTGAATCTAGGCTGTGTTCAAGGAGATCTGAGCACTCTTGGGGTGATTTCATCAGGCCGGAATGAGCACCTCCTTCATTGACGATCTAGTTGATTAGTCTCCTTCAAATGAGTGACTTACAAGTGATTGATAACAGCCTGAGTGCTCTAATTAAATACAACATTGTCACTTAATAATCACTGACTTTACAAGGTGACGATGATCAATGAGCCCTTACATTTACATATCAACTGCACTGATGTTTCTCTAATGATTATGTCCTTTAACTGTAGGAAGAAAACAAGCTAATTCCTCGGCCATCTTCTGAGAGTCATTCCAAACAGGCCCGGCCTTTTCAGTGGGTGTTGCCCATTTCAGTTCTGGGACCGTGGTCCTGGAATTGGGGGCACAGATAAATCTTTATCTTTCAGAGTCAGCTCTTTCCTCAAGTCATAGATATGGCATGAATTATAGTCCTTGAAATTACCACACAAAAACAGTTATGTGCTTCAGGGCATAAATCATCCCAATCATTCCCCAAGTTTTCCCAGTAAACAAATTTCAAATTAAACGTTGTTTTAAATCTCAGGAAGCGACCGTGCTCTGCAGCACCGCTGAGATGAGTCATCCCCTTCTGCCGCCATTGTCACACAATCAAACTTGTCAGAGTATTAATGGAGTTCAGTGTGTGTGGTTCGCAGGGCAGTCAGACTGTAAGTGATTGTGTCCTGCAGCACAATGCTATTAATTACCTGTTATCTCGTCAGTGGATTAATTAACACGCTTGCTAGATTGATATAGCCTTGAGTTCCCCACCATTAGTCAAGAAGTGGATTTGCTCCCAGCCGCCGAGTCATGTTAGCATGAAACCGAGCAGCTGGTTTCCCCCGAAGGCAGGGACGCCCTCCGCCAGGGAGGTCGAGGTTGTAGTGAGAGAGACGTCCGTCAGCTAAAACAAGACAGACTTGAAGCCGAGGCGCATGCTGTCAACCCTAGACTTCTAATTTGCCTAAACCAAACCACCTGTTATACTGATTAAACCCTTATATAGAACATTCCCTTAGAAATTTGCTAACATATATGACGATGCACAAACACAGCTGTTCGACCACATGTGAAGCTAATTGCTAGTGTAGCGTATGTCAGAGTGGTTGGACGAGCTGCATATTCATGACTGGGTAGCGTTGGGAGCAGAGATGTTGCTTGTAGTTTGTAAACCACTCAATGAACATTAGAGTTATAGAGTATATGATTTGGCTTATTGCAGCGAACCCTCATATGATTTAATCTGAAGCATGCTGAATTTTTTTTATAGTTGGTTAGAGACTGGTGTTTAAAGAGTGATATAGACTGTCTGGTTAGGATCAAAATGTGGAGTTTTCCTTTTTCTTCTTTTACACCATTAGAGGCTTCTTCTGGTCAATTGGCAATTAATTAAAAAGTATTGCCTGGTAGTTTTAGAAAACCAGATTTTAATGGCACCTTGTGGTTGCCAAGTGAATAGCATGGATGCAATTCTTTATAACAGTGTTCCCACTGCTGGATCTGCAAATACAGTGGTGTGAAAAAGTGTTTGCCCCCTTCCTGATTTCTTATTTTTTTTTTGTATATTTGTCACACTTAAATGTTTGAGATCATGAAACAAATTTAAATATTAGACAAAAATGACACAAGTAAACACAAAATGCAGTTTTTAAATGAAGGTGTTTATTATTGAGGGGAAAAAAAACTCCAAACCTTCATGGCCCTGTGTGAAAAAGTGATTGCCCCCTAAACCTAATAATTCAATTCAATTCAATTCAACTTTATTTATATAGCGCCATTTCACAACAACAGTCATCTCATAGCACTATCAACTGTAGGGGGGACCCCCACAGTTGCAGAAAGAAAGACCCCAGCAATCAGGCGATCCCCTGTGAGCAAGCACTTGGCGACGGTGGAGAGGAAAAACTCCCTTTTAACAGGAAGAAACCTCCAGCAGAACCAGGCTCAGGGAGGGGCAGTCATCTGTGAAGAGAACATTCTTCCATCACGCACCAGGGTGAGTTACTCTAATGACAAACCCTGGTTCACAGCTAAGCTCAGACAGATCAGGAAGGAGAAGGAAGCAGCGCTGAAAAGTGGAGACAGGGACTGCTACAGGGAGGTTAAATACCGGTTTAACAGAGAGCTGAAGAGGGCTAAATCTCTATACTCAGAGAGACTCCAGCAGCAGTTCACTGCTAATGATTCGGCTTCCGTGTGGAGAGGACTGAGGCAGATCACCAACTATCGACCTAAGGCTCCTAAAGGTCAGGATGACAAAGCCCTTTGTCAGAGACTGTCCCAACACTATGCCCGTTTTGACACCTCGTCATCTGTGTCCAACTCCCCCCCTCCCTCCAGCTCCACAGCCTCCACATTCCCTACTTCATTTAAGGCACCCCCCCCCCCTCCTCCCCCCCTCCCCTTATCATCAGTGAGCAGGATGTGCTCAAACAGTTCTCCAGACTGAACCCGCGCAAGGCCCCCGGCCCAGACGGCGTGTCTCCCTCCACCCTGAGACTCTGTGCAAAACAGCTGGCTCCTGTATTCACAGACATTTTTAACACCTCCCTTAAGTTATGCCACGTGCCATCCTGCCTCAAATCCTCCACCATCATCCCTGTCCCCAAGAAGCCACGGATCACTGGACTTAATGACTACAGACCTGTAGCGCTCACCTCTGTAGTCATGAAGTCCTTTGAGCGCCTGGTCCTGTCCCACCTCAAGTCCATCACCACCCCTCTCCTGGACCCGCTGCAGTTTGCCTACCGAGCCAACAGGTCTGTAGACGATGCAGTCAACCTGGCCCTCCACTCCATCCTGCAGCACCTGGACTCCCCGGGAACCTACGCCAGGATCCTGTTTGTGGACTTCAGCTCCGCATTCAACACCATCCGCCCCGCTCTGCTCCGGGACAAGCTGTCCCTGCTCAACGTGCCTGACTCCCTCTGCAGGTGGATCATCGACTTCCTGACGGACCGGAGGCAGCATGTGCGGCTGGGAAAGACTGTCTCAGACTATACTAGCATCAGCACCGGATCACCCCAGGGCTGTGTACTTTCCCCCCTACTCTTCTCCCTTTACACCAACTCCTGCACCTCCAGCCACCAGTCTGTCAAGTTGATCAAGTTTGCGGACGACACCACCCTCATCGGGCTCATCTCCAACGGCGACAAGTCCGCCTACAGGAGAGAGGTGGCCCAGCTGGCGTCCTGGTGCAGCAATAACAACCTGCAGCTGAACGCTCTGAAGACAGTGGAGATGATTGTAGACTTCAGGAAAGTCACTACTCCTCTGCCCCCCCTCACCCTCTCAGGCTCTCCCATCACCACTGCTGATTCCTTCCGCTTCCTAGGCACTACCATCACCAGGGACCTCAAATGGGAGCTGACCATCAGCTCACTCATCAAAAAAGCCCAGCAGAGGATGTTCTTCCTGCGGCAGCTGAGGAAGCTCAAGCTACCCACCAAGATGTTAGTGCAGTTCTACACAGCCATCATCGAGTCCATCCTCACCACCTCCATAACCGTGTGGTACGCAGGAGCCACTGCCAGGGACAGACTAAGGCTGCAGCGCGTCGTGCGCACTGCTGAGAAGGTGATCGGCTGCAAGCTCCCATCTCTCCAGGATCTGTACATCTCCAGGACCCGGAGGCGTGCTGGCCGGATCATAGCCGATCCCTCACACCCTGGTCACGTACTGTTTGCCCCCCTCCCCTCTGGTAGAAGACTTCGGTCCATCCAGACTAAAACCTCCCGTCACATGAACAGCTTCTTCCCCTCTGCCATTAGACTGCTGAACACTAAGTGACTCTCGTGCACCATGTACAGCAGCTCAACCAGACTCATGTCAATCATCACTGTTTTCTTCCTGCATTACCGACTGCACTATATAGTTCTCCACAGTATCTGCTGCTGGCTAATATATATTTTAACTGTTGACCAGTATCACTTAATCTTATCCTACACTTTATTACATGTATAGTTTATTTCTCTTATCTTATCATGTTTAATGTTGCAGCATTGTACCGAGACAAATTCCTAGTTTGTGTACTACATGAACAATGGCAATAAACCTGATTCTGATTCTGATTCTGATTCTGATCTGCTGCGACTGGCTGGGGGGTGAGGGGATAGAGAAGAAGAAAAGAACAGACATGTAGAGAGCAAACAGCACGATGGGGACTCAATCTATGGGAGAGAACAAACAAATGTTAATGACCAGCAAAAAAAAAAATATTTCATAGAGAGTGAGGAAAGGAGTGAGGCCCAGTGCATTACTGGAGGTCCCCCGGCTGACTAAACCTATTAGCAGCATAACTAAGGGAGGGTTCAGAAACACATGATCCCTCCCTAATTGTAGGCTAGATCAAAAAGGTAGGTTTTAGCCCTATTCTTAAAAACAGAGATCGAGTCTGACTCCCGAATCCAGATTGGCAGCTGATTCCACAGGAGAGGAGCTTGATAACTGAAGGCTCTGCCTCCCATTGTACTTTTGGAGATTCTAGGTATTACAAGTAATCCTGCATTTTGGGAGCGTAGTGCTCTGTTAGGATAATACGGTAGTATCAGATCTTTTAAATAAAAAGGAGCCTGATTGTTTAGAGCTTTGTAAGTGAGAAGAAGGATTTTAAACTTAATTCTAAACTCTATGGGAAGCCAATGAAGGGAGGCCAGAACCGGAGAGATATGATCTCTCTTTCTAGTACCTGTTAAAACTCTTGCTGCAGCATTTTGGATCAGCTGAAGACTTTTTAAAGATGTTTTAGGACAGCCTGATAATAAAGAATTACAATAATCTAATCTCGAGCTAACAAAAGCGTGGATCAGCTTCTCAGCATCACTCTGAGACAAGATGCTCCTAATCTTGGCAATATTACGCAAATGATAGAAGGCAGTCTTAGAAACAAATTTAATATGTGAATTGAAGGACAAATCCTGATCAAAAATAACTCCAAGGTTCCTCACAGAGCTATTAAGAGAAAGAGTAACTGCGTCCAAACTGAAAGTTTGATTTGGAAAGGTATTTCTAAGGTTTTTTGGACCAACAAGAATGACTTCAGTCTTATCTGAATTTAATAGCAGGAAATTACAAGTCATCCAAGCTTTGATTTCCTTAAGACAGGCTTCTAACTTGGCTAATTGATTAATATCATCTGGCTTCATTGACAGGTATAATTGTGTGTCATCTGCATAACAATGAAAATGTATACAGTGCTTTCTAATAATGTTGCCTAACGGAAGCATATATAAACTAAAAAGAGTAGGGCCTAGCACAGATCCCTGTGGAACTCCATGACTAAGCTTTGAGCTGAAAGAAAACTCATCATTTACATGAACAAACTGGAACATATCAGATAAATAAGATCTAAACCACTGCAACGAAGTTCCATTAAGTCCAACATAGTGTTCTAATCTATCAAGTAGAATATTATGATCAATAGTATCAAAAGCTGCACTAAGATCTAAAAGGACAAGTACAGAAACTAGTCCATTATCAGATGCAATGAGGAGGTCGTTAGTGACCTTCGCTAAGGCTGTTTCAGTACTATGATGGATTCTAAACCCAGATTGAAACTCTTCAAGTAAACCATTTCCCTGCAGGTGGTCAAATAATTGCGTAGCAACAACTCTTTCTAAGATTTTTGAAATGAAAGGGAGATTAGAGATTGGTCTATAGTTAGCTAAAGCTCCTGGATCTAGCGTTGGCTTTTTGAGTAAGGGTTTAATTACAGCCGTTTTAAAAGCCTGCGGTACATGGCCTAAAGTTAATGAAGAATTGATTATATGAAGAATAAAGCTACCAATAAGTGGGAAGACTTCTTTAAATAACCTGGTAGGAATAGGATCTAAAAGACAAGTTGAAGGTTTGGATGAGGAAACTACTTTGTCTAACTCACAAAGGTCGATTGGAATAAACTCATCAAGACAGACATCAATAGAAGGAGTTGTAGTAGTTACAGTATTTAAGTTAACTGTGGGAAGAATCTGATTGATTTTATCTCTGATGGATGAAATTTTATTATTGAAAAAGTTCATAAAGTCCTGACTAGTAAGCTCTAAGGGGATGCTAGGATTGACAGAGTCCTGACTCTGTCAATAATAACTGGTTGGGCCACCCTTAGCAGCAACAACTGCAATCAAGCGTTTGCAATAACTGGCAGTGAGTCTTTTACACCACTGTGAAGGAATTTTGGCCCACTCATCTTTGCAAAATTGTTGTTATTCAGCCACACTGGAGGGTTTTCGAGCATGAACCACCTTTTTAAGGTCATGCCACAGCATCTCAATCGGATTCAGGTCAGGACTTTGACTAGGCCTCTCCAGAGTCTTCATTTTGTTTTTCTTAAGCCATTCAGAGGTGGACTTGCTGGTGTGTTTTAGATCATTGTCCTGCTGCAGAAACCAAGCGCACCTCAAGTTGAGGTCACGAACAGATGACCGGACATTCTCCTTCAGGATTTTTTGGTAGACAGCAGAATTCATGGTTCCATTTACAACAGCAAGTCTTCCAGGTCCTGAAGCAGCAAAACAGTCCCAGACCATCACACTACCACCACCATATTTGACTGTTGGTATGATGTTCCTTTTCTGAAATGCCGTGTTACTTTTACGCCGGATGTAATGGGACACACACCTTCCAAAAAGTTCAAGTTTTGTCTTCAGTCCACAGAGTATTTTCACAAAAGTCTTGGGGATCATCAAGTTGTTTTCTGGCAAAACTGAGACGAGCCTTTATGCTCTTTTTGCTCAGCAGTGGTTTTCATCTTGGAACTCTGCCATGCAGGCCATTTTTGCCTGGTCTCTTTCTTATGGTGGAGTCATGAACACTGACCTTAACTGAGGCAAGTGAGGTCTGCAGTTCTTTGGATCTTGTTGTGGGGTCTTTTGTGATCTCTTGTATGAGTTGTCACTGCGCTCTTGGGGTAATTGTGGTCGGCCGACCACTCCTGGAAAGGTTCACCACTGTTCCATGCTTTCGCCATTTGTGGATAATGGCTCTCATTGTGGTTCACTGGAGTCCCAAAGCTTTAGAAATGGCTTTATAACCTTTTCCAGACTGATAGATCTCAATTACTTTGTTTCTCATTTGTTCCTGAATTTCTTTGGATCACAGCATGATGTCTAGCTTTTGAGAATCTTTTGGTCTACTTCACTTTGTCCGGCAGGTCCTATTTAAGTGATTTCTTGATTGAGAACAGGTGTGCCAGTAATCAGGCCTGGGTGTGGCGAGAGAAATTGAACTCAGCTTTCCAAAGATGTGATAAACCACAGTTAATTTGTTTTAACCGGGGGGTGGGGGGTGTCACTTTTTCACACAAGGCCATGTAGGTTTTATTTTTTTTTTTACCCTTAATAATAAACACCTTCATTTAAAAACTGCATTTTGTGTTTACTTGTGTTATCTTTGTCTAATATTTAAATTTGTTTGATAATCTGAAACATTTAAGTGTGACAAACATACAAAAAAAATGAGAAATCAGGAAGGGGGTAAACACTTTTTCACACCACTATATATGAGAAAAAAAGTTGTAAATTTAAAAAAAAAAAGTTGTAAATTTACAGAAAAAAGTTGAAAAATTACAGGAAAAAAATTCAAATATCCATCCATTTTCTACTGCTTTTCTGGTAATATGGGTTAACAAGAAAATATTTGCAAATTTATGAGGAAAAAAGTTGCAGATTTATAAGAAAAAAAAGTCACAAGCTTTTGAGAAAAAAGTTGCACATTTACAAGAAAAAAGTGACAAATTTACAAAAAAAAAAGTCACAAATTTATGAGAGGGGAGGCTGAAAAGTTCATAACCTGACTAAGAAGGAGTTTGAGGGTCAAGAAGGGAGCTTCTATACCGCAGGGATCCAAGTGCTGCAACACCAATGGAAGAAGTGTGTGGACCGAGGGGGAGACCATGTTGAAAAATAAACCACATTTGGTCAAATTTGTCCACTGCATCGTGGTCAGCCTATGAACTTTTCAGACCCCCCTCGTATAAGAAAAAAGTTTAAATTTTACTGGAGAAAAGTTGCAAATTTATGACAAAAAAAGTTGTAGATTTATAAGAAAAAACAAGTTTTTGAGAAAAAAATTGCAAATTTATAAGAAAATCCTAAATTTTTCAAGAAAAATGTGGCAAATTTAAGGGGGAAAAGTTGAAAAAGGACAGGAGAAAATTGCAAATTTACAAGGATTTTTTTTTTTTCAAATTTATGAGAAAAAGGTTGAAAATTTACTAGAAAAGAGTTGCAAATTTACAAGAAGAAATTATATAAATATGAGTAAAAAGTCATAAGTTTTAGAAAACCACAAATTTAGGAGAAACAAGTTGAAAAATTACAGGAAAAAAGTCACAATTTTGACTAAAGTTGCAAATCTGAGGAAAAAGTTGAAAATTTGTAGGATTTTTTTTTTTTTAATTTAAGTTCTCCTTGTGGTTCCAACTCAATTTATTCAGTTATGTAACATGATATAAAATGTTTATGATGGTGGCAGGGGGAGAATTCTTTCTTTTCTAGGTTGGAAGCTAATGCCTTGGCTCAGAAACATAGCC
Organism: Pholidichthys leucotaenia; assembly: GCA_020510985.1. Lineage (NCBI taxonomy): Eukaryota > Metazoa > Chordata > Actinopteri > Cichliformes > Pholidichthyidae > Pholidichthys > Pholidichthys leucotaenia. The sequence continues at coordinate 211,599,156 of CM035844.1, forward strand.
CCCTTTATTTACACCTACGAATGGGGGATGGCAGGTTAACAAGGGAAATGCTTTTGGGTAATTTTGCTAAGAAGGGGATTAGGCGCCCCCCCCCCCCCCACACACACACACACACACCGACTGACCGTAAGATAAGTATGAAGCAGCATGTACAGTACTACACTTTGTACAGTTTCATTGCAGTTGTTGAGATTGAGATTGAGATTCAACTTTATTGTCATTACACATGTATGAATACAAGGTAACGAAACGTGACTTGCCATTTGGGCACGCTCTGCAGAGCGCACCCAAGGCCGGGGCAGCCGCTAGGCGCTAGTCATAATGCTCATAATGCTAATAATCATACGCTCGTGTATGATTGTTTGTGTGTTTTTGTGACCCGCTGGGGGACTACAGATGCAAATTAGCAGTATTGCTAAATCTGACATACTTACATTTGTATTAATGTTCATTAGTATGTAATGTCCCTTTTAAATAAGCCAACTTAAACTTTAGATATGGATGTATCCTCTGTGATGCTGGAGTCTCTAAAACTGAACTATCGCAGACTACCAAGAACCTGAAAACAATCTTCAAAGCTCACCTGTCATTCCTTTTGGTTTAATTGTATATCCTTCCACCCTAACTGCACCAAAGTTAATTCTTTGCAGTATGTTCAGTTTGGCAATTCCGGCCATACCAGGTTTCCAGACTGTGTTGTTTGCTCCAAATATCCTGCCTCATGCGATCACGCCAGCTGCGTTGTACCTTCCTTCACAGAACGGGGTCGGGTCTCGTCTCCGTGTAGTGGCCTAGATTAGCTTCTAAACAGGGACTCCATCTGCACCAAAGCACGTGAGCTCACTGCCTGAGTCTCCTCAAGAGAAACTAATTGTGAGAGTCTTTGTTACACTTAAAGAACATGCAGCATTTCCACTGTCTGTACGAACTGTGAAATTGTTGAGACACGGAGTGTAGTTAAAGATTGCTCAATCACTTGACTCCACGTGGTCTTCATATCGTCTAATCCTTTTTTGCATCGTTGTAGAAAGCTCTACTGCGTGTTGTTTGATCATTCAGACCCCTCACAGTGACTATTTGTTGGCAAATCATTCACAAACCAAGACCATGATATCTGCTCGAGGCCAAGAGATTTTATAATCCTTGAGATACAGAGCGAGCCCTTTTTTTCTGAGATTGATTTCAGCGTGGCATTAAGGCTGTAACATTTTAAAATCCCAGCCCCGGGAGCCGCCCCACCTTACCCACGTTCACTCTGGGTGCTGATGATCTATTATTCTCTGTAATGAAAGAGCTGACCTTCAGTTATCTTGAAAGCCCCGCAGGCCTGTGGAGAACAGCGTCAAAGTCAAAATCTGGACCCAAGGTTTGCCCTCTTATCACAAATTGAAAAGACTTTTTCTTCTCTCCCTTATACTTCTGTCAGAAACACCGGATTCCCTCTAATCTGAAGTTTCTGCAGCGAATGTGTGTGAGAGGAATTGGAAATACCAGCATGTTAATGTGTGTGTTGACCCCAAGGTTGATCTTGGCCTGTGATATGAAGACTTTTGCTGTGCCAAGGTCCCCCACCTGCAATGTAATGTCTCACGATAAACACAAGCCTGTCCCCGGGTTCTCTCCTGTGTTTGCTGATAATAACAACAAAGTAACGACTTATTTGGTGTGTAAAGGCTGCCCTCAGACCCGTCTCGTTCAAAGATACTCATCTGCTCATAGATTGTTTCTTCTCAAGATGTTTGGTCTGTTGTTTTGCAGTGCTGTTATTTATATTTTTGTCTTTTCTCTCTTTTCACGATGGCTGTAGATCTTCATTTTTGAGAACAACATCTACTACCGGTCAAAGGTGGAGAGCCGCTCCATTCGCCTGGTGTCGACTGGCAAGGAGGGAGCCATCTTCAATGGCCTCGGTGATTGGTTGTACGAAGGTACGACAAAGAAAAACAGTATATTTACTCTGCATACACTATACCTAAATGATTGGAAAAGTTTCTAAAGCTAAATCTGCATTATATCTAATGGCCAGCAGTTCTCCCATTAAAAATGCATGTATTGCTTATAAGTTGTTGTGAACCTTGTGCACAGCATGGTGCTAATTTTGTAGTAATGACATTTTAAAGTAAAAATAGATGGTTTGCTGTTGAGCAGTGCTGTACTTGTGGTTGATGTGTTCTCTTTGTAGCTGTTTTAGGGTGCTTTCACACGTAAATTTGTTTACTTTGGTCCAAGTCAGTTGATAGGCTTGTTACTTTACATCATTTTCATCTTGGTTTGGTTGCCTTTCACACAGGCAAAAATTCAAGTGGCCCAAACTGCATCACATTAAATCCCATGAGACTTAGGTCAGAACGTTCTCTGTTCTTATTAGTCAGATTTTTTGTCGCGAGAACAGGAAAAGTAAATACAGAAAGTAGGATGACTACTGTGCATTTTTGCATTTCTGGCAAGAAAATGATACTAATCATAGCGTAATCTACAGGGGATTTTCATTGCCCTCGTTATTGTTTATTACATATGTGCGTATACCACTTTTGGCAAATCGTACAGTTTGAAAATGAAGTGCGGCTACAGATGGAAAATAACGTTCATGACATTAACGTTCATGAATCCTCCAGAATCGTGACATGCTCAGCCACAGATAATTTCGAAGATCCATTAGGTATGTACAGTGGCATAAAATGTTTCATCGTTTGCCGCTGGTCCTGTTTTAGTGTGGTCCCTTTCTCATCTCCAGGACCGCACCAGAGTTTGCCAGTTGATTCGAGACCATCTCTTTCAGGCGGTCTTGGTACGGTTGGTTTGGTGTGCACCTGAGTGCGATTACCGTGTTCTCATCAGACAAAACGAGCCGCACTAATGGAGAAAACAAACAAATTCAATTGAAACAAACTAAAGCCTGTAGGTGTGAAAGCATCCTTCGTCACATCCAAAGTTTTCCTTGTTTATTACTTCATTGTGATAAGGCACAGTAAAGAGCCTGTTCTATGCCTTTTTACTTTTATCAGCTTGTCCATGTTGGTAGACCCTGCTTATGGATTTATCCTGTCTTTAGCATTGGAAAATGTTAAGGTGCAGGTTGAAGTTTTTATAGATTGCCATTTCTCATTCATACATAGAGGTATCATCACCAAACTTGGTGGAAGGATACTGCAAGAGCTCTTGTAGACATGGATGTTTTTTGAAGTCTAAAGGTCCAAGGTCAAGGTCATGAGATCAACAAGTGTTTCTTTCTTTTTCCCGTCTCATAAACAAGAGCAGTTTCAGATATCAACACCAAATTGCTGTTATTTACTATATATTTTGTTATTTTCTATATATTTTGTCTACCCTCACTATACGTCCTTGTTCATCTACTAACACTTGACCATGTTGCCAAAAGTATTGGGACACCCCTCCATATGACTGGGCACCAATGCACAAAGCAAGACATGGATGAGTAGGTTTGTTGTGGAGGAACTTAACTGGCCTGCACAGAACCCTGACCTCAACCCAATAGAACACCTGTGAGTTGAACTAGAGCAGAGACTGTGAGCCAGGCCTTCTTGTCCAACATCAGTGCCTGACCTCACAGATGCACTTCTGGAAGAATGGTCAAAAATTCCCATAAACCCACTCCTAAACCTTGTGGAAAGGTTTCCCTGAAGAGCTGAAGCTGCTATAGCTGCAAAGGAAGGAGGCTTTCCATGAGGCTTAGGAGTTTGTTTATGGGAATTTTTAACCCTTTTCTTGGCTTGCTCCAAGTTTGGAGGTAGCTTTGTTGCATGGGGAGGTGTCTGGAGTTGGTATTTCACCGGCGTCAGCCCTGCTCGTGCTGAAGTGTTTATGACTTAGCCATTACTAATGCCACTGCTACTGCTGGAGTGTGCTGGCTCCCATGTTCCAAGGGTTTAGGTTTTTCTCTTCCTGCAGCGCCAGTTGCAGGTTGTGTGTCATCCCAAGGTCTTTGGTTTCTGTCTTTGTTATAAAATCCAAAAAAGGCCCAACATTTGAGTTAGCTTTTTGCTGCATCTAACATCTTCTTAACTTGTACACGTGGCTGCAAATCTCACGCGAGACAAGCTATGACTTAACCTGACTGGGAGGCATCTAGTAGACTGAAAATGCAATTGGTTGATTAATACCCAAGAGTATGCAACATTTACATAAATATATATATTTAATAAAAGATTGGAGCATGTGTTTAGGGATCGGTGCATCCTCGCTAGTGCCAAGTATCATGATACATCACCGAATCGATCTTTTGTCCCACCCCTAATTGCTACTGTAACTAGGAGCTAGCCAGGTAACACTTAGCAGTGGTGGCAACAACTGACCTCAGCAGGGGCCAAAGAGGAAGGGCGGCATGAATCGAGGCACATGAGCATTTAAAGAGACATGCACTGAATTGAGTCTGGCTGCAAAATTTGGGTCAAAATGGAGCTCCGATAATTAAACCCTGAGGCATTACATTAAGATTTGTGGGAGCTGTGTCAGCATGTGGAATAGTATATAATATGCCCCCTTTAAGAGAAGCAAGGCTGAGATGGTTTGGACATGTGCAGAGGAGGGACAGTGGATGTACTGGACAAAGGATGCTGAAGGTGGAGCTGCCAGGCAAGAGGAAAAGAGGAAGACCACAGGAAGAACATGGAGAGGGTTGGTGAGATAGAAGAGGATGCCAGGACCCCTAAAGGGGAGCAGCCACAGAGGAAGATGACAGGAAATGCAAGTGTTATCCATCATCTAAGTTAATTCTTTCCAAGGAATCAGTGCTGAGCTCTAATGACAAGTAGTAAATTTGTTTCTTGTCCCCTGTTGTCTCTCTCTCTGTCACATACCGTAATTATAATTCGAACACTCCGCACCAACACATGCCTTAATGAGCAATGACATGAGACAGCACGGCTCCCAAGTGTCTGTCGGCACATCAGTGGCTTTGGCATGTAACGTCTAATTTCTTGCAGGTAAATTAAAAATGGCTATTCCGTCAATTTGCCCCTGCTTTAAACAGCTGCGGCAATGAATAAATGTTCTACACCAGTTGATTTGCATTAATTCCGAGGCTGTGTGCACGCCGTACGCTGTGATACAGATGTCACAGAGCTCTCCCGATCACGGCTCACCTGTGCGCCTCACAATATAAACTGAGACAGGGGCTGTGTAGGCGCTCAGCTAATGAATTTATATCCGCCGCGCTGGGTGCACCCTCTGCTCTGGTGGAACAGTGTTTTAATAAGAGAGGGGGGGAGGGAGATGGGGAGACATGCTCATAGATTCAGTGATAGCAGACGTGGAGACGTGCTACACGCCGTTAAATCCCGGAGTAACTCTTAGAAGCATTGCGTATCTGTTTGATAATGTAAATGGCTGCCATGGGGGAGACCTCTTGGCGGTTTAGATGCTTTACCGCAGAGGTTATCTGAGGTCACTGGCGCATCAGGATGAGAGCTGTGCGGCTCTTGTGCTTTTATTTAATGTTTCCCACCCGTAGCTCGGCTTATTTCTGCATTAACCAGGATATTTGAAACCCTGGTCCATCCTTCAAGAGCAATATCCATTCTCAGCCATTTAAACATTGATCGGAGTGTTATTGCGGCATCTGCCCCGGCACCCCTCCCTGACTCATATTTATGGGCTGCTGAAGCCTTGGTAATTTACACTTATCATTTATTGACAGGATAAATCTTCCACCATGAGATAAAGCACAGGATTAGCTTCATAATGATGAGATAAAAGTGAATAATGGAACAATAGGCTTGTTTTTTTTTTTTTGGTGATATAAGTATGCGGCGCAAGGTGATGGTGAAGTGCTTTGAGGAGGAATGGGTGTTTTATTATCTCAGCAAAACAAACCGTGCAATGTTGGGTGCTGATGTTGACTGTCCAAAAGCTTTTCCTCATATCAGTTATGAATGATAATGCATAGAGGTTTTTTTTTAGGTTTCATGGTTTGATATAGGGCTGGGCGATATAGGCCAAAAAGTATCGCAATATCATTTCTTTGTATTTCAATGCACAATATATGTCACAATATATACCATATTTCATGCATGGAATGTCCTTTAAAATTTTGTTGTGCTAAAAAATTAAAAATCATATTTAATGCATATACTGTATATATACAGTATCTCACAAAAGTGAGTACACCCCTCACATTTTTGTAAATATTTTATTATATCTTTTCATGGGACAACACTGAAGATATGACACTTTGATAAAATGTAAAGCAGTCAGTGTACAGCTTGTATAATAGTGTAAATTTGCTGTCCCCTCAAAATAACTCAACACACAGCCATTAATGTCTAAACCGCTGGGAACAAAAGTGAGGATACCCCAAAGTGAAAATGTCCAAATTGTGCCCAGTTAGCCATTTTCCTTTCCCGGTGTCATGTGGCTCGTTAGTGTTACAAGGTCAGGGTTTCCTCTGATAACATTTCTCGGTGGCGGCCCGCTGCGCCAGAAATTTTACCACCACCCCAAGGTGATGTGAATTTATTAAGAAAAGTATATGAAGCACTGACTTTCCACAAGCACACACACGAACAACGCGCATGGCCATCATCCGCGCGGAGTCTAGAAGCGCCCCGCTCACACGGGTTTTCCAGTCAGTCAGCGTCTCACTAAGTGTGACTGTCCGACAGAAACCTGAGTTTATTAAAGTATTTAAAATGCGGAAAAAAAATCATAAGAGGTATGTAAGCACTGGTGTTTATCATGGTTTTAACCCGCTGGAAACAGGAGCAATAATGAAGAGTCGCTTAGCTAAGAGATGTGGTTAGAATCCATATGCAGCCGGCTTCATATGAAGGGAAAGGCAGGGGGACTGATGAATTGCTGAGGATATGTTTCACCAGCCACTACAATATTAACTTATGTTCTGTAGGAATTGCAGGAATGAAGAGACTGGCAATTTCTCTCTTTTCTCACACAAGCAGGCGTGCCGTTTTTATTCTCCAGTGGCAGTGACAAAAAGAAACAGCTTAAAACGCTAGCTCTCTTTTCACTCTGAGGTCCTTCAGCGGCTGCCTAGAGAGGTGCCTGATGAGAAAGCCTGAGAGCGCAACTATAACTGCCTAAACAGATCATTCTGTACATGAACACATATTGTGGCAAATTATGTCTTTAGAGTCCGCTACAGTTCCCTATTATGTACCTGGCAGGTTAAGATGACCGAAATTCACGAAGTCACTGACTTTAATCCATCAGACAATCCTTCAGACAAACTAAACGTGTCAGCATCTGATTTCAAAATAAGGGAGGTTTTTGTCTGGGTGGTGAGGAGATTTCTAAAAAAAGAAAAACTATAAATATATAGAAATATTATAACAGAAATAATGGCATCCTTGGTCATTTAAGTTAATTTATTTCATTAAATACAATTTTATTAATATTTTTTCTTTGTAATCAGAGTTAAATTATTGTTCTGTTCTGACTGCTAAATTATGGTCAGAAATGTAAATTGTTATAAGGAAAAAGTAAAAAAAAATTACCACAGTCTGTTTCAAATTTATCTGAAAAAACTAATTTTATTTTAAAAAACAGACAAAAATTAGACATAAAATAATCCACAAATTTATAATAAAGTTTCAAATGTACAACTAAAGTCAAGTTTACAAGAGGAAATTACAAATTTGAGGAACATAGTTTCAACTTTAGATAGATTGACAGAGAAAAGTAGAAAACTATAAGAAAATTGTTATAAATTTTTGAGAAAAACCTCACACCTTGAAGACTGAAGTCATTACTCAAGTTTTTAAGTGGGTGCTCTTTGTCACCCACCCACTCTTTGTCACCCACACACAATCGACATGTGTCTATCCATGTGAAATGCAAAGTGTACAGAGCGACAGTACTGGCTACTCTATTGTACAGTGCTGAAACTTGGACTGTCTACAGAGTGCAGGTGAAGAAACTCCACGCGTACATGATGAGACACCTTCGAGCCATAATGAACATCTCATGGAAAGACAAGATAACCAACATAGAAGTGCTGAAACGAGCTGGTCTACCATCAATGGAGGACATGCCAATACAGATGAACCTGAGATGGCTCGGACATGTTGAGAGGATGGACCACCAGCGTCTCCCTCGGCAGTTACTCTACTCACAGTTATGCGAGGGCAAACGCAATCAGGGTAGACCAAGGTTCAGATTTAAAGACACTGTAAAAAGAAACTTGAAGAAGTTGGACATAGACAGGAGTTCCTGGCAGTGGAACGCTAAGGACAGAGCTGTGTGGAGGAATCCGATCAGACCTAAATGAAACAGTCATTGTCGCCCACGACAGACTGCTATGATGATGTTGCTCTTTGTACCCTTAACTCTACGAGAAATTTTTGGTTGTCTACTTTTAATTAGTAATTTCAAAGCACTGCTTTTACATGAGTAAAAGCAGTACCCCTCTGTTAATGAAAGAAAAACCCACAATGGTCACAGAAATAACTTGAATCTGACAAAAGTGGTAATAAATAAAAAGTCTATGAAAATTAACCAATGAAAATCAGACAATGCTTTTGAATTGTGGTTCAACAGAATTATTTAAAAAAACAAACTCATGAAACAGGCCTGGACAAAAATGATGGTACCCTTAACTTAATATTTTGTTGCACAACGTTTTGAGGCAATCACTGCAATCAAATGATTTCTGTAACTGTCAATGAGACTTCTGCACCTCTCAGCAGGTATTTTGGCCCACTCCTCATGAGCAAACTGCTCCAGTTGTCTCAGGTTTGAAGGGTGCCTTCTCCAGACAGCATGTTTCAGCTCCTTCCACAGATGTTCAATAGGATTTAGATCAGGGCTCATAGAAGGCCACTTTAGAATAGTCCAGTGTTTCACTCTTAGCCATTCTTGGGTGTTTTTAGCTGTGTGTTTTGGGTCATTATCCTGTTGCAAGACCCATGACCTGCAACTGAGACCAAGCTGTCTGACACTGGGCAGCACATTTCTCTCTAGAATACCTTGATAGTCTTGAGATTTCATTGTACCCTGCACAGATTCAAGAGACCCTGTGCCAGATGCAGCAAAGCAGCCCCAGAACATAACAGAACCTCCTCCATGTTTCACAGTATTGACAGTGTTCTTTTCTTGGTATGCTTCATTTTTGCATCTGTGAACATAGAGCTGATGTGCCTTGCCAAAAAGGTGCAGTTTTGTCTCATCTGTCCATAGGACATTCTCCCAGAAGCTTTGTGGCTTGTCAACATGCAGTTTGGCAAATTCCAACCTGGCTTTTTTATGATTTGTTTTCAACAGTGGTGTCCTCCTTGGTCGTTTCCCATGAAGTCCACTTTGGCTCAAACAACGACGGATGGTGCGATCTGACACCGATGTACCTTGACCTTGGAGTTCACCTTGAATGTGTTTAGAGGTTGTTCTGGGCTGTTTTGTTACCATTCGTATTATCTGTCGCTTCCATTTTTCATCGTTTCCTCCTGCGGCCACGTCCAGGGAGATTGGCTACAGTCCCGTGGATCTTAAATTTCTGAATAATATGTCCAACTGTAGTCACAGGAACATCAAGCTGCTTGGAGATGGTCTTATAGCCTTTACCTTTAACATACTTTTCTATAATTTTCTTTCTAATCTCCTGAGACAACTCTCTCCTTTGCTTCCTCTGGTCCATGTTTAGTGTGGAACACACCATGTCACCAAACAGCACAGTGACTACTTGTCACCCTTTAAATAGGCCGACTGACTGATTACAAGTTTGAAGACACCTGTGATGTTAATTAGAGGACACATCTTGGTTGAACATGTCCCTATGGTCACATTATTTTCAATCCTTTCAAGGGGTACCATCATTTTTGTCCAGGCCTGTTTCATGAGTTTGTTTTTTAAAGGAATTCTGTTGAACCACAATTCAAAAGCATTGTCTGATTTTCATTGGTTAATTTTCATCGAATTTTTATTTATTACCACTTTTGTCAGATTCAAGTTATTTCTGTGACCATTGTGGGTTTTTCTTTCATTAACAGAGGGGTACCAACAATTTTGTCCACTGCTGTATACCCACCTGATCATATATTTTAAGTATGCATGAGTACATTACTGTTGTGAATTTTTCTTTCCCTTCCCATTCTCTCAATGGAAAAAAGAAACACTAGAATAAAAATACAAAAAATACACATATTTTTGTCATTTATGTAAACCATGACAAAAAAATCCTGCAGGACAAATCATGACACTTGATATTTTCTAACCTGTTTGTATACCACCATAGACAGAGACGGAACCTGAATTAGACAGAGCTCAGCGAGGGCAAGATGAGACAGAAGAGAAGAGCCAAGGAGAGGAAAGGGTTCAGGCAGAGGAAGGAGAGAAGGATAACGCCACTAAAAAGTCTAAACACAGGATGTCTGGGTGGGACCCCAACTGGCCCAATATTCAAGCCTCGGTTGTACAATACTTCAAATGGTAAGTTCCATATGCAAAGTTACTGCATAAAATTTTAAACAGAAATAAATAGTATAAAATTAAAATATTCTGGTATGTTTACCCCCCCCCCCCCCGGGGGAAAAATATGTTGCCACTGCACCAAGGTCTTTAAGCCAGAGGAAACACTGAAGGTCTCAGGTTTGAATAGGGAGTAGGTGTGTTAAATTTGGTGTGTGTGCTCTCACACTCTCTCATACTGGTCACTGGAAGTTCAACATGGCACCTATAGCAAAGAATTCTCTGAGGATCTGAAAAAAGGAATTGTTGCTCTACATAAAGATGGCCTAGGCTATAAGAAGATTGCCAACACCCTGAAACTGAACTGCAGCACAGTGGCCAAGACCATACAGTGGTTTAACAGGACAGGTTCCACTCAGAACAGGCCTTGCCATGGTCGACCAAAGAAGTTGAGTGCACGTGCTCAGCGTCATATCCAGAGGTTGTCTTTTGAAAATAGACATACAGTATGAGTGCTGCCAGCATTGCTGCAGAGGTTGAAGGGATGGGGGGGTCAGCCTGTCAGTGCTCAGACCATACGCTGCACACTGCATCAAATTGGTCTGCGTGGCTGTCATCCCAGAAGGAAGCCCCTTTTAAAGATGATGCACAAGAAAGCCCGCAAACAGTCTGCTGAAGACTAGCACCGAAGTGGTGGCTCAGTTGGTAGAACATCTGCCCCACACCCGGGAGGCCGGGGTTCAAATCCCGGCCGAGTCATGCCGAAGACCATATAAAAAAGCGGAACTTCCTGCCGTCCAGCTTGGTGCTCAGCAGTAATGGAATGGAGAAGGGAAATTTGTGGTGGTGCCTTGCATGGCAGCGACCCCTCTGATTCTATATATGTGTGCGATTAACATTGTAGATAAGAGAAACATAATTTCATTCTACTGTACATGATTGGCTGTGTGGATTTGAATGACAGTAAAGATGGCTTTTCCTTAAGCAGACTAAGGACATGGATTACTGGAACCATGTCCTGTGGTCTGATGAGACCAACATACTGTAAACTTATATGGTTCAGATGGTGTCAAATATGTGTGGCGGCAATCAGGTGAGGAGTACAAAGGCAAGTGTGTCTTACCTACAGTCAAGCATGGTGGTGGGAGTGTCATGGTTTGGGGCTGCGTGAGTGCTGCCGGCACTGGGGGACTATAGTTCATTGAGGGAACCATGAATGCCAACATGTACTATGACATACTGAAGGAGAGCATGATCCCCTCCCTTTGGAAACTGGGCCACAGGGCAGTATTCCAACATAACAACCCCAAACACACCTCCAAGACAACCACTGCCTTGCTAAAGAAACAGGGTAAAGGTGATGGACTGGCCAAGCATGTCTCCACACCTAAACCCTATTGAGCATCTGTGGGGCATCCTCAAACAGAAGGTGGAGGAGTGCAAGGTCTCTAACATCCACCATCTCCGTGATGTTGTCATTGAGGAGTGGAAGAGGATTCCAGTGGCAACCTGTGAAGCTCTAGTGAACTCCATGCCCAAGAGAGTTAAGGCAGTGCTGGAAAATGATGGTGGCCACACAAAATATTGACACTTTGGGCACAATTTGGACATTTTCACTTAGGGGTATACTCACTTTTGTTGCCAGCAGTTTAGACATTAATGGCTGTATGTTGAGTTATTTTGAGGGGACAGCAAATTTACAGTTATACAAGCTGTACACTGACTACTTTACACACACACACGCACACACCTACACACACGCGCTGTACACTACGCACAAAAAGTTAGGGATATTCAGGTTTCGGGTGAAAGTTCAGGATGCACCTAAAATGCACTATAACCTTCACAGGTGAACTTAATTTGACCTTCTCTAACCTTTTGAATGGACATGTCCAACTGTTCAATGTTTCAGTATTTTTTGCGTAACTTGCTGTTCTCTAACAAGGGGCTACCCAGTGACTGCCTATGGCGCTCCATTGCGCCGTTTCCTCCTCTCCCCCTGGTGGTCAAGATTTTTTTCAAGAAAATATTCAGTTCAGATGTCAGATTTCCAAAGCTATAACTTGAAAGTGGTAAGAGAAATGGCTTACTGTCAATTAGAAAGATGTAGAATATGATCCAAAGTTTGAGATAGGAGTAAATTTACGCATCTAATTTGCATAATGCCATGGCAGCCATATTGAATTACATATCTTTCAGTCAAAAGCCGGTGGCTTGTCATCAGACTGCAAACCAAATCTACCTACGGGTACAAATAAGTAACAAAAAAAAAAAAAAAAAAAAAAAAAAAAACGGACTTTGGACATGTTTACACAAAGGATGGTTTTGTTTTTTGTCACCATTTGTTGTTTTGGGCATTTTGTTATCTTATCTTTAAAGTATATGAACCAGAAAATCAGTTACAACGTAAACAAGGAAAGGCCAGGCCAGGCAGCACGCTTCGTCCATTTTCGTCCATCCTGGTCGTTATTTTGTCTTCTCTTGGTCATTTTCACTTTCTCTCCCATATCCAGAAGCTACTATGATTATTCCACCGCAATTTCACTTTTATTCTGCCGCAATTTATCTCATATGACGACTGGGAACCGGCGCGATTGTTCTGTCCAGTCACATTGCGCTGGGGGTCGATGGCAGGTGCAAATCAACCAGCTTCGCCCACCCTCTGTTATAAAAAAATGTAGATATTTACCTTCATAAGCTAAATAATCTCTTTTTAGAATCATAGTTGGCAAATTTGGGAGCAAATGCCTCCTCCGTTTTGCGATTGATCACCATTTGTTTACAAACTCTTCTTCTCTGGTGTCAAGAAGTGGGGGGGGTTATATGGGGACCATTAGTCCTCTAAGGCAAGAGCAGTAAGTTATACCTGTCTGCCACCTTGTGAGGTGAAATACTTAGTACAACTGGGGGGTTTTATGACATCACATGACGGGCGCAGCACTGTGACATAGACAGTGAGGGCGCTTTTTATGTCCATAAATAGAAGGATGTCAGAGGGTTAATGGCAAAATTCCCAACAGGTTCTTGATCCATGAATCCATGATCCAGTAGTTTGTGTTTAAACAGTCCTCTTCATCATGCTGTTTACATTTTGACATCATGAGACCAATACAACACCTCACAATTGATCAACAGTACCTCACCGTTGTGAGGCTTCAAACAGGATATTCTCAGAGGGAAGTGCCCACTTAGCTTAGAGTGTCAGAGTGTCATCAACAGGTTGCAACAGAGATACAGAGAAACTGGAAGAGCCACAGAAAGGCATAGAAGTGGACGTCCTTTGGCAACATCCCACACTGATGACCGCTTCTTTGTGAACAGTGGCCTGTGGAACTGGATCATGAAGCCACTCAACTCCAGGCACATTTAAGGGAGGTGAGAGGCAACCTAGTGTTACGTCAAATCATTTGAAACCATTTATATCAGCGAGGTCTGCGTGATAGATGATCTGCAAGGGTACCTGACCACACCACCAGGCACAGGCGTCATCGTTTTACATGGGCCAGTGAGCGTTTATGCTGGACAAGGGATCAGTGAGCCTCAGTGCTATAATCTGATAAAAGTTGATTCACGCCGAGCAGAAATGATGGCCGCCGATGATGTTCGAGACATCAAGGAGAGCGCTATGCATCAGCCACTGTTGTCACCAGACGAGCCTTTGGTGATGGTGGTGTTGCAGCCTGGGCAGGTGTGTCTAGTCAATACAGAACTGCCCTACACATTGTGAATGGTACAGTGACAAGCTGATACTACCTGAATAACATCATTAATCCAGTCATTGTGCCCCTGCATGAACAACACAGGCCTAATTTCATCTTCATGGACGACAATGCTCCAGCTCATCAAGGTCACATCATTAGGGAATGGCTGTTGGAGGCTGGGGTACCTCAAATGGTGTGGCCTGCACTTTCTCCAGACCTGAATCCCATAGAAAACCAATGGGATCAGCTGAGTCGCCGTGTAGAGGCTCGTAACCCTGCACCCCACAACCTCAACTGCTATTAGGAATTTTAACAATAATGCATGCTTGAAAAGTCTTCAGTTTGGTCATCCAAAATTAAGGCCTTGATTATCCTTACAAATTAATCCTTTAATGTGCCTTTTAACGGCCTTTAAAATCACGACAGATATGATAAACACCATAGCTATATTTTTTGGTTTGTGAGGTGAAATCCTTGTATTCTTTTTTTAATATGTTGTTACTATTAGAGTTAGATTTAAAGGTCTTGTCGTGGATTTTCTATTAATAAATGTCTCCTCTTGATCTGGTGAATAAGTAAAGTACAGAGTCAAAAATGCCTTTTCTGGCTATTATTTACGTCTTGGCCAAGAAGGGAAAATGTCATGGCCATAACATAACAACAACATAAGTCTCATTCACTAAAACACAGTGAATTTATGGGTTTTTATCTTCTAAAGTGCTTTCTTGGGTCATATGGCCACAGCAAACTTATGAAATCTCTCTTCACTTTGAAATATTTTAACATTTGTGGCAGAATGGGCAGAAACCAATTTTGATCTTTCCATTTCTCTACATGACTAGCAAGTGATCTGGTCTTCAGTTACAACCCATCATTGTGCCATTGGCTGTGATGTATCCAGTCCTGGAGCAGAGTTTCTGAGCCAAGGCATTAGCTTCAGAACTAGCAGCGCCACTGTGGTGTTAGCTTGCCAAACACGGTTTTTATTACTATTTTCTTTAAATTCCAGTCACCTTAATAGACACCCCTGTTTCCACCTGGTTCACTAATCCACAGATAATAATATATCTAGCATCATTCTGGCTTAATTTGTTATATTTTCACAGCGATGGAAGATCGGACAATTAGCATTAGCTTGGCTAGGTGGTCAGAGTCAGTCAGTCTAACCATGTTGGAGCTCAGCTCATCCTCACTGCGTGTAACCACCCAAATGAATCCTTGTTCGTCTACCAGCACTTGACCATATGCGTCATTCTTTGACTTTTTTTTTTTTTTAACTTGGCATAGTTCACTATCTCTGACTGGGACCAATGGTAGCTAGCTGACACTAACAGGTCAGTCATTCACTCACTCGTGAATGTTTCTATGTTTATTGTACTCCAGGGACAAGTCATATCCTATTGACCACTGAAACCACACAACCCTGTCCACCAGTGGTGCTGTATTTCATTCACTGATTTACATTAGTTAGCCCAGGCTTGCTACCCGAGCTGGGAGCTAGCCAGCTAACATTAACATTAGTGACAGGGGTAGGGTGGGGTGGGGAAAAACTGGCCCTCATGAGCATTTAAAGAGGCATATACTAAAACATACTGTTCTGCAGAAGGCTGCAAAAGATGATTCACAATGATGCTGCAATAATTAAAGGAAATATGACCAAAGTATGTCGCAAACATCTTATTAAGACCTGAAGGAACTGTCACCATGAGGAAAATGTGCATCTAAAGGGACCTTTACCATTACAGAAATGAGTGGGACAAATACCATCCATATCTCGCTAAATTGGGACATTTTTCTCATGTTTTTTTCCAAACATTTAAATTATATTTGCAGCTTTTTTCTTGGAAGGCTACATTTTTTCACAGAAACCTGCAGGCTTTTTTTCCTTGTAAACTTGAGACCATTTCGCTCATAAATTTGTGACCTTTTCCATATTACTTTTTTTTTTTTCATTACAAGGTTGAGGTTGGTTTGGGGTATTTTACTTGAATAAATTAACTGTTAGCAGCAGTGATGCTAGAAAAGTCAATTTTTAATTAGAGCTGGACTGATAACCTCAAATTTGCAGTAATTTTATTTTTGGTGAATAATTGGACTTTTAGTGAATGTAAGGTCTTAAATTTGATCATGTGACCTTGAAATTTTTTTTGGAAAGATTTAAATTTCACCTTCTCATAGCTGCAAACACCATGGTTGCACCTTTTTTGTACCTTCAAGTGCCTTGCAAGTATAGGCGTAAATCAATAGGGGGACGGGAGGAACATGTCCCTCCCCTACCTGGAAAAACTGAGAATTGTCCTCCCCAATTCATCATAAACTTTTTTTATACATAACAGAGCAGAATGCATCGGAAGGACCAATTTTAAATCTGCAACTTTTTCTTTTAGATCTGCAATTTTTAATTGTAAATTTGCAACTTTTTTCTAGTAAATTTGCAACTTTTTTCCTTTAAATCCACAACTTTTTAATTGTTTTTAATTTGCAACTTTTTACGTTTAAATTGGCAATGTTTTCTTTTAAATTTGCAACTTTATCATAAATTTGCAACTTTTTTCATTTAAAACTTTCATAAATTTGCATTTTATTGTAAATTTGCATCTTTTTTTCTTGTAAATTTGTGATTTTTTCCCCCCATGAATTTTCATTTTTTTTCTTCATAAATTCACTACTTTTTTGCCATAAATGTGCAACTTTTGTCTTGCAAATTTGTGTCTTATTTTTCTTCTAAATTTGCAACATTCATGTGGATGCTGGTTTAATTTTTGTTGTGAAGCTGATTACATTTTTTTTTTGTCATTTAGATAATAGCTCAGATTTTTATCATGTTTTTGTTTTTAGGGGTTTGAACTCTTCTCCATTACAAATATAGGAACCCCTAAACACAATCTTGCACAGGGCCCCGACTACAATAACACCTACAGTGCTCCCCTCAATATTTACTCTGGAGAAAATGTTCTGTTTATTGTCCTCCCCAAACAGTGACATGAAATATCCGCCCGTGGTTGCAGGGAGTTAATGCTGAGTTTAATTAAATCTGCATTCATCTCCTTGCCGTTGGGCGTACACTGAAGGTCCTTTTTATTCCTCTTAAAGAAAAATCCCACTTGAAGGAAAACATGTATCTGTAAGCCTGTAAATAGATTTGGCGTCGGCCCAGCAGTGATCTCAGCGGAGCATCTGCGGGGGGAGCTTAGAAGCCGCGCCAGATTGTGAAATGTTTGCGTTCGCACTCATCAGCGAGACGTTCTGTGCTCAGGCCGTCCTCCGGCCAAGGTTGACGCGAGGGTCGCGACGCCGCCGGCCGAGGGCAGATGAGGTCTTAAGCTCTGCCTGTTGCCGTGCGGCAGATTTGATGCGAAAGGGTGAAAAGGTTGGCAAATAATCTCCCTGGCTTGAATATCCTCTGGCGTGCATCGCTGTCTTAATCCGTGATGTTGTGTGTGTGTGTGTGTGTGTGGGGCGCACAGGCAGGAGAGAGAGTGAAAGAGATGAGGTGGAAAGGGGGAAAAAAAGTTTTTTTTTTTTTTTTTTTAAGAAGAGACACGGGTGAGGGCGCCACCAGCTGCGTGTTGCCGTCTGGTGTTCTGTCATCTGTTGGCTGACTGATTATTGAAGCCGTACTGATCCTGACACATCCTGCGGAGTGACACAGCCCGAGGAAATGGCTCCTTATTGCGCTCTGGCGTGCCGAGATAAAAACCCCGGCCTCGCTTTGATTTCAGTCGTGTGGATGTTTGGCTGGCTGATTTCATCGAGAGGACTGTTTGTAGGGTTTGTTTGTTGTTGCCGTGTTTCTGTCAGGAACCTATGGGGCCACTGAGTCATCAAGTGATTAACTTTTGTCTATCAGGAAGAGAAAGATGAGTTAAGGGGGTGGAAATGTTTGGTGTGAATGCAAAATAACTCATTTCTTTTGCTCATTCTAGGGAAGGGTAAACTCACAATTATCACTACTGCTCCAAGGCAACTGATGGCCATCAAACCAAACTCACACACAGTGATCTACATTCAGGTTATGCGCAAGGTCAAATGATCCAGTCAGAGGCGCATACAAGCTAGCTACATTTACTCAAGTAACCTTTTGGACAATATTGTACTTTACTGAGTAGTTTTATTGTAGGATAATCTGATAGTCTTTACTCTTACTTGAATGCATTTATCTTCTTCTTTCAGCTGCTCTCTTTGGGGTCACCACAGCATATCATCACCTGATCCGCATGTCAATTTTTACACCGGATGCCCTTACTGATGCAACCCTGCCCGTTTATCCGGGCTTGAAACCAGCACAGGGTGGTGACTAGATAACCAACTTCCCTTCCTTCATTCTGTTATGCTGAGCACCAAGCTAGAAGGCAGGAAGTACAATTTTTATTTGGTCTTTCTTCGGTGTGACCCAGCTGGGATGTGAACCCACGACCTCCTGATTGTGGGGCGGATGCTCTACCAACTAGGCCACCAGTCGGACTTGAGTACATTTTACTGGTTGAACTCTTTGGATTCCTTTTGGTTTTACTGATTTGAGACTCATCACTTAAGTCGTGACTGACTGTGTGACACAAGATGAGCATAAGTACGCCGTTGTCCACGTTCCGGGACTTCTTCCTTCAGCTCATTCAGCTTCTTCCCTGTCACTTCACATATCTTGTCGAGCCATCTCGTCTTCAGTCTTCCCACTTCCATTTTCCAGAAGTTGCACCTGTCATAACGTCTTTCTCATATTACGGCCCCGCTCCTCTCCGGAGTGGGACCTCTGTGTCTTTTTCCTATGTTGTAGGTGGAGCTGCGAAGGACCGCCCCCTTCGCTATATAAGCCATCTCTGTGCATCTGTCAGTAGCGCTTCTGCTCCCGTTGGAGGCCGGTCGCCTTTCTGGTGTTCGTGCTCTGCCCACTGCTTGTTGTCTGTCGCTTGGTTGGGGTTGTGCTTGGTTTGTGTGTCTGTAGCTTGTGGGCTTTCTGGTTCTGGGTTTGCCGCTGGGCGTAATTACAGCCCCGACAGAGGTGTGTGGTCCCTGGGTTGGTCTGTGACTAGGTTGGTTTGCTTGTTTGTCCACGCATCCAATACATACACACACCACTGATTATTACAGACACCTTTTTTTCATAGTTTTCTTCAAAAATAAACTTGTGTTTACATTGGCACCTCCGTGTGATCTCGCTTTTTTGTTCAAGCCGCGAGCCAGGCTTGTGACAGGGTCTGTGCCCAAAATGCTTTAGCGTGTGTCACCAGTTCTCTGAGGGAAATATTCGGTTAATAGTCCAGCTCTCGCACCCATACAGCACCGCTGGAAAGAAAGAAAGCCTGTACAATTTGAGCGTTTATTGCCAGGCTCAGATCTCGACTCTTCCATATTTGATTTGAAAACTGGTTAGGAAATTGCTGCCGAAAGAACTTGTTCTTAACAGAAATTACCCCATTTTTGAAAGCGAGAGCGCATGAAACTTGGGCAAAATTGGTTTATTTTTAATTGAATTATTATTAAGCCTTTGTGCACTTTTAAGCTCTGAATTTATCATTGTAACATTGCTGATAATTTAGAAAGCATGGAAAAATGGAGCGATGTTGTCCGAGGAAAAACTTGCCCCTGGTAGGGTCTCCCAAGACACATTGGTCCTGGGTGAAGGGCCAGACCAGTGATCTGTGAAAAAAGTTACATCAAGGACCCGGTGTACCCAAAGGGGCCACGTGGGTCCACCCTCCAGTGGGCTCACCACATCATGGGGATGTGAGGGACGCTGGAATCTCAACGGTGCTTGGTGTAGTCTGCAGTGTAGTACAGATGGATCCAGCTTGAATAAGAATAAGCTAAAGTAATATTTGAATAGTCATTAAATATTTTTTATCATGTGTTATAACAGCTTATTAATGATTTATGAATTAACAAAGTGATTAATAAACTACAGTATATCCTATATTAGGGTCGTACCAAATATGATAACTTGTGATTTGACACAGCATTCATCAAACTGAACCGTTATCGGATGGATGAATACATCATGACTAAATCCTTATCCCTTGTCTTCACATTGAATAACAAACTGATTATTTTTGCCCGCTTTGTAGATGCTCAGCAAAATCTCGCTCCATCTCCGCCATGTCCCTTCTCTGTTCCAGCTTAATTATCACTTTCAACATTTTTCTCTCTAAGCACGGCGATGGGTGCGCTGTATTTATAGTAACAGCTCTGTCACTGTCATGCTTTTGTGGTGGCTGAATGAAAACCCAAAATACAGTAAGTACACCGTGCACTGAGCCATCCTACAGCTGTGCTAACATGTCTCTTCAGTGCATTTATATTTATTAGAGTTAGGGAATGACAGATTTATATTAAGCAAATATCTTGTCTAATCTGCATCTAGTAACCCCCCCCCCAGGATCAATTAAGAATTTTGATTGGCACAGATGACTGATGCGTCGACACAAAACTGTTGATATCACACAAACACGAGAAAATCAGTCAGACTCCATAAATGTAGAAAATCTGGACCAGCCTCTGAGAACAATTCTACCAGTCCTCCTGTGCCTGTTGGTTTTTATTGTGTGTCACTGCTGCCCTCTGTTGGAAGCTTGTGATCACAGTTTCTTTAAGGTCCCACTCAGATCTGAGCCGGTTCTGGTTCAGTTCTGGGTGTATATATGGGCAAGAATTGATCCACTATTGGGGGGTTATTTCAAACTTTATGGTCTGCAGCTACATTTTTAGCATTTGGCCACAGTGTTGACTGACACAGACAAGGCCGATTAATAGTTCCGCTATATGTGGGCCAGACTTGGGCTGTGGGACCAAAGAAATTGAAGCATGTGATCCACCAAGATGCTGAAATAATTTTCCTGCCTGGGATGTTGTTCTTTTTCCAGGAACGAATATTAAAGCACCACTATGTAAGAGTTTCACCTTAAAGGTACAGTGTGTAAAATTTGGGGGTAACTGAAATCAGGAATTTAGCACAGTAAAAAAATCTTAACTTTGATTATGTAACAGTGAAAACAGTCATAAGTTATTATTACTTTTTCTGTACTTTAAGATAAATGTTTTTTATACACAGGAAGAGAGTTCTTGTCCAAGTAGGCGGCCATCTTGAACCACTATAATGCCTTTCATAGTATTTTTTTATGTCGGACTGATTATTCTGCAAGTCTTCCTTCAGTGTTTGCTGTGGAAGAGGATGATGACTGATAAAATTTGAATTGGTTGCATTTTGAAATCTGACATGGTTTTGGACAAGACCCAATGGCAGATACCAAAATAGAACTCACAGAGACAGAGATGCAAATGTTTTGTATTTTTATTAAAACTGTTAAGGCGGTTCTCGAAGTGATCTGACCTACAGGGGGAGGAGAAGACAAGACATAAGTATGTTGCAGGGAAATAACTGGAAATGTACAGATTGATTATTCTTGTGGCTGAGGGAGATGGTGGCAGCCCAGCCCACTTCTGAAGATGAGAACCAGTGGAGATATGTGGAATGTCAGTAATTGCATTTGTTCTCTTACAGGAGGAGATGACAAGAAACTGATGAGATGGTGGATCACTTTGGGGTAAGTATTTGCAGGCAGTCTTGGTGTTTGAATCTGGTGATATGGAGTTCCTTTGCGGTGAGTGTGGAGATTCCTCGGACTCGGGGATTTTCGGATGATGACAGGGTTATTTAATTTAATTTATTTAAATCTATGAATTCATTTTAATTGAATATTGAATCCTTACTTGTGTTTCTAGGTGGGTGCCGGTAAAGGGTGTCCAGGGCAGGATACAGAGAATTTTGAAGTAGGTAATACTTAACAGAGATGTTTGCAGGCTTAAGCGGGAGTCCAGGGAAAATGGTCTTCAGGAAGGTGAGAACATGGGACTTTGGGCATGAGAACCAGAGAGCTACAGCAAGCTGTTGCGCCAACGCAATCCCACAAGGAATTGAGAATAACTGGAGTCCTTTATACCCCAGCAGCAATCAGGACAGGTGTGCTGATGAGGAACAGCTGTAGGTAATCAAGGGGATTAGGAATGCTGTGAATGTGGATTGTGTTCTCACCTTCACACCTTAACAGATTGTGCTCAATATTACACATTGCACCTTTAAAATAATCCTTCCAAAATCTTGATGGCACGTCAACATTTGAGTGGGTGAATGTCACTTCTATTGTAGCCTGGCTGGGCCCACATCACGGCCAATCATTTGCCACTACCTAAGCACCCTGTGATTGACTATTGGTTCAAATATGGCAGTAATCTTTTCTGTTTTCAGTGTTCCTACCAGTAACAGGAAGTGTACCTAGTGTTGCTTTAAGTTTTGATATTCTCAAACTTACTGTTTATATGTAGTTTTGAAGAAAAGAAATACATGTATGTTTTTACAGTTTATCAAAACAGATACCTTTGAATTTCCATTGTTTTTCATTAATAGTAATAAGACCCTAATCTGATTGGATAAAGGTTTTTTGAGTGGGCCATTCGCAATTAAGGAGGCAGTGGGGAGGTGGGGTTTGTTGGTTTGTGACATCATAAAACCCAGGAAGTGGAATCTGCTCATTTCTTTGAGTTTAACGAAATACAGAAATGCACACTGCACATATCTTTGTAAAATTAGCGTTTTAATATTTTATTGGAATGCATGTGACTGATGATGATATTTCATAAGGTTAAAACCCCTGAAAAACACTTAAAAAAATACAACAGATTGTTGGTGCTTCTCTCCCAATAGGGGAGGGATATTTTTTGTGTTTTTTTTCTTGCCATTTTTGTAGTAAATTAGTTGTAAAAATCACCTTAAACTTAGACTTTCTTTTTCTCATTAGGTCCGTCTGCCTGAATCTGTCACCTTGCACTCATTATTTCCCTTTGGCCACTGGACTCATGGTGTCTCATGCATTCTTAATGTTTCCGGCTCAGTGAATAATGTAGTCCGCACAGCAGGACGAGAGAACATGGAGAAAGGAGATGAACCTCCGACAGCTCACCTTGGTAATCAGCACAATCAGGCGGCCGTGAAAAGAAAGGCGACGCCATCTCATTACTTAAGGGAGAAAATGAGAGTTGGCTCATTAAAAGTGGCTCACTTCACACCCTCTTCTCTTACTTCGCTTTCCTTCCCCCCCCCTTTTTTTCATCTCCACGTTTTTTCCTTTATCACACGTGTCGGGACACTTCTGGAAAACATAACTACTTTCTCCTTGACTGGCCAAGGTGACTGGGCGTCCCCAGTCGAGTGGCTCTGACGGCGCGGCAGTTCCACTCCAATGTGGAAGGCTTTTTAAACTGCCGCCGGTGAAGTCAGCAGGCAGCGGGGAGCAGCCATGCGGGAAATCATTTTATTTCACTTATTTTTTTTTCTTCATCATTTGCACATACGGTCTGATTCTTTGCTTTGCTGCTCTGTTCGTCTTCAGAATGGAAAGATCCAGTCTTTTCCTGTTGAGATCTTCCAGCACTCACCAGCTCACCAGCTGGACCAGAAGTGACTGTTAGTACCACTCCTCTGTGTAACCTGAAAAAGGAAATGCAGTGCGATCCATCTGGTGACTCACGATGCTCGGTTGTTGATTTGCAGGCCTTGCAGAGCTCCTATTAGTCAGTGGTTCATGGTTCCTGTCAGGACTCCACAGTCAAGGTCCCACTGTACTTCACCTTGGTAGACAATCCCCTACTCTATTATCTCAGTGAGGACAAAGGGGGGATGACTTTTCAGAGAAAAGTGCAACATTGTCTGGCATAGAAATCTGGAAGAAGGCAAAGGAGCGGCCAATTTGGAGAGCAGCTATGGTGGGGGCTGGTTGGCCTTTTAGCATGGAAAGAACTGATGATGATTATCAGAATAGAACTTCTGAGCACTAATTGATCACAGGGTTCGGACTGGATCTGCCTGTATGAGGGTTTGAGTTCTATTCTGAGTTTTGTAGTTGACTGTGAAAGATCGATTATTCAAACAATAAATTTTGCTGAAAATCCACTCCCAGGTTCAGATTTGGGTTTTGCCTGTGCAGAATGCATTTATAGTTAGAAATGTAACCAGCATGAAAACCAGAGTGCTGTCTATGTGTGAAAAACAGGCAATTATGAAGCTGAGAGAAGACAGAAAAATCAATCGGAGCTACTGCACAAACATTGGCCATAGGCAGTACAGCCATTTGGAATGACCCGAAGAGGAAAGAAACCACTGGTGTACTAAGTAACGGACGTCAAACGGGTAGACCAAGTAAAGTGTCAGCAGTTGATGGCAGAAACATTGAGCGCTTTAAAGGAAACCCCTTAAACAACTGTTGGTGACATCAGCAACAGCCTCCAGAGGGCAGGAGTGATGGTATCGCAATCTGCTTGTGCTGCCCTCACAGCACGTTTCTCTGTGCTGCTAGACAGCCAGCGAACTAGTGAAGAAAACTTCGCACACAAGGCTTGCTTTTCTTGTCTTTATAAAGTTTTCTTACATGCGTGTGTAGCATGGCGCGGTAACTGAAACATACAGAACAATGCAATTACTATCTACATATTAACATGCGGTATGCTAACACAAAGAACTAATACACGTAAATAACTAACAGACATCATCGCTTTAACAAAACTCATTCACGTAATACTTTTGAACATCAGTGCTCTCTATCAAGTGCTTGTACATAAAAATACTCACAAAGACAAAGGTTTCCCAAGACTCAAACGAAGAAGAACAACACAGCGTACTCAATGAACTTTTTAACTTCGTTTCTGTGTGGCTAGCTGACTGTAGCCGAGGGAAAAAACACATCAAAGATCATCTATATACGGAAGGGCACACACTCTGCAGTAACAAAAAACAATCCTTTAAGGAAAAGATGTCTCACTTCGATAACTTTTTAAACACAGGTTTTTGACAATTTTATCACTCATTTTAACTTATTTATTCCTTTTAACCAATTTATTAACTTTATAAATTTATCAATATCTTTTACCCAAAGACATGACACTCCCCGCTTGATATAATCACATTATATCATCACAAATACCAAACACAATAAAACATTTCCAGTGTTACATGACATCAAAAATACAGTATCACTCAGTCTTTGAAAGTAAGACTATGACCTCTGAGATGGGTCTCAGGAATACTTTTGCAGTCTGCAGGCAAGTCTGCCATTTTCTGGGCTTGCAGTTTGCCTCGGAGTTTACGGCAAGTAACACAATTATATATGATAGAAGACACAAGTCGTTTACCTCCAACTATCCAGAAACCAGCACCACGGAAAGCTCCTTCCGTAATGTGTCGTCCCTGATGAGCTGAGCATTCATGGAAGTGTCTTACAAGAAGTGTGGCAACATGGCTGGCAGAAGGGATGATCAGAGGGTGCTTTTCATTGTCTGTGAGATCGGCAGAGGAGAGACGTCCACCGACTCGTAGTAGTCCATCTTTGTCTACAATTGGATTGAGCTTCTTGAGTGTGTCATTTTTGGAGTTTACCTGTTTTCCTTCTTTTATCTTTTCGAATGTCTCTTTGTATGCTTCCTGCTGGACTGAGTGAATGATAACGTTCTCGGCTTGAGTGAGTTCTTTCATGTTTGTACATTCTTTGAGACTTTTCCATCCTTTCTGTCCACTGGACTTTTGTTTGAAAGATGCAGTAACATGAATAAGTTTGGCTACTGCCCTGCATAGCGTCATCCAGCTTGAAAATCTTTTAAACCGCTCAGAGCTCAACTGTGACACTGATACTGCTGTTAACAGTGTTTTTACTTCTGGACGTATTTCTTTGTCCTCTTCAGGTTCCACTAGTGCATACAGATTGTCTTTGTGTGACTTATCAGAATAGTCTGTATACAAAAAGTTTGGGCCTGTGAACCATTTACTGTTTTTGAGTTCGGCGGCTGCAACAGGTCTAGTTGCCTGGTCAGTTGGATTTAGCTCAGTTGCAACATAATACCATTGGTCAGGTTGTGTGGATAGCCTAATGCGTGCGACACGGTTGGCTACATACATGTAGAATCTTTTGGAGGTATTGTGTATGTACCCCAACACAATACGACTGTCAGTGAAAAACTTCACATTGTCTATTTTTATGTCTAACTCGCCTGTGATTAGCTCATACATCTCAACCGCAAGTACAGCAGCACAAAGTTCGAGCTGTGGTACAGTGTGTGCGGGACGAGGAGCAAGTTTAGACTTTCCCATCACAAAACCCACATGGTACTGACCGTCACTGTCTAAAGAGCGCAAGTAAGTTACAGCTCCTATTGCTACAGTAGACGCGTCAGAGAAGATATACAGTTCATTACTTTTCATAGTACTTAATGAACCTGGACTGTAGCACCTTTTGATTTGCAGATCTTCCAGGGCTTTTAAATAGTCTTTCATGTGACCCTCATCTCCTCCTTTTCTGGAGGAAGTGGAGTGTCCCAGTCTCTCTCTTCAGATGACAGTTCTCTGAGTAGCGCTTTACCCTGCATGATTATGGGAGCAACAAAGCCCAAAGGGTCATACAGGCTATTGACTGTTGACAGCACTCCCCTGCGTGTGAATGGTTTGGTCTCATTGGTTACGAAGTAAGTGAAGCTGTCTGTCTGTAGATTCCAACAAAGTCCCAGACTCCTCTGAACTGGGAGAGGATCTACTCCAAGGTCCAAATCTTTTAAATCCTTTGCACGGTCCTCCACAGGAAACGCTTCCATAACTAGGCTATAGTTGGATGCAACCTTGTGAAGTCTCACATTAGA
The DNA here is from genome assembly GCA_020510985.1 of Pholidichthys leucotaenia. Taxonomy (NCBI): domain Eukaryota; kingdom Metazoa; phylum Chordata; class Actinopteri; order Cichliformes; family Pholidichthyidae; genus Pholidichthys; species Pholidichthys leucotaenia. The sequence goes on from CM035844.1 coordinate 211,625,900, forward strand.
TTCAGCTAACATATTTTTGGTTCTTGTCAACAGATCAACAGCATTCTCTGGCGTGGCAAGTGACTTGAGTCCATCATCGACATCGAACTGTTTCTCAACAAACTGTCTTGCGTCAGTGCCATGTTCTTTCTCACCCCCTTGTGCTGCCCGTCTCATACAGTAAATGGCTACAGCGGGTGACGGGCTGTTACCAAAAACATGAACTTTCATTCTATATTCAACTACACCCTTAGTCATGTCATTATCCTCAAACCACAGATAGCGAAGGTAGTCTCTGTGTTCTTCGCACACCTCAAAGCAATAAAACATTTGCTGTACGTCTGCTGTCAGGGCTACGGGCTCTTTTCTAAACCTCAATAGCACCCCTATCAAAGAGTTGTTGAGATCAGGTCCACTAAGGAGCACTTGATTTAGCGATATGCCATCATACTCTGCACTAGAATCAAACACAACTCGTATTTGATCTGGTTTCTGTGGGTGGTATACACCAAATGTAGGCAGGTACCAGTGTTCTTTACCTTTTGGCAGAGGTGGTGCAATTTCGGCTTGATCATTATTTAACATTTTCTGCATGAATTGGATGTAGTGACTCTTCATTTCTGGTTTCCTTTCCAGAGTCTTTTTGAGTGAGTACAGGCGTTTCAGGGCTTGCTCTCTATTGCTTGGGAGTCTCCTTCTTGGGAAGCGGAAGGGCAGAGGAGCAACCCAGCTGTTCTCTTTGTTCTGGCTAACTGTATTATCCATAAGAGTTAGGAAAGCTTTGTCATCTATGGACAGTGCAACTTTATCATCTGATTCAGATCTGTCAAACACAGAGTGACCTAGCTTGTCTGTGTTGTGAGCAAAGTCAATTGTGTCTTTACACCTTATGACTGAGTGTTTTGCTCTGACAGAATGCCATAGTTTTCTTTAACTGTAATGACGTTTGGGCATGGCTCAAAATAAGATGTGCGACCACTGTCTAATGTGTGTGTCTTGTAAACATTCACCTCTGATGCGCTATGAGTCTTTCCTACACACACCTCTCCTACAATAACCCAACCCAAGTCCAGTCTTTGTGCATAAGGAGCGTTATTTGGCCCATTAATCTGCTCGCGTACCTTATGTACCCTGAGGATGTCCCTTCCCAGGAGTAAGAGGATTGGAGCGTGGTGGTCGACAGGTTGGATTTTGTTTGTGATAGGGAGCAGATGGGGATGGTGCTGAGCAATCTCAGGTGAGGGTATTTCAGTTCTGTCGTCCGGCACTGAATCACATTCGATCAAGGGAGGCAGCCGGATATCTGTTTTTCCATCCATGGATTGTATGAAGAAGTTCACAGCTCTCCTGCCTGCAGTTTCAGCTTTGCCAGAGCAGGTTTTTAATGTGTACGGTGCAGGTGTAGCTTTAATGTCAAACAGGCTGAAGAACTCTGTCTTAGCCAGGGACTTATTACTTTGTTCGTCAATTACTGCATACATGTTTGTTGCTCTGTCTTTCTGACCTTCTGGATAGGCTTTCACTAAGCAGATCTTGGAGCAAGAGCGTGGGCTATTACTTTGACCACACACCTCTGTGCACTTGGAGATGACTGAAGGAGAGCTCTCCTTTTGCTCTTCACCTTTGTTTTGTTCATCACTTCCTGATGTGGCACTTTTCAAGACAGGAGCAGGACCTGGATGAAGTGCTGATATGTGCTTGGGACTGCTGCACTCACTACACATGACTGCCACCTTACAATCTTTTGCGATGTGCTGAACTGAACCACAACACCGATAACAAATGCGATGATGCTCTTTGAGAAAAGCTTGACGTTCTTCTATAGGTTTATCTCTGAACAGCTTACATTTTTTGAGTGGATGTGGCTTCTTGTGAATTGGGCACTGTCGATCTGGTTCTTCTACTTTCTTAGTCTCAGAACCACTTTTCTCTGCGACATCTGTTCTGTGTACTGACACAGTGGCTTTGCGATTGTATGGAGTGGGCTTTTCTGAGCGCGTGGAAGCTTGACTGTTACAGCTAGATGTAGCAAAGCTTGGATCATTTCTCATTTTAGCTTGTTGCTGAACAAACTGCACAAAAACAAAGAAAGGGGGAAATGACACACTATGAGTCTCTTTATATTTCATCCCCACAGTCGTCCACTTTTCCTGTAGGTTGAAGGGAAGTTTTTCAACTATTTGTCTTACCCCTCTAGCTGTGTCTAGGTATGTTAGCCCTGGTAGTGCACCATCTACTTTGGCACACTGTAACTCTAAAAGGAGGTCACCGAGTTCTCTTAACCTGGCATTGTCTTTGTTTATTAGCTTTGTAAAGTCCTCTACCTTTTTTAAGAGTGCGTCTTCGATGGCCTCTTAGGAGCCATAACACTCCTCAAGGTGCTGCCAGACCATTATCAAACCTGCAGGGGCATTAAGGACGTGTACTGCACGGATCCTTTTGGCCTGCTCTGAGGATTTTGGCCCTAACCACTTTGTGAGCAAGTCTAGTTCCTCTCTTGCTGACAGATTTAAGTCTTTTGTTGCACTAACAAATGAGGCTTTCTATGCCCAATAGTTTTCAGGCTTGTCATCGAAATGCAGTAAACCAGTACTGACTAGTTCTTTGCGGATGAGATATTTTGCAAAATCTTGTCCTCCATTAAACTCAGCCGAGTTATTGTTAAGAGGTTGAAAGGTGTGAGCTAGAGGGTTTAACAGGTGGGTGTTTGTCAGACCCTTGGTTACCTTTTGCTCTTGTTTTATGCCTGTATTCATTGGAGGAGGTACATACTGGGTTGTAGTTGTTAGCTGATCAACTGACTGATTGGTGGCTTGCACTTCTACTGCATTGTCTCTCATTTCAAGGGGCTGCTGTGGCCTCTTGGAAGCTTCTGAAGAGAGTAACTCACATTGTTGTGCAACATATCCGCTGGTGCGCCATACTGTATCAAGAAGCTTAGTTTCAGTAGGGGGCCCTATGTTTCTCTCCCCGCTCTGATTCTCTGCTTCTTCGTAGGCCGCAACTTCTGCTTCAGCTGCTGCTATAATTTTATGACATTTTAGAATGTGGAGGCTAGCATCTAAGTCAGCCTTTTGTTTCATTATATTAGCCTCTTTTTCAGCAAAGGCTAGTTGAGCTTTAGCCGCTTGCGCCCTGGCGTAGGCCTTTATGGCTGCAGACCCTGTAGATGATGTGTGAGACTGCCTGCTGGTAACCCTGGACCTGGTGTCGAATGGCGGTGATGGTGGCTGCATGTCCGACGTTTGGTCTGCGGCGTCTGGCTTCTCCACATCTACGTCTGGTCGTTGCTCTGCTTCGTTTCGCAGCTCATAGTTTTTCAAATAGTTTTTTCCTGAACGTAAGCTCATGTCTGCTTAATGTTGCTCTGTGTTGCTTGAATCCGCCGAGAAAACATCCCGCCCCGGACGTCTTGAATGTCTTTTTACTGTGCTGCCCTCACAGCACGTTTCTCTGTGCTGCTAGACAGCCAGCGAACCAGTGAAGAAAACTTCGCACACAAGGCTTGCTTTTCTTGTCTTTATAAAGTTTTCTTACATGCGTGTGTAGCATGGCGCGGTAACTGAAACATACAGAACAATGCAATTACTATCTACATATTAACATGCGGTATGCTAACACAAAGAACTAATACACGTAAATAACTAACAGACATCATTGCTTTAACAAAACTCATTCACGTGATACTTTTGAACATCAGTGCTCTCTATCAAGTGCTTGTACATAAAAAACAAAGACAAAGGTTTCCCAAGACTCAAACGAAGAAGAACAACACAGCGTACTCAATGAACTTTTTAACTTCGTTTCTGTGTGGCTAGCTGACTGTAGCCGAGGGAAAAAACACATCAAAGATCATCTATATACGGAAGAGCACACACTCTGCAGTAACAAAAAACAATCCTTTAAGGAAAAGATGTCTCACTTCAATAACTTTTTAAACACAGGTTTTTGACAATTTTATCACTCATTTTAACTTATTTATTCCTTTTAACCAATTTATTAACTTTATAAATTTATCAATGTCTTTTACCCAAAGACATGACACTGCTGTTCACAGAAGACTTCATGAACAAAAGTACAGAGGCTACACCAGAACATACAAGTGGAACTGAAGGCAAAACTGTAGTTTGCCAAAACGTATAGAGACAAAGTTTTATGGACTGATGAGACAAAGGTTAACAATTTGGTGTTCTGTTACAAAAACGCCATCTTCTAAGCTGTGTATCAAATCCAGATGTAAATACCTGGGAATATAAAAGCTGAAATGTTGGATCTCTTGTCTCATATTCATCTTTTGATTGCAAATGTCAAAAATAAAGAAGCTGGCCTCCCTGTTCCAGTACTTTTGGAGGGCAGTGTCTATTATGCTTATTTCTTCCAGCTTTTGATTTTGTTACCTCTTCCATGAAGGTATGTTTTGGGGCTACTGCTTCCCTGTGTATGTGTGCCAGTAATGATAAGAGCAGCCAATAGATAATAGAATAGTGCTGGTTAAATAATGTGCACGTGCCCTTGGCACAGAGCATTCAGTGTTGAGCTACGTGAGCTTCAAGTCTATACAATAGTCAGTTTATGGCTTTGCTTAGAAAATGTGATGGGTAAAATTAGCTGGACTAGGTGATATGCAATCCTAGACTGTAATATCAGGGCTCTGGGACATTCCCCCAGTCCATTCTCACCAAAGCAATTCCCCCCGACTTAAGTTGCATGGACAGTTTTGACTGCAGATGGGCTCTAGCTGTCATGACTGAACCACTAGTTCATAAGCTGCATAAGCGACCGAACGTGCACCGCCGTCTGTCTGCGCTGAAGGTGCTCGACAAACGATGCCGTACATCAAGTAATCCGACCGAGCAAGCAGAGTTAATGAAAATGCTAATTGGTAGTTGATGCTGTTCATTCCCCAAAGCCAGCACCCAGTCCCACAGATAAACAGCGTTAATGAAATTCTAATTGCAGAAGTTGATATAAGCGTGGCTCGTGGCGTTCCGTAGCAATGCATCGACCTGTTCCGCTGCCGCTGCATTGTCACCCCAGACTTAATAATGAAGTCGGATTGTCAAGGCTGTGCTTCACGCTGCCAGAAAGTTCCCTCGGTGAGCTTTTGTTTGCATAAGTTCTTAGTGAGGCTCTGTGTGTTGACAGGCGAGTTTGTGTGTTTGTTGCAGCAGCAGCAGCAGCGACAAAGGATCTAGACTGCTGTTGCCCTCCATTGTTTCCTCTCTGCTGTGTATGCGTGTGCTACATAATCGGATATGGGCACACCTGGACTCAAGGGAGCCCCTCTGGGTCACAAGTATAAAATGAGTTAAAATGAGTTTCTGCAGTTTGCAACAGCCCAGAAAGTTATCCAGCGAGGTCCTCTGCACCGTTGTACCTGGTGAGAAATTGCTGTCGCTCGTTTTTTTTTTTTTTTTTCCCTGGGAAATGTAGCAGAGTTCTATTTTGGCCAGTGGGCCATGCTGAGATTCAATGCAGCTGTGATTTATGACCCCAAACTTCTGCTTTTGTGTGTTTTTGTGTGTCCGTTTAGGAGAGCGAGACCGATTGTGTGAGAGATTCTAAATTTAGCCAGCAGGTCAATGTAGTACACTGTATTCCTGATACAACAGCAGGGAAGATGCAGTAGGTTTGTTTGTTGGGCAGGTTAGCTCTGTGCTAACACGTAAGCCTCAAAAATTAAATGTGCAAATTTCTGTAGCACTTTACAGTCATCACTGATAAATTATTGTCTGATAGCTAAATAAGATCATTTAAATAGTTAGTTTCCAGCTTTTTTTTTGTGGCACCAATGTAATATTGTGTTTGTAGGCCCCTAGTTTTGGAATGAGGAAAATTTCAAACAATTTGTCATGGCAAAAAAAATCCCCCTCAAAACAAAAACATTAAATACTGTAAATGAACTTGGGTCATTGTCTAGATGAACAGGGAAAATTAAATCATTACACAAGATAAGACTTAAACCAACATCCATATGAATGTTGGAAATAAAGTTGAAAATTAATGATGAAAAGAAGCTGTGAATTCATGAGAAAGTTGCTCATTTACAACAAGAAAGTCACAGATTTATGAGAAATAGTTTCACATTTTTGAGGGAAAAAAGTAGCTAAATTATGAGAGAAAACATAAATATGCAAGAAAAAAGTTGCAGATTTATGAGGGGGGAAAGCCACAAATTTATGAGAAAAAAAAATCACAAACGTATGAAAAAAGTCGCAAAGTTATCAGAAAAGTCACTAATTTAGAAGTAAAGTTACAAAATTACAAGAAAAATGTTTTACATTTATGAGAAAAGTGACAAATGTGAGGAAAAAGTCAGAAATTTACAAGGAAAACTTGCAAATTTATAAGAAAAATTTGAAAACTTATGAGAAAAAAGTTGCAAATTTATCAGCAAAAACAACAATTTTAGAAAAAGTAAACTTTATGATAAAAAGTAATTTTTAAGAAAATGTTGCAAATTTGCAAGAAATATTTTCATGTCTACAAGGAAAAAAGTAGCAAATTTGTGACAAAGTTGTTTATTTATGACGGGGAAAAAAAGATGTAATTTTAAATCTTCTTCCAAAAAACATTGAGGCTGAGCTTGTAGGGGGCCCATAGCATTTGCATACTTTGCTTTATAGCCAGAAACAGCTGTGATTGTGGCCGCATGAAATAATAAGCAGCGAACTGAGGTTTAAAAGTGGGTTTTATTTCATCGCCATCACAAGAACTCACTCCAGCGCCGTGCAGGCGCGCCGGAGCAAGCTCGGAGGCTCTCGTCAGCAGATAGGCAATGCGTGCAGTCAGATAAGCAGTCAGAAAGAGAGAGAGAGTTACAGAGCGATATGCAGTTTAAATACCCCACTACAGACAATCCATGAATGGCACATTAACATCACAGTAAACGGCAGGAAGGGAATGGGACATTTGCATCATAGTACAGAGCAGGAAGGAACATTTGCCTTTGAGTCATACATATCCACAGCAGGATACTGGCAGGAAAGAGCTAGACAAAGAGAGGCTGCCTATTGATATCAATACACACATCTCATTGTTCTGCTAAGTGCTCCAGCTGAGCGCTCTGCTTGTCCCAGTATGTTGTGGGGGTTACCCACACTACTCCCCCCCCCAGAGGGCTCAGCTGGGGGCTGAGGCGTCGATCGTCCAGCTTTGGGAGCGAGCTGCGGTGAAAGTTCCGTGCCGGAGGAGGGGGAGGGTGGAGGGTGGGGGTAGCAAGTGCCGGCCCGGGACGGCGAAGTTGTCTGGGCAACGCAAAAATTGCATGTGGATCCACGGTGTTGAGGGGCTGTCCCGTTGAACATGCGGTGGTCCACAGCGGCTATGAGAAGAAAAATATGTCTCTGACTCCTCTCGCGGCTATGAAGAAAAAAAGGAGCTGCAGCAGTGTGGGACTTGGCCTGTTGCCTTTAGGTGCGCGCGCAGCCCTAAAGCCCTCGGGAGCAGCTGATGGCTGAATTCCCATTGTGCGCCGTGGCTGAGACCCATACAAAATCCTGTGAACGAGCTGCGTGTGTGCTTCAGGTGGGTGAGCAGCCCTGAAGGTTCCGATGTGCAGCGGCGGAGGACAATGGTGGTCTGTGGAGCCGTTATTGTCCCGTGTGTGGTGCGCTGTCCTCGTAACCCCCCGGTGTGTGCGCGGGGGTTCTGTGCGTGGGTGGTCCGCTGTTGAGAGGCGAGTCAGGGTCAGGGAGCTTGATGGAGATCAGCGTCGTCGGCGCCGATGGTCCTCCCTGTCTTGGCTGTTGCTGTAGTTCACTGGTGCCGGGTCATGGTGCGTTCTGGTCCAAGCGCTGCGTCCTCCGTCGTGTGCGCTCGTGTCGATGCAGAGGAGCGGTGAGAGGGAGTAGACGGTCTTTGTCCCTTGGGCTCGTGTCGATGCGGAGGAGCGGTGAGAGGGAGTAGACGATCTTTGTTCCTCGGGCTTATGTCGATGCGGAGGAGCGGTGAGAGGGAGTAGACGATCTTTGTCCCTCGGGCTCGTGTCGATGCGGAGGGGCTGTGAGAGGGAGTAGACGGTCTTTGTCCCTCGGGCTCGTGTCGATGCGGAGGAGTGGTGAGAGGGAGTAGACGATCTTTGTCCCTCGGGCTCATGTCGATGCGGAGGGGCGGTGAGAGGGAGTAGACGATCTTTGTCCCTCGGGCTCGTGTCGATGCGGAGGAGCGGTGAGAGGGAGGAGGAGCGGTGAGAGGGAGAAGACGTTCTGTGTCCCTCGGCCGGTCCAGCGTGGATGTCCCGATCTCAGGCAAAGGTCGCACCATGAAGCTTTCTGCGGCTTTCCCGGTCATGGGTGATCTCCGGAGAGTTCACCTGGTGTTGGTTCTGCGTCGAGGTCTCCCTGTAGCCGAAGGGAGGGCAGTCCATTTGCGTCAGGCTGCTGTGTTCGCTTGTCGTCGGAGAGTCACCGCCGGGGGCTGCCAGCGTGTTCTTTTCTTGGGGTCACCAGTGTGGCGGCATGAAACAATAAGCAGCGAACTGAGGTTTAAAAGTGGGTTTTATTTCATCGCCGTCACAAGAACTCACTCCAGCGCCATGCAGGTGCACCGGAGCGAGCTCGGAGGCTCTCGTCAGCAGATAGGCAATGCGTGCAGTCAGATGAGCAGTCAGAAAGAGAGAGAGAGTTACAGAGCGATATGCAGTTTAAATACCCCACTTCAGACAATGCATGAATGGCACATTAACATCACAGTAAACGGCAGGAAGGCAATGGGACATTTGCATCACAGTACAGAGCAGGAAGGAACATTTGCCTTTGAGTCATACATATCCACAGCAGGATACTGGCAGGAAAGAGCTAGACAAAGAGAGGCTGCCTATTGATATCAATACACACATCTCATTATTCTGCTAAGTGCTCCAGCTGAGCGCTCTGCTTGTCCCAGTATGTTGTGGGGGTTACCCACAGTGATGAAATGACATCAAAGGTATAACTTCTATGAAGGATTGCAATCCAGTTTCCTCACTAAAGGAACTCAGGCTGTGTTCCAAATGCCCACCCGTTCATTACGTTTGAATGGGAATGAATTGGGCACCATGTAGTGAAGGAGTGGACATTTGGAACGCGCCTTCAGGCTGTGAGGTTTACGGTGCCCAGTTGAGTAAAAATTGTCTACAGAAAGTTTCCAGTATTTCTCCTCCAACATTTCATACCCATATAGTCCATTCGTGCAGAATTGTGATTCCTGTGATTAGCTGACAGCAGTTTGGGCAGTTTTTGTATTATTCCAAAACAAAAAAAGATCAGCTTTACATCCATAAATCACATGTTTTGGCCAGTAGGAAAAAAGACAAAGGAAGCAAAGCACTGCTAAACGATAATGAGCATTTCATGAATTTTAAAAGGCATTTCCCCCCAAACACCTGCCAATTTGTAACCCTGATGAGTAACGACCTCCTGTTGACCTGCAGCGATGTGATTAACTTTTCTCTTTGCCCGTTTGTTCGGCACCAGTCTGACTGATGCTCATTTTGTTCTGATTCTTCCAGAGGAGATTTTCAAGTCCCACGTTGCTCACTGGTGGTCTCCAGATGGCGCCAGGTTGGCGTACGCCACCATCAATGACACCCTGGTGCCCAAGATGGAGCTGCCGATGTTTACAGGCTCGCCGTACCCGATGGGGAAGGAGTATCATTACCCCAAGGTACGGCTTTGATCGTGTATGATGAACTAGATGTTAGAGATGGTTTAGTTTTGATGTAATCAAGTGTTTTACAATGAAGACAGACGGAGGTACAAAGTAACTAGATACATTACTCTAGTGCATGTACTCAAGTAACTTTTTTTTTTGCCAAATTGTACTTAAATGTAGTTGGTAATTTATTATTTTTTAACAAGGGGGATGGTGGAAATGGGGGATGCTCACAAATTTAGTTACACATACATATACACAGTATACTCAAAATAAGTAGAAATTTTCAAGAAATATAGGTTGAAAAATATGACAAAAGATGCTACTTTATTCTTAATAAAAGTCACCATAAGTTACCATAAGCAAGGTCCAAATTTTTGAGGAAAAATAAAGCTCACAACTGAGAAAAAAAAAATCATTAGAAGAAAGAAGTAATCAGAAAAATGACAAATTTATGAGGAAAAAAGCTGCAAATTTATTCAAAAATCCATAAATATATTAAATAAATAAATGTACAAGAAAACCTCAAAAAATTATGAGGAAAAAGTTGCAAATTTACAAAAAACAAAGTATTACAACGGACAACCTGTCCGTGGTGTACCCCACCTCTCACCCGAGGGTGCTGGGATAGGCTCCACCCCCCGTAACCCAAAAAAGGATTAAGTGGTTGAAGATGAATGAAAAAGTAGTACTTTTTAGATAGTTTTTTGGTAATGTTTTTACCTATTTATTTTATTATTTTTATTGTTTTTAATTGTTTTAGATGTGCTGACTTTGTTGTCCTGTTGTTCTATGTACTGGTGTGCCATCTTGGCCAGGTCTCCATTGAAAAAAAGATGGCAATCTCGAGGGACTTCCTGGTTAAATAAAAGTGAAATTGTCATATGCTGCCCACCGGGCAGCTGAGGGTTTAAAGAGAGGATTCATGTGCAAGCAGGTTGGCCGCCGAGGTTGGCCTCCTACAGGAGGGAGGTGGCCAACCTGGTGTCATGGTGTGAGGACAACAACCTCACCCTCAACACGGACAAGACAAAGGAGATGATAGTGGGCATGAGGAAAGGGAGGAGGAGACCCCATTGGCCGCTGTTCATCCGGAAGCTTGAGGTGGAGAGGGTGAGCAGCTTTAAATACCTGGGCATCCACATCAGCGAGGACCTTAAGTGGACACACAACACCACAGAGCTCAACAGCGACTGTACTTTCTGACGAGGCTGAAGAAGTTCGGCATGTTCTCCAGGATCCTCAACAGTTTCTACAGCTGCATCATCGAGAGCATCCTGACCAACTGCATCACTGCGTGGTATGGCAGCACCACTGCCCTGGACCGCAAATGCCTGCAGAGAATGGTGAAGACAGCGGAGAAGATCATCAGGACTCCACTCCCCTCTCTGCAGAGCATCTACCAACACAGAGTCCAAAGGAGAGCTGACGCCGTCCTCCAGGACCCCACCCACCCCCAGCACAGACTGTTTACACTCAGGCCAGCAGTACAGAAGTGTGACATGCAGGACAACCAGACTGGAGAACTCCTTCTTTCCCACTGCCATCAGACTCCTGAACAGATAAGGTAGAAGGCTCTGCTAACCCAAACATCGACAAACAGTTGCTGTTGTTTCAGCAGACTGAACTCTTCAAGGACAGTGTTACCATGTGTCTTCAAAACTCTGCCATCTGCAAGCACGAGAGAGATAGACTCTGGACTTGCTTATAGATCACATGATTATAACATCCATCCACTGCCAGGAGGCGCCCTCTGCTGTTCACTAGCAACTGACACACCCACACTACACACTGCATACACATACACTGACACACATACACACACACTGTCTCTCTCAACTTTTGTTTTTGTGTGATCTATATTGTCTGCTAATTGTGCATTGGAGAGTTTTTTCTATGTAATCACAATTTTGGTCATAAAATGAGCTTTATTTTGATTAACAATGCTTTTTTCTCTCTGCCCATTGTGTCACTTTCCTTTCCCCTCATTCCCTTCTTTACCCTCTACTGCTGACAGGCGCCTCCATGGCTGCCGCGTCATTGAGATGCGCTTATTCAGCGCGCCCAATGTCAAGTCAAATTCCTCGTATGTTTTATGTTTTTTATGTAAACATGCTTGGCAATAAAGCTTTCTGATTCTGATTCAGATAACTCCCAAAACTCCATAACACAGCTTTGCATATAGGAACTCACACACTGGCTGCTAAATTTGCACACTGCTCACCTGTACAGTAGATATAGTCTCACCCGTCTGATGTCCATATCATCTCTGCTGCTAATTATCATTTCTGCTGCTACTTATCATGCACAGTCTACTGGTACTACCGTTACAGAAATTAGCACCAGGTACTAATTTGTAATTATACACTGCTCGTTGCACAATGCTCATTTGCACACTGTACATAGGTCTATGCCATCTCAGGTTTACATCAGGTTGCACAATGCTTATTTGTACACCGTACATAGTGTTATTAGTACTCATTAGTTTTAGTATTTACTATTAAGGTGTACTTAAGGAGTCCTAACTGCCTAACTGTGTGTTATGTGTTATTAGCATCCATTAGTATTAGGATTCAGTTACTGTAAGTTACTGTGTCATGACCTTAGAATTGTTGTTTCTGTACCCATTACCTTGGCATTCGTTCAGAGAGCAAAGTAAGAATTTCATCGCCCAGGAAATGTGGCATTTCTTAATTGTGCACATGATAATAAAGCCTTTGAATCTCTTGATGTGGTGTAAGATGGAATAACAAAAATCAGGGACAAAATAAAGACTGCGCGTGGGCTGAGAACTAAACTAAACTTGGCAAACAGAACGAAACACAGGCAGGTTTATTCACAAACTCATGGCATGGATACATGAAAGGGTAAACAACACATCGTAGTTGACACAATGACCTCTCCAAGAACACAGAACAGAGACTCACATAAATAAGGGAGGGAACACTTAGCCAGACACAAGACAGCTGAGGACAATCAGGACTGGGCAGTGCACACATGAGGGACAGTGGCTATGGATACGAAAACATGAGGAACTGGAGACAATAGGTAAACAGGCACAGACAGAGGATGACAAAACAGGACAATAATAGTAAACCGTAAAAATAAACCAGAATTCATCCATCCATCCATCCATCTTCTTCCGCTTAATCCTTTTGGGGTCACGGGGGGGGGGGTATCCCAGCATCTTTGGGTGAGAGACAGGGACACCCTGGACAGATCGATCATACAATATAATCAAATACAAAAGACAACCATAAGACACAGACAACGGGGATGACATGACAGACTAATGATCAGCGGACACAAGGACACTTAATGATAATAATGATAATCATAATAATACTGTGGAAAAGCAGAGACCAAAATTAACTTATGGCATGAATAAATAACAGATTTACAAGGGGGAAAAATCAAATTTATGAGAAAAAATTGCAAATTTGCAGATTTGTTGAAATTTTGAGTTTTTTCCTCTGGTTTTATTTATTTATTTAAACATGTATAACTTTTTTTCCTGATAAATTGTACTGCCTCCTGTGATTATCAAATAAATTTTGTACTTGTTTTACTATAAATTTGTCATTTTTTCCTCCGCCAAGGAAATAATGTTTTTACTGGGGTTTGTCTGTTACCAACATAACTCAAAAAGTTATGAACTGATTTTGACGAAATTTTCAGGAAAGGTGTGTAATGGCACGGGGAACAGATGATTAGATTTTGGTGATGATCTGAGATTGCGTACCTCCACCAAGGGCTTTGTATTTGTGCAGCAGGATTACACAAAAACTACTGGATGGATTTGGATGAAATTTTCACCAGAGGTGGTTCTTGGGCTAGAGAGGAACCCATTATATTTTGCTGATGATCTGAGAATTCATACCTCAGCCAAGGCTCTTATCTTCTCACAGTGTGTTAGCAACAATACTCCAAAACTGATGGACAGACGTTGATGCAATTTTCACCACAAGTGGCTAAAGGCCTACACACAAACCCATTACATTTTGGAGGTGATCCATGAGAAACAGAAGGAGCCTTGGCGGAGGTATGCGCTCTGAGTGCTTTTCTAGTTTGTAATAAATGTTACTTTTTTCATACAAATTTACTGCTATATACTAATAAATTTCCTACTTTTTTCCTCATAAAATTTCATTTTTTTTGTACATTTGCAACTATAGTGTCACTGACATATTAAGGTATACTGTATTACCTATCCTTATACTTTTTGACGATAATTACAGGAGCTTTTTTATGCATACTTGAATACATTTAGGAGCAAAAACAGTACTGTTTGAGTATATTTGGTCTTACTCTTTGAATTACTTTGACTTCACTGTTAGAAATGTTAGAAATGGCTGTGTAGTGTAATAGCTTATTCTCATCAGAAATGAATGCATCTTATTTAATTTGATGTTGTTCTATTTGGGCTAAGAAATTAGAAAAAAAAATATATAAATCTATGAGGAGAAAGGTTTCAAATTTGCATGACAAAAGTCACAATGTTATCCAAAAAGGAGCATTTTTTTAAAAAAAAAGTGCATTTAAAAGAAAAATGTAAAAACTGTATTAGAGGGAAAACCTCAAGTTTGAGACTAGAAATTTAAATGTATAACATAAGTCAGGAATGTATGAAAAAAATCAACAAATATGAGGAAAAAATGTAATCTTAAAGAAAATGTTCAAAAATGTATTTTTATTTTTTTTATTACTTATTTTGTATTGTAGGTAGATTTGTTTTGCAGTCTGGTGACAAACCACCAGCTGCCGGTCGCTGCGTGCGCAAGCGCCCCTTAACTCCCTAACCTGCATGTTTTTGGCATGTGGGAGGAAACCAGAGAAATCCCGGAGTAAACCCACGCAAACACGGGGAGAACATGCAAACTCCACACAGATCACTGTTGGCCGGGGGCAGGGATCGAACCCACGATCTCACGGTCCCTGCGATCCCCCGGCCGAGGATAAAACTGTGCTGCCACAGTGCTAACCATTGCGCCACCGTGCAGCTGTATCTGTATGATAGGATTAAAAAAAAAAAAAATTTCAAATTTATGACAATACAGTCTCAAAGTACAAGAAAAAAAAAATCCAAATTTGTTTTATTAACAAAAATGACTAAATCATTAGCCATTTTAGTGAATTTCTAACACTATTTCTTTGAGATTAGTGTTTATCACTGTTCTTCTCTTTGAGCTCAGTTGCAAAAGAATAAGAAACACATGAAAAAGGTCACAACATTATCAAAAACAGTCACAACTGTATGAGGAAAAAAGTAGTAAATTTAAAAGAAAAATGTCTGCAATGTGTGAGAAGAAAAGTCAGGAATATGTGGAGAAAAATGCATACACAAATGTATGAAAAATGCATACATTTAAAAGAAAAAAATATCTGAAAGATATGATTTTTAAAAGTTCACTAATTTATCAGACTAAAGTTTGTACAAGAAAAAAGTCAAATTATGAGGAAACAAAAATAATTCTTGACAAAAAAAGTTGCAAATTTGCATGGTAAAAAAAAACAACACAATTTTATGTGGAAAAAAAACCCTTTAAAATTCACCTGAAAATGGTTATAAATATATGACAAAATGTTCACATTTATGAGAAAGGAGTCATAAATTTAGGACAAAACTTTTTAGTAGATACTTTTCAACTTTTACTCAAGTAATTTTCCCTGGTGGCAACTCTGTCATACTTGAGTGATTAATATCTAAATGTAATGCTAATTTTACTTGAGTACCATTTCTACATACTCCACCCACCTCTGACTGAAGGATATTTGATTTTTTTTTTTTTTTTTTAATTTTCTGACCTTACCTCCATCCTGTTCAGGCTGGAGAGGAAAACCCTGTCATCACTCTGTATGTTGTCAACCTGAACGGCCCTCTGCACACCATCGAGATGAGGAGGCCCGATGATCCCAGGCTAGGGTAACACTCATTTCCTCTGCTCAGTCAAAGGAAAACTTAAAATCAACATATAAAAATAAACCCCGGGAAAATATAGAGAAATGGGACCTTGAATGTTGCCTGATATTTGAGACCTCAAAGCAAATTCTTCTTTGACCCATCTTCTCTTAATATTTGCAGAAATGAAAGTGTTGTGAAATGTCTCCTGTTTGGTTTCAGTGAGTACTATGTGACCATGGTGAAATGGGCCACCAGCACCAAACTGGCCATCAACTGGCTGAACAGAGCTCAGAACATCTCAATACTGGCGCTGTGTGTGGCCACAACGGGAGTCTGCACGAAGGTAAGTCTGCTCCGGTGCATGGGCGGACGTTTCACTTCACCATCAGTGAGAATGTGAGGGAGTTCAGACACTTGGGGCAAGTGGTGACAAATTCAGAAGATGTTTCACTGAACATTGAGTGGGAAGTGCTACCACCAAGTTCAGCAAGCTACGAAGTGTATTAATAGACTGTGGAGTGTCAGTGTCAATTAGAAGAAAGATACAGTGGTGTGAAAAAGTGTTAACCCCCTTCCTGATTTCTCATTTTTTGCATGTTTGTCAAACTTAAGTGTTTCAGATCATCAAACAAATTTAAATATTAGACAACATTAACACAAGTAAACACAAAATGCAATTTTTAAATGTAGGAGTTTATTATGAAGGGTAAAAAAAAAAAAAAAATCCAAACCTACATGGCTCTGTGTGAAAAAATGACCCCCCCCCCCCCATGTTCAAACATACGTAAATTAATTGTGGTTTATCACATCTTTGGGAAGCTGAGTTCAATTTCTTTAGCCACACCCAGGCCTGATTACTGGCACACCTGTTCTCAATCAAGAAATCACTTAAATTGGACCTGTCTGACAAAGTGAAGTAGGCCAAAAGATCCTCAAAAGCTAGACATCATGTTGTGATCCAAAGAAATTCAGGAACAAATGAGAAACAAAGTAGTTGAGATCTATCAGTCTGGAAAAGGTTATAAAGCTATTTCTAAAGCTTTGGGACTCCAGTGAACCACAGTGAGAGCCATTATCCACAAATGGCGAAAACATGGAACAGTGGTGAACCTTCCCAGGAGTGGGCTGGCTGACCAAAATTACCCCAAGAGCGCAGCAACAACTCATCCAAGAGGTCCCAAAAGACCCCACAACAAGATCCAAAGAACTGCAGACCTCACTTGCCTCAGTTAAGGTCAGTGTTCATGACTCCACCATAAGAAAGAGACTGGGCAAAAATGGCCTGTATGGCAGAGTTCCAAGACAAAACCACTGCTGAGCAAAAAGAACATAAAGGCTCGTCTCAGTTTTGCCAGAAAACATCTTGGTGATCTCCAAGACATATACTCTGTGGACTGACAAGACAAAAGTTGAACTTTTTGGAAGGTGTGTGTCCCATTACATCCGGCGTAAAAGTAACACAGCGTTTCAAAAAAGGAACATCATACCAGCAGTAAAATATGATGGTGGTAGTGTGATGGTCTGGTGCTGTTTTGCTGCTTCAGGACCTGGAAGACTTGCTGTAGTAAATGGAACCATGAATTCTGCTGCCTACCAAAAAAATCCTGAAGGAGAATGTCTGGTCATCTGTTCGTGACCTCAACTTGAAATGCGCTTGGGTTCTGCAGCAGGACAATGATCCAAAACACACTAGCAAGTCCACCTCTGAATGGCTTAAGAAAAACAAAATGAAGACTTTGGAGTGGCCTAGTCAAAGTCCTGACCTGAATCCGATTGAGATGCTGTGGCATGACCTTAAAAAGGCGGTTTATGCTCAAAAACCCTCCAATGTGGCTGAGTTGCAACAATTTTGCAAAGATGAGTGGGCCAAAATTCCTCCACAGTGCTGTAGAAGACTCATTGCCAGTTATCGCAAATGCTTGATTGCAGTTGTTGCTGCTATGGGTGGCCCAACCAGTTATTAAGTTAAGGGGGCAATTAATTTTTCACACAGGGCCATGTAGGTTTGGATTTTTTTTCCTTAATAATAAACACCATTTAAAAACTGCATTTTGTGTTTAGTTGTGTTATCTTTGTCTAATATTTAAATTTGTTTGATCTGAAACGTTTCAGTGTGACAAACATACAAAAAAATGAGAAATCAGGAAGGGGGCAAACACTTTTTCACACCATTGTATACTATAGTGTCCAAAGTACTGGGACACCCCTCCAAATGACTGGGCACCAATAGACAAAGCAAGGTCCATAAAAACATGGATGAGTGAGTTTGGTGTGGAGGAACTTGACTGGCCTGCACAGAGTACTGACCAGAACCCGACAGAACACCTTTGGGATGAATCAGAGTCGAGACTGCGGGCCAGGTCTTCTCGTCCAACATCAGTGCATGACCTCGCAAATGTGCTTCTGGAAGAATGCTCAACAATTCCCATAAACACACTCCTAAACTTTGTGGAAAGACTTCCCTGGAGAGTTGAATTGGTTGGTGCAAAGGATGGCTTTCCACAAGGTTTAGGAGTGTGTTTATGGCAATTTTTGACACAAATTGACACAATTCATCCCAAAGATGCTCTGTTTGGTTGAGGTCAGGGCTCTGTGCAGGCTGTCAAGTTTTTCCACACCTAACTCACTCATCTATGTCTTTATGGAACTTGCTTTGTGCATTGCTGCCCAGTCATTTATAGGATAGTCCCAGTACTTTTGGCAGTATAGTATAGCTGAAGCTTGCATTCGTTCACGATTGGTATATGGCACCCAAGACTGATTTCCTAATGAGCAGTCATTGGCTAAGCTTGAAGTCTGCTGGGCACAGTGACTACGTAGAAGGGGTGGGGCAAAAAAAATGATACAGTGAAACCACTGTGATACATAAAAGTATTAATCCATCCATCCATCCATCCATCTTCTACCGCTTTTCCGGAGGTCCGGGTCGCGGAGGCAGCAGTTCAAGCAGAGAAGCCCAGACTTCCCTCTCCCCAGCCACCTGCTCCAGCTCTTCAGAGGGGATACCAAGGCGTTCCCAGACTAGCTGGGAGACATAGTCTCTCCACCGAGTCCTGGGTCTGCCCCGGGGTCTCCTCCCAGTGGGACGTGCCTGAAACACCTCAAGTGGGAGGCGTCCAGGAGGCATCCTAATCAGATGCCCATACCACCTCAACTGACTCCTTTCAATGTGGAGGAGCAGCGGTTCTACTCTGAGCCTCTCCCGGATGACTGAGCTCCTCACCCTATCTCTGAGGGTGAGTCCAGCAATCCTACGGAGAAAGCTCATTTCAGCCGCTTGTATCCGCGATCTCGTTCTTTCGGTCATTACCCAAAGCTCGTGACCATAGGTGAGAGTAGGAACGTAGATTGACTGGTAAATCGACAGCTTTGCCTTAGAACTAAGCTCCCTCTTCACCACAACAGACCGGTACAACGTCCGCATCACTGCAGATGCTGCTCCAATCCGTCTGTCGATCTCTCGCTCCATTTTCCCCTCACTCGTGAACAAGACCCCAAGATACTTAAACTCCTCCACTTGGGGCAGGAGCCTGTCCCCAACCCGGAGAGGACAATCCACCTTTTTCCGGCTGAGGACCATGGACTCGGACTTGGAGGTGCTGATTCTCATCCCAGCCGCTTCACACTCAGCGGCAAACCGTCCCAGCAAGAGCTGTAGGTCATTGCTGGATGAAGCCAACAGGACAACATCATCTGCAAACAACAGAGATGAGATCCTGTGGTCACCAAGCATGACACCCTCCATTCCCTGGCTGCGCCTAGAAATCCTGTCCATAAAAATTATGAACAGGACCGGTGACAAAGGGCAGCCCTGGCGGAGTCCAACTCTCACTGGGAATGACTCCGACCGAGTGTTGGCAATGCGAACTAAACTCTTACAACGGTCGTACAGAGACCGAATAGCTCGTAACAACAAGCCCGATACCCCATACTCCCGAAGCACCCCCCACAAAAATCCACGAGGGACGCGGTCAAATGCCTTCTCCAAGTCCACAAAACACATGTAAACTGGTTGGGCAAACTCCCACGAACCCTCAAGAATTCTCGAGAGGGTAAAGAGCTGGTCCGATGTGTAAAAGTATTAATAAATGTCAGAAATACAAATTCAGTTTTTTGGGTACCAGAGTAGTACAAAGCAGTTGACTTTTCAGTCCATTAGAAGGTGCTAAATGCTCACTGTCTAGTTAGGTCAGCACAGCAGAAAAACTCCTGAGATGTCGCCAGGAGTTGAACAAGACTGAGACCTGGATACGAAATTGCAATATATGGCATGGCAGTACTCAGCATTTTGCACAATTGTGATAATATATAAGTATTGTGACAGTATTGTATTGTGGTGCCTCTGGTGATTCCCACCCTACCACATAGCATGGTAAAAGGTGACTGGTGCCAGAAAGTCCCTCTAAAATGATAACGTAATGCAATATGTTCTAACAATTGCCCATGTCTGCAGACAAGAAAACAAAGGAAACAAAGAAAGTACTTTTTGAGTGCCACAAAACCCTACTTCAGAGACCCTTGGTGCAAGACCTCGTCTGTACTAGGGGTGTCTATTGAGTAAGCAAAGCGGCTCACACAGTTGAAAAACGAGTTCAGCAGAACATATTGTACTGTCCAGTACTGTTTGGGGGAAACAATAAACCGAGCATTTTCTCAAGTAAATATTCAGGGGGACACTTTAAGTATTATTGTAGCAGTAAAATCTGTTACACAAACAACGGACACGTCCTTCGTTAAGACAGCATTTACAAGGTGACTACTGAAAACTGCTGTGTATGTGTGAGGAGGGATGGAGGAAGGGGAGATATTGTGAGGATGCTTCAAATGCATTTTATCAATTTATATGAAATAACATTGATATAACATAATGATATTGGGGGGGAATTCTGTTTTTCCCCAAGTGTTTCCCCCCTTGATTCACACGTATGCTCTGAATGTTACTGAATGTGCCGTTTGTGTTTAAAACTGCATGAGCAATTTGAAGCTTATCAAACTGTTTTTTTACAGAAACACGAGGATGAAAGTGAAGGGTGGCTTCACAGGCAGGTGAGAATATTCACATTGTGTTAAACGGAAATGTTTCTGAGTTCCTGATTAAAGCAGCGGGGAATTAATTGTTCATTTTTGGGGGGATTCTTATTAAATCAAAGCGACTCTTTACTCCCTTTGTTGTTTGGTATTTATTCTCTGATCACAGCTCAACGTGACTCAGTAAATACATTCAAAATCCTTCTTTGAGCTCCAGTTCTGTTTGTGTATAACATCGTATTAGTCTCAAAATTTCTTTGTTTTCCCCCTCAGAACGAGAAGCCTCTGTTTTCCAAAGACGGCCTGAAGCTCTTCTTCACTCGTGCCATTCCTCAGGGAGGCAGGGGGAAGTTCTTCCACATCTCCATGTCCATCTCCCAGGTGAGAGAATATCTGTGAATACCTACAGTATGTCCACCCGCAAGGAGGTTAAATGCAAATATATGGAATTGTATTGCACACAGATCCGATAGGTATGCAGGTATTCACAGGTGCAGTTTGCGCAACTGATCCCTTAAGACTAGATCTCACGGAACGGCGAATGCTGAGGAGCGTTCACAAACATTGTGGTTTTTGGGGTTTTGTCAGGGTTTCCAAAAGGTTGCACAACACTTTACAAATAGTTTTTAAGGTTCCAAACAGTTTCTCTTGTGTTTTTCATACACAGTTGCAAACATTTTCAAAATAATTGTAAGCATCTGCTAACGGTTGTAACACGTGTTGCTAAAATTCTTTTTGGTTCGCCAAGTTGTGAACTAGCAACTGTTTAAGAACGGTTACGACAAAACCGTTTTGATCTTAAAAACTGTGTGCAAACTGTTTTGCAACCTTGTACAAACCCCGACAAACCCCTCAAGTCGCAATGTTCTTGAATGTTGCTCAGCATGCACCATTCTGTGAGATACTACTATACATAAATATTATTATTTTAACTGAAAAATCATGAAGCCTAACAGCAGGCTTTTCAATAGTACAGTGGATATAAAAAGTCTACACACCCACATTCAAATGCCAGGTTTCTGTGATGTAAAAAATGAGACTAAGATAAATCATTTCAGAACTTTTTCCACCATTAATGTGACCTATAACCTGTACAACCCAATTGAAAAAACTGAAACCTTTTAAGGGAAAAATAAAAAACTTACAATAACCTGTTTGCATAAATATGCACACCCTTAATCTAATACTTTGTTGCAGCACCTTTGGCTTTTATTGCAGCACTCAGTCGTTTTGGGTAGGAGTGTATCAGCGTGGCACATCTTGATCTAGCAATATTTGCCCACTATTTGTAAAAATGCTCCAAATCTGTCAGATTGCGAGGGCATCTCCTGTGCATACCCATCTTCAGATCACCCCACAGATGTTCGATCGGCTTCAGGTCTGGACTCTGGCTGGGCCATTCCAAAACCTTAATCTTGTTTTGGTGAAACCATTCTTTTGTTGATTTGGATATACTCTTTGGGTCTTTGTCATGCTGAAAGATGAAGTTCCTCTTCATCTTTCAGCATGAAGCAGAAGCCTGAAGGTTTTGTGCCAACACTGACTGGTATTTGGAACTGTCCATAATTCCCTCCACCTTGATTAAGGCCCCAGTTCCATCTGAAGAAAAACAGACAGATGGGAGAGTGTTGTCACATGTACTAAACAGCCAGTATTTGTCAGAAATTCCTGCAGCTCCTTCAATGTCACTGTCGACCTCTTGGCAGCCTTCCTGACCAGTTTTCTTCTCGTCCTTTCATCAATTCTGAAGGGACATCCAGTTCTTACTAATGTCACAGTTGTGCCATCTTTAGAGCCTTTAATACCTGCATATTTAGCCAGGTCTGTGCTCTCAAAGGGAATTAAGACGGCGAAACGTGCCTATGCAGAGAAAATCCAGGGACATTTCTGTGACACAGGGAACACCAAACGGATGTGGCAGGGAGTTTGGGCATCGACAGGTTATAAGTCTTGGCAGGGGGTCGATGATGATGATGCTTTGCTTCCAGACAGGCTCAACAACTTCTTTGCACGTTTTGAAATATCAAACCCGACAATCAGAGGGAGGGCTGGCCCATCTCCACCATCTGTGGGGCCAGCTATCACCATCAACGCAGCTGACACATGGAGGACCCTAATCAGGGTCAACCCACGTAAAGCTGCAGGTCCGGACAACATCCCTTGACGTGTGCTCCGAGTCTGCGCGAGCAAGTTGGCGGATGTCCTGACTGACATTTATGACATCTCCCTGAGTTAGACCATTGTTCCTAGATGCTTTAAGACCTGTATCATAGTACCGGTGGCAAAGGAAACCAGTTGTCTTGTCTGAATGACTATCGTCCTGTCACACTGACACCAATTGTGATGAAGTGTTTTGAACGGCTTGTCAAACCACACATCGCAGCCTGCCTCCCTGCATCACATGACCCGCTCCAGTTTGCGTATCGTTCAAATCGCTCCACAGAGGATGCTATAGTCACCACCCTGCACTCTGTCATCACCCACCTGGATCAGAAAGACACCTATGCCAGACTCCTGTACATTGATTTCAGTTCAGCATTTAACACCATTACTCCCCAGAGACTTATGGAGAAATTACTCCTTCTCGGTCTGAACACCGCCACATGTCTCTGGATCCTGGATTTCCTGACCGAGAGACCTCAGTCTGTCCATGTTGGAAACAGCATCTCCAACTCCATCACGCTGAGCACTGGATCCCCTCAAGGCTGTGTACTCAGCACACTGTTGTTCACACTTCTAACACATGACTGTGTGTCCAGACACGAGGGGAACCAGACTATTAAGTTTGCGGACGATACCACAGTGGTGGGACTTATTCAGAGTAATGAGGAATCAATGTACAGGGAAGAAGTTAGAGACCTGGAGGGCTGGTGCAGGGAGAACAATCTGGTGCTCAACATGGACAAAACAAAGGAGATGATTATCGACTTCCGGCGGTCACGGCCTGAACATGTCCCTCTCTGCATCGGCAGCCATTCGGTGGAAAGAGTGGAGAACATCAAGTTCCTCGGAGTGCAGATCTCGCAGGACCTGACCTGGAGCAAGAATGCCTTGGGGATCAGGAAGCGGGCCCAGCAGAGATTGCACTTCTCTCCCCATCTGCATCCTCAGGACCTTCTACAGAGGTGTGGTGGAGAGTGTTCTGATGTACTGCATTGCAACATGGTACTCCAGCTGCAGTATGTCAGACAAAAAAGCCCTGCAGCGGATAGTTAAGGGAGCTGAGAGGGTAACTGGAATTTCCCTCCCCTCTGTCCAAGAACTTTTTCAGAGCTGTTGTAGGAGCAGAGCACTGAACATTGTTAAGGACCACTCTCACCCTCTGCATAAACACTTTGAACTGCTGCCATCTGGCAAACAATTCTGGAGCATCAGAGGCAGAACCACCAGACTGATTAACAGCTTCCTTCCACAAGCTGTTAGGCTGTTGAACAGTTGATCCGGAATCTTTCATACATACTACTGCACCTTATGGACATTATGTATATTATATGTACAGTATATTATAGTTCTAGTTAGTTTTAAGTATTTATTTCATTTAGCTATCTTGACTCACTTAGCCATTTTAATTGGTATTTTATATATATAGGCAGTTATCACCTTAAATTGCTACTGTAATAAGTTAATATTACTGTAAAAACCAAATGTGTCTCAGGGATGTGTGAATTGCTGTTGGGGTGGGGGGTGAGGGAGGGTGTGAGTGTGTTTTAAATTATGTTCTTTTTATATATATGGATGCCCAGAGAAACGCAATTTCATCTTGCTTGCACTACAGTTGTATGTATAGCATCATGACAATAAAGGTTGATTGATTAATATTCTCTCCACTTGATGATGACTGTCTTCACTCTGTTCCATGGTATGTTTAATGCTTTGGACACTCTCTGTGGACCATGGCTTGTGCTGTAAGATATGACTACAAAAATGTCAAAAGCCTAGTAGAACAGCTGAACTTTATATGGAGTTAATCAGAGGCACTTTAAATGGTGGCAGGTGTGCTGACTCCCATTTAACATGAGTTTGAATGTGATTGGTTAATTCTGAACACAACCACATCCCCAGTTATAAGAGAATGTGCATATTTATGCGACCAGGCTATTGTAAGTTTTTTTTTTATTTTTTATTGTTCCCTTTAAAAGATTTCAGTTTGTTTTTCAATTGGGTTGTACAGGTTGTAGGTCACATTAATGGTGGAAAAAGTTTTGAATTAGTTATCTTGGGTTCATTTTTTTACATCACAAAAACCTGGCATTTGAACTGTAGACTTGTGTAGAATTTTTATATACACTGTATGTAAAAAAAATAAAAAATAAAAAATTGGACATCCCTTGACAAATAATGTATTTTGGTGCTTTTTTAAAAAAAAATAAAAATGGTGTATTTTTGCACTTTCTAGTTAGTTGAATTTATGAAATAAAAACTAACTCTGCATTGTTTGCTGTTAATATTGTGCATATATATGTATACAGTATATATTTCCCATGTCCTATAGAGACTGTGGTATCTTTTCAATTAAAAATATGTAAGGTGACCAGATTTTTACATACAACTGTATTCTATACTGACATATACAAAGAAAATGTTTCTTTTTGTTCATTTATCACAGTCTAATATACACTAAACACTACACAATGAAAAGTAACCACACCTACCATATTTCTTTTTGCTGAGTATTTCTACAGAGCTTTTCTCATCTTTCTATTCTGTGCACTAAGACACCTAATTTTGCTTGTCTTTAGACTGAAGAAGGAAGCACTTAACACTCAGTCATGTTACCCAAATCCTTCTTCTGCCTACAGAACATCTGTCCTTTACTATCTTTTGTTTCCATAGATATTGTTTTCTAAAGATTTGCACTCCCAGTTATACTATTCACTGATATCTTTAGAATCCTAAGACAAATTCCTTATTTGTGACCATTTTTCATGTCTGCATCCCAAAGCCCAACACCAGCACAGACACACTGCAGTCCATCACATCTGGAGATTGGGATGTCACTGAAGTCTTGGCCTACAACGAAGAAAGCCAGCTTATGTAAGAACGCGCAATCCAGCAACACCACCATACAGCCACAAAAAGGAAACTGTATTCCCTGATATACGAACTTGAAAATTTCACAAGATTTGTATCACTACACTTCAGCAGTGTTCTAATAATTGTTAATTATAATAAAGTACCATATTTTTGGGACTATAAGGCGCACCGGATTATAAGGCGCAGTATCAATGAACGGTCTATTTGATGGTCTATTTTCATACATAAGGCGCACCGGATTATAAGGAGCATTAAGTCGTTTGAATGGAATCATTTTGACATGTGCACGTCGACATTTCAACATTCCAAAAATAGTAGAAGAAGCAACTTCCAGTGTTAGCAAGCCCTGCTTTGTGTTGAAATGGACCTGTATTGTGTTATTCAGACTGTACTTTTGCTTCTGCTGGTCTCCGTAATGAAGCTACAAGTACATACTCCTGCATATGACGAACAGCGGGAGACAGCAGGATGATACAGACCAGTTTTGTTTTACTCCCGCTATGTTTTCCATGAGCTGCTGCTAAGGCAGAAATACGTCATGTCGACGTGCGACTGGTGTACAGACATGCGCAGTAAACATATTTTCTGCCCTAAGTTCAGCAGTATTTTCATGCGCACCATTCCGATTAACAATCGGCATAACCCACCCCTCTCAATCGGAATGAAATTTTGATCCGAATGAGCGTGATCGGGTTAGAATATTCAGATTGCCATGTTTACATGAAGCATTTTTATTCCAATCAGGCTTTTAATCCAGTTACTTGTGTCAATGTAAACATAGCTGAGTTTAACAGTTGGGCGATTTCGGCATCAAGCATGCCCGGATCCCTCTTGTCATTATCCGAGTCAGTCTCGTTGCTGTTATTTAGCTGTTCAGTGATGATTCCGGCCTTCGTGAAAGCTCGGACGACACTTGAGACTGATACCTTAACCCGGGCATCCACGATCCATTGGCAGATAGTGGCGTAACTCGCTAGCAATTTAACTTTGAACGACTTGTTGACACCAATATCTAGCAGTTGGAGTTCTTTGGTTAATCCACCCGGAATGATGGCAAGCTCCGAATTAGTTTGCTTCACTTGGGTTTTGACAGTATCGGTGAGATGGGCGCGCATGGAGTCGCAGATCAATAGGGATGGAGATTTGTAGAAAAAGCCATCCGGCCATTATGTTGAAGCACATATTACTCCGCGAGGCTCCTGACTACCGTAATGCTCCGACAATCCATCAAGCGGTTCGGCTTTGTAGCTTACCAAAGTTGTACTAAAACATTTTTGACAGATTTTTGAGCGCCGTGTACCACATAAAATCGGTTCGAGGTCAGTAAGCACAACCAGAATTAATACATAAGGCGCACCGGATTATAAAGCGCACTGTCGATTTTTGAGAAAATTAAAGGATTTTAATTCAATTCAATTCAACTTTATTTATATAGCGCCATTTCACAACAACAGTCATCTCATAGCACTATCAACTGTAGGGGGGGAACCCCCACAGTTGCAGAAAGACCCCAGCAATCAGGCGATCCCCTGTGAGCAAGCACTTGGCGACGGTGGAGAGGAAAAACTCCCTTTTAACAGGAAGAAACCTCCAGCAGAACCAGGCTCAGGGAGGGGCAGTCATCTGCTGCGACTGGCTGGGGGGTGAGGGGATAGAGAAAAAGAAAAGAACAGACATGTAGAGAGCAAACAGCACGATGGGGACTCAATCTATGGGAGAGAACAAACAAATGTTAATGACCAGCAAAAAAAAAAAAATTTCATAGAGAGTGAGGAAAGGAGTGAGGCCCAGTGCATTACTGGAGGTCCCCCGGCTGACTAAACCTATTAGCAGCATAACTAAGGGAGGGTTCAGAAACACATGATCCCTCCCTAATTGTAGGCTATATCAAAAAGGTAGGTTTTAGCCCTATTCTTAAAAACAGAGATCGAGTCTGACTCCCGAATCCAGATTGGCAGCTGATTCCACAGGAGAGGAGCTTGATAACTGAAGGCTCTGCCTCCCATTGTACTTTTGGAGATTCTAGGTATTACAAGTAATCCTGCATTTTGGGAGCGTAGTGCTCTGTTAGGATAATACGGTAGTATCAGATCTTTTAAATAAAAAGGAGCCTGATTGTTTAGAGCTTTGTAAGTAAGAAGAAGGATTTTAAACTTAATTCTAAACTCTATGGGAAGCCAATGAAGGGAGGCCAGAACCGGAGAGATATGATCTCTCTTTCTAGTACCTGTTAAAACTCTTGCTGCAGCATTTTGGATCAGCTGAAGACTTTTTAAAGATGTTTTAGGACAGCCTGATAATAAAGAATTACAATAATCTAATCTCGAGCTAACAAAAGCGTGGATCAGTTTCTCAGCATCACTCTGAGACAAGATGCTCCTAATCTTGGCAATATTACGCAAATGATAGAAGGCAGTCTTAGAAACAAATTTAATATGTGAATTGAAGGACAAATCCTGATCAAAAATAACTCCAAGGTTCCTCACAGAGCTATTAAGAGAAAGAGTAACCGCATCCAAACTGAAAGTTTGATTTGGAAAGGAATTTCTAAGGTTTTTTGGACCAACAAGAATGACTTCAGTCTTATCTGAATTTAATAGCAGGAAATTACAAGTCATCCAAGCTTTGATTTCCTTAAGACAGGCTTCTAACTTGGCTAACTGATTACTATCATCTGGCTTCATTGACAGGTATAATTGTGTGTCATCTGCATAACAATGAAAATGTATACAGTGCTTTCTAATAATGTTGCCTAACGGAAGCATATATAAACTAAAAAGAGTAGGGCCTAGCACAGATCCCTGTGGAACTCCATGACTAAGCTTTGAGTTGAAAGAAAACTCATTATTTACATGAACAAACTGGAACCTATCAGATAAATAAGATCTAAACCATTGCAACGAAGTGTGCCTTTTAAGTGTGCCTTGTAGTCCAAAAAATGTGGTAACTTTCTGAGGCTTCTTATAAGATGTGAAGAATGTAGTTTTATGTAGTACACCTTATTTTTCCACAGTGAGGTGCTGTTTGAAGCGGTTGTATTGTTGTGTTTTGGGCTCATGTCAGTAGTTAGCCAGGTTAGCTTTTTACTGTCAAGAGTAGTTACCCTAAAGTTTAAATTAAACCCCCACAGTCTAGTTTCCACTAGGGGTGGGCAATACCAGCATTTTTCCTTTTGATATGATACCATTAATTTATGGGACGTTTTCTTTGATACGATACTTTTTGCCCAAAATCACATGATTGCAGTTCCATTAACAACTTTACTGCAAGGGCAATATGAAATAAGAATAAAACTCATGAACACTTGAAAGAAATGCTTATAAAAATGACAATAAAATACCACAATGAGTAAAGTAAATAAAAATAAAAAAAAATTTCAATTATAATAAAAATAACTAAGACTTACAATGAATGCAAAATTAATTCAATTTCTTAATTTGGTGAAGATTCTCATCTGCATTCAGGTATTTTTTTTACTTCTGAAATATTTCACCATTCATCCAAATTCTATGGTAATATCAAGCAGCATATATGTGTAATTTTTTTCCACAGTGCAAGGTTTTTTTATTTTATTTTATTTTAACACTATTATTTTACAAGCTTAAATAGTGCTTATTTTGTTTATTTTTCCAAATTTTATGCTGCTTGGTATCACCATGGAATTTGGATGAATGGTGAAACATTTCCGAAGTAATACTTCTTGTGCCGCCCCCAACGCTGCTGAGCTCACTCTGCACAGGAGTGAGTGCTTGACTGCGCAATGTGCAGTGAGTCTTCGGCTCTGACATCTGATAGGCTGCCATAATCATGTGACACGTTAGACCAGCTCGGAAATATGCTTGGGCTGGTTTTTCACTGGTTTTCACGCATAAATTTAATGTCTAAAACTTTCAGAAGTGAAAACAAATTGCATGTTTTGTATTAACATAGTGGTATTGCGATATTTTAAAAAGTATCGACTCCAAAGTATCGGCCAACTGGTATTGAAGTTTCGATACTTGAGTATCGATACGCCCATCCCTAGTTTCCACCGTCTTACAATGCATGTTATTGACGCTTTACTTCCTCTGAAGATGCCAATAAGGCAGCAAAGAGAACATGAACAAAAGCTAGCTAGCTACAGGCCGCTTGATTGTAGCAACCAGGCCAATAGACTCAGGAAAAGTATGGATATAAACGATGACTGGTGGACAAATCAAATTTCATTCAATTATGTGTAAAATCAAATAGCGTTATTACATTCTATATTATACTCATTTGTGTTAGTGACATTCAAGAGTAGCAGTTGGGGTCTGTTTCTTTTCACATAGGGATAGTTTTAGCAGATCAATATGTCAATAAACAAATCATAATCTGTTGTCACTTTTTACTCTCAACTTATAGAATACATTTGTGAAACTGCTTTATAAAAGCAATAATATACTGAAGGTGATGTGTTCATCTGTGACCAAATCACACCGGTGTTATATTCACTGATATTGTGTCATGAACGGCCCACAGGGGCGGAATAGAGACCCAAACGCTGGATTGTGAGTTGTGAACGTTTAATGAAAAACACAAAATCCAAACAGTAACAAAAACTTACAAGGCGGGATACGAGGCAGTGATCAGCGCTGAGGCTAAAACGTGGAAGACACGTCAGGTAGACAAAGTAGATAACAAGCGTGGGACACATGCTGGGATTACAAAGTGTTGACGCGTGGGACTCACGCCAGGTAGACAGATGGGGCTTTTCCACTAGTACCTGTTTTGCCCTGTTCTTTTTCGTGCACTTTGTAGGCTTTTTCATTAGGAACTGTAACAGTTTTGGTCCCGATTTTTCGGACCTACTCCAGACTGGTTCTAAGCGTGCCATACTGACCTGAAAAATGTGATGTCAAAAGACTGCAGGCCACTGATTGGTCCGGACATAACGTCATGAGAGCGACATTTTAAGGCTGAATTACAGAATCTCTAGCCACCATTTGCCACCATTCAAGATTCATCCGTGAGCCAGCAAGCAAGCGTCAGTATAAAAAAACGATAGAATGGCTTCACAGAAATCAGACCCACAGAAATCAACACCGTGGTCCAGCAGAGTTTTCTGTGCCTTTCGGCTGATGAGAGAATCCAGAGGGAACTGGATGGAGCCACCCAAAATGAATTTACGGCCACAGGAGCACCCAAGTTCAGCAGTTGAAAGCCGTGATATTAGGATATAGAGGATGGTGAGTGATGTGATATGATGTGATATTATCCATCTTTTACGTTATTTATCCCAGCAGTGGAACGTTCACTTTGAACAGAACAACGTTGTTGCTTGTGTGCAGACAATAAGCTAGCTAGTTAGCTGTCAATGCTAACTCCATGCTCTCCTTGTATTTTGCGCTTTTGTTGACAATATCTGATGAAATAAGCTAGTTGTAATCCTGGTTAAAAAGGTGGGTTTTTACATGTTGCACTTTCGTGCTGTGCATGTACTTAAGTTGTGTGTATTTTCGTTGTAGAGTCCCACCAGCATCTGCTGTGACACTGGCAACGTTTAGCACTACACGGAATGTGTTATGACTGGTAAGTTGCACATCCCGTTATTTTTTTTTTAGTAGTGGTGGACAAAGTACTCAAATCCTTTGCTTTATAAGTTAAAGTGTAGGTAAAGAGCCAAAATTAAAGTAGCACAGTTTCCACTTAATATGAAAGGGACTGAACTGAGATTTATCTGATTGTGTGAATATTAATCACAGAATAAATGAAAATGAATGGCACATCCAATATTAGCCACTGTAAAATAAACCGCTTGTTTGGGGGTTTTTTGTTGTTTTTTTTGTCAGATCACTTGTGTGATCATTTGTGAGTTATATTCGTAATAGTTTATCTTGCACTTTGGGGAGTTGGAGTTGTTCAGTCATCATTATAATTTAGTTTTTATGTGTAGTTTATAGTCTATCATCAATAAACTCATGCAGTAATATAATAACAGGATACATTACAAATATTTGAGACTTTGTGTAGTGCTTCCTTTTATATTTTAGCAATACAAGTACAAAACACCGCCCACACTTGAAGCCAGGGCGACACAGCGGTGACAGAGCGGTGGCTAAACTTTTGATAAAAATGACATTTTGACTGAGCGACTCCACACTCGGGGATGCACACCCTCAGTTAAAAGCACTAGATTCCATTCAACTGAAGGTATCAACTCATTCTGATTGCTGAGGCCACAGTAAAAACAAATGATTTTAAACGTAACCCAGCCCTTGTAAAGTCTACTTTACTGAAGCACAGCTACATGAAAATTGTGGTTAAATACAACAACATAGTACTTTTTTGTCACATTGCACCACTGGCTTTTAGCAACAAGTGTATTTCCCAAATATGTTTTAAACTTGCATTAATTAACCACCACCCTTTACTCTCTTTTCGTCTAGGCAAGAGGAAAACGATCCACCCCAAACTGGATCTTGTGTCACTATTTACAGACAAGCGGGCTGAAGATCTGCTGAACTGAGACCAGCTTGAGCGGCACATCCAGTTGCTTCTCAGTGAGGCAGCGTGGCCGGCGTGTGTGACCCATTCTAAGTTTTTTAACAGTTTGAATTTTGCACATTCTAAATAATCTGGAATTTGCTGTTGATTGTAATAAACAATTTAGTGACTTATGTGTTTGCATCATGATTTTCTATTTTGTCTGTTAAGATACTGGTGGGAGAAGAGTCAACAGCACAAACATTTATCAGTGACGTTGAAAATAATGGCTCATTTTTAAGAAAAAGTAACAAAAAACGATTATTTTATTTACAGAAGACTGTATTGCTGGATGTGCCGGTGCAGAAGACACTGCACACTTTAGTGATAGTACCAGTATGTGGAAGAATTCTGGGCCATATTAGCATCTGGATTTTCTAATAATGGGTTAAGGCAGTGGTGTCCAATCATGTGCCATGGAGGGCCAAGACCCTGCAGGCTTTACCTGCAACCAGTGTCTTCAACAGCAGATTCCACTGAATGTCTTCCACTGACTGCTGATCAGTGAGAACACCTGCTGAAGAGACTGGGTAGAAGAGAAAGGGGTTTCCCCTACATTTGAAAGTGCTATGAAATGACTTTTGTTGTGATATGGCGCTATATAAATAAAGTTGAATTGAATTGGTTGGACACCCCAGGGTTATGGTTTAATGGGATTTAACATTTTAACACAAACTGCTTTATGGCTCATAATTCTGTTGACAGACTTACACCAAACCAAAAGTGATTTCTCAAACTGCTGGATTGTTCTTAGACAGCTTT
The DNA here is from genome assembly GCA_020510985.1 of Pholidichthys leucotaenia. Taxonomy (NCBI): domain Eukaryota; kingdom Metazoa; phylum Chordata; class Actinopteri; order Cichliformes; family Pholidichthyidae; genus Pholidichthys; species Pholidichthys leucotaenia. Next base: position 211,658,742 of record CM035844.1, read on the forward strand.
TCCAATCTTTTAGTATTTCATTTATGTCACTTGGTGGTAAATTTCACATATAAAACAAAAGTGGAGACAGATCTGCAAAAAGTACAAAGATTTATTGTCAAAATTCCTAGTGCTATACTAAATGAATACATGTATAGTTCATTGTTGATGCAGGCAATATATATTTATACAGTACATGTATATATCCAGTAAAGCTATGTATTTCTTCATGTAACCTTGTGACTGCATTATTTTAATTGCTTTTAATCCTAGATCCAGTTTGTTTTGGCTTAAAATGCATCATAATTGTTAAATATATCTTATTATACCTAACTCAGTACTGTTTACCTGTTGAAATATATATTTTACGGCTAATATAACCCCATAACTACAATATGGCACCTGCCGATCAAGTTTTGGCAGCTGACCACTTTTTGTCACGACACCACTGGCTGGAGCAGATACATCCCATGATGTCTCAGCAGTCTTTCTGTGATTTTCACACAGATCAGAGCAATTTGTTGCACAGGAGGCTAAACATTTCTACAGACATTCTGAAGGTCTGTAACCACTGTGCGTTCATGAAGCTGGGGAGACATCTCATCACTGGGAGCCTATGTTGGACACGCAGACCGACGGTTTGAAGTAATAATTTTACCACAAGAGAGCCATCTGAAACACACACACAGAGAGAATACATATTTTAGTACCTAATAGCGATAACTTGCTGACATTACAATGTAGTACGGCGTACTTAAAGCAAAGTAGCATTCGCAATAATTAGATTACCTTCATATGTGATGTAATTCGTATCCTCATGTCTTCCACTTTATACTGCTCTATATGACTTCCTAAACGCTCCAGTACTTTTCCAGAGTGTGTTGTCTCACCGCCTATAGCCTTCTCTGGCTCTCCTTTGTTGCCTTTACTCTGGCAAAAAAAAGCCAGAGACCGAGCAGCTGCCTTGTATCCTGCCATCTTGTATTTTGGCTGGGTTGCTTGTTTTACGTCACAGGAGGGTTGCGCTGCCTCCCTGTAACAAATCCTACCCACATCAAGTGGTACTCCAGTGTAATGGAAACACAAGCGGACCGAACTGAACTGTGCTGTGCTGTACCGGGCTAAACAGGTACTAGTGGAAAAGGGGCTAAAGTGTAGAACGTTGCCCCGAGCTGCGGGGCGGCATCCCTTAAATAGAGCAAGTAGTAATTTACAAAATGATAAACAGGTGTGGATCCCAAGAGACAAGAGCGAGGAATAATTAACCCCTTGAACTCTGGTCAGTTTCCCTATAAACGCCTAAAAATAACATGCCCAAAGTAAATCAAAAGCTGTTCTTCAACCCTTTGCAGCATCTTCATGGGGTTGGTCTCATTTAAAAAAAAGCACTTTGAATTTTTTGGCAAAGCAGTCATAATCTCTCTAAGTTCTCCTGCCACTGAGTAACAGTCATCTAAACATACTGAATCTGAAGAAAATAAAGTTCGCCTGGGTGTTTTTTTAGATACAGATGCTTGCAAATAACACAGCTGTCAGATACTGGCTGGAAAATGCAACAGAAATGTAGAACCAAGTGTTATCCAGCTGAGGTCAAAATTTTGTAACAATACCACAAAAAATGAATATATTACACAGCTTTTGTGTCAGGTTGTTCCCAGGCGTTTTTGAACTGTGCCAAATTGTGCCAAATGGCACAGTTTGGAAAAACGTCTATAACTTTTGAATGCTTCAACATAGAAGCTTGATGCTGGGCTCTAATGAAAGGTGACACTCAGGGCTGTGTGTGTGTGGGGGGGGGGGTTGTTTATTCATTCATGAATGAATGAATGAACAAACAAGCCCCCCACACACAAAGAAGCATGCCACGTAAAAAATGTGTGGCCTTTTTTTTTTTTTTACAAGAAAAAATAACCTACAGTGCAATAAAAATTATACTAAAATATCAGCAATGTAGAGGATAACAACTCCCCCCCCCCCGCTACAGAGGAGCTCGGCGCACAAAAAACGGTTCGTCAATGGTCCGTCATGTGGCCATGATGGACCGTTGTAATTACCGATCGGTCAAAAGTCATTTTTATTACTATTTTCATTGATAAAGAATAATTTAGCTTATAACACTTGCCTGTCCACAACAGCAGTGTCGTTGGCGAACATCTGTTCCTCATTGTCAGACGAACATGAAGCTGGTCTGGTTGTTACGGACTCGTGGTTCTGGTCACCCGACCCGGTCAAACCATCTCCGCTTCCATGATTGCGGTTTTTGCGAACTATTTTTCAAAACAAATAAGAACAGTAGTAATAAAAAAGACTGGCTAACGGCTGAGAGTGGCAAACGCTACCGTTACACACAGGTCTCAATGTGTGTCACCCAGCGGCTTAGACAAAACAGATTTTACGGACGGGATGCACGCGTTTCAATCGTCGAACTTCTCTGCTTCAATTGGCTCGTTGTATTCACGGTCGTTGGTAGGCAGGTCCTTCTTGCTAGGTTTTCAGTCATTGGTTCTTCAAGGTTTCAGAAACCCAATTCAAGGCTCTTATTAGTCGAATGAGAGGTCAATCAAATCTAAACCAATCAAACACTCCTTTGGCTTTCTGTTCGCGGCTGTGTCTGTACTGGAAGAATGGAAATGCAGCTTTTTTTTTTTCAGTGCGCACTGAGATGCACTAGGACGCAGAGACGTGACCACCCGCGGAATCCTGGAGTTCAAGGGGTTAACCCAAAATACTGACAGCTATTACAACTGCGAAACAAAACTAGAAGAGGAAGTAAACAAAGAACGCTATCAAAATAAAAGCGCAGGAGAACAAGACAACCAAAATGACTAAAGAACGAGAACTGTAAAAAAAAAATACAAAAGGAGAAAATAACAATAACCCACTAAGATGGAATGCAAAACCAGGAAATGCTAATAGAACTGGGAATAACAATAATAATAAATATCCATACTTCAAAAGGAAACTAAAGACAAGGGCGTGAGTAGACTCATGTCAAAACACAGGAAGATATAATTTGAAATACAAAATGATTCATAAATATATAAAATAAATAAGACTATAACAACCAAATTAGGATTACGATAACAGGACAGCTCAAACAAATGGAAACAAAGGGCAAACTCAAATAACATAATACAGACCAATCCAAACTCAGATACAATAATAAAACTGAAGTGGGAAAAGTACAGAAAATAACCAGAAATAACTGAAAGTGTGAACACGGTTCTCCCACCGTGCTCAGCATCATGTCATATTGCTTAAATGGTGCTTTAGTAGTGACCAATAATAGGGTGAGAGCTGCATGCAAATGTCAAAAATAAATACTATTCCCCAAAAAACAGTCTTTTTTTTTTCTTCTTAGGACCTTCTGTTCATATACATTAAACTTGGTAACATTAGCTAGCTTAATGTATATGAACAGAAGGTCCTAAGAAGGGAAAAAAAAAAAAGATTGTTTTTTGGGAATAGTATTTCTTTTTGACTCGAAAAGGATTAAGCGGAAGAAGATGAATGAATGAATGAATGATGCATGAATGAACATTAGCTAGCTAACAGCTAACATTAAGGCCATGTTTAGGCTACACATTGGGTAAATTTCCTGACATCTTATCTCTAGTTTTCTTTAGAGAATTGACTGTCTGTTTAAAGCTGTACCTACAGTCCCCTATTTTCTATATTTGCCCAAAAGGAGTACGCTGTCTCTCTATTGAGGCTAGCCCACATCACCCCTCATAAAATAAAATAACAGCACTGCATTCAAGGCTACACAGCATGTCTACCGTTTTGTTCCTGGAGCTGAAGTTATTTGGGGAAAAAAGTGTCACACAAACAGGGCATAAGGTTTGCCCAACTTCTTCTCTTAAAATACTCTCTACCCCGTGATTAATTTAGGACACATCTACCTGTGTTGTAGAGAGCAGTTAAAGTGGTGCTTGTGTGTTCCAGGTGGTTTTTTTTCTCCACTGCCCAAGCCAACTGATTTAAGAAGACTTTGTTTTTCCCCCCTTTCTTTTGTTAACACAGATACTTCTTAAGCACTGAGGATCTCCCAAAGCGAAGGCATCTGTACAGGTGATGGCAATTCTTACTTTAACTGTAGTTGTGAAAACAAAGGGAAAGCTGTGCATTTTTCTATGAATAATAAATTTGCTTTACCTCGAGTATTTTTCTTGTCTGTTTTTGCAGTGCGGAAACATTTGGCTCGTTCAACCGCCGCTGCCTGACCTGCGGATTGCCCGACAGCTGCGGTTACATGAGTGGCTCCTTCAGCCACAACATGAGCTACTTCCTGCTCAACTGCCAAGGTAGCTCAAGTTCATCCATAAAGGGTTTCGTTATTTCGCTCAATTTGACTTACTAATTTTACTCACTTTAGGTAACAAGAATAGCTAAACCAAGAATTCTTTCCACACATGAATAAAAGGAATTCCTAGATCCAGATGCATACCTGAATCTTAGCGACTTTGTAATTCTTCTTGTTCTTTAAGCTGCTCCCTTTAGGGGTCATCACAGCGGATCGTCTGCCTCCATCTCCCCTTGTATCTTCCTCTGTAACACCAACCCTCTCCATGTCCTCCTTCACTACATCCATGAATCTTCTCTGTGCTTTTCCTCCTGCCTGGCAGCTCCATCTTCAACATCCTTTGTCCAATATATCCACTATCCCTCCTCTGCACATGTCCAGACCATCTCAGCCTTGCCTCTATTAAATGGTAAAATGGTAAATGGCATTCACGTGTATAGTGCTTTTATTCTCATCTCTTGATGACCAAAGTGCTTTACAGATCCTGCTATCCACCCATTCACACACACATTCACACACTGATGGTTTGGTGATGGTTGTCTCCAAACCGCTCAACCTCAGCTGTCCCTCTGATATACTCATTTCTAATCTTGTCTCTCCTAGTCACTCCCAGTGAAAATGTTAGCATCTTCAACTCTGCCATCTCTAGCTCCATTCCCTGTCTTTTTGTCAGCACCACCATCTCCAAACCATACATCATAACAGGTCTCATTAGTCTCACTACAGTCTTGTAAATCTTCCCTTTCACGCTTGCTGTTACGCTTCTGTCACAAATCACCCCTGACACTCGTCTCCACCCACTCCACCCTGCCTGCACTCTCTTCTTCACCTCTCTTGTGCATTTTCCATTGCTTTGGATGGTTGATCTCAGGTATTTAAACTCATCTACCTTCACCACCTCTACTCCGTCCATCTTCACCCTTACACCTGTCTCCCTCTCATTCACACTCATGTATTCTGTCTTGCTTCTACTGACTTTCATTCCTCTTCTCTCCAGTGCATACCTGCACCTCTCCAGGTTCTCTTCCACCTGCTCCCTACTCTCACTACAGATCACAATGACGTCTGCAAACATAGTCCATGGAGACTCCTGCCTAACCTCATCTGTCAGCCTGTCCATCACCATTGCAAACAAGAAGGGGCTCAGAGCTGATCCCTGATGTAATCCCACCCCCACATTGAACCCATCTGTCACTCCTATAGCACACCCCACCACCATCTTACTGTCCTCATACATGTCCTGCAACAGCCTCACATACTTCTCTACCACTCCTGACTTTCTCATACAGTACCACACTTCCTCTCTTGGCACCCTATCATATGCTTTCTCTAGATCCACAAAGACCTTCTGACCTTCTCTATACTTCTCCATCAGCACTCTTGGAGCAAACATTGTATCTGTAGCACTCTTTTTTGGCACAAAACCGTACTGCTGCTCACTGTCACCTCTCCTCTTAACCTGGCTTCAATAACTCTTTCCCATATCTTCATAGTGTGGCTGATCAACTTTATGCCTCTGTAGTTACAACAGCTCTGAAGATCACCTTTGTTCTTGAAAATTGGTACCAAAACGGTTCTTCTCCAGTCCTCAGGCATCCTCTCACTTTCCAAGATTGTGTTAAACAATCTGGTTAAAAAGTCCACTGCTATCTCTCCTAAACATCTCCATATCTCCACAGGTATGTCATCTGGACCAACCGCCTTTCCATTCTTCATCCTCTTCAAAGCTGCCCTCACTTCTGCCTTGCTAATCCTTGGGACTCCCTTGTTCACTAGCTTTCCATCCTCCTTCCACTCTCATTTTCTTTATTCATCAGCTCTTCAAAGTACTCATTCTACCTTCTCAACATACTCATCATTTGTTAGTACATTACCATTTCTGTCCTTAATCAGCCTAACCTGCTGTACATCTTTTCCAGCTTGATTGCTCTGTCTAATCAGTCAATACAACTCCTTTTCTCCTTCCTTAGTGTTTAGCCTCTCATACCTCACTATATGTCTTTTCTTTTGCCACCTCTCTTTGCCATGCGCCTAGATTCCAAATACTCCTGTCTACTTTCTTCATCTCCCTGACTATCCCACTTTTTCTTTGCTAACCTCTTCCATTGAATACTTTCCTGTACCTCCTCATTCCACCACCAAGTGGAATGGGCAACTCAGTGGCACAGTAGTTAGCACAGTGGCAGCACAGTAAGGAGTTCACTGAATTGACTCCACCCCTGACCATCGTGGGTTCAATCCCGCCCCCTGACCATCAATGACCCTTCTGTGTGGGGTTTGCATGTTCTTCCCGTGTCTGCGTGGGTTTACCCTGGGTACTCCAGTTTCCTCCCACAGGCCAAAAACATGCAAGTTAGGTTAATTGGAGACTCTAAATTGGCCCTAGGTGTGAATGTGTGTGTGAATGGCCTGGCGCCGTACCATGGCTGCCTCATCCATCCAGGTGGATGCCCTGAATTTCCCTCTGGGGATCAATAAAGTATACAAAAAAGTCTCCTTGTCTTCCTTTCTCTTTCCACTGGATACACCACATACCTTTCTACCAGTTTCCCTAAGTACTTTTGCTGTACTTTGACTGGTAATTCTTCCCTACCACCGAGAGTCTGTATCAACTTCTTCCTGAACTCTGTGCAACCTTTTTTCTTCTTTAACTTCCTCCATTTAATCTTTGGCTCTGCCTTCACTCTCTTCCTCTTCTTGCTTTTCAAAATCATCCTACAGACTAGGGCTACAACTAAAGATTATTTTAGTAGTCGACTAATCTAACGACTATTTTTTTCAACTAGTCGACCAATCGTGTTTATTTTTCTCATGTCCACCATCTCTGCTTTTTGTTGGGGCTCTAGTCTAGTAGTGCATATTTTACCTCAGCCTCTGTTTGATACCGCTTAACGTTCCATCTCCCGTGGGCGAGGGGGGGGGCATTTAAATGCCATTTTGTCTCAGCTGGACACAGTGCAACTAATATTCAGAATGAGGGCTAATATTAACAAAGATGAAAAAGCAATAGCGACTCCTGTAATTCATTTACTGCATTCAACACGTTAGCCATGACAGTTCAACCCTCAGCAACCAGAGAGCTTATTGTCAAACAGGTAAGCTAACATTAACAGCACATACTAACAGTATTGTCATTTTTCTAAAGCTTGAAACAGATGGCCATTGAAAATAAGTGGTGCTAGCTTTCTCATTCATTCATTCATCTTCTTCCGCTTAATCCTTTTTCGGGTCGCAGCGGGGCTGGAGCCTATCCCAGCATCTTTGGGTGAGAGGCAGGGTAGACCCTGGACAGATCGCCAGTCCATCACAGGGCCAACACAGAGACAGACAACCATTCACTCTCACAGTCATACCCAAGGATAATTTAGAATCCCCAGTTTGATGCCAATTAACCTAACTTGCATGTTTTTGGCATGTGGGAGGAAACCGGAGAAATCCCGGAGTAAACCCACGCACACACATGCTAGCTTTCTTTACTCGCTAAAACTTACCCTTACAGATGGTAATGTCATTGCTCCCGGGTGCCGTTGTTTCAGATCCTCATTGTTACCTTCTTGACTTTCACAGCTTGGCAGTTCCTAACTGTAGTATGGACTCCCTCTGAATTAAAGCTAAAATGTCCGTATTTTAGCCTGGCTCGTTAGCTGGTAACAGACTTTGCTCTAGGTAGGTTCTGCAGCCGGTTAGACATGGAGCGCACGTTAATACCTTCACAAAAGTGGGTCTTTATTCTCCTGTCTCTGCGTTGGAGAGACACATACAGCCACTTCACGCTTAAATTCTGTAACAACCACCAAAGAAAAACACAACACAGCGTAACTGCGTAAGGACGTACACACCGCGGATCTGCGGAGACGTCCACTTAAAGGGGAAGGCAAAGTCGGTAACATCCTGCATCACTGTAGTGCTGCCGTGGTAAGAAAGGTCCGCCTTGCAAAGTCTGCATTTTACTTGTTTTGGTTTTTTTGTCTTCTGTAAAATGCTTCCAAACAACAGAAAGTTTGGGTCTGCTTTTTTTAATCCACTTCGACATTCGCCATACGCAGAGCCGTAAATGTGCTCCTCTTCTTCGCTGAAAATTGTTCATGCATGCCAGACAACAGAGGCGTTACTGCCCTCAGCAGTTCCGGTTGTGCATTGCAGTTCTGGTCATGCAGTGCAGTTACAACATTACCGCAGCATGCATATAGACTTTATAATTAAACGATTTGTCGACAATAAAAATATTTGTCAACAAATTTTTATTGTCAACGTTATCGACAACATCTGCTAATCAATTCATCCCTACTACAGACTACCGTCGGATGCTGTCTAGCTATATTCTCCCCTGCCAGCACCTTGCAGTCTCCTATCTCTTTCAGATTTCTCCTTCTGCATAAGATGTAGTCCACCTGTGTGCACCTTCCTCCACTCTTGTAAGTCACTCTATGTTCCTCTGTCTTAAAGTATGTGTTCACTACAACCATTTCCATCCTTTTAGCAAAATCCACAGCTATCTGTCCTTCCACATTTCTCTCCTTAAGACCATACCTACCCAGAATCTCCTCATCACCTCTGTTCCCTTCAGCAACATGCCCATTAAAGTCCGCTCCAATCACCACTCTCTCCTTCCTGGGAACACTCTTTACTGCTTCATCCAACTTACTCCAGAATTCCTCGCTCTCTTCTACCTGACACCCAACTTGTGGGACATATGCACTGACAACATTCAACATCACACCTTTGACTTCTAACTTCAAACTCATGATTCTGTTTGACTCCCTCTTTACCTCCTGAACACTCTTCACATACTCTTCCTTCAAGATTATTCCTACTCCATTTCTCTTCCTATCTACACCATGGTAGATAGGAAGACTGCTCTCTCTTGCCTTGAGAGAGAGCAGTCGCATTTTTCTTCCCTCCTCTCCTGCCTTCCTGATCTATTCCCAGCTTTTGCAATGTTGCGTTTTTGTCTGTGTTTAGTCGCTCTTCTTCTGCTGAATCTTAATCTAAATGAAAATTATGGATTTGGAAGCGGCTTAAATGTGCTATTGTCACTGTTTTTCAACAAGAATTGGGCCAAGGGGGAGCCCAAGAATTGGAACCTACGAGGAGACTCATGGACATTGGAATTCATGCGTCTGTGGAAACATTATTGGTTATGATCTCAGGACTTCTATTTTTGGCTGTGAAGTTCCCTGATGCATCAGAAATTGAAGGAAGGTGAGAGAGCTGATCAAAGCGGACCCGGCAAGCTCCTTCATCAAATTCGACCAGTTGGGGAGGGCACGAGTAGTGGCAAATGGTGAACTGAATGACAGTGATTCAGTGAAGGAATACATCTGAAGCCCTGTGCTCTCCATGGAAAAACAGTTTAAGCCTGCACATATAATGGAAGCACAGAATTACACGGGTGAGGACAAATTCTATTCTCTGAGTGCACTGTGCTGATTTGATTTGATTTGACCTTGTTTGCCCCGTGTTTACATTCCTCCCGATTGAGATAAGCGGATGGACCGGCTCTTATGTCTACCCAAACAATCAACAATCAGTTGTTGTCGTCAGCGGATTGGACCCTCAAGGACAATGCCCATGTGCCTTCTGCAAGCAAGAGAGAGAGCAAGAGAGATAGACTCTGGACTTGTTTATAAGTCACATGATTATAACATCTATCCACTGCCAGGAGGCGCCCTCTGCTGCTCACTAACAACTGTTACATTTACACTACACAATGCATACAACATTACATGCATACAATACACTGCCTCTCAACTTTTGTGTGTGATCTCCTGCTAAATGTCTGCTAAATGTGCATTGAGGGTTTTTTTTGCCTGCAATCAAAATTTCGCTCACTTCAAGCGTCATTCTGATAAAACATGTTTTTTTTCTCTCGCCTACTGTGTCATATCCATTTTCTTTTTCTTTTCTTTATGACTGGCACCTAGCGGCTGCCCCGGCCTTGGATGCGCTCTGCAGAGCGTGCCCAAATGCCAGGTCACGTTTCGTTAACTTGTATTCATACATGTGTAATGACAATAAAGTTGAATCTCATATCATCTCATCTCAACAGTTTAAAGCCACCTCCAATGCTCCTAGCCTTGCTTCCTTTCCATCTGGTTTCTAGAACACAGTATATCTACCTTTCTTCTCTCCATGATATCCGTCAACTCTCTGCCTTTACCAGTCATAGTCCCTACATTTAATGTCCCTACTCTCACCTCCACACTTCTACCTTTCCTTTTCTCTCTCTCCCTCCTAACATGCCTTCCCTCTCTTCTCCTCCTCGATCTTTGACCAACAGTAGCCCGATTTCCACTGGCACCCTGTCGGTTAATAGCACCGGTGGCAGTGGTTGTTGACCCGGGCCTCGACCAATCCGATATGAAAGTCTCATTCGTCATGATCTGCATTGTTGATTTGCAAAGGTTTTATGTTGGATGCCCTTCCTGACACAATCCTCCCCATTTACCCGGTCTTGGGACTGGCACTAGGAGTACACTGGCTTGTGCACCCCCTGTGGTTGGTGTTATGTCTGGAAATAATGGGAGTCGGAGTCTTGCTCATGCAGCATAGAACTCGCACTTTATTACAGCGAACTTGGAACTATATACAGAGTGGCCGTGCCCCCTTGACGTCACCCTGTGGGTGGGCACGGCACCGCACACACACTCCCACACACAACATTCCTCCCCTTTAGAAAAACGTGAAACCACACACACAATTGAACCTCCCAAATTTAGAAAACCGAATCACGCACTAAGAACAAGGAGAATAACATGTTATAATAGAACAAACCGATCACATTCACACCAAACAACTCAAACGTGGACCACGTCTCTTTAAAATGTACAAAATAATCCCATAATACTAATACATTCACTCACATGCATTCCAGTATCCACTATATACAAAACGCAAATTCACGTATTTACACAAGAAAATTTTTAAGTAACACCCATGACCCTTGGCAGCCACCACTCTTCACATCGCCGCGGAGGCCCAGGACAGCCCCACGGCATCAGTAAGCCTGGTCGCTGCCTCCCCGCAAGGTCGAAACACCCCTCCCTGGCAAAAATGTCTCTACCTGCCAAAACTCGTCGCTGACCCGCAGGGGAACCTGACCCGGTCTCCCGTGCCCACCACATCATCTCTGGACCTCCTTCCTGTGTCAGGCTGTCCCGCCGACCCGGTCCAAACTCTTACCCTGACGATGGCGTTTGGTGCACTGCAGAACCGCGGCAATTTGTTCTGCTCCGCACTCTTGTCCTCCAGCCTCAGCAGCCTTCCTCACGGGGACCCCACAGTGCCGTCCGGTCCCCACACCAAGGGCAACGCGGCCACTGGCACCGGGGTCTACCCTTGCTGTGTTATCATTGCTCCAGTCACCATCACCTCCCAGCTCGCCAGACCAGTTCATGTCCCGAACCGCGCCGTCATCCACGTCTGGCTGTAGCTGCTGTGCCTTGGGGCTCTCGGTGACCCTCCCATTGGCTCCATCTCCCGACCCGGGCACGTCATCATTGCTCTTGGCCCCCTCGCTCCAGGTGTCCCGCTGCGTCACCGCTGTGTCCTGCTGCTGCTCACCTCCAGGGCACACACTATCACCTTCACCGGGCTCGTTCACCGACCTGGGCCCCTCACCGCTGCATCCGGCACTCTCGGTGCTGGTGCTCTGCTGCGCCGTCATCGTGTCCGGCTGCGGCTCTTCCCCGGAGCTGTCAGCACACACAGTCCCACTTTTTAGCATCCATCAGCGAGGCTGACTCCTGCTCTGGTTCTGGGCCACTGACTGTGCGACCGCCGATTTCCAAGGTGAATCCCAGCTCATCAAACAGGTCCCACCCCATGATATTTTCACCCTGGCATGCCATTTGTAACCAGAACGCTGGAAGAGTTTTCTCACCATACTGCACTGTCAGCGTGATACTCCTGCCGTTACCGGGGTCCCTGTCGTCCGGTAGTTCCACCGCATTTGGGCGCCGGGGTGTGAGCCTCCGAACCCAGGCCTCACTCACGATGGACCGTGTGGTGGCGGTGGCTATCAACATGGGCACCCTCACGCCGTACAGCTTCACCACCCGTTGCGGTCCTGACCATCCTTCAGGGCACGTGACATTTACACTGTGTCTGCTGTCGTCAGTGGCCAGGGGCTCCTCCGCACGTGGCCCCGGTTCTGCCTCGAGGCCCAGCTCGGCGCCCTTAGCTTTGTTTCAGCGCGAAACTAGCCTGTCAGCTAGCCTGTCCATAGACTTTGACTGAGCCGTTAGCTTTCCCAAGCTAACTAGCTCTGTCATCCCTAGCGCCAAAAGCTCCTTCGCCCGCAGCTCTCCGGCCCTCGTCTGCTCTGCGAAGTGCGCTTCCGTGTGCACGATGGCCTCTTCGTAGCACTCAGCCATGCATAGCGAGTTGAGGATCCTCCGGCCCTCCTCACTGAGGTGAAAACCCAGGATCGCCCAGTGCTGTCTCCTGTTGAGCCAAGGGATATTCAGCTCTCGGAGGTACTCCTTGAAATTCTGTCTCCACTCCGGCCACGAAATCACTGGCTCGCCAGAGCTCTCCAGAAACAGCATTGGTTGCTGAGGTATCCTGCACGCACCCATTATCCCATCCTTGTCGCCAAATGTTATGTCTGGAAATAATGGGAGTCGGAGTCTTGTTCATGTAGCATAGAACTCACACGTTATTACAGCGAACTTGGAACTATATACAGAGTGGGCCGTGCCCCCTTGACGTCACCCTGTAGGTGGGCACGGCACCGCACACACACACACACTCCCCACACAACAGTTGGGTTCTTCACAAGTTTGTTATATTTTCTTTAAAATATCATGATAAATCACAATTTAAATTTAAAACCTCTTACTTGAAGAAAAGTTAATTCCAAATGCATGGATCACTGTATGAAACCTTTGAAGTTACTGTAGGAAACGTTTGAAAACTTAAGGTTTATTGATACCTTGCATAACACTGTTATAAATGAAAACTGGTGTTCCACGGGGTTCAATTTTGGACCCTCTGCATTTCACAGTTTACATTAATGACATACAGAATGTATGTCATTAATGTTCCTTTAGATCTATTAGGCAATGGATCTAAAGGAAAAGTCTCAAAGGATTTATGAGAGAATGCTGCAAATTTACAAGAAAAAAAAGCACATTCAAGATAAAAGTTCAATATTTCTGTTAAAAAAACAGTAAATTTACTAGGAAATGTGCAAAGAAAAAGAGGGAAAAACTGGATATTTTGTAGGAAATCTCCCATTGCTCATGTTAACAGGTCAGTTTATATTTATACTTGACTGTTTTATGAATATGAATTGAATTTCCTTGCAGATATTTTGAGGCAAATTTAATTTTTCCAAAGCTGATCCCTGCTTTAGTCACGTGGTGCAAATTACTGTTTAGTTGTACCAACCTTCTATTATTATTCAAAGCTGTTACAAACCGTCATTCATATTTCTGCCCAGTGTTTTTTAACAGTGCCAACACTGTGCCAAAAACAGCGTGGATGCCTGCTATCTAAACTACAAAAAGCTCTGTTCTTTAATTAAAAGGAAGAAATGATCTTTTGCTTCACTTCTTCCACCTTTGATCACTTTTCTGGCTGAGCTGGGCTTGAAATCACCAAAAGAAGAGACAAAGCACTTTTCAAGATCAAGCATATATCAAAGCACCACAATGCTGCTGTCTCCCCCCCCCCCCCCCCCAAAAAAAACCCAAAAAAAAACCATGGAGCCTCAAACTGTGATTTTACTCTGTCTTGGAAACTCATTTAAACACCATTTATGTCACTTGTTTTTGACGCTTACTAAGCACTGAAACCAGACAAAGTAACCAGAACACCTTCAAATGCTCTCTTCCACCCTGAAAATTCCTTGATAGCCATTGATCCTGACCCTCATGCATTTGTAATCCACTTCTCTCCTTCACGGCTGCCTCTGATCTCATGTGGTGGGGTTATAATTTTATTGGTGGGGTTGTAAATATGATTACATGGAAGGAAGCCGTACAGTGCTTTTCTCTCAATACAGCTGCAGTGTTCCTGTATTGTATTCTCTATTTGCTAAGTGCATCAGTCGCTTTGTTTGCTGCCCCTCCCGTCCTCCCTCCAATCTGAGGTTTTAGGGTTTTGCTTCTGTTTGTGGCCTAGATATGGAAAAGTTATTAAAGCTATTACATTACATAAATGAAATAAACAACAAATTGCTTCTCTCTGTCAGAAGATTTGGTGCATGTTTTTTTTTTTTAAATTATTTTAACTTTAGCTGACATAATGTGGAAGTTCAAGTGGAGGATTTTGACCTGCCCTAAGAAAAGGATCAGTAAATTATCTATTGATCATTTAGGTTTTAAAAACATGTTTTCTGTAGTGTCACAGTTTGGTTATGATGATAATACTGTATATAGTAGTACATAAGGACATGTGTGCTAGTGCTGTCAAGTGTCAATAAAATAGTTAATCATGATTAATGGCTTTTTCCCCAAAGTTAACGCTTGATTAATCACATTCCCATAGTTAACACATGATTAACTGCATTTCCCATAGTTAACTTATGTGTCAGAATTGCCCCTACGAGACTTAAGGATGGACTCATACGCAGGGCGATGTTTTGGCATATTTATTAATAAGGAAAGCAGCTCGTGGGCTGAAACAGAAAATAAAGCCAAAAAGGCAGATACAACTTGCTACGACAACTGCATTGACAAACTGGTGGGAAATGATGAGCAAACCATACATAGGGTAAGGCATGCATTGTATAAATAGGGCAGGAGGTGATTAACAAAATGAGGAACAGCCATGAATGATTAACAACAAAAGAACCAATAAATGGAGGAGCAGAATAAACAGAGAGCTGTCACAAAATGAACATAATCTACAAGGCAAGACAGGATCATGGCAAATAATAATGCAGAGGATAAACATAACTAAGAGTGAATATACTGAGGTGAGAGTGAGGATACTGATAATGATGGTAATAACAAAAATGAGTCCACACAACATAAGGCGTGGACAGGGTCTGACCTTGTCCAGATTCTGACATTATGATTAATCCCATTTCCATAGTTGGCTCATGATTAACCATATTCCTGCAGTTAACTCATAGCCGATCTTATTCCCAGTTAACTCATGATCACATTCGCCATAGTTAACTTATGATTGATCACATTTCCATAAATAACTCCAGATTAACCACATTCATAGTTAACTCAGTCAATGAAAGCTTTATTTATATAGCACTTTTCATACAAAAGTTGTAACACAAAGTGCTTCACACATTGAAATAAAACACAATTAATCCCCCACCCCACCCCCCCAACACACAAAAACTTTTGTCTATGTGAGACTTATGACTAGGCACCGAGGATCCAGGTGTGGAAGCACCATCACTAGGGAGCCATCACCAGCAGGGATAGTGCCAAGTCCACAGCTACAGGAACACCACCTCTGAGACCGCCTAAGTCCAACCAGAGTGGTCGACACTGCAGGCGTGGCGCCGCAGTGCATGATCCCTTCAGTCAGGTAGATCAGGGCAATCACAGGCCGGCACCCTGCAGCCAGAAAACAGGCACAACTCCCTGTGGGAGGGTTCGCTACCAGGAAACTCACGATTGCTCACATTCCCATAGTTAGCTGAGGATTAATTGCACTCACCAGTTAACTTGTGACTAATTGCACTTCCGTAGTTAACTCATGATTAATCTCATTCCGCTGTCAACTCATGATTCAGTGCATTCTGCAGTTAACCCAGGATTACTAGCTTTCAGTGTCGATTCATGATTAATCAAAGTGCCCACAGTTAATGTATGATTAAATGCATTTCCCATAGTTAACTCATCATTAAACATATTCCCATAGGTGTGATTAATCACATTCCCATTCTGAACATGATAGACCACAAATTAATTGCAGACTTTTTCAGTTCTAAATATACCTCAAAGGATTTTTTTCCTAAATTTATATTCTTACACACAAGAACACCCTCTGCAGCTGTTCCATCTGGGGTACCAGATTTTAATACTGACAAATTATTTAAAGCTTGAAAAAAAATATTTTAAAAAAAATTCACAAATTAATAAGCACACCCAGAATAACTTTTCAAAAAATTAAACCAATATTCATCCAATCAAATACAAAGCAACAGGCAAGAACAAGGCAAACAAGAAACAGAATATTTTCAGTGACTTCAAAAATTCTCTTTGCAAATACAAATCTTTGTACAAACCCGAATTTCTCACACAGATTTATGTTACAGATGTGAAACTTCAAACACTGCTATAACGTAAACATTAATTTACAAGTTCAAAATATTTCTGACACTACATTGACGCCCCAAACGTGGGGAAAAGCAGGGGTGTGTTAATCATGCATCAAAAAATAGCGTTGCCAAACGGGAGCTACATTAACTTGTTATTAATGCACAAATGTGTACGTTTCTTGACTATAATTTCTTGCTTATGTTGACAACACAATCAGTGTAGAATTTGTGTAAATTATATGGATACGTGTTGCATCACAAGTGCATGATTGGCCAGCTGCAGTGATGGTCCTTTAACTGCACTGTCATGTCAGATTGCAGCTGCATCTCATTGTTTGATATGAAGATAAAATTGAATCCAGGATTTTAAACCTTGATTTTTTTTTTTTTTTTTTTTAGGACCCGACATTCCGTTTGTGGCCGTTTATAAGACCGAGAGAGTCCCAGAAAGTGAGACACAGGACAGAGAAAGTGAGTATTTCAGCCAACTCATGCACAGCTTTACATCTGCAGACTATAACACATAAAGATATCACAGGTAGTAGTAGTAGTAGATTAGTTTATTTGACAGGGACAGTGCAATAAACATAGACAATTAATCAAAGACAATCAATCTGATGTGTTGCACATAGAGTGTATAGCTATTAGCTAATTTGCAACTCTTGTCCCTGGATGGGCTTATCAGGTTATTAGGTGACCTTATCAGAGTAACAATGACTTCATTTTAAATGCCCTTGCCAAAATACCCCACTGAAATGATTTACAGTGCAAAACAAGCACCTGTGCACCAAGCCGCTGTTTGTCTACAAGCCAAGTCTAGCATGATGGCCATGATTGCATTATTCCACACAATGGATGTCCTCATTACATTACGACCTGCCCAAAAGCAATATCAGCATCCTGCAATTAGATTAGCACGGTGTGGATATGTCTGCCATCTTTGTCATCTTTGAGGAACAAGCTCCACCTGCCCTGAATATGCTAAAAAAAACAAGTCTGCAGATGCTGCATTGAATTTCATTATCATGAATTATGTGGCGTATTCACCTTCAGAGCAGCGTTCTTCAGACTGCAGTCAAATTTTCACCTGTTTGACTAATACACATTAATTATGCAGTGTGGCATCATAGCAGTGGAATAGATTTACTTCCAAACTGAAAGCCGTAGGAAGCATTAAGGGAACCCATTAAACCCATTTTCTGCCCCGGGTTTTTCTGTTAGTGAAGCTTTAAAAATAAACTGCATTTCACCAGTATCCCATTCATTAATCTGTCTGAAACAAGCTCTTTTAGCTTTTCTCCCAGTAAGCAATAAGTTTTGTCTTATTGGCAATAGGTTTGAGCACCAGGTAGTTAAGGCTGGTATTGCCGGAGATGACCATTTAAGAGATATTCAGTGTCATTACATATCCAATTTACTGTATTTGAAGCTTGGGCCATGGTAAAAATGAGCATTCACTATCAGAAGTGGGTAATAACCTACTGTACATTCATAGGCTTAACCCCCCCCAACCTGGAAAAGCAGAGAATCATGTTACATAAGACTCTGAAGCACCAATGCTAAATGCAAAAAAAAAAAAAAAAAGCTTCCAAATTTGGAACATTTTTTTGTAAATTTGCAACTTTTTTCTTCATTCATTTGCTACTTTTTTGTTGCGAAGTTGCAACTTTTTTCTAATCAAATTTTTCACATGAATTTGCTACTTTCTCAGAAATTTACAATGCTTTTCTTGTAAATTTGAAACCTTTTTTCTCATAAATTTGCATCTTTTTCTCATAAATTCTCATTGTTTTCTAGTAAACATGCAACTTTTTTCCTCATGAATTTGCTTGTTTTTTTTTCTTGTACACTTGTGACTTTTTTCCTTTTAAATTTGCAACATCCATATGAATGCTGATTAAGTTTTTGTTCTACGTAATGTGTTAAATTTTGTCTCTTCATCTAGACAATGACTCAAGCTCGTTTTTATGAAGCTTCTGTTTTAAAGGGTTTGAACTCTTCCCTATTACAAAAATAGGGTCCCTAAACTCAATCTTTTATTGGGCCCTGACTACCTATAGCAGGAGTGTCCAATCATGTGCCATGAAGGGCCAAGACCCTGCAGGCTTTACCTCCAACCAGTGTCTTCAACAGCAGATTCCACTGAATTTTTTCCCACTGATTGCTGGGGATTGTAAATTGTCCTTAGGTATGACTGTGAGAGTGAATGGTTGTCTGTCTCTGTGTTGGCCCTGCGATGGACTGGCGATCTGTCCAGGGTGTACCCTGCCTCTCGCCCAAAGATGCTGGGATAGACTCCAGCCCCCCCGCGACCAGAAAAGGATTAAGCGGAAGAAGATGGATGGATGGATTGCTGATAAGTGAAAACACCTGCTGAAGAGACTGGGTAGAAGAGAAAACCTGCAGGGTCTTGACTCTCCATGGCACATGATTGGACACCCCTGACCTATGGCATCCCCCTCAGTCTGTACTCTGGAGAAAATGTTCTGTTTATTACTCAAGTAGATTTGGTCTCAAGGATAGTCCACAAAAACAACGACAAAGATAAGGATAACTATAAATACACAGTTTCAAAAGTCGTTCTAACTCCAGGTGATGGCAGAGTCCACGCTACAACAATAACCATAACAAAAGTGGCGGACTATATTGGTGGACTCACTTTCAGAGTGATATTATGAATGATTGGCTGCCAGTGTTCCTATCAGAATACATCCAGCCGTGGTTTTTATCTGATCCGACCGCTGGGCTTGAATCAGCGACAGAGGCTGGAGACGTCTGTCCTGAGGATGAGCTGTTTCTCAGACCTGCTTTCCAACAGGATGTCGAGAAGGGAAAGGGGGAGATGACTGAATGGATGGAGCAGTAGTCACCGGGGACTGTGCCAAAGTTAAAATGATTATTGCTAACATTATTTTTAATAACTTTGGCACAGTGTGGCAAACCAGGTGATTTTGTTATTGTGTTGTGCTCACCACATCCTACCTGGCTGTGGATCAGAAGAAGCTTTGGCTCAAATGAAAGATCCGTGAAATAGTTTTGTGAACCTTTTGCATTTCTTCTGTTTTATCTGAGTAATGTACAACAGCAGCAGGTCTAGAATCAGTTTTGAGGTGGCATGAAACACTAGGGAGAAATAGTCTCAGTAGTTTGTGCATTTGAAACATTAATTTGTATTTACTCAGAGTTTTTGAGATATTAAAGTTTTTATTTTGATGTTGATGTCATCATCCTCCAAAAGTTGCATAAATGATTGAGGCTACCCCCCCTTAGTTTTGCAGTAGATGAGGGGTATCTTCACCTTCTGTTTGACACACATGACAGATTTGATATCAAGGATTCAGGGTGCCCCGCCCAGTATGTTGTTCCCGGGGCCCCACCCTGCAGCCAGTCCTGGGAGAGGGGGCTCAACTGCAGTGCCTGGTGGCCGGGTTCCTGCCCATGGGACCTGACCAGGCTCAGCCTGAATGATCATGGGGGTCCAGAGCTACGTGGCTCAGTCAAAGGAAGAGACCTTGCCGAACCCCAGCTTCCTGAACTGATCTTTTCTTTTGTGCCTTTGGCCAGTTTGTATTTTTTTTAAACAATAGTTTATTGTGTATTTAATAAAACACATACACAGCTACAAACAGACAAATAATCCAGCACAGCATAGTCAGCATACAAATAACAGGTGACCGATACAGAGTCAGTGGGTCAGAGCAGTTTCAACCAACAAACATGTCAAGGGGATATACAGAAACAATCATCACTGGATACATGTGAAGACAAAGTGTGACCCTCCTTTACAAAGTCAAGTGGCCAAGTCCTGAGGTAGGTGGTCCAAAAAGGGTTGCCATGTTTTATAAATAACTGTTTGAATTTCCCTTTGTAAGGACACTGAGGCGCTCCACTGGGAAAACCTTAAAGGTCTCTCTGTACCATTGTGTAACAGAAGGAGGCTGTCCTTGAATCCACTGTAGAAGTATGCATCGCCTTGCCAAATGTAAAAGTTTTACCAGCAACATCATCTGTCCGGGTAACACAGGCGGCCCATCCACTGACACACCAAAAAGAAACGATACAGGGCCCATGGGAATTGTTCTGTGAAAAATAGAACGGAGTTCTGAAGTAACATTTTTCCCAAATCTAACTGTCAATGGGCATTGCCAGATACAATGATAATAAATGCCCACATTTGTTTTGCATTTTACACAGAGATGTGAATATTGAGGGTAGACCCTGTGCATAAACTGTGGATTCATTGCAGTCTGTGTAGAATTCTGTATTGATTTTCTTTGAGTCTGTTACAAGTAAACACTTTCTTGGCAGACAAATGCCATTGACCATGTTTCAGTGCTAAGTTCAACCCCCAGTTCTGTTTCCCAGCGCATCTTAGGACTCTCAGCTGTGAGGGAATTCAACACCATTAGTTGTCCATAAAAAAGAGAAATTTATTTTTGAAAGTGACATGCTCATTAAATTTGAGAAGAAAGCTTTCTATGGGGTTTAAAATCGGCTGATTACTTGGGAAAGTAAGGGACGATTGTACATAATGTCTCACTTGAAGAAAACCAAAAAAAGTCCTCCTGTGAAATACTGTACTTATTTTGAAGCTGTCTGGAAGACATCAAAGCATCCTTTTCAGACAAGTCACAAATAAGTTTTCAATCTTTAGTATACCAATTGTCAAATATACGAAGACCCATACCTGGTGGGAAGGCTCTATTTTTAACAAGAGGCTGCATTGCACTTGAAAACTTTTCTCGACCAATGAAAGTCATAATGTTGTGCCAAACTTAAGTGTTACAAGCAAAAGTTGTTGTTTTTCACCCCCATAGGAAGTTACGCAAAATCAGTAGATAAGAGACTAAGAAATGAAGTAGGCTCACAGCACCAGCTGTCCACATGTGGTTCAGCCTGGTGTAAAAAGGAATGTAGCCACCCTGATATTAATTGTGCATGACAAGCCCAATAATAATAATATAGGAAATTAGGGAGTGCCTGATCCCCCCCCCCCCCCCCGTCAATTGGCAGTTGCAAAATCTTCATGTTAAGCCTAGATTTCTTCCCATGTCATAAATTTAGACACTTTTCAATTTCAGAGAAAGTTGTTCTATTAATTTTAAGAAGTAACATTTGCATGAGATGGCGTATCCAGGGAAGGATATTCACTTTTATCAAACTTATCCTGCCAAGCCATGACAATGGGAGGTCAAACCAGCTATTTAGATCGCCCTTCACTGAGGTGAAGACCTTTTTAATGTTTAATTTGTACAAATCAAAAGTATTTGCCGACACTCTAATGACCAAATATGTAAAGCCTCCTGTTGACCATCTAAAAGGAAAATTTGCAGGAGGGTTCCACCCCTCCCTTTGAGCCCCCAGTGGTAGGGCTTCAGACTTTTCACAATTAATTTTATGCCCTGAAATTTGGCCAGATTGATTAATAATAGATACTGTAATAGTCTTGGGATAGATATTTCTGGTTTACTAATAAACAATAGCACATCCTCTGCATCAAGCAAAATTTTGTATTCTGTGTGTCCTAAATTAATTCCAGAAATCTCAGGACTGATCCTAATAGCCTCTGCCAGTGGCTCCAAGGTGGGCGCAAATAACAAAGGGGACAGCCCTGGCGGGTTCCCCTGCTAAGTGGGAACATGTCAGAGACAGAACCATTAACTAAGACCTTGGCAGCGGGAGCACAGTATAGCAATTTGACCCACTTAAACTCAGGGCCCAAACCAAACTTGTTTAATGCATGAAATAGGTACCCCCACTCCACCCGATCAAACGCTTTCTCCGCATCCAATGAAATTGCAAGGGCTCTATAGTTGGTGTTTTGTAACAATTGCAAAATATTTAGAAGTCGCCGCACGTTGGATTCTTTACAAATTCGGTCTGGTCAGGCTTTACTAGAATCAGCAACATTTCCTCCAATCTCCCAGCCAAGACCTTAGATAAAATTTTACAGTCTACTCCAAGCAAACTGATCGGTCTGTAGGATGTGCACAAATCAGGAGGTTTGTCCTTTCTCAAAATAAGTGACATATGGGCAATATTTAATGTTGGTTGCAGTGTGTCCAGCTGAAAAGATTCCTTATACATATTTAATAATGGACTGACTATATGTTTGGCCATTTTTTTTTAATAGAAATCGGGTCCAAACCCGTCAGGTCCCGGTGCCTTCCCACTTTGCAATGATTTTATAGCTTGTAGGACCTCTTGAGTTCCAATGGGTCTGCACAAATCCAGTCTATTTTGTTCTGACAACACGGGAAGAGTAATCTGGCCAAAATTTTTTTTACAGAGATCTGCTGTGTCATAGCATTCAGTTCAATTCAACTTTATTTATATAGCACCATTTCACAACAACAGTCATCTCATAGCACTTTCATCTGTAGCGGAAACCCCCACAATTGCAGAGAGACCCCAGCAATCAGGTGATCCCCTGTGAGCAAGCGCTTGGCGATGGTGGAGAGGAAAAACTCCCTTTTAACAGGAAGAAACCTCCAGCAGAACCAGGCTTAGGGAGGGGCAGTCATCTGCTGCAACTGGCTGGGGGGTGAGAGGATAGAGAAGTATATATTCAGAAGTATATAGTACTTGGTAGAACTCTTTTACAATTTTACCGATCAGCTTAGCTTCAAAGTGCAAGTCACCTCTCTTGTCTTTTAAAGAAGATATTACATAAGACCCACTTTTCCCTTGGGCAAGTGGGGCAAGGAGGTGTCCAGGTTTATTTCCAAATTCAAATAATCTATGCTTTGCATAGAATACTGCTATTTCTGCTTTTTGAATGAGTAACTGGTCTAACGCAGATCTGGCTGCATCTAGTTTTTTAAGAACAGAGGCTGAGGAGGACTGTTTAAAATCTCTCTCCAAGTTGACAATTTGTTGTTCAAGTTCCAGTTGTTTGGTTAGGGCAGTCTTCCTTTTCCCTGCTGTAAACGAAATAATGGAACCTCTAAGAAATGCCTTGCCCACCTCCCACAGAGTGGAAGCACTAACCTGTGGTGTGTCATTTTTGGAAATAAATAGTTCCCATTGGTCTTCCAAATATTTGACAAATGTAGGATCACTCAGGAAAGTGGGATTTAAACGCCAATGTCTAGATAAAGGATCATAATAGGGTGGAAACAATTCCATTGAGACTGACGAGTGAGCCAACAGAACACATGGGTTAATGGAACAGTTCTGAGTCCTATCAAGAACAGATCTAGAAACAAATTAAAAACCTATTCTAGAAAAGGAGTGGTGTGCACGTGAAAAAAAATGTGAAGTCCCTTACGCGTGGGTTACAAACTCTCAACACATCAAAAAGACTAAGATCAGAGCACAGCTCAACTGTAGCCTTCGCCATTCTTGAAAGCGGTTGAGTTTTTGGCGGGTTATAATCAATACTAGGAGCAATACCACAATTAAAGTCACCGCCTATTACTACATGGGTGGGGCATAGTGAGGAGGCCTCTGCCAGAAATTTGGATTTTGATATGTGTTAGGAGCATACACACTTCCTAGAAGAGTCTGTTCCCCATATAAAAGCCCAGTAATTACCACAAATTGTCCGTCTACATCTTTTACAATTTTGTCCACAGTGAAGGGTAAATTTTTATGAATGAGTATCGCTACTCCCCTACTTTTAGAGTTAAAGGAGGAGTAGAAAATTTCTCCCACCCAGTCTCGCTTAAGTTTTAGATGTTCAAGATCAGTAAGGTGGGTTTCCTGTAACAGTGCAACCTGAACCTTGTCCTTTTTCAGAATAGATAGTATTTTACGCCTCTTACTGACATGATTAATTCCCTTGGCATTAAGGGTTAATATTTTTGTGCTACTCATCAAACAAGCTCACACTGACTTGATAAAGAATCATACTCCAGTGTAAATTAAAACAAACAAAAAACCCCCCCAAAAAGTAAAATTGGTAACACATATTGACCCTCTGTCTAGACTAGCTGTGCTGGCATGAACAATACCGTCAAACCTTGATGGCCAAAGAACAATCACTCGTACAACAAACCAAAGTAAATAGTATAAGAAAATCAGCATGTAAATATTTTCCACACAAAAAGAGCCACCTGTCAGGTAGTGTAAAAAAAAAATCCAGGTGTAGCCAAAAGAAGTCTCCATTCCACAAGAAGAAAGTAATAATCCCCCCCCCCCCCAAATTAAAACCTAACCTGGCTACTGACCATCATAAAGCAATAATGAAATGAATAATGTCTTAAGTAGAGTTTGGTTGTGTCACCATAATTCTGACTGCTGTAAATTATTCAGTGTCCATCCTTTTGTCCTTTATTGACCAATTACTCCTTTAAAACCACTGAATTTAGCACACTTACGTAGTCCCAGTTGTCCTTGCCAGTGGGTTACATCTCCATCTCCTCAACCCAGTGCGCTGATGAATCCCTGCGTGTTCTTCAGCGAGGCAAACTTGTATCCGGTGCCATTACGAGTCAGTGTGAGCGTGGCAGGGTACTGCATGGTGAAACGAATGCCCTTTTCAATAAGAACACGGCACGTATCATTGAAAGAAAGCACTTCTCTTCTCCCAGACCACTGATGAAAAATCCTGGTGAATATAAATCCGTTGTCCATCGTGTTTCAGCTCCGGTGATGCCTTGATCCGCTTCTTGTCTCTGGAGTTGTGAAGCTTGATTATTACCGGGCGAGGGCACGGGCCTTGGGGGCCCAGGCCTTGGTGCACACGGTCCATTTTGATGCGAGGTTTAGCTCTGGGGCTTTTGTCAAGGCTAAGCAATGAGGGAAGCCAAACTTCGAAAAACTGAATAGGGCCCGTCCCCTCCGTACCTTCCTTCAAGTTGATAATCCTAATATTGTCCCATCTGCTTCTGTTTTCCATGTCATCCAGACCATTGGCCATGAACATAGTTTCTTCTAGGCTTCAGCTAGTCTCCCCGCTAGCTCAATGACAGCGTCCTCCGCGTCCAACACCCTCTGCTCCGCCGCCACGATGCGTGTCGAGTGGTCTTCCAGCATAGAGGAAATTTTGTCCAAAGTCTCTAAGAATTTAGACAGTTTTTGATCCAATACCTCACTGAAACTTTGAGACACTTTGCTTATAAGGGCCTTGGTGTCCTCCGCGGGTTGGGCAGGTAGGGGCCTGTCTGCTGGGGCCATGGCTGTGGCCTCCGTTTGGCTAGCAGTCGTAGTAGCCGTCACCTTCTTCGTCTGAATTTTCGTTTGTTTTGACATAGTTCGCCGTCCAAAGGATATACTCTCAAACGTAAAACATTTAAATTGGTCCTAGTCCATACACTTTAAGGTAATATTGACAGTAGCGTGTATTACACTATAAAAAGTATGAGTGGGAGCTCAGTGAAAACACGTCCTCTAGCCAGCCATGTTCACCCCGAAGTCCCCCAGTTTGTATTTTTTAATACAGTTAAGAGAAAAGTTTCCCAAGTTGTTGCTGATGCGGGAAGGTTGACCTGGATGGCTTTAGGTAAAAAAGGACAGGCAGCTCTAGAGCTGCGATAAGACAAATCAAGCTCTTCCTCACAAGATTTGCTGATGATTTCCAGCAGCCTGACAGATCATAAAGTGTGAGGAGCTGTGGCAGCCATTTTCTTTTCATTTTCCACCGGGATGCCGCCTGCCTGTCCTGTAGAAAAACCAAATCCCAACATAACATATTCGTCGGTTCCCCTTTGACCTCAGTAGTCACGGCAGATGAGGATGATGAGTTGGTGCCAGACTAACCAGCTGTAGCTGTCGAAAGAGCGCAGCTGGTTCCTCTTTCCAGGACAACGTCCCAGGGGACGGATGCTGCCCTGAAAGAGAATCCAGGTCACTGTTAGCTGCTGCCGTCTGCTTCTCTGGTTTCTGTTTGGAAATACAGCACCTTACAACACGGGCGTTAATCAAGGGGAGGACAGGGGGGGAACATGCCCAACCTGGAAAAACAGAGAATTGTCTGCCTCCCCCCCCCCACCACCTCCTAGTATCATCATAAACCTTTCTATGTCATGTTACAGAACTCAATAGAATGCATTTTAAAGCTGGGTTCACTCTATAACGTTTGGACCTACTTTTATTGACGTTTTGAAAAATCAGAGAACTCAGTCCAAACGTTGGTGAAATTACATTCGTGAGCACACACCAACTTTTACAAACTTTTATGAACTTCTGCTAGCATTTCCCAGCGTTGCATTCAGTGTTGTCAAACTTTTGCCATCTTAGGCTAGCGTATGTGTGGCAGTTGCCAACTTAGGTTAACTTAAGCAAACGAATACTCAGCGTAGGTCAGCTGACATCAGCGTCAAGCGGTGCTGATACAAAGATCAGCATTTGTGGAGGCTTGCTGCCATCCTGGACCTGCTTTTTTGGCTGGATTCACACCACAACGTTTGGACCAACTTTTACTGACGTTTTGGCAAAAGTCTGGCTCTGCTGGCAAAAGTTGATAGTTAATGACAGTTGGTGTTTGTTGGCAAAAGTTGTATTCATTGAGAATTTTCAGCATGCTGAAAGTTTGCCGACATTTGGAAATAAACATTGGTGAAAGTTGTGCTCAGTTTGTAAAAGTTCCTCTAAGTTATGGAGAGTTCACTTAAGTCAGCCCAAGTTAAGCTCCTTTGGCAAACGTTGACTGAAATGCTGGTGAAAACATGTTTTTAGATCAAAACTCAGTTCAGACATGCAGGAACGAAAGAGAAACAGAGAGAAGGGGTGATTTAAAAACGAAAATATATATGCAAGAGGACAATGTACAGTATTTGTTTGGTGATAACATGGTGTGTTTGACATGTTTTTAAAAATATTTTAATGTATGGGATATACGTATATATATAAACTAATGGACATTTGATTAGTTTTGAATTGTTTGTGGGTTTGTTGGATTGTTTTGCATGCTGTCGGTGGTGGCCGCTTTTTGTTGCGGCACTGAGAGATGAAAAAAGTTCAACTTTTCAGACTGCAGCTGAGCTGTCAATGTCAGACCTTTCTAAGCAGCCAATCAGAATAAGGAAGGGCGGGACATAGGATGCCAGTGCAGCCTGTACTCAAACTCCTGCTTTCCATGTAATCATATTTTGCATCCAGAGCTGATACCAATGCTAGAATACATCTCCTGTCCATTGTGATTTAGAGACTATTAAAAATAAGCAGAAAGTCTGACCATAGGAAAAGTGTAAGTGCTGAGCTGTGACTGACAAGCTGTTGCTGGGATACAAGGCACAGACTTTTTTTTTTTTCCCCAGAGCGCAGCGCTGTGCGCTGAAAAATAGACTTTCAGGGCAGTCAGGTGACAAAAAAATGCATTTGGTGGACACTTAGGCTGCATGTAATCTCCCAAAAATGTGACAGCCCAAAAGGAAAAAAAAAAACCTTGAGAAATGTACTGTTCTTAATTTTCTGCTCCACGCGTAATCATTCTCCAAAAACTAAATAACATTTAACAAGATTTTATGTTATTTTAATGCAGAGAGGTGTAACAGTCAAAATATAATCAACTGTCATTTTATTTATATCATGATTCACTAAATAGTTTTTCATTCCATCCACATTCACATTTTAATTGCGGACTTAGTGTTGGAGTCTATAGCATTATTTTATTATTTTTTTAGATGAATGAATCAATGAACAGGGGAAAAGGGTATGCTGAAGTAACTACATAGGAATATCAAACAAAAATAAATACTGAAACGTATGCCCAAGGGAGATGTGTTCACTCCAGAAGCAGGTACAGGATGACAGGAAGCCCCCACAAAGGCTGATCTTTATATGAGCGTAACCTGACACTGATGTCAGCTGAACCCAGCTTTAACTGAGGCCGACTTAGGTAAACTCTGCATAACTTATAGCCCAGCGCTCAGGAACTCTTACAGACTGAGCATAACTTTCACCAACGTTTATTTCCAAACATTCGCAAATTTTCAGTATGCTGAAAATTTTCGAAGTACACAACTTTCGCCAGCTTTTGCCAACAAATACCAACTATCATTAACTTTTGCCAGCAGAGCCAGACGTTTGCCAAAACATCAGTCAAAGTCGGTCCAAACATTGCAGTGTGAATCCACCTTAAGCACCAATGCTAAAGATGCACGCAAAATAAACATTTGGGGAGGAAATTTGCAATTTTTCTTTTAGATTTATGATTTTTTTCTCATTAATTTGCAACTTTTTTCTTATAAATTTGCAACTTTTTTGTCGTTGCAACTTTGTCATTAATCTACAACTTTTCCCATGTCAGTTTGCAACTTTTCCCTATTAATTTGTAATTTCTTTTAAGTTGCAACTTTTTTCTCATTAATTTGCTACTTTTCTCGTTAATTGGCTACTTCTCATTAATTTGCAACTTTTTTTGTTGCTAATTTGCAACTTTTTTCTCATTAATCTGCAACTTTTTTCATGTCATTTTGCAACTTTCCCCTTTTAATTTGTAACCTTTTCTCATTCATTTGAAACTTTTGTCATTTATTTGCAACTTTCTCATTAATCTGCAACTTTTTGTCAGTTCGCAACTTTCCTCTTTTAATTTGTATTTTTTTGTTAATTTGCAACTTTTTTGTCGTTAATTTGCAACTTTTGTCAATTCGCAACTTCCCCTTTTAATTTGTATTTTTTTTAATTTGCAACTTTTTTCTCATTAATTTGCAACTTTTTTGTTGCTAATTTGCAACTTTTTCTCATTAATCTGCAACTTTTTTCATGTCAATTCACAACTTTTCCCTTTTAATTTGTAATTTCTTTTTTGTTAATTTGCAGCCTTTTCTCATTAATTTGAAACATTTTTGGACATTTTTTTTTAAATTTGCAACTTTGTCCCTCCCTTTTTTCATGTAAATTTGCAACTAAATGGAACATTAAACATGGATACTAGTTAAATTTTTATTCCTTTTCCCCCCCACATTTTATAGGGTTTGAATTCTTCCCCATTACAAAATCCTGCATATTACCACCTCAAAACCTAGGAGGCCCTGACTACAGTAGTGTCCCCGTCAATCTTTACTCTTGTTAAAATGTTCTGTTTATCCCCCCCCCCCCCAACAGTGAAATAAAATATGCACCCCTGCCTTACAAACCACTTTGATATTCCAACATTATTTGCTGTTTTACTTGATGGATATCACTACTATAACCCACCTTATGTTTTGAAAGTAATCTTGCCTGTAAATGTTTAAAAATCGAATCTGATTATGTGTCATCTGCAGGTATTGTAGAAGTCTGTAAGCTGGAGAACAACGAGAACCTGAGGCTGGCCTTGGACTCCCTGCAGATGCCCACAGTGGAGTATAAAGAAATTAACATGGACGACTACAGTATGTGTCAGCGCTGCGTTAACATAGCATCTAAATGATGACTACATCCATCTTTTGTCACTCTGTTAACCTTTTATTAATGATTTTGCTGTGTTTCTGTGTTACAGAATTGTCACTGCAGATTCTGAAACCTGCCGGCTTCATGGACACGTTGCACTACCCGCTGCTCCTGCTCGTGTATGTATGGGTGCACAGTTTCCCCCACTCAACAAAAGAAAAGTTCAGGTCTGTTAGTGGCACTGACTCATGTCCACTCTTCAATCCCGAGTCAAGTGAGGACACGTCTGTCCCCGCTAACTGGAACTTCCCCAGCAAAGTTTTAATCAGGCGTATTAATCTCACTCGCACCTCCTCTCCACCCCTTTTCTTTCATTAACTCTTTGAGTGTCTGTCGCCGAATTGCGACATAACCCCTAGTGGTCAAGAGTGGTAGATATTTTTTGTCAATAAAATAGTTCAGATTTCCAAGGCTATAACTTGAAAGCGGTAAGAGATAATGGCTTACTGTCAATTAGAAAGATGTAAAATATGATCCAAAGTTTCAGGTAGGAATAAATTTACACATCTAATTTGTATAATGTCGCGGCACCTCTTTAAATTTCATAACGCAGTCAAAACTGGACTTTGGACATATTTACACAAAGAATGGTTCAGTCTTTTGACACCGTTTTTTTTTGTACAGAGGTACCGCATCATCTTATCTTCAAAGTATATGAACAAGAAATCAGTACAATATTCAAAAAAAAAACACAGAAATTCCTCACTTACCGGCAGCTAAGGGGACTCGCTCGCTGCCGTGGTCACTGCGTTTTCACCCATCGTGGTCGTTATTTTGCGTTTTGTCGGTCATTTACACTCTCTACCACATCTACAAAGTCTTATGATTATCCCATGGCTATTTTCCGCGTACAAGTGATGGTGCACGATGACGGACGGCAGCCATATTAGCTTTCTGGGCTAAAATGCTAAAAACAGGAAAAGGAAATGAGTTCTTCTTCTTTGAGTGGTCTTTGTGACTAGAAAAGCGCTATATAATTGCAGGTTAGTTAGTTCTTTGGTGTATTACGTGTCATCCATTGAGTCCTCCAACGGATGTCTGCCACCTTCTGAAACTGGCAGATCAGTACAAATCAGTACAAATCCTCAATGGAGTCGATCATGTCAGAGTGAGATGACAGGTGCAGCGCCATGCTCTGCCAGTAGGGGCACGCAAAAGCTCACACTCAAAAAGTTAACATTCTTTCCCGTCACCCTGTAGCTCATATCAAGGCTTTTCAAAATTTCAGGAAACTAGACCGTAGCTCATCCCAGCCTGATGAACACACCCAGAGGCTCTGTTGAGAGCTGAAGTGACATTTTACTCATACCTTGAGAACTTTGACGCCGACCTTGACAATCATTATGTGTGAGTTTAGTGAGCAACCGGGCAATTGCCCAGGAGGAGGAGTGATTACTTGTGAATAGCAAATTGTGAATAGACAGATGGATGAAGATGCCATGACAAAAGTCCTTCCTGGCTTCTCTGGAATGAACTAAAACTGGATTTGTTTATGACAAGTCACACAATTTTTTTTATTTTTTTTTTCCACAATATCTTTATTGAACCTTTTCTTTTTTTTTTTTTAACAAACATGATACAAACAATCAAACACTAACACTAAAGTACTACAAAAAAAAATGCACTAAAAACACCAACAACCACCAACAAAATCAAGTCTTCAACAATGCTCCTCTGTTTAGTCTAGACAATCCAATACATAAGTATACATATTATGTTCACCAGTTTGGAATTTACAAGGTCCACACACATCATTCACCTTCTTCTTCAAGAGTTATGTTTAAATTTTTTACATAATCAATAAAAGGTCTCCATATATTCTCAAACACAATTTCCTTTGATTTTAGTATATATGTTATTCTTTCTAATGGAAGGTTTGTTAACATCTGTCTTAACCACTGAGTCACATCTGGTCTATGAGTCTTTTTCCATAATAGTGCAATACATTTTTTGGCATTAAGCAAACTGAGGTCTATGAATGTTCTTTCACTTTTATTAAAATTATGCTTTTCTGGGTACAGACCCAACAAAAACAGTTTAGGATTCAATATGATTTGTTTTGAGATTATTTTTTCAATTGTTACCCTCACCTCTTCCCAAAACATTCTTATTAATCTACATTCCCATAAACAATGAAATAGGGTTCCTTTACTTTCCATGCATTTTGTGCATGTATCTGGTATATTTTTGTTATATCTATTTAACTCCTCCGGTGTAACATACATCCGCATTAACCATTTGAAATGTATCAATTTAAGGCGTGCATTTATTGATTTGGTTTGAGCTTCTGTACAAGCCAATTCCCATTGTTCCTCTGAAATTTCAATTTGCAGATCTTCTTTCCAGTAGTTTAATCTTTTCAGTGAATTTTCACTTGAAGATAGTGTCAATGAGTTATAAAACTCTGAAATAATACCCTTTCTTTTACTATCTTTCATCATCATTTTTTCCAAGGATGAATAAATAGGTCGAGTGAGAGCTTTATTTTGATTTGATCGAATAAAGTTTCTAAGTTGAAGATATTTAAAAAAATGTGTTCTATTGAGATTAAATTTGATCCTCA
Source organism: Pholidichthys leucotaenia (assembly GCA_020510985.1). Taxonomy (NCBI): domain Eukaryota; kingdom Metazoa; phylum Chordata; class Actinopteri; order Cichliformes; family Pholidichthyidae; genus Pholidichthys; species Pholidichthys leucotaenia. The sequence goes on from CM035844.1 coordinate 211,691,142, forward strand.
GCTCTTCAAAAGACATTATGTTGTCTGCACCTGGCAAATATAAATCCTGAATCTTTTGTATCCCTTTTAAATTCCATACTTTAAATACAGCGTCCGCTCTCCCTGGTTTAAAATATTGATTACCCCATATTGGACTAAATTGTGACAATAACTGTGGTTCTTTTAAATAGTTTTTAGCTTCACACCATATTTTGATCATATGCTTTACAAATGGATTTTTAACTTGTTTTTGTAATTTTTTTGCCGAATCTGAGTATATGAATATGGGAAGAGGTAAAGGTAAATTGTATGATTCCATTTCAGTCCAGTGAGGGAGATCATTTGATGAAAAATAATATGTCATAGACCTCAGTTGTGCCGACCAATAATACAACATAAAATTTGGACATTTCAGACCTCCACGATCAAATGGTAAATATAATAAAGACAAACGTAATCTAGCCCTCCTGTTGTTCCATATAAATTCCACTAACTTTTTTTTTATTCTTGAGAATAGATCTAAAGGTGGTGATAAGGGAATGTATTGAAATAAATAAAGTATTTTAGGTAAAATATTACTTTTAAGTATATTGATTCTCCCGATCATCGACATTGGTAGTGACATCCATCTCTGAGTTAACTCACTGATATCTGACATTAAGGCTTCATAGTTGACACTGGCGACTGATTCTAGCTTAGGCATAATTTGGATTCCTAAATATTTAAACTGATTTACAACATTGAATTGATTTACCTCAGGGGCTGGGTAATTTCTCTGGGTCTCATTTAGCATTAATATTGAAGATTTAGTTTTATTTATTTTATATCCTGATATTTCCCCAAAATTCTTTATTAAATTCAACAAGGTTGGAATTGATTTTTTTAGATTCGACATAAACAAAATTATGTCATCGGCGTACAGGGAGATTTTATGTTCTGTTGGTCCAACTTTAATTCCATATATTTGTGAATGTAAACGTATCGCTATCGCTAAAGGTTCAATTGCCATAGTAAACAGTAAAGGTGAAAGTGGACAGCCTTGTCGACATCCTCTATTTATTTTTATTGGTTTTGAAATATTGTTATTTGTTAGGATTTCTGCTGTAGCATTATTGTATATTATTTGAACCCATTTTATGAAATTATTTCCAAGTCCAAACCTTTGTAGTACTTCAAAAAGAAAGGGCCATTCAACTCTATCAAAGGCCTTTTCGGCGTCCAATGATAGGAGAGCTGTATCCGGTGCTTCTTTATTAAAATAAATAATATTAAATAGTCTTCTTACATTATGGAAGCCTTGTCTACCCTTTATAAAGCCATTCTGATCTCGATTAATAATATTTGGTAAAATTTCTTGTATTCGTCTTGCTAAAATTTTACAGATTATCTTAAGGTCGGCGTTTAATAGGCTTATTGGTCTCATATTTTCACATTTATTAGAGGGCTTACCTGGTTTTGGCAGCAGTATAATTAAGGCATTATTTATGTATGATGGTAAATTATTATTTTGAAATGCTTCTAAAACCATTTCCAAAAAAGGTTTTATTAATTTATTCTTAAATTTTTTATAAAGGTCAACTGGAAGACCATCTGGTCCTGCACTTTTTCCTGATTTCATATTATCAATGGCTAGCCCAACTTCTTCTTGACTAATTTTAGACTCCAATATCTCCCTGTTTTCATTTGGAATACACGGTATAGATAGTTCGTTCAAAAACCCATTTAGTTTTGTTAATTCAGGTTCATTTTTGGTATCATATAATTTTTCATAGTAATCTCTAAAGGCTCTATTAATTTCTAAAGGATCTATAACTACCTGTCCATTACTTATAATACTGGTAATTGGTGTTTTAATTTCCAATTGTTTAATCTGCCATGCTAATAATTTTCCTGATTTTTCACCTTGTTCATAAAAAGATTGTTTCAATCTTAGAAGACTCGAGGCAGCTCTATTCGCTGATTTTTTGTCGTATTCAGCTCTCAAAATCAGTAATTCATTCTCCAACCTTGGGTCACTTCCTGCATACACTTTTTCCTGAAGATTTTTTATTTTATGTTCCAATTTAGCTCTCTCCTCTCGAGTCTTCTTAGATTTTGATCCTGTATAACTAATAATATGTCCCCTAATAAAAGCTTTGAAAGCCTCCCACTTTACACATGCTGATGTTTGTGTAGTATTGATGTCAAAGAACTCGTCTATCTGTTTTTCTATATACTTGACAAATTCCTCATCCTGAAGCCATTTATGCTGAAATTGCCATCTACCTGATTCCTTTATCAATTTTTTATCTACATATATTAGACAACAGGGTGCATGGTCAGAGATCACGATGTTATCATAAAAGCAGTTTTGAATCTTGGACCTTAATTCTGTGGAAATCAAAAAATAATCAATACGTGAGAATGTCTTGTAGGTACTGGAATAACAAGAATAGGCTTTAACTTGTGGTTTCATTTCTCTCCATATATCTAACAATCTCAATTCTTTCATAAAATGATTAATAGTCATCCTACATCCAATGTGCGTACAATCCAGTCCTGTTGATCTATCCACACCTGGATTCAATGTACAATTAAAATCCCCTGCTATTATATGTTGCCCTGTAAGTGATGATAAGATGAGAAATAAATTAGCAAAGAACTTCTGGTCATCTATATTGGGACCATATAAGTTCACAAGATTTATATTTTCTAATAGCAAAGAACCTTGAATGATTACATATCTTCCAAATTTGTCTCCAATTACATTTTTCACTTGAAAAGGAACTGATTTATGTATGAGAGTCATAACTCCCCTGGCTCGGGATGAAAATGAAGAGGTGAATACACTTCCCTGCCATCTACTCCTAATTCTTTTAACATCCTCCTCTATCAGATGAGTTTCTTGTAAAAACACAATTCTTGAACCCATGTCCTTTATTTTATTCATAACTTGTTTAAGTTTTTTTAAATTTTGTAGACCTCTGCAATTCCATGAAGTTAAATTAAGATTAACACTTTGGTCCATGATCAATAGAGAGTTTGGGATTACCTTGCAGTGTAAACATGCTCATACAGAGAAGCAAAAACATGAGTGGTTGAACATTCATCCTACAAACTACACACAAACAAATTCCCCCTTCCCACACTTGTGGCAAACCCCCCAAAATCAAAAGAAAAATTCTGTCTCCCGATATAGCCATCGACTGTTCCACACCCACGGGGAACAGCCTAAGCCACTCCTTCTTCATCCTCCCAATCACCCTAACTCTACTGCTTTTAATGACGTAACATTAACTCTCCTCTGTAGTTTTCCAACTTAACTCCAAAATTTTTACCAACTTTGTACATCCTAGTTTTTTTTTTTGTTTGTTTTGTTTTTGTTTTGTTTTTTTTAATATATAATACAATCTATATTTTGTAAACTTACTATTTACTTCAAGTCAGTCAGATGCCTGTGCAAATGCTTAGTTATTCTACCTTATATTTTGTTCATGCTTAGCTCCCACCAGTCTCTTCTTCTTCTTTGATCTTCTTGATGAACTCCTGCGCCTCCTCTGGGGTCTTGAAGAGGTGGGTTCTGCCCTCATACGTGGTCAGCAGTCTCGCAGGATAGATTACACCATGACGAATCCCAAGGTTGCGCAGCTCCTTACGTACGGGATCAAACTGCTTCCTCAATTGCTGGATTCCTGTGGCCAAATCTGGGTAGAACCGCACCTGCTGGTCCTGGTGTTTAATCTCTCCTTTAGCACGTGCAGCGTTGAAGATCTTCATCCTGTCTCTGTTGCTTAGAAACTTCATAATTAAGGTCCTCGGCGGTCCCTTATCTCTCCGTGGGCCAATACGATGTGCTTTTTCCAGAACCACTGCTGATTGCAACTCCTCGCTGCCCAGCACCTCCGGAATCCACTTTTCCAGAAAGGAACATACGTCCCGACCTTCTGATTCCTCTGGAAGACCCACCAGCCTCAAGTTATTCTGTCTCGACCGAGATTCCAAATCCAAAATATTATCTTCCAGAGATTTATTTTTTTTTTCCAAAGTGCGCACCTTTAATTGAAGACGGGTGACGTCATCTTCAGCACTAGCGAGACGGAGCTCCATCTGCGCCGTTCGCAATTTTTTTTTATTTTATTTATTTATTTACCTGTCCAGCAGCTTGGCAAGCAGAACAGATATGACTGTCTTGTGTGCCAAACCATTTGCTCTGTCAAAAGGAGTTCTGCTTGTATTTAATATACAGTATAGGGTATATAAATAATATTTATAGGCTCCTCTTGCTGTATAATTTATTTAGCGAATGCAAAGTCCTTAAGCCAAGCAGTTGCCTCCTGGTTTGCTGTATGGAGAGTGTGTAATCCTCCTTCCAGTCTTTGGAGCGAGCAAGCCTCTATGATGTGTTCCATTGTTTGCTCCTCTCCACATGCGCACAGTGGGCTAGGGCTACTGCCCCATCTGTGAAGGCTGGCCAAGCAGGGGCCATGTCCAGTCCTGAAGCGATTGAGTGTAGACCACTCTCTCCTTGGGAGGGTGGTGCCCGGGACCTGTTGGTTGGGGTTTATCACCAGCTGTTTGTTTGGGACCTCCTTGGTCTCCCATTCCTCTTGCCAAGCTGTCTGGATGGTAAAGTCAGCTGGGGGAGGGTTTTTCCAAATCGGCCGTCTGGATGAAAGTCGGGCAGTGGGTGGGGTGTAGATATCTGCATGGATTGGTAAGTGAGGAGAATCTTTAACTTTTTGAAGCATCCTTTGAGTTAATGCTGCTCGCCGGATGTGTGGAGGGGCTATGTTTGACAGTACAGAGAGCCAGGGGGGTGGTGTTGAGCGGATTGTTCCAGTTATAGTTCTCATGGTTGTGTTGAGCTGGGTGTCTACATGGTGTGTGTAAGATGACCTGGACCAGACAGGGGCACAATATTCTGCTACAGAGTATGAAAGGGCCAGTGCTGAGGTGCGCAGGGTGGAGACTGCCGCCCCCCATTTTGCACCAGCGAGCTTGCAGAGCAGGTTGTTTCGTACCTTCACCTTAGCAGCCGTCCTCTTTAGATGTTCCTTGAAGGATAAGGTCCTATCAAGGGTCACTCCAAGAGTGTATAATAGCTAATACTTTATTTAAATTTTCTCACTTGTGCTGGACCTAATGGGGGGAATGGGGGAGATAGTTGAAGGGATATGAAGTAGTCCAAGGTGGTGCTTCTGAGAAGATCTCAGGAGACCAAGTCACACAGATTAAAGTGACTGTGACTTCTGATCTGCAGATATTCTTTCCAAACTAGATCTAGTAGGAATCATTTCCTAATGCTGCTCACAGACTTCATGTACAGTGGATATAACAGCTCGGTGGAACAGTAGTTAGCACTGTGGCAGCACAGTAAGAAGGTCACAGGATCGATTCCACCCCTGACCATCGTGGGCTTGATCCCATCCCCTGACCATCCGTGACGCTTCTGTGTGGAGTTTGCATGTTCTCCCCGTGTCTGCGTGGGTTTACCTCGGGTACTCTGGTTTCCTCCCACAGGCCAAAACATGCAAGTTAGGTTAACTGGAGACTCTAAAGTGGCCCTAGGTGTGAATGTGTGTGTGAATGGTGAAGGGATTGGCGCCGCACCGTGGCTGCCTCATCCATCCAGGTGGATGCTCTGAATTTCCCTCTGGGGATTAATAAAGTATACAAAATACAAATAAATAAATATATGTATAAAAGTCTACACACCCCTGTTCAAATGCCAGGTTTTTGGGATGTAAAAAATGAGACTAAGATAAATCATTTCAAAACTTTTTCCACCATTAATGTGACCTAGAACCTGTACAACTAAATTGAAAAACAAACTGAAATCTTTTAAGGGGAAAAATTAAAAAAAAAAAAAACTTACAATAACCTGGTTGCATAAATATGCACACCCTTAAACTAATACTTTGTTGCAGCACCTTTGGCTTTTATTACAGCACTCGGTCTTTTTGGGTAGGAGTCTATCAGCGTGGCACATCTTGGTGTGGCAATATTTGCCCACTCTTCTTTGCAAAAACGCTCCAAATCTGTAAGATTGCGAGGGCATCTCCTGTGCACAGCCCTCTTCAGATCACTCCACAGGTGTTCAATGAGATTCAGGTCTGGACTCTAGGTGGGCCATACCAAAACCTTAATCTTCTTCTGGTGAAGCCATTCTTTTGTTGATTTGGATGTGTATGATTTGGATCCCAAAAACCTGGCATTTGAACAGGGGTGTGTAGACTTTTTTAATCCACTGTAAAAGCAGCTTCAGGCCACTTGAGGGATAATTTAAGCTACACTCGGGTTTCCACATGAATTCAAAGTCAAACACTGCAGTCACCTTTATGGAGGTTTGTGCTCCAAAACTACCACTGCTAGTAGTTTTCCAGAGTTAAGCTGCGTTCACACTATAACGTTTGGACCTACTTTTACTGATGTTTTGAAAAATCAGAGAAATCAATCCAAACGTCGGTGAAATTACATTCGCAAGCACACACCAACTTTTCCGAACTTTTAGAAACTTGTATGAACTTCTGCTAGCATTTCCCAGCGTTGCATTCAGCATTGTCAAACTTTTGCCATCTTAGGCTAGCGTATGTGTAGCAGTTGCCAACTTAGGTTTAACTTAAGCAAATGAATACTCAGCACAGGTCAGCTGACATCAGTGTCAAGCGGCGCTGATATAAAGATCAGTATTTGTGGAGTCTTCCTGCCATCCTGGACCTGCTTTTTTGGGTGGATTCACACTACAACGTTTGGACCAACTTTTACTGATGTTTAAGTTAAGCTCCTTTGGCAAACGTTGACTGAAATGCTGGTGAAAACATGTTTTTAGCAGGAACGAAAGAGAAACAGAGAGAAGGGGTGATTAAAAAAAGAAAATATATATGAAAGAGGACAATGTACAGTATTTGTTTGGTGATAACATGGTGTGTATGACATGTCTATTTTTTTTAATCTGTGGGATATATATACAGTATATATAATGGACATTTGATTAGTTTTGAATTGTTTGTGGGATTGTTTTGGACGCTCTCGGTGGTGGCCGCTTTTTGTCGCGGCGCTTAGAGATGAAAAAAGTTCAACTTTTCAGACTGCAGCTGAGCTGTCAATGTCAGACCTTTCTAAGCAGCCAATCAGAATAAGGAATGGTGGGACATAGGATGCCAGTGCAGCCTGTACTCAGACTCCTGCTTTCCATGTAATCATATTTTGCATCCAGAGCTGATACCAATGCTAGAATACGTCTCCTGTCCATTGTAATTTAGAGACTGCTATTAAAAATAAGCAGAAAGTCTGACCATAGGAAAAGTGGAAGTGCTGAGCTGTGACTGACAAGCTGTTGCTGGGATACAGGGCACAGACTTTTTTTTTTTTTTTTCCAGAGCACAGCACACAAGCGCTGAAAAATAGACATTCAGGGCGGTCAGGCAACAATAAACGCGTTTGGTGGACACTTATCCTGCATGTAATCTCCCAAAAAATGTGACAGCCCAAAAGAAAAAAAAAAAACCTTGAGAAATTTACTGTTCTTAATTTTCTGCTCCATGCATAATCATTCTCCAGGATTTATTGGTTCACTTCCAGTGTGGGAATCAAACAGTGCTGATGTGGTGTCAAAAAGTAAATAACATTTAACAGGATTTTATGTTATTTTAATGCAGAGAGGTGTAACAGTCAAAATATAATCACCCGTCATTTTATTTATATCATGATTCACTAAATAGTTTTTTATTCCATCCACATTTTAATTGCGGACTTAGTGTTGGAGTCTATAGCATTATTTTATTATTTTTTTAGAAGAATGAACAGGGGAAAGGGGTATGCAGAAGTAACTACATAGGAGTATCAAATGGAAATAAATACTGAAACGTACTGTATGCCCAAGGGAGATGTGTTCACTCCAGAAGCAGGTACAGGATGGCAGGAAGCCTCCACAAGGGCTGATCTTTATATAAGCGTCACCTGATCTGCGCTGAGTGTTTCTCTGATTTTTCAAAACGTCTGTAAAAGTCGGTCCAAACACTATAGTGTGAACCCAGCTTTAACTGAGGCTGACTTAGGTAAATTCTGCATAACTTATAACCCAGCGCTCAGGAACTCTTACAAACTAAGCATAACTTTCACCAACTTTTATTTCCAAGCATCCGCAAATTTTCATCATACTGAAAATTTTCAAAGAACACAACTTTCGCCAGCATTTGCCAACAAATCCCATCATTAACTTTTGCCAGCAGAGCCAGACGTTTGCCAAAACGTCAGTAAGTCGGTCCAAACGTTGTAGTGTGAATCCACGTTTAGGAGCTGCTCAACTGTTCAGCTATCCAAGGGGTTAGCATTAATAATATGCAGTGTTTTCCTCTTAAATTAGCATTTTTTCCTTGTAAATTTGCAGCTTATTTAACTTGTAAATTTTAGACTTGGTTGAGAATGTTTTTTCTTGTGAATTTGAAGCATTTTTGCATAAATTTGCAACTTTTTTCCCCATCATAAATTTGCTGCTTTTCTCATTGATCAATTAGGTTTTGTAACATTTTGTGAAAATGTGTGACATGCTTGTAGCAATTGCATGACTTTCTTACATTTTCCTATTTTTTTGTACATATAGTTGCAGCTTTATTGTAATTTTTTTCCTACGTCTGTATTTTGCATATGAATGAATGAATGAATCTTTATTTCGGATAGATTAAAAGTACAGATTAAAAGAAACTGAATAATATAACAAAGGGAGAAAGAAAATCCAACAAGGTCAAATTAAGACAATAACTCCTCTGATTATACAGTTCAACATAAGTCATCCGAAATGGGTGATGGCTGAAGCCGCAGCTTATATTTCCCACCCATATTCCATCCAAGAATTCAAAAGAAAAACAAAACAAGAGCGATTACAATTCAGAACAAAGCTAAGACAAAATGTGACAAAAAACTAAGCTACAACACAACGCAGACTGGATATGACAATCCTTATGTGATTTTACATGTCACCTTGTGTATATGTTTGGAGTATTTCTTCCTTTAGTTTTTGTTTAAATTGTCCAAGCGTTGTACATGATTTTAATTCAAGTCCAAAATCATTCCATAATCTGACTCCTTGCACTGAAACACAGTGTTGCGTGGTGGTAGTTCTCACTGAAGGTTTTTGAAATATACATGTTCCTCTGAAATGATATTGTTTCTCCCTTATTTGGAACAACTTTTGGATGTTTGTGGGCAGTGATAGATTCTTCACTTTAAACATTATTACTGCAGTTTTAAAGTCAACCAGATCTTTCAACTTGAGAGCTTTTAATTTAAGAAAAAGTGGGTTTGTTGGTTCCCTGTAAGCAGCTTTGTTTATTATTCTAATAGCTCTCTTCTGAAGCATAAAGACTGGATATATGTTTGTTTTATATGTATTTCCCCATACTTCAGTACAATATGTCATGTATGGGAGTATTAATGAATGATACAAGGTATATAATGTGGGTTGATTCAGCAAATATTTCACTGTGTAGTATTGCAATTGATTTGGATATTTTACCTTTAATATAATTAATATGTGACTTCCAACACAGTTTATTATCAATTATTACTCCAAGAAATTTAGTTTTGGATACCATTTCAATCTCTACACCATTTACACTGAGTTTAGATACTAAGTTGTTGTGATGGTTGTTAAAAACTATAAATTTTGTCTTACTTAAATTGAGCGTTAATTTGTTTGAATCAAACCACAGTTTAAACTTTCCTAATTCCTTTCCGAGTGTATCCAAAAGTTGTTCCAAATTGCTTCCACTGCATAATAGATTAGCGTCATCGGCAAACAATATTAAATCCATTTTTTCTGAAACTTTACATTTATATACATATTGAATAACAATGGCCCCAAAACTGAACCCTGTGGGACTCAATTCAATTCAACTTTATTTATATAGCGCCATTTCACAACAACAGTCATCTCATAGCACTATCAACTGGAGGGGGGACCCCCACAGTTGCAGAAAGACCCCAGCAATCAGGACTCCACAAGTAACCTTCAGTAACTGAGTTTTTGTTACCAACACATACATACTGATATCTGTTCTTTAAGTAACTACATAACCAGGACAGTGCTACCCCTCTAATACCACAATTTTGTAGTTTCTTTAAAGGGGACCTGTGGTGGTCGTCTAAACGCATTCAACTTGAAAACATTAGGCAAAGTATTCGTTATTTGGTTAAATAATTATTGCCAGCCATCTACCACCAGAGAAATATGCAAATACGACCGCCGGCATGGCCAGCCAATGAAAACTATGCGCGCAGCCATGACACATGCGGATGTGACGTCACGTCGTGGCTACTGAAAAGTCAATACTCAGCCTGTACCAGCGACTAGGGTGCTTTTGTCAGTGTTTTTGTTCTATTGTGGCTGAATTGTCGGACTCTGAGGAAGAATTCGGCCAACATGGCTACAGATTTGAGCCAGAAAGGCCTTCTGAGAGTGAAAGTAACGAAGTGGTCCTCACACACAATGGAATTTCGTCCGAAAGGAAACGTCTGTGCCCTGTTCCGAGATTGCGCAACCACTTTTCCGCGACGATCTTCCGACAAGGTGAGCTGGGTTTGGGTACACAAAAGAAGTGTTTCTTTGTTTTTTCGCTTATTATTGAGACATCCAAAGGCTTTACATTCCGCCATGTTGCGATATCCATATCGCATTGTATGTTTTTGTTGTTATAAGAGCGCCGAGTGTCTGCTGATCTGTATATACTTTTATTTATTTATTTATTTTCTACTCGTTTTAGTTCTGCATTTAATATGAACCCTGAGTTTGAAATAAACGTTTGAACTTGAATTTGAATATCCCAAAAGCCACTGCTCATCCGGGCACTCCAGGCTCAGTCAATATTGATCCAGATCGCGGTATCCACGCTACTACGTCACAGGAAGCGTCCTGGCAGGCCATGTAGCTGCCAGTATGGCTGCACGCATGTTTTGCTGACATAGCTGAACCAGCACATCAGCAATGGATTTATATCGCATTGCTTTGAACTTGAACTTGAACTAGAACGTGAGACAGGGGTTCAATATAATATCTTTTTTTTCACGACCACCACAGGTCCCCTTTAATAATAAATTATGATCCACTGTATCAAATGTTTTTTTAAGATCCAGGAATACCCCAACTGAATACTCTTTATTTTCAATGGCAGTTGATATTTTTTCTATAAATTCCATTAGAGCAAATGCAGTTGTCCTCTTGTGTCTGAACCCATATTGCTGCTCACACAATAAATTATTCTTCAGTATGAAGTTGTCAATTCTCTCATAGAATATTTTTTCAAGTATCTTGGAAAATTGCGGCAATAGTGAAATTGGTCTATAGTTTGAAAGTTCTCCTCTGTCACCCGTCTTGTATATCGGAATTACTTTAGCTATTTTCATTGCGTTGGGAAATATACCTGTTTGGAGAGACAGGTTACACATATACGTCAGTGGTTTCACTAAGCATTCAATAATAGTTTTGACTAAGAGCATGTCAATACCATCACAGTCCGTAGATGTTTTACTTTTAAACGATTTAACAATTTTAATGACCTCTCTCTCGTCTGTGTTTTTTATGAAAATGGAGTCTTTTATAGCAGTGTTTTTGCTTATTATATCACCTGTAGGTGCCGTAATGGGCATTTCTCGAGCCAAATTAGGACCAATGTTAACAAAAAAGTTATTAAATTCATCTGCAGGTGAAGCTGCATTCACACTCTGAGTCGTTTTATTATTTTTTGAAAAATCGGTTGGGTAGCTTGTATTTCTGTTTATGGTAAAGTTGGGACTTTTTTCTAATCAAACGGTGATGCTATCATAAATTTGCTACTTTTTTAAATGAATAAAATAGGGTTTTTAATTCAGACTATATTTGTATAACAAAATAAGTGAATAAGTCAGGGTGTGATTGTCAAGTTCTCCTCCGTTAACAGTCTTATTTGTGCTAATCATGTGTCTTTGGTGCAGCGATGGCACCCCCGGTGGCCAGATGGTGTCAGAGCAGTTTCACATGGACTGGTCCATGGTTCTGGTGAGCAGCTTCGGCGCCATCGTGGTGCAATGCGACGGGCGGGGCAGCGGCTTCCAGGGGACCAACTTGCTTCACCAGATCCAGAAGAAGCTGGGCGTGTACGAGGAGCAGGACCAGAAGGACGCGCTCAAGTATGTCCTCATGTCGTCTTCAACATCACAGAATTAGGAAACCAGCGGGGGGGGGGGGGGGGGGTCAAACTGACATTAGTTATTAAGGAACATACTGCCCAATTAGTATGTTATTTTTTTATGAAAAAAATAGTATATGTTCATCTTTTGCAGTTTTCTTTTGAAAGAACCCTTTGTTGACAAAACCAGAGTTGGAGCTTTTGGAAAGGTAACAGTTTGCACCATGTTTGAAGAATCACGGAATGTTTTGCTTACTGTGTGCATTATAACAGATTTTTGTCGTACCTCAGGTGTATGGAGGCTATGTAACCAGCCTGTTGGTCAGCAGTGAGGACTCTCCTGTCAAATGCGGCGCCGTCCTCTCACCCATCACTGATTTCGAGCTGTACGGTAAGTCGGACTGAAACAGCTGCAGCCTCTGCTTTGTGTAGCAAACAAACAGTTTCTCTGCATCGTTATTCCAGCAGGTAGTGCAATCTGAATAATTCAAATCGAGCACCTCTGCCCATGTAGCTTCTTCACCTGCTACATCACACTTGTACTCTGAGTGGAGAAACAAAAACCTCATCAGTGAGGCGGCACAGATGCACAGAGAACCCAATCATAACAGCGCCACACAGAGTTAACTACACCGGCCTCGCCTCCGAGTAAAAACGTGTGAAATGCAGGACTGTTGTGCGCCGTGGGATCGGCGGCACAAGCGAGAGACACTGTGGTGCTGCTGTAGCTGCAGGCGCGCCGAGTCTTGAGAGTGCAAATTGAGGGGGAGCTGGGCGCTGCGGTGTGACAGATTTCCCATCTATTTGATTTCTCTCGCTTTGCCTGAGGGGGCGAGAGACGTGCCATGACACGGGGTGGTGGTGGTGGTGGTGTGGGTTTAGAATCGCAAATGAAATCAGCCAGAACAGCGGTAACACTAAAGCATATGTAGATGGTTGAATTATTTAAACATGGATGAGAGAGAGTGACCAGAACAAGACAGAATCAACAGATTCATACTACTATTGGTTATTAGTTTCTAGGATTTTTAACAGTCTGCTTTCTCCTCCAGCTTCTGCGTTTTCAGAGAGATATCTTGGGCTGCCTAAACCTGATCCAAGGGCATACACAGTAAGAATTTATTGCATCTTTAACATGCAAACATCAGTTGCTTTTATATATACCATATATGGAAGAATTAATGGGACCTAATGTGTCTCTCAGATGGCAAATCTAGCACACAGAGCATCTCAGTTCATGGATAAGAAGTTTCTCATCATCCATCCAACAGCTGATGGTAGGTCTGGAGTACGGGATTAGATTTGTGCTGCAATTATGAGTGTGCGCCTTCAGATTTTGAGCAAAGAAAAGAACAAAAGCTTTAGAGTGTAAAGAAGTTTAACTGTGAAAAGAAAAGTCTCAATAAGTACTATTTAATTTATAACTGTATTCATTTTTAACTCTTTTGTGTTCTCTGGTTTACTGTTGCATGTGCCACTCGCTCAGTTTGTTGCTGTTGCTTTCTCAGTTTAATGTTTATTTGAAAGGGACAATACATACTAATGAAGATTAATACAAATGTAAGTATGCCAGACTTAGCAATACTGCTAATTTGCATCTGTAGTCCCCCGGCGGGTCACAAAAACGCACAATCATATGCAAGAAGAACAACTGCAATAAAACTGTACAAAGTGGATATGCTAAAGTGCAAGAGTTAAGGTGTTACAAAAGACATTCGAATGTCACACGAGTGAAGTACTGCGTATGCGTACACACACATGCACCCAGGCACCTCACAGTAGCAAGAGACAGCAACAAACAAGAGGTGGAGCATATGTGTGTGACGCACGGGCGCATATGAATATATGCATATGCCGCAGAGCAACCACTAGTTATGGGTACAGTGTTTGGTTGTAGTGCTTCCATTTGCACACCTCAACCTGGCACCTCATTTCTGTTGTTCCACAATTTTTAACAAAAATTAAATAAGAATTTTTTTAGTCTACAAAAATGCTATTGGTCTGTCTATTCTAATTGGTCCGTCTTTTGGGCTCTGAGCCCCTTCTTGGTTGCCATGGTGATGGACAGGCTGATACACGCGGTCAGGCAGGAGCCTCCGTGGACCATGATGTTTGCAGATGGTATTGTAGTGAGAGTGGGGGGCAGGTGGACAAGAACCTTGAGGGGATGGAGGTGTGCACTGGGGAGAAGAAGAATGAAAGTCAGTAGAAGCAAGACAGGATACGTGTGTGAATGAGAGGGAACGGTGAAGATGCAAGGAGTAGAGGCAGCGAAGGCAGATGAGTTTAAATATCTGGGGTCAACCGTCAAAGCAATGGACAGTGCACACAAGAGGTGAAGAAGAGAATGCAGGCAGGGTGGAGTGGGTGGGGTGATTTGTGACAGAAGGATAGCAGCAAGAGTGCAAGGGAAGAGTTACAAGACAGTAGTGAGACCTGCTATGATGTACAGTGGGGCAAAAAAGTATTTAGTCAGCCACCAATTGTGCAAGTTCTCCCACTTAAAAGATGAGAGGTCTCCAATTTTCATCATAGGTATACCCCAACTAAGAGACAAAATGAGGGGAAAAAAATCCAGAAAATCACATTGAAGGATTTTTAATGAATTAATTGGTAAATTCTTCAGTGAAATAAGTATTTGGTCAATAACAAAAGTTCATTTCAATACTTTGTTATATACCCTTTGTTGGCAATGACAGAGGTCAAACGTTTTCTGTAAGTCTTCACAAGGTTTTCACACAATGTTGCTGGTATTTTGGCCCATTCCTCCATGCAGATCTCCTCTAGAGCAGTGATGTTTTGGGGCTGTCACTGGGCAACACAGACTTTCAACTCCCTCCAAAGATTTTCTATGGGGTTGAGATCTGGAGACTGGCTAGGCCACTCCAGGACCTTGAAATGCTTCTTACAAAGCCACTCCTTCGTTGCCCGGGCAGTGTGTTTGGGATCATTGTCATGCTGAAAGACCCAGCCACATTTCATCTTCAATGCCCTTGCTGATGGAAGGAGGTTTTCACTCAAAATCTCACGATACATGGCCCCATTCATTCTTTCCTTTACACGGATCAGTCGTCCTGGTCCCTTTGCAGAAAAACAGCCCCAAAGCATGATGTTTCCACCCCCATGCTTCACAGTAGGTATGGTGTTCTTTCTCCTCCAAACACGACAAGTTGAGTTTTTACCAAAAAGTTCTATTTTGGTTTTATCTGACCATATGACATTCTCCCAATCCTCTTCTGGATCATCCAAATGCTCTCTAGCGAACTTCAGACGGGCCTGGACATGTACTGGCTTAAGCAGGGGGACACATCTGGCACTGCAGGATTTGAGTCCCTGGCGGCGTAGTGCATTACTGATGTAGCCTTTGTTACTTTGGTCCCAGCTCTCTGCAGGTCATTCACTAGGTCCCCCCATGTGGTTCTGGGATTTTTGCTCACCGTTCTCATGATCATTTTGACCCCACGGGGTGAGATCTTGCGTGGAGCCCCAGATCGAGGGAGATTATCAGTGGTCTTGCATGTCTTCCATTTTCTAATAATTGCTCCCACAGTTGATTTCTTCACACCAAGCTGCTTACCTATTGCAGATTCAGTCTTCCCAGCCTGGTGCAGGTCTACAATTTTGTTTCTGGTGTCCTTTGACAGCTCTTTGGTCTTGGCCATAGTGAAGTTTGGAGTCTGACTGTTTGAGGTTTTGGACAGGTGTCTTTTATACTGATAACGAGTTCAAACAGGTGCCATTAATACAGGTAATGAGTGGAGGACAGAGGAGCCTCCTAAAGAAGAAGTTACAGGTCTGTGAGAGCCAGAAATCTTGCTTGTTTGTAGGTGACCCAATACTTATTTTACCAAGGAATTTACCAATTAATTCATTAAAAATCCTTCAATGTGATTTTCTGGATTTTTTTTTTCCTCATTTTGTCTCTCATAGTTGAGGTATACCTATGATGAAAATTGGAGACCTCTCTCATCTTTTAAGTGGGAGAACTTGCACAATTGGTGGCTGACTAAATACTTTTTTGCCCCACTGTATGGTTTGGAAATGGTGGCACTGACAAAAAGATAGGCGGCAGAGCTGGAAGTGACAGAGCTGAAGGTGCTAAGATTCTCACTGGGAGTGACTAGGAGGAACAGGATTAGAAATGAGTGTATCTGAGGGACAGCTCAGGTTGAAGATGGAACTGCCAGGCAGGAGAAAAAGAGGAAGACCACAGAGAAGATTCATAGATGTAGTGAAGGAGGACATGGAGAGGGTTGGCGTTACAGAGGAAGATGATCTGCTGTGGAGACCCCTTAAGGGAGCAGCTGAAAGAAGAAGTCCGCCTTTTGTTCAGTTAATAAATTTCCTGAAAGAAGGCAACTGGGAGATGAACTTCAGGTTTGTGATTGGCTGAAAATTGTGGCATAAAAGTAAGATGGTGTCAAGTTGACTTCCGGTTATGGCGGCCACGTAGGAAGACGTGTTTCACTCTGCTCTGCTCCTAAAAATAAAAAGTAGGCTAAAACTCTCTCAATTGGAACAAAAACCTATCCTAGCGTTTAGGCGCGGATATGGTAAAAACCAAGGCTGTGAAATCAGGCGGAGGAAAAACTGATTCATTGAGACAATCCAAGTTAACAGACTTCCACGCTTGTGACGAAGCAGGAAAATCTCCAGGGACAATGGCGGAGGAGGGAGCTAGCGGCGGAGCGGTGACTGCCGAGGAGGGAACGGATGCGGTACTTGCTGCCATCAGCTCTATGAGAGCAGACTTTTCGTCTAAATTTGATGGGATTATAGCAGCGATAGAAGGAATGAGAAAAGAAATAAGCGACTGTATGGAACGAGTATCGCAGGCGGAGCTCCGAATCTCCAACGCTGAAGATGACGTCACCAGCCTACAATTAAAGGTCCAAACATTGGAATTAAAAAATAAACGTCTGGAAGATAACGTCCTGGACTTAGAATCCCGGCTGCGACGGAATAATTCAAGGCTGGTGGGCCTCCCGGAGGGTACGGAGGGACGGGATACATGTTCCTTTTTGGAAAAGTGGATTCCAGAGGCGCTGAACAATGCGGATCAGCAGTCATCGGTCGTCTTGGAGAGTGCTCACCGAATCGGCCCACCAAGAGATAAGACACCACCGAGGACGCTGATTATGAAGTTCCTCAACTACAGAGACAAGATGACGGTCACCAACGCAGCGCGTGCTAAAGGAGAAATCAAATACCAGGATCAACAGGTGCGGTTCTACCCAGATTTGGCCACAGGAAATCAACAATTAAGGAAACAGTTTGACCCCGCCCGTAAAGAGCTGCGCAACCTCGGGATTCGTCACGGAGTGATTCATCCGGCAAGACTGCTGGTCACATATAAAGGGAGAACCCATGTCTTCAAGACCCCTCAGGAGGCGCAGGAGCTTATCAAGCAGATCCAAGGAGAGACTGGCGGGGAGCTAAGCATAAAGCAGGAACAAGATATAAAGGTAGAATATTTAAGCATGTGTACAAGTATCTGCTGATCTGAAACATATAGCATGTCTACAAAATATAGATTGTATTATATATAAAACAAAAAGCTATGATGTACAAAGTTGCTATAAAATTTTGGAGTTAAGTTGGAAAAACTACAGAAGAGAGTTAATGTAATTTTTTTTTTTTTTGTTACTTATTTGTACCCGTAGGTAGACTTGGTTTGCAGTCTGGTGACAAACCACCGGCTGCTGGTTGCTGCGTGCGCGAGCGCCCTAAACCAACATGTTTTTGGTGTGCGGGAGGAAACCGGAGAAATCCCGGAGTAAACCCTCGCAACACGGGGAGAACATGCAAACTCCACACAGCTCACTGTTGGTCGGGGGCTGGGATCGAACCCACGATCTCATGATCCCCGCGGTCCCCTGGCCGAGGGTAAAACTGTGCTGCCACAGTGCTAAACCACTGCGCCACCGTGCAGCCCATGTCATGTCATTAAAAGTAGCAGAGTCAGGGTGATTGAGAGGAGAAAAGAGTGAGTGGTTTGACTGATCCTCGCGGGTGAGGAGCAGTCACTGGCTATAGCGGGAGACAGAATTTTTTTTTTGATTTTGGGGGGATTACCACGAATGTGGGGAGGGGGAATTTGTTTTTGTGTAGTTTGTGGGATGAATGTTCAACCACTCATGTTTTTGCTTCTCTGTATGAGCATGTTTATTTTGCAAGGTAATCTCAAACTCTTCATTGATCATAGACCAAAGCGTTAATCTTAATTTAACTTCATGGAATTGCAGAGGTCTACAAAATCTAAAAAAACTAAACAAGTTATGAATAAAATAAAAGACATAGGTTCAAAAATTGTGTTTTTACAAGAAACTCATCTAATAGAGGAGGATGTAAAAAGAATAAGGAGAAGATGGCAGGGAAGTGTGTTCACCTCATCATTTTCATCCCGAGCCAGGGGAGTTATGACTCTCATACATAAAACAGACCCATTTCAAGTGAAAAATGTAATTGAGATAAATTGGGAAGATATCTAATCATCCAAGGATCTTTGTTATTAGAAAATATAAATCTGGTGAACTTATACGGTCCCAATATAGATGATCAAAACTTCTTCGCTAATTTATTTCTTACTTTATCATCACTTACAGGGCAACATATAATAGCAGGGGATTTTAATTGTACATTGAATCCCAGTATAGATAGATCAACAGGACTGGACTGTACGCACAATGGATGCAGGATGACCATTAATCATTTCATGAAAGAATTGAGATTGCTAGATATATGGAGAGAAATGAAACCACAAGTCAAAGCCTATTCTTGTTATTCTAATACCTACAAGACATTCTCACGTATTGACTATTTTTTGATCTCCACAGAATTAAGGTCCAAGATTCAAAACTGTTTCTATGATAACATCGTGATATCTGATCACGCACCCTGCTGTCTAATATATCGTCATCGTCGGCCTCCATCGGTCTATGATGACCATGGAAGAGAATCCTAAACGTCTACTCTGCTGGAACAGCACCGCCTGTGGCTGAACAGGCTGATGCGCACCGGTGTTCTACCTTCCAGCGTTGGGCGTTGGTAGGATTCAAGCCTGGGTAGGAAGATATGGAGGACAAGATGTTACCCATGCAGCATGTCCCCCCTCTCCACGTCACTGATGAATCCAAAGGAGCAGCAGGGCTGCTATAGTTTGGCACCAGCGGCGTCGCAGGAGCTGCCAGAACGATGTTGAGCACAACAGAGAACTGCCTTAGGGGCTCCGACTCCGGATTTTTCCTCAGGGTTGACTCCCGAAGCCTTTCCCGTGACCGGGTGTGCCGCAAGGCAGCGGAGGTTTGAAATCAGGGTTTACCTTCCCCTAGATGGGCTAACTTCCCAGGTTGACGAGCCACCATCTACCCGAAGCATCTGGTTTTAAGGCGCCAGAGATCCGCCCTCGCCCCTTCTCCTATTAGTAAAAGCAGTTCCGCCGGGCTTAGAGACTAAACCACACAGGCAGGCTAGGAGTTGGACTTAGTTGTCAGAGGCTTTTCGAGACGCACGCCGTAAGGAGCATTTTATGAGCACTGGGAGCTTAACCCCAGTGCCGCTCCTGGCTATGACAACCTTGGAACCTGTCTAATATATGTACATAAGAAATTGACAAAGGTTACAGGTAGGTGGCAATTTCAGCATAAATGGCTTCAGGATGAGGAATTTGTTAAGTACATAGAAAAACAGATGAGTTCTTTGATATCAATACTACACAAACATCAGCATGTATAAAGTGGGAGGCTTTCAAAGCTTTTATTAGGGGGCATATTATTAGTTATACAGGTTCAAAATCTAAGACGACTTGAGAGGAGAGAGTCCAATTGGAACGTAAAATAAAAATTCTTCAAGAAAAATTGTATGCAGGAAGTAATCCAAAATTAGAGAACGAATTACTGATTCTGAGAGCTGAATATGACAAAAAAAATCAGCGAATAGAGCTGCCTCGAGTCTTCTAAGATTGAAGCAAACCATTTATGAACAAGGTGAAAAGTCAGGAAAATTATTGGCATGGCAGATTAAACAATTAGAATTTAAAACACCAATTACCAGTATTATAAGTAACGGACAGGCAGTTGTAGATCCTTTAGCAATTAATAGTGCCTTTAGAGATTATTATGAAAAACTATACGATACAAAAAATGAAACTGACTTAACAAAACTAAATGGGTTTTTGGACGGATTATCTATACCGTGTATTCCAAATGAAAATAGGGAGATACTGGAGTCAAAAATTAGTCAAGAAGAAGTTGGGCTAGCCATTGATAATATGAAATCAGGAAAAAGTGCGGGACCAGATGGTCTTCCAGTTGACCTCTATAAAAAATTTAAGAATAAATTAATAAAACCATTTTTGGAAATGGTTTTAGAAGCATTTCAAAATAGTAATTTACCACCATACATGAATAATGCCTTAATTATACTGTTGCCAAAACCAGGTAAACCCTCTAATAAATGTGAAAACATGAGACCAATAAGCCTATTAAATGCTGACCTTAAGATAATCTGTAAAATTTTAGCAAGACGACTACAAGAAATATTACCAAATATTATTAACCGAGATCAGAATGGCTTTATAATGGGAAGACAAGGCTTCCATAATGTAAGAAGACTATTTAATATTATTTATTCTAATAAAGAAGCACCGGATACAGCTCTCCTATCATTGGACGCCGAAAAGGCCTTTGATAGGGTCGAACGGCCCTTTCTTTTTGAAGTCCTACAAAGGTTTGGACTTGGAAATAATTTCATAAAATGGGTTCAGATAATATACAATAATGCTACAGCAGAAATCCTAACAAACAGCAATATCTCAAAATCAATAAAAATCAATAGAGGATGTCGACAAGGCTGTCCACTTTCACCTTTACTGTTTACTATGGCAATTGAACCTTTAGCGATGGCAGTACGTTTACATCCACAAATATATGGAATTAAAGTAGGACCAACAGAACATAAAATCTCCCTGTATGCCGGTGACAATTTTGTTTATGTCGAATTTTAAAAAATCAATTCCGACCTTGTTAAATTTAATAAAGAACTTTGGGGAAATATCAGGATATAAAATAAAACTAAATCTTCAATATTAATGCTAAATGAGACCCAGAGAAATCACCCAGCTCCTGAGGTAAATCAATTCAATGTTGTAAATCAGTTTAAATATTTAGGAATTCAAATTGTGCCTAAGCTAGAATCAGTTGCCAGTGCCAACTATGAAGCCTTAATGTCAGATATTAATCAGTTGCTTCAGAGATGGATGTCACTACCAATGTCGATGATCGGGAGAATTAATATACTTAAAAGTAATATCTTACCCAAAATACTTTATTTCATTACATTCCTTTACCACCACCTTCAGATCTATTCTCAAGAATTAAAAAAAGTTAGTGGAATTTATATGGAACAATAGGAAGGCTAGATTATGTCTGTCCTTACTATATTTACCATTTGATCGTGGAGGTCTGAAATGTCCAAACTTTATGTTGTATTACTGGTCAGCACAACTGAGGTCTATGACATATTATTTTTCATCAAATGATTCCCCTCACTGGACTGAAATAGAATCATACAATTTACCTTTACCTCTTCCCTTATTCATATACTCAGACTCAGCTAAAAAATTACAGAAACAAGTTAAAAATCCTATTGTAAAGCATATGATCAAAATATGGTGTGAAATCAAAAAATATTTAAAAGAACCACACTTATTGTCACAATTTAGCCCAATATGGGGTAATCAATGTTTTACACCAGGGAGAGCGGATGCTGTATTTAAAGTATGGAATTTAAAAGGGATTCAAAAGATTCAAGACTTATATTTGTCACGTTCAGATAACATAATGTCTTTTGAAGAACTGAGGATCAAATTTAATCTTAATAGAACACATTTTTTTAAATATCTTCAGCTTAGGAATTTTATTCGATCAAATCAAAATAATGCTCTCACCCGACCTACTTATTCATCCTTGGAAAAAATTTTGACGAAAGATAGTAAGAGAAAGGGTATTATTTCAGAGTTTTATAACTCATTGACACTATCCTCAAGTGAAAACTCACAGAAAAGACTGAATTATTGAAAAGAAGACCTGCAAACTGAAATTTCAGAGGAACAATGGGAATTGGCTTGCACAGAAGCTCAAACCAAATCAATAAATGTACGTCTTAAATTGATACATTTTAAATGGTTAATGCGGATGTATGCTACACCGGTGGAGTTAAATAGATATAACAAAAACATACCAGATACGTGCACAAAATGTATGGAAAGTAAAGGAACCCTATTTTCTTCATCAAGAAAAGGTCAAGAAAGGGTCTTCATCAAGTGGGACGTCAAGGCCACCGGTCTGTAGCTGTTCAGGTCTTTGGGGTGGGAAGTTTTTGGTACAGGTACCACACAAGATGTTTTCCACAGCTGTGGTACCCTCCCCAGTTTCAGGCTCATGTTGAAGATATACGTCACAATCCCACACAGCTGGTCTGCACAGGACTTGAGGAGCTTTGCGCTGATGCCGTCCGGTCCCGGCGCCTTCCTCGCCTTGATCTTCCTCAGCTCCGTCCTCACCTGGGTCCTGGTCAGGGTCAGGATGGGGGGCTGTGTGTTGGGAGTGGGGGGGTGTTGGTGGAGTGGGGAGTGGGCAGCAGGACTTGATTTCTTTAGAGGCAGCAGTGGTTGTTGTGCAGTCAGGGGGGAGGGCGGTTGGTCAAATCTATTGAAAAACAGATTCAGGTTGTTCGCCCACTCCCTGCCCCCTGTGGCCTGGGGGGAGGTATTCTGGAGCCCAGAGATGGTTTTGAGGTTTCTCCAGACCCCGCTGATGTCGCTCTGTTGCAGCTTGTCCTCCATCTTCTTCCTGAAGCTGTCCTTGCCTTCTCTGATCTTTCTCCTCAGCTCCCTCTGTACGGACTTCAGCATCCCCCTGTTCCCTGACCTGAAGATCCTCTTCTTCTCTCTCAGAAGTGTTTTTATCTCAGGGTTGATCCAGGGTTTGTTGTTTGAGTGACGCCGTATGGTCTTGGTGGGAACGGATTTGTCCACACAGAAGCTGAGGTAGCCCGTGAAGGTGTGAATGAGGCCATCGATGTCCTCACCATGTGGATCGCAGAGCTGCTTCCAGGCGGTGGCTTCAAAACAGCCCTTTAGGGTGTCCATTGTCTCCTCTGACCATAACTCCACAGTGTGCATGGCCGGAGGTTGTCTGTGCACTAGGGGTTTGTACACCGGCCGGAGATGAACCAAGTTGTGATCCGATCTCCCGAGTGGGGGGAATTGTGATGAGGTGTACGCCTCCTTAGTGTTTGCGTAGAATAAATCCAGTGTTTTATTGTCTCTAGTGTGGCATGTGACATACTGGGTGAACGTGGGTAGAATGGGAGACAGTGAAACATGGTTGAAATCGCCTGAGATGAGGAGAAGAGCATCTGGGTGTTCTGTCTGCAGCCTGCTGGTTACTGAATGGATGACGTCACGTGCTGTCCCAGCGTTCGCCGTCGGATTTGCATAAACAACAATGCAGATCACGTGTGAGTGTTCTCTCGGGAGATATGTAGGCCTCATGCTAACAGCTAGCAACTCAATGTCTTTGCTGCAGTGTCGTTGTTTAACAGTGATATGTCCCGGTCTGCACCAGTTGTTGTTAACATACATTATCACTCCACCGCCCCTAGCCTTGCCACTGTCTGGTGTTCGGTCAGCTCGTATCATGTGAAAACCCTCCAGCTCAATGTTAGCATCTGCTGCTAGTTCAGTTAGCCACGTCTCAGTAAACAAAAGGAGAGAGCACTCCCGGTATGTGCTATCATAACGGGAGATAGCCGCTAGCTCATCTAACTTTCCCAGTATCGACCGTACATTTCCCATGACAACAGATGGAAGGGAGGGTCTGTACCTTATATTTTTTGTCCTCCGCCTTACTCCAGCCCGGCAGCCGCGGCGTTTTCACCTCAGTTCTCTCGGTATGTCGAGTTTTTCCAATGGGACCGGGTGGCGGTTGAATGCTAGCAGCTGTTCTCTGCTGTATCGTATCCTGCTATAAACAGTGGCTCCGTCCACCGGCTCAGGAGACATTTAGGACGATCTGTGTGTCCGTGATATAAGTGGGGTGAAAAAAAAAGACGGATCAAAAGAGAGAGGAAGGGGAAAAGACTCGGAATCGAGCCGCTGTTGCAAAAGGCAGCCGACTGGTGTGGCGCCGAGAGAAAAAAAAAAAAAAAAGTGGAGGATGCGGTGATCTTCCTCCTTCACCGTTCTCTGTCCCACCTGGAGAAGCCCGGGAATATGGTGAGGATCATGTTCTTTGACTTCTCCAGTGCTTTCAACACCATCCAACCGATGATCCTGAAGGACAAGCTGCTGCGCGCAGGGGTGGACCAGCACCTGTCGTCATGGATCCTGGACTACCTCACGAACCGGCCTCAGTTTGTGAGAACCCGGGACTGTGTGTCCGACACGATCATCAGTAGCACGGGGGCCCCCCAGGGAACGGTGCTGGCTCCCTTCCTGTTCACTCTTTATACTGCGGACTTCTCACACAACACAACACACTGCCATCTATAGAAGTTCTCTGATGACTCTGCGATCGTTGGCCTCATCTCCAATGGAGATGAAGCTGAGTACAGAGGGCTTATCCAGGACTTCGTGGACTGGTGCCATCGGAACTGCCTCCAGATCAACGCGAGGAAAACTAAGGAGCTGGTGGTGGACTGCCGCAGGCATGGGCAGCCCCTCACAGTACCAGTAAATATACAGGGAACAGACATCGAGATGGTGACATCCTATAAGTACCTGGGTATTCATCTGAACAATAAACTAGACTGGTCACACAATACTGACGCACTCTACAAGAAGGGACAGCGCAGGCTGTTCCTGCTGAGGAGACTCAGGTCTTTTGGTGTACAAGGGGCGCTGCTGAAGTCATTCTATGACACGGTGGTGGCATCAGCCATCACTTTTGGAGTGGTCTGCTGGGGCAGTGGCATTACTGCAGCCGATAGGAAGAGACTGAACAAACTGATTAAGAAAGCTAGCTCTGTCCTGGGGCAGCGCCTTGATCCGATGGAGGAGATAGGAGAGAGAAGGACGGTGGCTAAACTGTCATCTCTGCTGGAGTCCGAGTTCCACCCTATGCAGGACATACTGAATGCACTGAGGAGCTCATTTAGCAGCAGACTACATCATCCCAGGTGCACAACCGAGAGGTTTCGTAGGTCCTTCCTACCAACGGCTGTCAGACTGTACAACCTAAGCAGGGCTGCTCGCAGAGATAGCAAAAAGACGTAACAAACTAATAGTTTTTTGAATGCAAAAGATGCAATAGACTTACACAATGGTCCCCTCCGGCATACAACTAGGAACATACCGGTCGCTATGGAGGGTGAGAATATGTATGGGCACATAATCATACCATGTAGGATAACTAAGTAGACGGTTATGCTGTTTCATTCCATCTAGCAACAATGCTCTGCACTGTGTGTGTTTATATATTTACATATTTATTCCATCTAGCTACAATGCTCAGCACTGGGTGTGTTTATATATTTATATATCTACATATTATTCCATCTAGCTACATTGCTCCGCACTGTGTGTGTTTATATACTTGCATATTTATTCCACCTAGCTGCAATGCTCCGTACTGTGGGTGTTTATATATTTACATATTTATTCCATCTAGCTACAATGCTCTGCACTGTGTGTTCATATATTCATATATTTATTCCATCCAGCTACAATGCTCTGCACTGTGTGTCTGTGTGTGTGTGTATATATATATATTTTATAGTAATACGTACATATGTATATTAGCTGCTCTTGCTTGCTTGTTTTTTTTTTTTTTTTTTTTTTTTTTTTTTTTTCTTGCCTTCTGATTGTTGCTCTGAGTGTTGCTATCCCTGTGCTGTTGCAATCCTGGAATTTCCCCGTTGTGGGACTAATAAAGGCTTATCTTATCTTATCTATTTCATGGTTTATGGGAATGTAGAAAAATTAGAATGTTTTGGGAAGAGGTGAGGGTAGCAATAGAAAAAATAATTTCAAAACAATTCATATTGAACTCTAAACTGTTTTTGTTGGGTCTGTATCCAGAAAAGCATAACTTTAATAAAAGAGCATTCATAGACCTCAATTTGCTTAATGCCAAAAAATGTATTGCACTACTGTGGAAAAAGACTCATAGACCAGATGTGACTCAGTGGTTAAGACAGATGTTAACAAACCTTCCACTAGAAAGAATAACATACATACTGAAATCAAAGGAAAATGTGTTTGAGAATATATGGAGACCTTTCATTGATTATGTAAAGAAATTAAACATAACTTCTGAAGAAGAAGGTGAATGATGTGTGTGGACCTTGTAAATTCCAAATTGGTGAATGTATAATATGTATACTTGTGTAATAGATTACCTAGACTAAACAGAGGAGCATTGTTGATGACTTGCTTTTGTTAATGGTTGTTGGTGTTTTTAGTACATTTTTTCATTTTTTTTTTCTTTTCTTTTTAAATTACTTTAGTGTTAGTGTTTGATTGTTTGTGTCATGTTTGTTAAAAAAGGTTCAATAAAAAAATATTGTGGGAAAAAAAAAAGATGGTGCCAAGTTGAATGACTGACAGCCGAGATGCTGAGCAAGTCTCTGAATATGTGCAAGAACCCAATACAGGTAAATTATGTGAACATTTTAGAGAAAAATTAATAAAACAAGGAATAGTATGTGTACACCTAGGTATGCGTTCCGCTGCTTGCAAAACACCTGGCACTGCATTCTGGCAGTGTTGCATCTAAAATCGGGAGCTGTTGGGTGTTGTTTCCCCGTCCTGCATGTCCATACAGTTGAGGTCCTCCGTACTTTATGCATTTGAGGGTGCGGGTGAAAAGCAAAGCACTTATCACATTTCTCACCTCGAATGTTTCTAGAAACATGTTCACTTTTTAGCTTTGAATGACGAAGTGTACCATCTTGACCGTGGACAGACTTCTTAAAAAGACTACCCACTGGTTAGAAGTGTTGACCAATGAGGTGCAGCTCCTGTGTTTGGCCAAGCAGTGCACACATACGTCTATCAATCATGTATTGTGGCTCCGCCCCATTCACACTTCTACCAGCTGCAAGCTGCAGAGGCACTGCGATGTCCTAGCAACAAAAGACGACTAGGTGGACACGTACCATTAGAATTAAATGTTCAGTTAATCTTTTTAAACAGAAAATAGTTTTGTTCGGAAGCCGATAGTGGCCATGGTTGCTGCAGTGTTTTCTTAAGATCAAGAGATAAATGAATGCATTACCATGGTATCATTTTTCCTGAGAAAATAGACTGAAAATACTCACAAATGCACATAAACTGTACTTTGTGTATATGTAGAATGGTCTTTTCTTTGCAAAAATATCTCTAAGTGCACTCTCATACATTAGGCATGAATGTACCTCCATACAAAAGTTGTTAAATCTTAAGATGTCAAAGCAGATGGTGTGATCTGATGCTTGCATGTCACTTGCATTCCCCAGAAAAAGTCCATTTTCAGCATACAGCGAAATTCATCGCCCAGCTCATCAGCGAAAAGGCCAACTACACCCTACAGGTACATTACTTCCACTTTTATCCAGTATCCCCCCCCCCCCCCCCCCGCTGCTGCACATCCCATTCCTCCGCCAGTATGGGAGCTTTGTGATCCCAGAGGTGGTCTCGCAGCAGGCGGAGGATTAGCCCCTCACAATGCCCGCCTCCCATATAATGAGATTATGAGAGCTCCTTGGGCGTCCCGCATTAACAGCAGAACTAATCCTTTTAGGTACAATGTTCTGCAGCTGAATGTTCATCAAAGCTCATTACTGACCAATAGGCATGCATTTATTAAAGCAGGGGCTCTCTGGCCTCCAACGGTATCTCAGTATTTCTCTACTGGTGCTACATGTTTAATCACTGAACTCTGGTAAAGCATCCCTCAGTTTTTCAACAGACTAACAATATTTTATAATATATATTCATATATTCAATGTTTAAAATTAGTTCTTGTCACTTTTATAGACATCATTCCCTATGTTTTATTGTTTTTGTTACCAAGTACACTAGATTTGTTTATATCTTAATAATCAACTGTGATGGATGATGCTATACAATTAAATTTTGATTTAATATATAACATAAAAAAAACAATCAAGGGGGGGACCTGCCTCCCTCCAACCTGGAAAAAAGAGAAAGAATTGTCCCCCTAATTTTATCATAAACCTTTTTATATCATGTTACATAACTGAATAACATGACTTTGAATGATCAGTTCTAAGCAGAAATGCAAAAACTATATATACTGTATAAATTTTCAACTTTTTTCTGTAGATATGCAACTTTATTCCTCAAATCTGTAGCTGTTTTTTTTTTCATAGATTTGCAACTTTTTCCTCATAAAATTTTACTTTTTCTTCATAAATTTCAATTTTTATCTTAAATTTGTAACCGTTTCCCTGCAGATTTTCAACTTTTTCATATGAATTTGCATTTTTTTTCTTGTAAATGTATTTTTTTTCCCCTGTAAATTTTTGACTTTTGTCTCTAAGATTTGTGACTTTTGTCTTATAAATTTGCAACTTTTTTCTTAAAACTTTCTTACTTCTCATAAACTTTCAACTTTTTTCTCAAATTTGTGACTTTTTTCTTGTAAATTTTTCAATTTCTTATAAATTTGCATTGCTTATCTGGATAAAGGTTACATTTTTATTCTGTGTAATTAAATTGTAATTTGTCACATTTTTATTTATAAAGTTGGCACCTTTTACCATATCTTTGCACCTTTGTTCTTGCAAAGATAATAATGAAAGTTCAAACAACATTAAAAAGATTCAGTATTACATTTATTGGAGTGAAGATTTGGAACAAACTCGATGTGGATTTAAAGAAATGTTCAACCAGTCAGTCAGTTTAAAAATAAATATAAATGTAAAATATTTACACGCTACATAGAAATGGGGAATAAGAAATATTAAGGGTCTGTATGTTGTGCTATTGTATTTTTTTTTACTGTATTTTTTCCTAGTACTATTCATATGACCTATATAGTTAGGTGGCATTTATTATAAATGGTTATAATGTAAAGGTGAGGTTTAGAAATTGTGTCATCGTCATCTCCTTGTCTCGTGAGACAATGGACTGCGCCAGGAGATGTCAGTTTGCAGTTGTCACAGCTGATGCTGTGACTATAGAGTCCAGTTCTGGAGTGGCAGTCTTTATCACAGTAGCTGCAGGTGTAGGGTGTTGGCAGCAAGGGTCCTGTAACTGCTCTTGCTCTCTGTCGCGCCTTTCTGTTGAGCCACTGCTGTTCCCACAGGGCCTCGGCTCTCTTTACGCCTATCCACACTATGTGACACCAGTTGCTGCGATCATCTGCAGCCGCTTCCCACGAGTCAGTGTTGGTCTCAGCTAACTTCATGTCTCTCTTGCACACATCCTTATAGCGCAGCATTGGGTGACTAGCTGGTCTGGAGCCTGACATGAGCTCAGCATAGAGGATGTCCTTTGGCAGGCAACCGTCCTCCATGCGCCGAACGTGACCGAGCCAGTGCAGTCGTCTCTGTGCCCACATTGCGAACATGCTTAGGGTGTTCGCACGCTCAAGGACATCCTTGTTGGACACTGTCCCGCCAAAAGATGCCTAAGATGCATCACAGGCAGCACAGATGGAAACCATTGAGGTGGCGTTCCTGTCGGGCATACGTTGTCCAGGTTTCACTGCTGTAGGGTAGGTTGCCAAGCACACAGGCGCAGTACACTGCCAGCTTAGTATTTGTGGCCAGCTTAGTGTTCTCCCACACTCTTGATGACAGTCTAGACATGACAGATGCTGCGATACCAATGTGCTTATTGATCTCTGCTTCAAGGGACAGATTGCTGGAGATAATAGAGCCGAGGTAAGTAAAATCCTCAATCATTTCCAGGGTGTGGTCCCCGATGGTGATATTTGGCACCTCGCTGACATCCTGACCCGTCATATCAGTCTTCTTCAGGCTGATGGTTAAGCCAAATTCCCTGCAGGCATGAGCCAGGCAGTCAACGAGCCTCAGCAATCTTTGCGTATGGGAGGTCAGGGCAGCATCGTCAGCCAAGAACATTTCACGCAGTAGTAGCTGACGCACTTAAGTCTTGGCTCTCAGGTGGGACAAATTAAACAGCTTGCCATCTGATTGAGTGTGGAGGAGCACTCAGTCTTCCGAATCACTGAAGGCGTATGACAGCAGCAGGGAGAAGACGACGCCCAAGAGTGTGGGGCAAGGACACAGCCCTGTTTCACGCTACTGTTGATAGGAAAAGCGGCGGATGATGATCCATCAAACAGCACTGTGCCTTTCATGTCCTCGTGAAATGACGATACCACCTTCAGCAACTTTGGCAGGCATCCTATCCTCTCTAGGAGCATGAAGAGGCCCTTCCTACTTACGAGGTCAGACGCCTTTGTCAAGTCGACGAAGATGATGTACAGGGGCTGTTTCTGATCCCTGCACTAATGCAGCTGATGCAAGGGGAGAACCATGTCGATGGTAGATTGCTGCGCTCTGAAGCCACGCTGTGATTCAGGGTAGATCTGTTTGGCAAGTTCCTGCAGTCTCTTCGGAGCTACCCAGGCAAATTCTTTCCCCACGACGCTCAACAGCGAGATCCCTCTATAGTTGTTGCACTCACTGCGAGCCCCCTTGTTCTTGTAGAGGGTGACGATGTTTGCGTTGCGCATATCGTGGGGCACTGCTCCTTCTTCCCAGCACTGACAAAGGAGCTCATGGAGATGGTGCAGGAGAGTGGACTTAGCGCACTGCAGCACCTCTGCTGGGATGCCATCTCCTCCTGGAGCCTTGCCATGGGCAAGGGAGTTGATGGCCTTGCTCATCTTTTTCTTTGTTGGTAGTGTGTCGAGCTCCTCCATGATAGGGGGTCTGGGGTTGCTGTTGAGTGCTGCCTCTGTCACCACGTTTTTCTTTCCAGTAGAGATCTTAATGCTCTGCCCATTGATCCATCTGTTTACTGCGATGTATGATGGTCTTGCCAATGGATGACTTTAGAGGGGTTGTTTTCCTAGCACTAGGTCCGAGGGCTTTTCTCATGCCTTCATAGACTCCTCATGTGTTCCCACTGTCTGCAGACTCTTGAATGCTGTGACAAAGCTTCAGCCAGTACTGGTTGACACAGTATCTAGCAGTTCTCTGAGCATTGTTCCTAGCTGCCCTCAGAGCAGCGAAGTTCTTGGCTGATGGCTCCCTCTTGTAGTTCATCTAGGCATCACGTTTGACATTAATGACGGGTTGCATCTCTGAAAGACTCGCTTCATACCAGCCTGGGTTCTGTCATTCTTTCTTGCCGAATGTGGACACGGCTGCACTATTGATGGTATCCCTCAGAAAATTCCACCTCTCTTCGGCAATCTCAGCTGCTGGTTGGCCCTCAATGGCTTTCTCAATGGCATCAGCAAACTGAGCACAGAGGTTGTGGTCGGATATCATTGCAGTGTTAATGTATGGGAGGCCAGGACGCTTGGAGTGGTGGAACTTCTTTGGCTGGAGACGTACTTTGCTGTGCACCAAAGTATGGTCCGTGTCGCAGTCCGCACTATGATAGTTATATGTGGTTAGTACGCTCTTTAGCTGGAATCTCCTGATGATAGTTAAGTCCAGCTGGTGCCAGTGATGGGACCTTCGATGCATCCAGGATAGTTGGTGATATGGCTTAGTATTGAAGAACGTATACTAATACAGAGCTTACGGTAGGAGCAAAGTTCCAGTAGTTTCTGTCCGTTCTCATTCATTCTACCAACACCGAAGTGCCTGATGCAGTCGGGCCAGGAGTCGTGGTCTCCACCCACCCTGGTGTTGAAGTCCCCAAGCAGAAACAGTGGCTCAGATTCCGGTGACCTGCCAATGGCCACGTCGAGATCTTCGTAAAATTGGTCCTTGACCTCCAAGGCAGAGCAGAGGGTTGGGGCATAGATACTCATGATGCTCACAAAGCCCGTGGAAGTGAAAAGTCGCAAGACGAGAATGTGTTCTGTACTGTCAGGTGGCTGGATAGTTGACAGTAGGTTATTCCTCACATTGAATTCTACGCCGTGCAGACGTGCTTCACCTTCGGCTCTGCCCTGCCAGTAGAATATGTAGTCCTTCTCATGGAGTGTGCTACTTCCTGTAAGCCTGGTCTCCTGAAGAGCGGTGATGTCCATATTTAGACTGGAGAGTTCTGCGTCAATGACAGCTGTTTTCTCAAATCATCGATCTGGCGCAAGTTGTCGACCAGACCAGGGCACATAGTCCTGATGTTCCAGCTCGTGAGTTGCAGGGCTGGTAATTTCTTCTTTCTCCTTTTGCTTGGTGCAGTATTACGGTCTGCTTGTTGAGTGATGACTCTTAAGCTCCAGGCACCCACTCAAGCAGGCAGACTGTGGCGGGTCAACACTTTATTGACCGGGGGCTGCCCGGCAGTAGCTGACCACTGGGACACGAAGATCCCTCCTACCATCGGAGGCAACTCGTTGCATCCTATCCTTCGCCAAACAGGTTGGACTTATCACTCGTAACTGCTGCCTCTCATGTTGTTTCTGCTGCTTTGCAGCAGCGCTGAAGTGGCCTCTCTGGGACGCAGGACTGGGCAAAGTGTACGGAGACTCAAGCCTGCCCAGACTCCGGAGTCCCCCTCTCCGCCTCGCCGGTGTAGTCCAGAGGAATGTGGAGCAATACATCTGGCACCAGATTGGCCACAGGAGCTGCCAGAAGGAGGTCAATAATGATGTCCATCCGCCTTCGGGGCTCCACTCCGGATTTTCCCTCAGGGTTGACTCCCGAAGCCTTTTCTGTAAACAGGTGTGCCGCAAGGCAGCGGAGGTTTGAGATCAGGGTTTTCCTCCCCCTAGGTGAGCTGCCTTCCTAGGCTGTCGAGTTCCACCTAACTGGAGCTCCTGGTTTTAAGGCGCCAGTTGCCCGCCTTCTCCTGTCAGTAAAAGCAGTTCTACCAGGGCTTAAGAAATAACACAAGCAGGCCAGGAGTTGGACTTGGTTTGTCAGAGGCAAGAGGTTTCGTATTAATTATGAAGAGTCATTATATTTTATGTTTGCTTTGTAATTTTTGTTATTGATTATCGATCAAGGGGAAGGCTTTAATAAGTTTATTACTTCTGCCTACTTTTTTGAGCTTACTAAAATAATGCTGGACAAAGCTGTCTGTCTTTGATGTATTTGTTTATTCATTGTTGTTTTGGTTATTAATATTTTGTTTGTTTTTTAACAATCATTTTATATGTTCAAAAATAAAGAAATATATCAAATTTATACCTAATTTACATTTATACCTTATGCTAAGTTGATAAATACCCACCCTCGTTAAAAAATAATAATTCACCTACCGGGTACAACCCTAGTCATAAGATAGGTTGAGGGGTTAACGTGATTTAAAATGTATAAGATGTGTACTGTGCATCTTACTCATGTTCTTACTGTGTCCAAGATCTACCCAGACGAAGGTCACTTCATCCACAGTGAAGTAACAAGGCAGCACCTCAGTCAGTCCCTGGTAAACTTCTTCGAGGAATGCTTCAGGCTACCAGAAAGAGTCTTTGAGGAGGCTCTGGAGGATGAAATCGAAGACGAGGGTTAGACCGGCCTCGTGGGGCTCCTCTTGCGCCAAAAAAGAAACCCCGTTCCCACTCATCTAGCAATCTACCTACCTCCATGCTGTCCATGTGCTCAAGCTCAACACTGGTGTCCGATCCACAATATGCAACTCTCATTTGTTGTTGTTCCCTTGGTTTTGATTGACTTTGTTACATCTGGAGTCCCTGCGTCCACACAGTAAACCTGAGATTGCCTTTACAGCAGACAGACCCCCCACAGAACCCCCCCCCCCCCTTTTCATCCCATCCTCTTCTTCCTCATGTCGGAACCCAAAAGGCGCTCCAGAGAGCCAACATGGACTCAAGACCTGACTTGAAAGTTTAGGAATATACTGACAAGAAGTAGTGTCCTTCAGAATCGGATGGACCAGCTCCTCCAAAGTAGTGGGGAGAAAGGAGCAGCTCTCACGCAGACTTTCAAGCTGTGAGAAGGACGGAGAACACTTTATAGCACATAACTTATGGGCTTGTATATTAATGAAAATCAGACCCCTCGTGGAAAACGCTACAGTGGGTGTCTGGAATAGTGTGCATACAAGAAATGTTACTATTTTTAAAAGTTGTGAAGAACTTTTCATGTTGGACTGTGGTTGTGTCTGTTGTTCTTACAGTATGTAAAATAGCACATGAACATTCATTCAGCTTCTACAGACTCGTTTTCCTTTCGGTATCCATGTTGGGTTTTATCTCATGAGTTCATTTTATATATTTCAGCGATGCAGACAAAATGATGTTTTGTTATTGGAGGATGGGGAGAAAAAAACCATCTGCTGTTTAAAACAAAGAGCATTATTTGTTTTAGTCACTGTGCCTTACTTTGTTAGAAAACAACTTGGAGACAATGGAATGGGTTTTCAGAGCATAGTCTGACATCTTTAGATAAAAAAAAAAAAATAGTTTGGTACAACTTCTGCCCTTTTTGAACCTGGTTAGCTTAGCTTAGCGTAGAGACCTGGAGCAACATTTTTGGGGGAAACCATTTGAGGCGGTAAAGCAGGTCATTCATGTCATGAGTTGGAAGGTTGGCATCTCTAAGTGTCTTTGGTCCAAGTTATTCAAATATGGGTACTGGTCAAAAAATCTTTAAGTGGTCAGAAAAACAAGAGAACTCCAAAACGAATAAAAATGTATCAATCATTTTTGCTAATCTGATTATTGAGCTAGCTTCTTTCACACTCATAACAAGTGTTTGCGCCATTCGTTTGGTTCTCATTTCTAATGGACTTTTGCTTTAACTAGTTGCACTTCAAATCTTTATGCCCTTCTGTTAGCTATAACTTGATTTTTGAAGAATGTTAAATATAAAATTGTATTAAAGTAAAAACTTAGCTTATTCCAGCTTAGAAATTGCAGAAAACAAAACGTGATAAATCTTTAGCTTTTCTAAAAGCAACAGCGCCTTTAGCTTGTCAAATCAACACAAAAACAATAAGTTTAAGGACCTTTTTTTGTGCTACATTAAAAATTGGAATTACTTCTATCAAACATGAAGCTAAAAAAAAATACATAAAAATTAATCTGATTAGCCAGCTAGCTTCAGTGACATACAGCTAGCAGCACTACAGTTAATTTGTTCAATAGTACAAAAAAAGTGTCTTTAAGGGGGTAAGGACCGAAAATATTTTGGGAAGTTTTTTTTTTTCTCATTAGCACAGACATGCTAGCTGCTTGCACCTGTTTCCACTCTTTATGCTAAGCTAACCTCCTTTGCTTATAATTTGACATTTGAAAGGTATGAGAATGGTATCACTGTTTTTGTGTATCCCGTAATGTCTTGAGAACGGCTATGGCAATGTAAAATGTACAATAATGATGTTACAGCAGTAAGCATCTGAAGAAATTGGTATACTTTTCAATGTTTATAAGTGCCAAAAAAGACCAGTTGCTGAGGGAAAAAAAATGGCACCGGGAGCTAAAGCTAATAAAGGTAGTGCACAGTAACTGCCTGCTCATGAGATCAAAAATGGAATACGGTGGGAATTTTGGCATCAAGAATTCATGTAGGGAAAATGCAATAGTTTTAAATAGTACTTCACTTTTCCCAGCTTAAACCAGAGTTAATACATTTGCAGTGGTCATTCTGACATAAATTACCAGGTGTCAGTAGTCACAATGATTAATATCATTAGTAACACCTGTGATTCTTAAAGCCAAACTGACTGCTGTGAAACAGGTCTGAGGGTAAAGATGGGAACCCACGGCGATTAGCATAATGGGGGGGGTAATTATGCG
Source organism: Pholidichthys leucotaenia (assembly GCA_020510985.1). NCBI lineage: Eukaryota > Metazoa > Chordata > Actinopteri > Cichliformes > Pholidichthyidae > Pholidichthys > Pholidichthys leucotaenia. The sequence goes on from CM035844.1 coordinate 211,727,122, forward strand.
TTTGTATATAAGGAGAAAATGTCGTCTCAATGTCAACAGAAACTGGAATGGTGAATTCTGGAGGCACAACTTTAATTTGACATTTCTATTTTATTATATTTCTTTTTATTTGAATGGCCATGTGCTACGCTTCAGTGCATGTTAAGAGGTAATTTTTGCAGAACTGTCCCTGAAAGCTCAGTTCGACATAATTTTTTGACATCTTGAATGTTCCTTACTGGATTGCATAAATTACATTTCCAGTAGTATTTGTGATTGAGATCCCAGTCTCGTCAGCTTGATGTGTAAATGTTATTCAGATATCATTTTATTCTACAAAGAAAAAAAAAAGAAACAATATTACCTGAGTGTTATTTGTGCATAAAGCATTTTGGAAGTTACATTTGAGTATTCATTTCTGTTCTCCTGTTGTTGTCTTTGAATTGAGTTGAAAGTGGACTTTATAAACGCCAACGTGGCAACAACAAACTCTCGCAAGATGTTGAGGACTTTTTCCCAAGATGTTCAACTTTGTTATCCAAAGCATAGAAGGACACTGATGACTGACTGTGGCATGAAGGTAAATGTTAGAATAAAAATTGATATTTTGTCAGCCCTCAATGTTTTTGTGAATTTTAAAACTTTATCATGATGTCACCTATTGGGTTGCTGACTCTATTCTGGGGTGTCACGTTCTGATCTTTAGTTGCTGCGAGTGGTGTCAGCAGGGGAGTAGCACCAAATTTTGGGCCCCGGGTACAGCAGTGTGTGTGGGCCCCTCAACAACACACAAACCAAATTTGAATTTTATATTCCAGGATTTAAGATGGGGCCCATTTCCAGTAGAAGTACAAGGAAAATGCTGAGTGTAATGGCAAGTTGACAATTGAGGAGAACCAAGATGCAAGCAAAATGGTTAAACTTTTGGCCAAAAGTGAGACACAGTCATCACTCACCGCATCAGCGATGAGCATATGTGCAACGATCACAGATGTGACTCTCCGTTTTAAGCTGCACACAAGGTCTTTTGAGCACAAGCTAAGTATCACATGGCATGTTTATCTACATACTGCATGGCTTAACACAAGGCCTTCACATGTGTAAAACATTCTAATCACAGAGTATATTCTTCTTGGTGCCCCAAAGGCTTAAGCATGATTAAGCATATTACGTCACATTCTTGTATGACAAATACAAAGATCATACAGAAGAAGAATAAAGATGAAATAAAAGAACCTAAATAAACAATTCTTTCAAAAAGCCTTGGTTAGTAAGCTTCACTGTTATGGACAGTTTGATGCCAGTATATGACTTGTTTGTGTCTTTGAGAATATATTTAGTCATCAGTATTTCCAAACTTCTTTGTCTATAATGCACTTTTTTGAGAATGGACCTACAGTATTTTTTTTTTTTTTTATTTACACACTTATTTATAGATTTATATTCAATTTTCTATTCCATTAGTCTGTTTCTTTTGTACATTTTCAATTTTTGGCTAGAACATCTTTAATGAAAGCACCAAGGTGCTGATGCCTCGGTGCCACAGCCTTGGTGGAGGTATGCATTCTCAGAGTATCACCAAAATGTTATGGGTTCCTCTCTAGCCCAAGGACCACCTCTGGTGAAAAATTACATCCAAATCCATCCAGCAGTTTTGGAGTACACACGTGCAGTGAAAATAATCTGCAGTTCACATGCCCGTACTGTTGGCGGCAGCCAAGAGCCACCAAACTGATTTGAACAGCTGCAATCCAAACAAAAGAAGAGCACGATGGCAGATGTTTTTAAATGGCGGAAGTGATGGAGGTATGTGAATACAATGATAGTCAAGATGAACAGGAGCTTTTGCTGTTTAGTGGCAAAGGAAGAAAACAGACGGGCAAAAAGACAGACATTTGTTCACCCACTATTGGCGGATTGCTCAGTACGTCCCTGTGACACTTTCCAGGCACATGTGCAGTTCCCAGCAACCATTTGCAGACAAGGAATGATGGGACTTGGAGTTTTTAGCGAGTTTTTACCTCGTCCTTCATCTGCAAAACTTAACAGTAAAACCAGTGTGAAAACAATCGATGTGATGAATAAATGGTGTAGTTGCTGAATATGTGTTTCTTTTCAGTAACCGCTATAACAGTTCAGCTAGAGATTGACTGACTTGATGTCATCATGTGCTATAAAAAAGTTGCACTTCTGCCTCTTGTGGCCCAGCATAGTTACTACAATACCCTTTCCCCTGGCTTCATTGATGTTAAAGGCGAGTTAAATTTATGTTTATTTTGAAAACAAAGCCTTATCTTGGAATTCTGGCTGAGAAAATATGGCGATACAATGACATAAGCCTTTAGTTCCACTTAATTTTGACCAGGCGCGCTGAAACGGAGAGGCGGACAGATACACACAGACGCGTTAAGTGATTACCATATGCCTCTCCGTTGCTCCGAGGCATAACAAACCCAGTTTCCAGTTGAGATCATTATACAGTGATGTGCACACATTTTGGGGGGCAGGTGGTCAACCAAAAATAACGAGCACGCCTAAATAATGAGAAAAGGAAACTTACATATAGTAAATAGCATTCACTGAAGTAGTGCTTTTTCTCATCTCTAGATGACCAAAGCACTTTCCAGATCCTGCTATCTACCCATTCACACACTGATGGCGGCAGAGCCGCCATACACTGGTACTGGCCTGACCCACCAGGAGCAACTAGGGGTTCAGTGTCTTGCTCAAGGACACTTTGACATGTAGACTGCAGACAGAATGGGAATCGAACCCCTGACTCTCCAATCAGTAGTCGGTCACACTACACCTGCAGCACAGCCGTCCCCTACAAATTTAGTAGCACAAATTTTACTATACTTATTTGGTATTTCTATTTTGTTTTAATACCTATACACTCATGGAGATATTTAATACCCCATAGATTTTTACAAAATTACCAACGAACACAGAGGCCATGGTATTCATCATTAATTATGTAAAAGTCAGCAAAAAAAATGGGCAGATTCCATAGGAAAATAAATCTTTTCAAAATAAAAACAAATCTTTGCAAAAACCTGAAAAGACTCATCTTTCAATAAATAAAATATTAAACCTCCATTCAAATAAATATTTGCAAAGGAAGTTAAAGTCTGTTCCCCTTGTCAGCAAAATGAGCCCAAATCCTCCCTCTGTTAACCCCTTGCAATCTGGTCAATTTCCCTAAAAACGCCAAAAAATAACGTGCCCAAAGTAAATCAAAAGCTGTTCTTCAACCCTTTGCAGCATCTTCATGGGGTTGGTCTCATTTAAAAGAAAACACTTTGAATTTTTTAGCAAAACAGTCAATCTCTCTAAGTGCTCCGGCCACTGAGTAACAGTCATCTAAACATACTGAACTTGAAGAAAATAAATTTGGCCTGGGTGTTTTTTTGGATACAAATGCTTGCAAATAACACACAGCTTCAGATCCGGGCTGGAAAATGCAACAGAAATGTAGAACCAAGTGTTATCCAGCTGAGGTCAAAATTTTGTAACAATACCACAAAAAATGAATATATTACACAGCTTTGTTCTCAGGTAGTTCCCAGGCGTATTTGAACTGTGCCAAATTGTGCCAAATGGCAGAGTTTGGAAAAACGTCTAACTTTTGAATGATTCAATGTAGAAGCTTGATCTTGGGCTCTAATGAAAGGTGACACTCAGGGCTGTGTGTATGTGGGGGGGGGGGGTTGTTTATTCATTCATTCATGCAAGAAGCAAACAAGCCCCCACACACGAAGCATGCCACGCAAAAAAATGTGTGGCTTTTTTTTTTTTTACAAGAAAAAAAAAAAAACCCTACAGTGCACTAAAAATTATTCTAAAATATTTGTAATGTAGAAGATAACAACTCCCCCCCCACCCCCCCGCTACAGAGGGGGGGCATCGTCCATTGCTACATGACGGAATAGTCATGTGGCGATGTGGCGACCGCGGCGCACAGTCACTGCGGTCACCGCCCCCCCCCCCCGCTACAGAAGAGTAGCGGGGGGGGGGGGGTGTTCACGGTCCGACCGCGGCGCCGCACAGTTGTAATTTACCAATCGGTCAAAAGTCATTTTTGATTACAATTTTCAGGGATAAAGAATAATTTAGCTTATAACACTTACCTGTTCACAGCAGCAGCGTAGCTGGCGAACTTCTCTTCCTCATTGTCAGATGAACATGAAGCTGGTCCGCTTATTACGGACTCGTGGTTCTGGTCTCGCGACCCGGTCAAAACATAATTCCATTATTGCGGTTTTGCGCTTCCATGATTGCGGTTTTGGCGAACGATTTTTCAAAACAAATAACTGGTAAGAAAAAAAGACTGGTGAACGCGTGTGTGTCACCCAGCCTTCGTCGTCGGTCTATGATGACCATGGAAGAGAATCCTAAACGTCTATTCTGCTGGAATAAATAAAAAAAAAAACCCGCCTGTGGCTGAACAGGCCGATGCGCGAATGGCAGTCCCTGTCACACAGGTCGCACTTGTGGGTGGTCTCCGTGCTGCTGGGTCTGTGGCGGTTCTTCCTGCGGGTCCTTTTTTCATCTGCTGCAGCAGTCTCTCTTCACCCAGCCTTACACAAAACGGCTTTCGAACTTCTGTGCTTCAATTGGCTCGCTGCATTCGCAGCATTGGTAGGCGGGTCCTTCTTGCTAGTTTTTCAGTCATTGGTTCTTCAAGGTTTCAGAAACCCAATTCAAGGCTCTTATTAATCGAATGAGAGGTCAATCATATCTAATCTGTTCATGGCTGTGTCTGTAGTGGAAGAACGGAAATGCAGCTTTTTTTTTTTTCAGTGCGCTCTTGGACGCAGCGCTCTCGTGCACTCTAGGACACAGAGACATGCCCGTCCGCGGTACACCGGAGTGCAAGAGGTTAACCTGCCCTTCTCCATCCCCTAAGGCAGGGGTGTCAAACTCATTCCATGGAGGGCCAAGACCCTGCAGGTTTTACTTCCACCCAGTCTCTTCAGCAGGTGTTTTCACTTATCAGCAATCAGTAGGACGAAATTCAGAGAAATCACCTGTTGAAGACACTGGGTGGAGGTAAAACCTGCAGGGTCTTGGCCCTCCATGGAATGAGTTTGACACCTGTGCCCTAAGGTCTGTAAGGATGATACAGGACAACTGATGGCATGTCAGCGAGAGGAGCACATGGAAAAGAAAAATCAAGAAGATTTAAGGAAAAAGTTGCAAATTTTGTAGGAAAACTTAAATTGATCAGGAAAGCAATAAATTTATCAGAAGAATGTTATGTTTTCTAAAAAGTACACTTTCCAAGAAGAATGTTTACAACAAAAACCTAATTTGTGAGAAAATTGGATGAGAGAAAAAGGTTAAAATATATATGCGTAGGCTGTTAAAATGTTTCAGAAATGTGATCATTTTTTTTTCTTGTAAATTTGTGACTTTACTGTTGTAAATTTCAGATTTTTTTGTCTTAGAAGTGTGTGTGTGTGTTGGGGTTGCTTTGCATTTGCAAGCTCTGGTTTTTCTCAAGGAAATCTGTTTTTCTCATAAATTTGGGGCTTATAGTAATAAATACGTGACTTTTTAAGTTGTAAATTACCATCTTATCATATTTTTGCATCTTTGTTCTTGCAAATTTGTACTAAGTTTATACCTCTGTAGTTCTACAAATTGCTAACTTTATGAATTTACCTGTATGTTAAAAAATGAAACACCTGCTTGTACTTTCACAAAGCAATAAATAAATCAAAGGTGAGGTTCAGGGTAATGATGCACTGACCTGGCTGAGGAAGCAGACGTGCTGCAGGCTGCTGTGTGACTGGTGCTTCAACTAACCGGGTGCAGGTGTGTGGACTAATCTATTTTGCACCTTTTTAAAGGGGTGATAGGGGCCTCAGACAGCATCCAACATTACTGTTAATGCAAAATTCAGACTCTCAAACACTTCATTCAGTCGAGGTGAATTTTATTATGACATTAATTAATTAGAAATTAAAAGAGTGCAAAAAAAACAAAAAAAAAACAACAACCTTTTCATTCCAGACTTTTTGAGGGCCCCTCCCTGCTGTGGAGCCTGGGTGAACAGTACCCTTCCCCCCCATCCGACACCCCTGGGTGTCAGACTTGCAACAGTGCTCAGTAGTACATTTTATTTATATTGTACGAATCATAATTTACAAAATAAGCACTCAACTGTAATAAAGCAAATAGTACAACAATCACATTACGTTTTTTGTTCCCTGAGGTAATAATTAAAGAAAGAACTAGTTTTTCCCCCATAGACTTCTGTACAGAACTGTACAGTCTTGACTCATTTTTGCACCCACAATCATCACCCCCTAGTGTGGTATAGTATGAGAAAGTCAGGAGCGGCAGAGAAGTTTGTGCAGGACATGTATGAGGACAGCAATATGGTGGTGAGGTGTGCTGTAAGAGTGACAGATTGATTTAAGGTGGGGGTGCGGTGACATCAGGGATCAGCTCTGAACCCCTTCTTGTTTGCCATGGTGACGGACAGGCTGACAGACAAGGTCAGGCAGGAGTCTCCGTGGACCATGATGTTTGCAGACGACATTGTAATCTGTAGTGAAAGTGAAGTGCAGGTGAAAGACAACCTGGAGAGGTGGAGGTATGTTCTGGAGAGAAGAGGAATGAAAGTCAGTAGAATTAAGAAAGAATACATGTGTGAATAGTGAAGGTGCAAGGAGTACAGGTAGTGAAGATGGATGAGTTTAAATACAGCAGGGGAAATAAGTATTGAACACGTCAAGATTTTTATCATTAAATATATTTCTGATGGAGCCACTGACCTGAGATTTTCACCAGATATCATGTATGTATGTACCTGTATGTAGGTATGGATTACCCAAGTAATCCATACATACAAAGAAATCAAGGCAACTGTGTTCACAAAACAAGTTATATTTAATAAAGTGGAATGACACAGGGAATAAGTATTGAATACAAGAAAAAGAGGTGCAAAAAGGCATAGAAAGCCAAGGAACCAGCTAAAATCCATCAGAATTTAGGAAGCCATTCCATCCCCCATCAGTGCAAATTAATTTCAGCTGGTTAAGTCCTGACTAATAGCCTTTAAAAATATCTGTAAATATCAGATTGTCACAACACAAAGAACTCATGAAGCAAAAAGTTCTCTCTAGACCTTCACAACCTTATTGTTGCAAAACATAATGATTGCATTGGTTACAAGTGCATTTCTAAACTGCTGAATGTTCCAGTGAGCACTGTTGGAACCATCATTCGGAAGTGGAAAGAATATCATTTTACCATAAACTGGCCAGGACCAGGAGCTCCTCGCAAGATTTCTGACAGAGGAGTCAAAAGAATTATTAGAAGAGTTATCAAAGAGCAGACCACACATGGAGAGCTCCAGAAAGACCTGGAGTTAGCAGGTACTGCTGTTTCAAAGAAAACAATAAGTAATGCACTCAACCAACATGGGCTCTATGCCCACTCACCTCACAAGACTCCATTGTTGAGCAAAAAGTATGATGAAGCTCATTTAAAGTTTGCTGCACAACAACATGGTACAGGCAGACTTCATATAATTGAAGGAAAGATGAATGGACAAATGTACAGAGACATCCTTGATAAGAACCTGTTGTAATCTGCCAAGATGCTGAAGATGAAAAGAGGATGGGCATTTCAGCAAGACAATGACCCCAAACACACAGCCAAGGAAACACAACTGGCTCCAGAGAAGGAAAATAAAGCTGCTAGAATGGCCCAGTCAGTCATCTGACCTGAATCCAACTGAAATTCTATGGAACAAACTGAAGATCAGATTTCATAAGACACCCACGGAACCTTCAAGATTTGAAGACAGTTTGTGTGGAAGAATGAGCTAAAATCACTCCTTAGCAATGCCTGCGCCTAGTTTCTCCATACAGGAGGCATCTGGAAGCTGTTATTACCAACAAAGGCTTTTCTACTAAATATTAAATGAATTTCACCAAGTGTGTTCAATACTTATTTCGTGTCATTCCACTTTATTAAATATAACTTGTTTTGTGAACACAGTTGCCTTGATTTCTTTGTATGTATGGATTACTTGGGTTGTTACTGATAACTGGTGAAAATCTCAGGTCAATGGCTCCATCAGAAATATGTTTAATGGGAAAAATGTTGATGTGTTCAATACTTATTTTCCCTGCTGTACCTGGGGTTAACCATCCACAGCAATGGACAATGCATGAGAGGTGAAGAACAGAGTACTCCGAACAGAGTACTCAATATACTCCGATATACACAATATCGGAGTATACTGAGTATATCAGAGGGACAGCTCATGTTGAGCGGTTTGGAGACAAAGTAAGAAAGACAAGGCTGAGATGGATTGGACATGTGCAGAGGAGGGATAGTGGGTATATTAGACAAGGGGTGTTGAAGATGAAGCTGCCAGGCAGGAGGAAAAGAGGAAGACCATGGAGAAGATTCATGGATGCAGCGAAGGAGGACATGGACAGGGTTGGTGTCACAGAGGAAGATGCAAGGGATCGGGTGAGATTGAGGCAGATGATCCGCTGTGGTGACCCCTAAAGGGAGCAGCCAAAAGAAGAAGAATCTTCACCCCCTACTGGCCATTAGAAAGATTGCAGATTTAAGACAATTATACCAACAACACATACTGTATATTCACCATACATTTTGAAGCTCTTCTTTTTGGTCCATAAATTCTACCAATTCTGTGGTTCTGCAGCCTCAAATTGTGTAAAAGAGACATTAAAACTACTAAAGCTATAAAATCCACAATTTTAGTACTTCTTTAAAGGTCCCATTGACTAAAACATGATGTGTTTGCGTCTTTTGACCTTATAAAATTCTGTCTTGGGCCGTATGACAAAAGTAAAAATATTAATATCTCTCTTCAGTTAGAAACTATATTTTAAAATTTTAGCAGAATGAAACAGAAGCTAGGTGTGGGAATCTCAAGGGACTTCACAAAATGATACATATCATGATACTTGTGTCACGATCCAATACCAACATAATATCACGACTCCTTTGCAGTTACATATATATATATATATATATATATATATATATATATATATATATATATATATAATTATTAAAAGATTGGTACCTGCATTTAGAGACTGACACATCATTGCAAAATGTCAAGTACTGGTATAATATGCCGAATTAATCTTTTGCCCAACCTAGTTGTATATAATGGACTGAATCAATACAGTATCGATACAGTATCGCAATACTATGATGCATCAATTTTTTTTCCCCACCCCTAGCAGAAGCCGGGCTTCAGGATTTGTTTTTCCTACATTAGTAACAAATGATAAAGTTTACACTTACCACTTATCACCATGTTATTGGCTGTGATGATTCCAGTGTTATCAGATGTACAATAATTATCATATTTGTACAATGGTTTTGCCCTCTGTACGATCAATAATTCCAAAAATCCCATAATGCACGATAATTTGACCCCTTCATTAGGTGGCTAAGTTATTACATTAGCAAACACAATCAGAATACGGATCCTGTGCATACATACTACGCTTGTTTTTACGCATTGTCTCACGTGCGTGGGCTGCGTGGAAAAGAAGACGGAAGACTTGCGTCGCAGTAGCAGACAGGCAGCCTCAGATGGAGGTTAATCAATACATGATTCCTTTGCAGTTATATATATATATAATTGTTAAAGATCCCATTGACTGCACCTTTTTCACATGTTGACAGCTTCTACAGGTCTTGATGAAATGCCTGTGACATATTTTGGTTAAATTCCTTTATTTATGTATTTCAGCGTCATTGTGAATAATCTTTTTCAGCCTTCCTTAGAATGGCTCATTTCAGTATATGTCTCTTTAAATGCACGAGGCCCCGTTCACCCCACCCACGATTGTCTTTATAGACAATTTAGAACAGCCAATTAACTTAACATGCATGTCTTTGGATTGTGGGAGGAAACTGGAGCCCCTGGAGTAAACCCACGCAGCACAGGGAGAACATGCAAACTCCACACAGAAAGGTTCCAACCCCTGCCAGCCTGGGGATTCGAACCAGGAACCTTCTAGCTGTAAGGCAACAGTGCTAACCACTGCACCACCGTGCTGCCCACGGTAGATATCTGTTTCCTATAGGCCCTTAGAATAGAGGGTTAGTACTAGTGAAAGCGCTTTGAGTGGTCTTTGTGACTAGAAAAACACTATATAGGTGCAGGTTAGTTAGTGATGGGATCCAAAGTTCACTGAAACGTACCGAGTCAACCTAAAAAGAGCCGTGGTACATCAAATCACTCAGTGCTTTACTGGAGCTCCAACTGTCTACCACTCACCGAACTGAGAATCAAGTTAGGAGCTAGCCAGCTAACATTATCCACATTCTAGATGATAAACGATCATGGGTGGGGTGAACAGGGCCTCATGTGCATTTAAAGAGACATGTACTGAAATGAGCCATTCTGAGGAAGGCTGAAAAAGATTCACAATGACGCTGAAATACATAAATAAAGGAATTTAACCAAAATATGTCACAGGCATTTCATTAAGACCTGTAGAAGCTGTCAACATGTGAAAAAGGTGCAGTCAATGGGATCGTTAAGTCCATAACTGTATATATATACTGTATATATATATATATATATATATATATATATATACGTATATACACACACACACACACACAGTGGGGCAAAAAAGTATTTAGTCAGCCACCAATTGTGCAAATTCTCCCACTTAAAAGATGACAGAGGTCTCCAATTTTTAATCATAGGTATACCTCAACTATGAGAGACAAAATGAGAAAAAAAAATCCAGAAAATCACACTGAAGGATTTTTAATGAATTAACCCCTTGACTCCTGAATTTATTTCCAATTGTGAACTTTTTAAAAAAAATTTTTTTTCATAATTGAAAATCATTGTTTTTTTTTTTTTTTTTTTTGGATTGATGCGAATTTGCGACAACAGGCGTCAAGGGGTTATCCTTGCACTGCAGGATTTGAGTCCCTGGCAGCGTAGTGTGTTACTGATGGCAGCCTTTGTTACTTTGGTCCCAGCTCTCTGCAGGTCATTCACTAGGTCCCCCTGTGTGGTTCTGGGATTTTTGCTCACCGTTCTCGTGATCATTTTGACCCCACGGGGTGAGATCTTGCGTGGAGCCCCAGATCGAGGGAGATTATCAGTGGTCTTGTATGTCTTCCATTTTCTAATAATTGCTCCCACAGTTGATTTCTTCACACCAAGCTACTTATCTATTGCAGATTCAGTCTTCCCAGCCTGGTGCAGGTCTACAGTTTTGTTTCTGGTGTCCTTTGACAGCTCTTTGGTCTTGGCCATAGTGGAGTTTGGAGTCTGACTATTTGAGGTTGTGGACAGGTGTCTTTTATACTGATAACGAGTTCAAACAGGTGCCATTAATACAGGTAACGAGTGGAGGACAGAGGAGCCTCTTAAAGAAGAAGTTACAGGTCTGTGAGAGCCAGAAATCTTGCTTGTTTGTAGGTGACCAAATACTTATTTTACTGAGGAATTTACGAATTAATTCATTAAAAATCCTTCAATGTGATTTTCTGGATTTTTTTTCTCATTTTGTCTCTCATAGTTGAGGTATACCTATGATGAAAATTGGAGACCTCTCTCATCTTTTAAGTGGGAGAACTTGCACAATTGGTGGCTGACTAAATACTTTTTTACCCCACTGTATATATATTTGACCAAATGTGGTTTATTTTTCAACACCAATGGAAGAAGCGTGTGGACCAAAGGGGAGACTATGTTGAAAAATAAATCACATTTGGTCAAATTTGACCACTATGAACTTTTCAGCCCCCGTACTACTTGCTCAGTTGCTGTTTTCACAGAAGCACAGCGTTGTGAATAAAACAGTCAAATTACCTGCATACTTTCTCAAATCATGAATTCACAATTAGAACAGTAAATATGTCACTGAATGGGGGGAAAAGGATTCTGCTAATGCACATCAGAAATAATATATTTGCTCAAAGACACTGCTGAGCCCAGTGTAAACAGGACTATAGTTGTATATCAGCGCTTTGACCTCCTCAGCCTTGGTTTCAAATCTGTGAAAGTTCTTCCTGGCTGCAGGGAGAGAAAACAACAGCAGATCCATGTATCACCTTTTGTGGTCAACTACTAACAGGGGTTTTAAATAAAAAAGAAAACAGCACAGTGTTCATACCTTCACTGACAAAGAATTCGGCTATGTAGAAGGCTGTCCTTATTGCTGATGGAGAATGAGGAATGAAAGGCTTGGTCCATTCATATGGATTTTTCTCCGGATGCCACTGTGTCGCATAAAATGGATAGTTGTAAGCTGCAGTGTAAGATAGGGAGAGAGAATGCAGTTATTAAAGCAGTTATTTATGAGCTTGTACTCCACACATGTGTAATGGCAATGTGAATACCTTCCATTGTTGACACAAACTCTATATTCCCATCCGTGTTTGTGGAGAGAACTTTGTAAAAGTTCCTCAGTTCCTCAGTTGTATTGTAGGTCTGAGAGAAACAAGAAGTTGGTTAAAAATGCTTTCAGGTCAAATACTCCATTCTCCATTAAAATGGAAGCAGACAGTGAGAATTTCACAGCACAAACATTGCTTGTGTGTGTACTGTACGTTTTTTTTGTTTGTTTCTTACAAGACGGTGTTCCTGCTGCAGTTGTGTTCAGTTATATTCAAGAGAAGGCAAAAGTTTCTATGGATGATACAACATCTACAACTGCATCACAGCATCACAAGTTGGTGAAAAATACATAAAATTCACACGATATTATGCACCAGTTAATTCCATCCAAGCAAATTCATTGGACGGCAGGGATTCCAGGAGTTACTAAATATCCTGATACTGCACTTGAATGTTTTACCGGATATGTATGACTCTGTTTCAGTACTGTGTACATTTTAGGACATCCTTAGGTCTCAGAGTCAGGTGTCAGACCTCAGATGAAAGAGCATCAAGTCTCAGGAACATCCCTGTCGTGTGTCAGACTTCAGACCAAACGATCTCAGGTGAAACGCCGTCGGCCAAAGAACCCTCAGACAAAACTCCCTAAACCAAACAGTCTCACGTGAACAGCCATCACCAAAACAGCCTCGGAAACGTCATCAATCCTAATAACTGAAAAATACCAGCTAAAACTTACTTTTTCATTTCCCCTGGACTGAGACAGCTCCACATTGAAAATCTTGAATTTTGTGGTGGCACAATCTCCAATAAATTTTTGAGAATTATGTTAATGAAAGATTTTTTTCCTAATAAGATTAAAAGACGATATAGTTTTAAAGATGTTGAATTAAACCTCACAACCAGAATTAGAAAAAAAAATAATATCCCATCCCTTCTAAAGTAAAAGAAGTTCATTTTAAAATTCTAAATGAGATTAATCCAACTAATGATTTTATTTGTCTAAAGTTTCATGTTGATGTCAACGGTTGTATCTTCTATAAAATGAGACTGAAAGCTTAGATCATCTTTTTTTTTTTTTCAATGCAGCGCAGTACAGTCCATCCATCCATCTTCTTCCGCTTAATCCTTTTGGGGTCATGGGAGGACTGGAGCCTATCCCAGTGTCTTTGGGTGAGAGGCAGGGTACACCCCGGACAGATCACCAGTCCATCGCAGGGCCTTGATTTGTCCCCATTAAAATAATAATCTTAAAATTATTTGGCCTCAGTATTGCTTCACTGCGACGATATGAGCACTGCCTCAGTCTTAGCGGACACAATAGGGCTCTCACCCACTGACTTTGTCAGTCGTTCGGACCCTAATAATAAAATTTGGAACCTTTTCGATGAATGGAAAAATACATTTTTTAATTAAAAATTTAGGTGCATAACAAAAATATACCAGATACATGCACAAAATGCATGGAAAGTAAAGGAACCCTATTTCATTGTTTATGGGAATGTAGATTAATAAGAATGTTTTGGGAAGAGGTGAGGGTAACAATTGAAAAAATAATCTCAAAACAAATCATACTGAATCCTAAACTGTTTTTGTTGGGTCTGTACCCAGAAAAGCATAATTTTAATAAAAGTGAAAGAACATTCATAGACCTCAGTTTGCTTAATGCCAAAAAATGTATTGCACTATTATGGAAAAAGACTCATAGACCAGATGTGACTCAGTGGTTAAGACAGATGTTAACAAACCTTCCATTAGAAAGAATAACATATATACTGAAATCAAAGGAAATTGTGTTTGAGAATATATGGAGACCTTTTATTGATTATGTAAAAAATTTAAACATAACTCTTGAAGAAGAAGGTGAATGATGTGTGTGGACCTTGTAAATTCCAAACTGGTGAACATAATATGTATACTTATGTATTGGATTGTCTAGACTAAACAGAGGAGCATTGTTGAAGACTTGATTTTGTTGGTGGTTGTTGGTGTTTTTAGTGCATTTTTTTTTTTTTTTTGTAGTACTTTAGCGTTAGTGTTTGATTGTTTGTATCATGTTTGTTAAAAAAAAAAAAAAGGTTCAATAAAGATATTGTGGAAAAAAAAAATGTAGGTGCAGCTCAGTGGAGCGCACTGTGGCTGCACAGCAAGGAGGCAATGGGTTTGATACCACCTCTGACTGTTGGTGACCCTTCTGTGTGGAGTTTGCATGTTCTTCCTGTGTCTGTGTGGATTTTCTCCCACAGGCCAAAGACATGCACATTAGGTTAACTGACATCAACTGGGGATTCAAATTGTCCTTAGGAGTGAGGGGTTGTCTGTCTCTCTGTGTTGGCCCTGCAATGGACTGGCGATCTGTCCAGGGTGTACGCTGCCTCCCCCCCCCCCCCCCCCAAAGATACTGGAATAGGCTCCATGACCCAAGAAGGATTAAACGGTAGAAGATGAATGAAATGGCAATTTAACTTTACTTAGGAAATTCTTTATTCATAAATGTAGATTTTTCAAATCCAACCCCAACCTAATTTATGGGAAGAATGATCTGAATTGTAAATCTCAGAAGCTGGTCAAAAGTGAGTACACCCTGAAACTATTTTCATTACTTGATGACTTTGATTTGATATAATTTTTGCCTTTTCCATGCTTTTTCTTTTCTTTTGGTTGTTTAATTCTCAACATTGTCAATGTTCAACTGGTTGCTGTCAATAAGTGATTGTGATTAAATTGTCCCTTGTTTCTTTGGACATATGTTCAATAAAGGTTTTTTTGGGGAAAAAAAACACAAGACGGAGTTGTTGTGGTTGCATGTTTATGATGACGCAATCGCAGATTGATGACGTTTACGGTTAAAAAAAATTCCATCTGAGGCCGCTTTGGCTGATGCCTTTTGGCCTGAAGTCTGACACATGACAGAGATTTTCCTGAGACTTGATGCTTTTTCATCTGAGGTCTGACACCTGACTCCGACACCTGAGGATGTCCTAACATGTACACCATACTCAGCAGACACCTGAGCACAGGATTACTTGCAATACTTAGAATCTCTAAAAGTACAATGGGAGGAGAAGTTTTCAGTTATCAGGCTCCTCTCCTTTGGAGCCAGCTGTCAATCTGGATTCGGGAGACAGACTTGTTCTGTTTTTAAGAATAGGGTTAAAGCTTTCTTTTTTGACAGAGCCAATAGTTAGAGTTAGATCAGGTGACCCTGGACCCTCCATTAGTTATGCTGCTAAAAGGTTTAGACAGCCGGGGGACCTCCCATGATGCAATGGGCTTCACTCTCAATGTAATATTTTTGCTGATCTGTTTGTTCTCTTCCTTAGATTGAGTCCCCGTCGTGCAATTTGCTCTCTGTGACCGATTCTTATTCTCCACCCTTGCAGACTTGCTGACTTCAGGCACGTTCACGTTAAGTGACTGAGAGTTTAGGGCTGTCCCAATCTGAAATCAGGAAGTGGCTGACTGCTCATTCACTGACTTTTTGAGCCCTTAAATGAGCCTTTTCTCTAAGTCAGCATGCTATTCTGACTTAAGGTAAGGGAATTACCCATAGTTCAGAGTGCCATGCTGGGTTTCCTCAAGGGAAAGCTCTTGATTCCTCACCTGTTCATCACTGACCACACTTTCATCCCTGCTCCACCCCACACATACATAAAAAAATGCTGTCTTGACAAGAATTTAAGGTCTTTGCCAAAATAAAAGTACTTGAAGTAAAGACGTTGAGTTTATACTGAATTACACATATTTAAGTAGTTTAAATAATTTAGAGTGGTGTTTTGCTTTTTTTTGGGGGGGAAGGGGGTTGAACTGTGCAGTTTGAAAAGATGAAGACAGTTTCTAAAGAAAGTAACATGTTTAAAACCAAAAGTCTGAGACCCACAATAGTCAGTCATATGTTTTAATTTCAGAAATTAAAAGTATGGCTAAAATAGATAGGTTGAAAAGACATTTTTTTTAATTAAAACTGTAACACTGAAAATGAAAAAAAAAAAACAACAACACTGTTTGAACCTTTTTATTTCAATATGAAAATATTCCCAAAAGTAGAGGAGAAAAATGAACAAGAATGCAACAATTTAAAAAAAAAAATGGGATTTTTTTTAGATAGACATGGTGGCCACTTTAAAAAAGAAAAAGTCTAATCAGAGATTTCTAACTCCTTGGTTCAACACAGAAACTCGTCGCTTAAAACAGAAGACTTGTCAATTAGAAATAAAATGGCACGCAACTAAATTAGATGAAATTTATTTAGCTTGGAGTGATCATCTTCTAATTTATAAAAAAATCTCTGAGGAAAGCTAGAGCAAGCTATTACTCCACATTAATAGACGAGAACAAGAATAATCCCAGGTTTCTTTTCAGCACTGCAGCCAGGCTGACAAAGAGTCAGGACTCTGTCAAACCTAGCATTCCCTTAGAGCAGGGGTCCCCAAACTTTTTCTTGTGAGGGCCACATAACTTTTGCCTTCTCTGATGGGGGCCGGGGTCAGTTTGTAACAGAAAAAGTGTGATGATCGCAGGGGTGCCTAAACATAAACATTTATTGTTTTCCAGAAAGTCACACATAACCAAATATTAATAACCCTTTCTGGGATCTTCACAGGAAAAAAAAGTCAGAAAATAAATAATAACACTATTAATGAAATAAATAACACTATTTATGAAATAAATAATAACCAAATAACCCTCTCTGGGTTCTTCACAGAAAAAAAGTCCATGGAACATTAACTTTCTGTTGTGCCGTGCACAATCTTAACAGGTAAAAGTTCAGCTTAGTTGTCAGAGCAGAATCTCTTACTTAAATGACTCATATGAGCAGTCTCTCAAAGTTCTTGTGTTTCTTCCTTATAATCCTTTTGTAGGTTCCAGTAGGCTTGTAGACACCACTGTTGAACAGCCTTTTCTTTGCATTGAACAAAAAAATAATTTGTCCACTGCAGGTGAAATACCCTGCATTCTGAATCAATTTTTCTCTTACCTAACCTTTTCACCATTATTCCGTTTTATTTGACAGGGGTGAGTCTAGGATTTTATTTTTTTTTTCCTGGGGGGGGGGGGGGGGGGTTCAGATAGGGGCACAGACTGCAGAAAGGTGGAATAGAATGTCACGTTCTATGTGTGTATTAGTCTCGATCGCGTGGCCAGACTGAAAAAAAAAAATCATAACGCTTACCAGTGTGGAGGCAAAAAATAGTCCACAGCGCGGCAGAAGGGAGAGACAGTCCATTCACGTCAGGTCACCAGTGTGGAGGAAAAAAATAAGTGCAGGTGGACACAGCAAGCCGAAGTTTAAAGGTGTTTTATTCCTCCATCACGAGGCTCACCCAACGCTCTGGCTGTGCGCTGTGAGTGAGCCCTGAGTAGTTGTCTAAGAGCGAATTCTAAGTGCGATAGTGAGGCATGTACAGTCAGCTCTTTTATACAGTGATACAGAGAATGCACGGCACAGAATGCATGGCCGAGCACACGCTCAGCAGGGGAACGAGACGGCACTCGGCCGGCTTTGGAAGCGAGGTGCGGGAAAAGCTCTGTGCAGGAGGAGGTGGAGGGGGGTGGGGGTAAGCGTCTCTGGTATTGTTCAGGGGGCCAGGCCAAATGTGGAGGTGGGCTGTATCCGGCCCGCGGGCCGTAGTTTGGGGACCACTGCCTTAGAGCTTACTAGTCAGGACTCTATCGACTTCTTCAATAATAAAATTTCATCTATCAGAGATAAAATCAGTCAGATTCTTCCCACCGTTAACTACATTAACTACTACAAACTCCTTCAAATTGTCACCATGGGTTGAGATGCCGTTTCAGCGCTCAGCCCATGTTTTCCCTCATCCCTGCTTCCCATTGAGCAGCGTCTCAGCAGGCTCCCAGCTGGCAGCATTACGGACGGCTGGGGCCAATTAGTCCTCATCAGCTGGGGCGCTGCCAATGGGAATAAATAGGAGCAGCCTCGATGACTCGGGGCTGCGACATAAGCACTGCTAGGCTGGAGCCCCTTCGTCTGGTGCCAGCCCCTGCCTCATCTTCAGCACAACTCGTAAGTGTTTCCCGTAAGGAGTTTGTGCCTTGGTACCCCCATGTCCGGTGCTAACCCGCTACTTGCCTTACTGTATCACTTGGGAGTACCACCTTGTAAGAGTGACCTGTGTATTGGAGTCCTTTGCCCAGTGCCAGCTCTCTATTCTTCTGGCTGCTTAACCCGTGAGTGTTACCTGCTGTCAGCCCTCTTGTTGTGTACCCCTACGCCCGGTGCCAACGGTGTTCTCTGTCGCTGTACTGCACATGAGTGTTATTGTGTTGAGTATCTGTGCTTCCCTCATCCCTCACCCTTACCTAAATAAAACATCACGACTCACTGGCTCGCCCTTGGCTCTTATTGCACGGCGCCCTAGAGCCGTGTGTGACAGTATGTCGCAGCCAGATGAGTTACCGGCGGCCGTGAGTCGCCGTGGAACTGTACCTTTCTGTCTGGGTGTCAGCGCTGCTAGCATGCCATTTCCCAGGAGTCACTCTCGGCGCCAGGGCGACGAGCTGAGGTCCATCTCGGAGGCTGTCGACGGGACACTCTTCACCCTGCACAACGCCTCCAACGCGAGACGCTGGCATCCGGGCCGTGCTGAGGAACTCCTGGACTGTTACCTTCATTCTGTGTTCCATCTCGAGGACAGTGCCAGGATAGACGCCACAGGTACACAGCGAGAGAAGCTCCGCGGGTTGGATGGAAATCCCGGCAGGAAGCCGAAGTGGGCGACGTTTCCCCCCGCTTCGGGATCCCGTTCCTGCCGCCATTCCAGTCCGGGAGTTCGCGCCAACCAGAGGGCTTCCCCCGACCTGCGCCACGTCACTCGGGATTCCCTTCAAGGAGCCGCAGCTGACAGCAGTTATGTCTGGGGTCAAGTGGCTGTCGTGAGCTCCACTGTGTGTCTTGTCACCATCTCCAGGCATGTGGCGGCGGCAGTGAGATTGATGGAGAGGACTCCAGGGCTACGAAGCTTTCCCGTGCTCGACGCCTTCTTCGCCTCGATCTCCGATCTGGAGCGGCGATTCCTGGGTTCCCCCCTCGCTTCGTCCCCTGGGAATAGCCTTCATCACATCGCCGAGTCACCTCTGCACGAACCTCGTCCGGATCCAGTTCTGGGCCGCCGTCAGGACCGTTCCTCCCACGCAGCTGTCACCTCTTCGCCTCGTCAGTGTGGAGCTTTCACAGCCTCGTTCCCTGAGCCTCATTTCCCCGCTGTCATCCCTGGACATTCGGGCTGGCTCACCCCGGCTGTTTCCCCCTCCTCCTCGACGCGCTTCCTGACTGCTGTGTGTGCCTGGAATTCCGGCCTGGCGAGCTCTCTGCTGGAGACAACGCGAGCGATCCTCAGACGATTTCCCGGGGGGTCCTCCGTTATCGCTGGGCGGGGAGAGGAAGAAGCAGTATCCACCACAGCAGGCGATACTCAACCTCCAGGAGGCAGGCAAGTCATAGTTTTTTCACATCTGCTTAATGATTTGCTCTGTCACATTCCTGGAGGAGGAGTTCAGGGTTCGCAGCTCCCTGAACTCCCCCCACCTGCTGTAACCTGTGTTCCTAATCCCGCATCCTCTGTGTCTCTCTCCGCCGAGCGATCCCCGGCTCCGGGTCAACGTGGTGAGATAAGGAGAGGGCCTGTGGTTCCGCAGCTATGTTGCGGACGGAGGAGGGGGGCTGACTGCTGCGTGGAGTCTGCGCCGACGACTGAGCGTCCCCGGGTCTCCACGGAGGAGCGGTTCAGTCCAGCGGGACGAGATTCTTCTGGCTTCCCGCCGAGTGGATTGTTGGCGGGGTCACCGGAGCTGGAGGAACCTCAAGCTGCGCTGACCATCGTGCTGGCTGCGGGGCCCGACGCGGCTGGATGGGAGCCTGACAACGACCTCCTGACGACGGATCCTGGATCTTCGCAGTCCTGGACGGCGTCAGAACCCGAGATCAGGCGAGTGCTCTCCTTTCTTTTCTCCCTTTTTATCTTTGAGCACTTCAGCCTGTCTCTAGGGGAGACGAGCTGGGTGCAGCCGCCCGCTGTGTCTGAGCTCGTCTCGCCGGGTTCTGGCGCTGCCGGTGATCCTGATCCCGGTTCTGTTTTCTCTTCTGAGCCTTCTTCCAGGGTCACCGGCGAGGAGTTGCTGTTCCTCGTGGTGCTGGAGGGTCCAGGTTCAACGTTGGAGGTCGGTTCTGGTGCAGTGTCCAACGTGGGTTCGCCCGAGACCCGATCGGGGTCCAACGTGGGTTCGCCTAAGGCCCGATCGGGGTCCGACGTGGGTGCTGCCCCAGTGTTGTCCAGGTCCGGTGAGGAGGTGGCCGTTTCCCTGCGGCCTGACGCTCGTCGCCCTCGTCATCGGCTCTCCCCTGAGCCTCTTCCACCGGGACCCGCTCTGACCCTTCGTCCGTCTCAACGGTCCTGGTGGTTGAGTGATGCGGGTCGACGACCCGACCCACTAAACTTTCGGTTCGGTGATCTGGTTCCCCCTGCTGGTCTGTGTTTGCCTTTGGGTGGCCTGGTTCGGCTGCCGGTGGACTGGACTCCTGGGATCTGGGTCCGGAATTCGCCGTCCGAACATTTCCCTTTCCCTGGTTCGCCAACTGGACAATGGGCGGGGAGATCTCCGGAGCCATCTCGGCCATTTTTGGACTCTGCCTGCCATATTCCTCGGGTGTCACTTTTTCTTTTATCATTATTAAGGTCACTCGGGTGTAATATTTTGTCCTGTTGGTGGATATGTATTCGTAGTGCTGTGTGTTTTCCATTCCTTGTACTCAGCATTTTACTTTGTGTACCTTGTTTTTAGCCTTGTCCTTGCATTGTAGAGTTATGTGTTTTGTTTCTTATCAGACCATACTCTGCAATTGTCCGTTCTTTCCAGTCACTTTCGCTTCTTTTGGTGACTGTGTGTATTTATACATTTGTAGTGCTGTGGGTTTTCCTTTGCCCGTACTCAGCATTTCCTTTTTGTGCCTTGTTTGTAATTTTGTCTGTTCATTATAGAGTCATGCGCTTTATTTTCCTTAAAACCATGCTCTGTAATTGCCCGTTTGTTCCAGTCTCCTTCACTTCTCTTGGTGACTGTGTGTGTATGTATATATATTAGTGCTGTGTATTGTGTTTTTCCCTCATTAACCATTCTCAGCGTTTTTGCCCTGTTACCTTTTTAGTGTTTTTTTTTCCTTGCTCTGGGTCACGCATTGTTGGTACTCTCTGAGTAGTGTGTAACCGGCGTTCTGACCCAGTTTTTCTCCCCATCTGTGCCCTGGGGGGGTTTTTTTCCCTTTTTTTTTTTTTTTTGATGCGATGTAGAGTACTGTGTTTGGGGTTTTTTTTTTTTTTTTGCCCTGTTACCCTACATTGGCCTGTTGGTGTTCCCCTTTGCTTCATCCCCTCCGGCCCTGCCTCCCTTCCTCCCGCCCTAGGTGGGGGGGGGGGGGCTGGGATGTTTCTGGTCGTTCAGGAGCCCGACCTTGAGGGGGAGGCTCTGTCACCATGGGTTGAGATGCCGTTTCAGCGCTCGGCCCATGTTTTCCCTCATCCCTGCTTCCCATTGAGCAGCGTCTCAGCAGGCTCCCAGCTGGCAGCATTACGGACGGCTGGGGCCAATTAGTCCTCATCAGCTGGGGCGCTGCCAATGGGAATAAATAGGAGCAGCCTCGATGACTCGGGGCTGCGACATAAGCACTGCTAGGCTGGAGCCCCTTCATCTGGTGCCAGCCCCTGCCTCATCTTCAGCACAACTCGTAAGTGTTTCCCGTAAGGAGTTTGTGCCTTGGTACCCCCATGTCCGGTGCTAACCCGCTACTTGCCTTACTGTATCACTTGGGAGTACCACCTTGTAAGAGTGACCTGTGTATTGGAGTCCTTTGCCCAGTGCCAGCTCTCTATTCTTCTGGCTGCTTAACCCGTGAGTGTTACCTGCTGTCAGCCCTCTTGTTGTGTACCCCTACGCCCGGTGCCAACGGTGTTCTCTGTCGCTGTACTGCTCATGAGTGTTATTGTGTTGAGTATCTGTGCTTCCCTCATCCCTCACCCTTACCTAAATAAAACATCACGACTCACTGGCTCGCCCTTGGCTCTTATTGCACGGCTCCCTAGAGCCGTGTGTGACACAAATGATATCTGTTTGGATGAGTTTACTCCAATTGACCTTTTAGAGTTAGACAAAATAATTTCCTCATCCAAGCCTTCAACTTGTCTTTTAGACCCTATTCCTACCAAATTATTTAAAGAAGTCTTCCCATTTATTGGTAGCTCTATTCTTCAAATAATCAATCCTTCATTAACATTACTCCATGTACAGTACTGCAGGCTTAAAAACTGCTGTAATTAAACCCTTACTTAAAAAGCCAATGCTGGATCCAGGAGTTTTAGCTAATTATAGACCAATTTCTAATCTACCTTTCATTTCAAAAATCTTAGAAAGAGTTGTTGCTATGCAATTTGACCACTTGCAGGGAAATGGTTTATTTGAAGAGTTTCAATCTGGGTTTAGAATCCATCATAGTACTGAAACAGCTTTAGTTTAGTTCACTAACGACCTCCTTATCGCATCTGATAATGGACTTGCTTCCGTACTTGTCTTTTTGGACCTTAGTGCAGCTTTTAATACAATTGATCATAATATTTTACTTGATAGACTAGAACACCTTGTTGGACGTAATGAAACTTTGTTGCAGTGGTTTAGATCTTATTTATCTGATAGGTTCCAGTTTGTTCATGTCAATAATGAGTTTTCTTCCAACTCAAAGCTCAGTCATGGAGTCCCACATGGATCTGTGCTAGGCCCTATTCTTTTTAGTTTATATATGCTTCCGCTAGGCAACATTATTAGAAAGCAATGTATACATTTTCATTATTATGCAGATGACACACAATTATACTTGTCAATGAAGCCAGATGACAGAAATCAACCAGCCGAGTTACAGGCCTGTCTTAAGGAAATCACAGCTTGGATGACTTGTAATTTCTCGCTATTAAATTCAGATAAGACTGAAGTCATTTTAGCTGGTCCAAAAAACCTTAGAAAAACCTTTCCAAATCAAACTCTTAGTTTGGATGCGGTTACTCTTTCTCTTAATAGTTCTGTGAGGAACCTTGGAGTTATTTTTGATCAAGATCTGATTTTTAATTCACATATTAAACTTATTTCTAAGACTGCCTTCTATCGTTTGCATAACACTGCCAAGATTAGGAGCATCTTGTCTCAGAATGATGCTGAGAAACTAATCCATGCTTTTGTTAGCTCTCGATTAGATTACTGTAACTCTTTATTATCAGGCTGTCCTAAAACATCTTTAAAAAGTCTTCAGCTGATCAAAAATGCTGCAGCAAGAGTTTTAACAGGTACTAGAAAGAGAGATCATATCTCTGGTTTTGGCCTCCCTTCACTGGCTTCCCATAGAGTTTAGAATTAAGTTTAAAATCCTTCTTCTCACTTATAACACTCTAACTAATCAGGCCCCTTTTAATTTAAAAGATCTGATACTATCCTATCATTCTAACAAAGCACTACACTCCCAAAATGCAGGATTACTTGTAATACCTAGAATCTCCAAAAGTACAATGGGAGGCAGAGCCTTCAGTTATCAAGCTCCTCTCCTTTGGAACCAGCTGCCAATCTGGATTCGGGAGTCAGACTCGATCTCTGTTTTTAAGAATAGGGTTAAAACCTTCCTTTTTGATATAGCCTTTAAGTAGGGTGGGATCAGGTACCCCTGAACCCTCCCTTAGTTATGCTGCTAATAGGTTTAGACAGCCGGGGGACCTCCAACAATGCACTGGGCCTCACTCCTTTCTTCACTCTCAATGAAATATTTTTGCTGGTTTTTAACATCTGTTTGTTCTCTCCCATAGATTGAGTCCCTGTTGTGCTGTCTGCCCTCTACATGTCTGTTCTTTTCTTCTTCTTCTCTATCCCGTCACTCCTCAGCCAGTCGCAGCAGATGGCTGCCCCTCCCTGAGCCTGATTCTGCTGGAGGTTTCTTCCTGATAAAAGGGAGTTTTTCCTCTCCACCGTCGCCAAGTGGGTGCTCACAGGGGACTGTCTGATTGCTGGGGTCTTTCTGCAATTTTGGGGGTTTCTCTTACAGTTGAAAGTGCTATGAGATGACTGTTGTTGTGAAATGGCGCTATATAAATAAAGTTGAATCGAATTGATTTGAAAATATAGAACCAGACAGTATATTTCACAGCTGAATGAACAGTGTTGTTGCCACTCTCAATAATAATTGGAACTGTGTAAGTTATGTATTGGAGGGGACTATCCCTATTGTGCAGATATCAGGTTTGAACATACAGTGCCATACAAATGCAGTTAAAGAGCACACAGATTTTTATGGGGGATAGCTCAAGTGGTAGACTGCTTGCTTCGCATGTAAGTGGTGGCATCGATGCCTGCATTCCCCAGAATCCTATGGTTACATATTCAAGAGAAATCTGAGCAATGACCATGAAACAGCATACCACCAAGAGTCTCAAGTTGTTCTTTAATACCAGATGTTTGGGCCTGGGAACAAAACGGGAAGGTTTCCAGAGCCAGGGGAGTAACTCAAATGCTGGAGTGAGAGGTAGTGGGATTGATACCTGTGGACTGAGTCAAAACTAAATTTGTGCTCCGTTAAAACAAAATTACAGTGACTCCATTGGTTTGTGATATTGTTGTTTTAGGTAACAGAAGGGACCTCATTACGAAGCCTTGCACCAAACAGTGAAACAATCTTGACCACCAACATATAGCTATGGCCTTGTACCTTCAATAGTTCAGCTGGTAGAGTGGAGGACTGTAAATGAATGCTGCTAGATATCCTTAGGTTGCCAGTTCAAGGCTGGCTCAAAGAAAAGGCACTATTTTTAAATAAGGGGTGTTGAACTTGTGCTGTGGAGGGGCAACACCCTGGATACCAGAAAGGGCTCAATAGCAGGGGGACTAGCTCAACTCTTAGAATGTGACAGGTAGCAAGACTGATGCCCACATCCTCCCGAATCCTAGGGTTACACCTCAAAGAGAAATTTGAGCACTGGCCTCCAGTGCTGTTTTTGGGACATCAGACCACCAAGGGGCTCAGTTTTGTCTTCAATACGAGTATGAAGTTTAGGCCTTGGAAAAAACTGAAACACTTAGCAAGGAGGAGATTAGCTCAAGTGGGAGAGTGCTTGGGTTTGCTTGCAAGAGGTGGACTGAAACAGGTGTGTTCACTAATCAAGAGGTTAAGTCATCCTGACAAATATGAGCAAAACCATTGGAGCCTTTTCTTGAAACATCATAGCACCAACAAGCTCAATTTGGTTTTCATTGCCTGTATGAAATTTGGGCCTTTGAACAAAAAGAAAAGGGATGACGAGTAGGGGGATTAGCTCAAGAGGTAGAGCACTTGCATTGCATGTGAGTGGTAGTGGGATTGATGCCAGCATTCTCCAGAATCCTAGGGTTACATCTCAAGTAGAAATCTGAGTAATAATTGTCAGACTACTTTTTGAGACATCATACCAGCAAGAGGCTTGACATCTTCTTCAATGCCTGAATGAAGGGCCTTGAAACAAACTAGAAAAACCTCAACAGCAGGGGGATTAGCTGAAGTGGTAGAGCTGTTGCTTAGCATGTGAGAGGTGACAGGATCAATCCCTGCACCCTCCAGAATCCTTGGGTTACATCTCAAAAAGAAACTTGAGCACTACCTTTAAATGCTGCTTTGGGGACATTACACCACCAAGGGCCTCCAAGATATGAGGATGTCTTAAAATGTTAACTGTAGCTGAGTGAGCACTCTACATTTCAACTAATCCCCCTTTGTGATGACACCATTTAACACAGCAAACATCCAGGGTATTGACCCACCAAGGCACAAGTACTACGTCCCTGATTTTTTTTTAAGTGCTGCTCTTTCAAGCCAGACTTGAATCAGCAACTTAAGGATGTCTAGTAATGCTCACCTACAGTCCTCTACTCTACCTACTGAGCTATTAAAGGTACAAAGGCACTGCTATGTGTTTGTGGCTGGGATTGTTTGACTGTTTGGTGCAAGGATTCTTACACAAAAAAGTACCTTCTGTTACTAGAACAAAGATATCACAAACCAATGAAGTCACTGCAATTCAGTTTGTTTTAACATAAGCACAAATTCAATGATGATGGCTTTAGGGGAGGACTCAGCTGAAGGATTTACAGTTTCGTTTAGAAGGCTCTGTCCACAATATCGCACCTGCTATTGCACACATGCAAACCCAGCACTCATCCACTTGAGCTAATCCTCCTATGCTTGTCTCAAAAAAGGTCCCAAAGGTTTTGCTCACATTTCTCTGGGTAACTTAACCCTTTGATTATGGAGCATGCATGGAGCAATGTTTCTACTTCTTTCATGCAAAGCAAGCACTTTCCCACTTGAGCTAATCATGCTTCTTGCTGGCTTTTTCCATTTTGTTTCAAGGCCCAAACTTCATACTGGCATTGAAAAAAACTGAGCCCCTTGGTGGTATGATGTCCAAAAAACAGCACTTTTTCAAGTCAGTGCTCAGATTTCTCTTTGTGATGTAACCCTAGCATTCAGGCAATCAATCCTGTTACCTCTTACAGCCTAAGCAAGTGCTCTCCCACTTGAGCTAATCTCCTCCTTGCTGAGTTTTTCCATTTTGTTCCAAAGGCCCAAACTTCACACAAACACTGAAGAACAACTTGAGCCTCTTGAAGGTATGACCTCTCAATGCCTTACAGTCATTGCTCAGATTTCTCTTGGCAATGTAATCCTAGGATTCCAAAGGATGCAGGCCTCAACCCTGCTACCTTGTACATGTTAAGCAAGTGCGCTACCACTTGAGTTAATCCACCCATGCTTTTCTGCATGCTCTTTCACTGCATTTGAATGTCCCTATATGTTCAAAGCAGACATGAAACTTTAGTATGGTGTGGTGATACAACCTTGGATCCTTTGACATAATTTGTACTAGTGATAAGCTGATACCACTTTTTCCATCTTCTTCTTCTTCTTCTTCTGTTTTTTGGCGGGGGCACCCAACTTAAAGGCGCATTACCGCCATCCAGCGTTGGAGTGTGGACCTACCACTTTTTCAAGTCTGATACCGATACTATGACTGAGTATCGGGTGATACCAATCCAAACCCAATCCCATTTCTCTTATTTAAAACAACAGTACACTAATACTTTGGTAATGACTGGTTACATTTTGCACACATATAAAAGCATAAATCTAAAAGTGAAATATATTACAAATTTGACTCAGTTCAGCAACGCTGCTGCTTATTTTATTTTAAACTTTGCAGCATTGGCAGCATTTCACTGGTCAGCACTACATAAACATGCATTCTGAAGATTTATGTGCAAGTTTATGCAAAACTTTAAAGCTGAGTATTTAAATAAACACTCAGATGAAATTCAAAGTGCCACTTTATGCATGAGATAAAAAAATGCTGTGAATCTGAAAATAAAGGAATTACCCTTTTAAGTCAGGGATGGGCAACTGGCAGCCTGCAGGCCGCATGCGGCCCCCAGTGTCATCCACTGCGGCCCGCCAGTCCATTTACCAAAAACAATTATTTATTTATATCCCGTTTGAACCTATTTGGAACTGCATTCTTAAATGCAGTTATACAGTCCGCCAGCAGAGGGAGCTCTAAACAAAACCTAAGTGCGAGGGGTCGAGCAAGAGTGAGGAAGCCAGAGATAGAGGGAGCAGTGTGCTCCGGAGTACGTCTTTTAAGCTATGTACAGTATGTGTTGCATGCTAAAAAAAAAACCGTGTTGTATGAATAGGATGTCAACAGCAGTAGGCTGCTTTTAAACAATAAATGCTACTCACTGAGAAGTATTTACAGTAACAAGTTTCAAACTGAATTGCA
This sequence comes from Pholidichthys leucotaenia, assembly GCA_020510985.1. Taxonomy (NCBI): domain Eukaryota; kingdom Metazoa; phylum Chordata; class Actinopteri; order Cichliformes; family Pholidichthyidae; genus Pholidichthys; species Pholidichthys leucotaenia. Next base: position 211,755,334 of record CM035844.1, read on the forward strand.
AATTTATATAAGAAATGGCAAATTAACGACAAAAACTCACTAATTTAGAAAAAAACCCAGTATAACTAAAAAGTTATAAATTTTTAAGTAAAATGATGCAAATTTATCAGTAGACGTTTGAACATCAAATGCCAAAATAACTGTCATGAACGTGCGCCTTTACACGGCGCACGGAGGGAAAAGATGAGCCCACATGCAGGATGAAGTAGTGTGTTTATTAATAACCAAAAGTAAACAGTACAAAATGTCCAGTCAAATAATAAATGTCTCTGCAGTGCCACACTGCAAGGTAATGAGGAGGACAAAGTAAGAATTTCATTGCTCGGGAAATGTAGCATTTCTTAACTGTGCACATGATAATAAAGCCTTTGAATTATGAATCTAAATCTGGCCCTCAATAAGTGAGGAAAAACATTTGTGGCCCTCACTAACACCAGAGTTGCTCATCCCTGCTTTAACTTGCATTTTTGGCATCCATTATTGTTATCATCATCATCAAGTATTCTCCTGGTCCTCAGTTTGTTTAGTTGTGTTTCTCTCTTCATAGTTTTTAAGTTTGCTCTTATTTTGAAGTCATCCCTGTTCCATTTCATGTAGCCTTGTTAGTCCTTGTTAGTCCTGCTTGCAGTTCACCGTTATAATTTACTATTTATGTTTCTGTCACCTACCTCTCATCAGCTGTAACTCTCTGTCTAAAGGCAAGCTCATGTTATGTCTTTGTTCCTGGTCATCTGGTTTTTACTTTCAATTTCATTTTTTTAGGTTGCTTTCACACTTGCAGGCTTCAGTTCATGTCAATCGAACTCGAGTTCATTTTCTGTTAGTGTGGTTTGTTTTGTCTGGTGAAAACATGGTAATCACACTCAGGTGTGCACCAAACCTACCGTACCAAGATGACCTGAAAGAGGTGGTCTCGATTTGAATCAATTGGTGAACTCTGGTGCAGCCCTGCAGGTGAGAAAGCAACTGTACTAAAACAGGACCAGCGGCAAACGGTAAAACATTTTATGCCACTGTACATACAGACCTGATAGATCTTCAAAAATATCTGTGGCTGAGCATGTCCTGGTTCTAGAGGATTAATGGCGTTAACATGATATTTTTCATCCGTAGCTGTGCTTCATTTTCAAACTGTACGAGTTGCTGAAAGTGGCCTATGCACGAATGTAATAAACAATAGCCAGTGCAATGAAAGCCCCATAGATTACACTACGATTTGTATTATTTTCTCCCCAGAAATGCATAAATGCACAGTAGTCATTCTACTTCCTGTATTTACCTTTCCTGTTCTCGCAGCAAAAAAAACCTGACCAATAAGAACATACTTTATGTTTATGTTTATATATTTACATATTTATTCCATCTAGCTACAATGCTCTGCACTGTGTGTTCATATATTCATATATTTATTCCATCCAGCTACAATGCTCTGCACTGTGTGTCTGTGTGTGTGTGTATATATATATATTTTATAGTAATACGTACATATGTATATTAGCTGCTCTTGCTTGCTTGTTTTTTTTTTTTTTTTTTTTTTTTTTTTCTTGCCTTCTGATTGTTGCTCTGAGTGTTGCTATCCCTGTGCTGTTGCAATCCTGGAATTTCCCCGTTGTGGGACTAATAAAGGCTTATCTTATCTTATCTTATCTTATCTTATACAACATTCTGACGCAAGTCCAGTGGGATTTAATGTGATGCAGTTTGGTCTGCTTGAATTTTTGCCTGTGTGAAAGGGAACCGAACCAAGGAGAAAATGATACAAAGTAGCAAACTTATCAACTGATTCAGACCAAAGTAAACAAATTTAGGTGTGAAAGCACCCTTGGTTTCACTTTTAGCGTATTCCAGCCTCCAAGCTGGAAAAGTAGTGGCTACTGATGCGCAACACACTTCCATCTGCTCGGTTCTTGACAGAATTCAGCATACTCCTTTACCGTGATACTTCTGCAAATGTTTTATCACGTTGGTGGTGTTAAAATTGTAAATGCTGGTACCACATACTGAGGCCAGTCCCAGAGACAGGCTCCAGTGAGGTGACACTCGTGTCTGTTTATAGAAGCCACGCACAGAGGGGGTGAGAACATGATCATGCCTTCATTTTAATATTATTAATGCTTACCTTTATTCCTTACCAATACCAATCCAGCCATTTTGCCTTCATCAACCCCGATACCGATAGGATGGATTGGATCATCCCTAGTTAAAACCCAAGTAATCCATACATACAAAGAAATCAAGGCAACCGTGTTCACAAAACAAGTTATATTTAATAAAGTGGAATGACACAGGGAGTAAGAATTGAACACATGAAGAAAAAGAGGTGCAAAAAGGCATAGAAAGCCAAGAAACCAGCTGAAATCAATCAGAATTTAGGATGGTATCTCATCCCCCATCACTGCAAATTAATTTCAGCTGGTTAAGTCCTGACTGAGAGCCTTCAAAAAAGGTCTGTGAATATCAGATTGTCACACCACAAAGATCTCATGATGGGTAGAAGCGAAGAGTTCTCTCTAGACCTTCACAAATTTATTGTTGCAAAACATAATGTGGCATTGCTTACAGGTGCATTTCTAAACTGCTGAATGTTCCACTGTTGCAGCCATCATTCGGAAGTGGAAAGAACATCATTTTACCATAAACTGGCCAGGACCAGGAGCTCCTCACAAAATTTCTGACAGAGGAGTCCAAACAATTATAAGACGAGTCATCATAGAGCCAAAGCCCACTCGTGGGTAGCTCCAGAAAGACCTGGAGTTAGCAGGTACTGCTGTTTCAAAGAAAACAATAAGTAATGCACTCAACCAACAGGGGCTCTATGCCCACTCACCTCGCAAGACTCCATTGTTGAAGAAAAAGAACGTTGAAACTCACTTAAAATTTCCTGCACAATATTTGGGCAAGCCAGTAAAAATAATTGGAACATATAGTCTGGTTAGATGAGACTAAAACTGAAGTTTTTGGATGCCACAACACACAGCATGTTTGGAGAAGAAATGGCACTGCACATCAGCCCCAAAACAAAATACCAACAGTGAAGTTTGGAAGTGGGGACATCATGGCGTGGGGGTGTTTTTAAGCACATGGTACAGGCAGACTTCATATAACTGAAGGAAAGATGAATGGACAAATGTACAGAGGCATCCTTGATAAGAACCTGTTGCCATCTGCCAAGATGCTGAAGATGAAACAAGAGTGGACATTTCAGCAAGACAATGATGCCAAACACACAGCCAAGGAAACTCTCAACTGGCTCCAGAGACAGCAAATAAAGCTGCTAGAATGGCCTAGCCAGCCACCTGACCTGAATCCAATTGAAAATCTATGGAACAAACTGAAGATCAGAGTTCAGAGAAGACACCCACGGAACCTTTAAGATTTGAAGACATTTTGTGTGGTCGAATGGGCTAAAATTACTCCTGAGCAATGCATGTGCCTAGTTTCTCCATACAGGAGATGTCTGGAAGCTCTTATGACAAATAAGAGTCTGTCTTCCCCATCAGAGAATCGTTGTCTGCTCCCTCCAAAGTAAATAAAAATATAATGTATAAGCATCCCAAAGTGATAAAGCAAAATATTGGTAAAACTCAAATTAAACATAAAGCCTCTAAATTGAATGATTTGGCCTCTGTTCCTCCTCATAATTTAAAAATTAAATGTGGTTTACTAAATATTAGGTCTCTAACTCCCAAGTCTCTGTTAGTCCATGATCTGTTAATTGATCATCAGATTGATTTAATTTCCCTTACAGAGACTTGGTTAGGGCAAGAGGATTATGTTGGTTTAAATGAATCAACTCCCTCTGGTTATTTAAACTGTCAAAATCCCAGAAGTTCTGGTCGTGGAGGAGGAGTAGCAACAATTTACCATTCCAAATTACTAGTTAATGTAAAGCAAAAAACATGTTATAATTCCTTTGAGGGCCTGGTCCTCAGTATTGGGCACTTTAGCAATTTTAGGTTAAACCCAATTTTATTTGCCATAGTTTATCGTCCCCCATCAACCTACTCAGAATTTTTATCCGAATTTGCTGATTTCTTAGCTGATTTAGTGCTGAAATCTGATAGAATAATTATAGTAGGGGACTTTAATATACATGTGGATGTAGATAGTGACTGCCTTAATGTGGCATTTAATTCAATATTAGACTCGATTGGGTTTTCTCAGAAAGTAGGAAATTCTACTCATTACCTCCACCATACATTGGACCTTGTTCTGACATATGGCATAGAAATAGAAAATCTTGTAGTGTCTCCTCATAACCCTGTACTGTCAGACCATTGTCTGTTAACCTTTGATTTTACCATTTCTGACTATTTGGCTCCTAAAGAAAAATATTATAACAGTAGATGCCTCTCAGATGATGCTGTTTCCAAATTTATGCAGATTGTTTCCTCTATGCCATGTGTCAACACAACGGAAATAAGCTATAGACAGCTTGCTCCTTCTGTAATTGATAACATGGTGGATAGTGTTTCAGCTTCTCTGCATCAGGCTCTAGACTTGGTGGCCCCCTTAAAAAAGAAAAAGTCTAATCAGAGATTTCTAACTCCTTGGTTCAACACAGAAACTCGTAGCTTAAAACAGAAGACTCGTCAATTAGAAAGAAAATGGTGCTCTACTAATTTAGATGAAATCTATTTAGCTTGGAGAAATCATCTTTTAATTTATAAAAAATCTCTTAGAAAAGCTAGAACAAGTTATTACTCTGCATTAATAGAAGAGAACAAGAATAATCCCAGGTTTCTTTTCAGTACTGTAGCCAGGTTGACAAAGAGTCAGGACTCTGTCAATCCTAGCATTCCCTTAGAGCTTACTAGTCAGGACTTTATGAACTTTTTCAATAATAAAATTTCATCCATCAGAGATAAAATCAATCAGATTCTTCCCACAGTTAACTTAAATACTGTAACTACTACAACTCCTTCTTTTGATGTCTGTCTTGATGAGTTTACTCCAATCGACCTTTGTGAGTTAGACAAAATAGTTTCCTCATCCAAACCTTCAACTTGTCTTTTAGACCCTATTCCTACTAGGTTATTTAAAGAAGTCTTCCCACTTATTGGTAGCTTTATTCTTCATATAATCAATTCTTCATTAACTTTAGGCCATGTACCGCAGGCTTTTAAAACAGCTGTAATTAAACCCTTACTCAAAAAGCCAACGCTAGATCCAGGAGCTTTAGCTAACTATAGACCAATCTCTAATCTCCCTTTCATTTCAAAAATCTTAGAAAGAGTTGTTGCTACGCAATTATTCGACCACCTGCAGGGAAATGGTTTACTTGAAGAGTTTCAATCTGGGTTTAGAATCCATCATAGTACTGAAACAGCCTTAGCGAAGGTCACTAACGACCTCCTCATTGCATCTGATAATGGACTAGTTTCTGTACTTGTCCTTTTAGACCTTAGTGCAGCTTTTGATACTATCAATCATAATATTCTACTTGATAGATTAGAACACTATGTTGGACTTAATGGAACTTCGTTGCAGTGGTTTAGATCTTATTTATCTGATAGGTTCCAGTTTGTTCATGTAAATAATGAGTTTTCTTTCAACTCAAAGCTTAGTCATGGAGTTCCACAGGGATCTGTGCTAGGCCCTACTCTTTTTAGTTTATATATGCTTCCGTTAGGCAACATTATTAGAAAGCACTGTATACATTTTCATTGTTATGCAGATGACACACAATTATACCTGTCAATGAAGCCAGATGATAGTAATCAATTAGCCAAGTTAGAAGCCTGTCTTAAGGAAATCAAAGCTTGGATGACTTGTAATTTCCTGCTATTAAATTCAGATAAGACTGAAGTCATTCTTGTTGGTCCAAAAAACCTTAGAAATTCCTTTCCAAATCAAACTTTCAGTTTTGATGCAGTTACTCTTTCTCTTAATAGCTCTGTGAGGAACCTTGGAGTTATTTTTGATCAGGATTTGTCCTTCAATTCACATATTAAATTTGTTTCTAAGACTGCCTTCTATCATTTGCGTAATATTGCCAAGATTAGGAGCATCTTGTCTCAGAGTGATGCTGAGAAACTGATCCACGCTTTTGTTAGCTCGAGATTAGATTATTGTAATTCTTTATTATCAGGTTGTCCTAAAACATCTTTAAAAAGTCTTCAGCTGATCCAAAATGCTGCAGCAAGAGTTTTAACAGGTACTAGAAAGAGAGATCATATCTCTCCGGTTCTGGCCTCCCTTCATTGGCTTCCCATGGAGTTTAGAATTAAGTTTAAAATCCTTCTTCTTACTTACAAAGCTCTAAACAATCAGGCTCCTTTTTATTTAAAAGATCTGATACTACCGTATTATCCTAACAGAGCACTACGCTCCCAAAATGCAGGACTACTTGTAATACCTAGAATCTCCAAAAGTACAATGGGAAGCAGAGCCTTCAGTTATCAAGCTCCTCTCCTGTGGAATCAGCTGCCAATCTGGATTCGGGAGTTAGACTCGATCTCTGTTTTTAAGATTAGGGTTAAAACCTACCTTTTTGATATAGCCTACAATTAGGGAGGGATCATGTGTTTCTGAACCCTCCCTTAGCTATGCTGCTAATAGGTTTAGTCAGCCGGGGGACCTCCAGTAATGCACTGGGCCTCACTCCTTTCCTCACTCTCTATGAATTTTTTTTTTTTTGCTGGTCATTAACATTTGTTTGTTCTCTCCCATAGATTGAGTCCCCATCGTGCTGTTTGCTCTCTACATGTCTGTTCTTTTCATCTTCTCTGTCCCCTCACCCCCCAGCCAGTCGCAGCAGATGACTGCCCCTCCCTGAGCCTGGTTCTGCTGGAGGTTTCTTCCTGTTAAAAGGGAGTTTTTCCTCTCCACCGTTGCCAAGTGCTTGCTCACAGGGGATCACCTGATTGCTGGGGTCTTTCTGCAACTGTGGGGGTTCCCCCCTACAGTTGATAGTGCTATGAGATGACTGTTGTTGTGAAATGGCACTATATAAATAAAGTTGAATTGAATTGAATTGAATAAAAGCTTTTCTACTACATATTAAATGAATTTCACCAAGTGTGTTCAATACTTATTCCCTGTGTCATTCCACTTTACTAAATATAACTTGTTTTGTGAACACAGTTGCCTTGATTTCTTTGTATGTATGGATTACTTGGGTTGTTACTGATACTGTATCTGGTGAAAATCTCAGGTCAATGGCTCCATCAGAAATAGTTCAATGAGAAAAATGTTGACATGTTCAATACTTATTTTCCACGCTGTATATCCATGACAGCTCTGCCAAAGGTGATCCCAAGCCCGGCTGAAAAAGGAGGAGGGTTGGACGTGGGGTTGGCACCCCCACCCCGTAAAAAAAAACTAAGCTACAGAAACTGAAACTGCAATACCAACATTATGGAACCAAGAGAAACAACCTGGGAAAGAGTGTATGAAGCAAACCAACCAAACCCATCGTGGAGCTGATCTGCAGATGAATCTTCTATATCCCAAGACTGTCCAACAGATAGGAACATGGAATGTGAGAACACTACAATGGTGTGAAAAGGTGTTTGCCCCTTTCCTGATTTCTCATTTTTTTGTATGTTTGTCACATTTAAATGTTTCAGATCATCAAACAAATTTAAATATTAGACAAAGATAACACAAGAAAACACAAAATGCAGTTTTTAAATGAAGGTGTTTATTATTAAGGGCAAAAAAATTCCAAACCTACATGACCCCGTGTGAAAAAGTGATTGCCCCCCCCCCCCCCGTTAAAACATAAATTGTGGTTTATCCCATACTTGGAAAGGTCAGTTCAATTTCTCTAGCCACACCCAGGTCTGATTACTGCCACACCTGTTCTCAATCAAGAAATCACTTAAATAGGACCTGCCTGACAAAGTGAAGTAGACCAAAAGATCCTCAAAAGCTAGACACCATGCTGAGATTCAAAGAAGTTCAGGAACAAATGAAAAACAAAGTAACTGAGATCAATCACTGTGGAAAAGGTTATAAAGCCATTTCTAAAACTTTGGGACTCCAGTGAGCCACAGTGAGAGCCATTATCCACAAATGGCGAAAACATGGAACAGTGGTGAACCTTCCCAGAAGTGGCCGACCAACCAAAATTACCCCAAGAGCGCAGCAACAATTTATCCAAGAGGTCACAAAAGACCCCGCAACAACAACCAAAGAACTGCAGGCCTCGCTGGCCTCAGTTAAGGTCAGTGTTCATGACTCCACCAAAAGAAAAAGACTGGGCAAAAATGGCCTGCATGGCAGAGTTCCAAGACAAAATCCACTGCTGAGCAAAAAGAACATAAAGGCTCGTCTCAGTTTTGCCAGAAAACATCTTGATGATTCCCAAGACTTTTGGGAAAATACTCTGTGGACTGACGAAACAAAAGTTGTACGTTTGGAAGATGTGTGTCCCATTACATCCAGTGTAAAAGTAACACAGCATTTCAGAAAAGGAACATCACACCAATGGTAAAATACGGTGGTGGTAGTGTGATGGTCTGGTGCTGTTTTGCTGCTTTGGGGCCTGGAAGACTTGCTGTGGTAAATGGAACTATGAATTCTGCTGTCTACCAAAAAATCCTGAAGGAGAATGTCCGGCCATCTGTTCGTGACCTCAAGCTGAAGCGCACTTGGGTTTTGTAGCAGGACAGTGATCCAAACCACCCCAGCAAGCCCACCTCTGAATGGCTAAAGAAAAAACAAAATGAAGACTTTGGAGTGGCCTAGTCAAAGTCCTGACCTGAATTTGATTGAGATGCTGTGGCATGACCTTAAAAAAGCAGTTCATGCTCGAAAACCCTCCAATGTGGCTGCATTGCAAAAATTCTGGAAAGATGGGTGGGCCAAAATTCCTCCACAGTGCCGGAGAAGACTCATTGCCAGTTATCGCAAATGCTTGATTGCAGTTGTTGCTGCTAACAGTGGCCCAACCAGTTATTAGGTTTTGGGGGCAATCACCTTTTCACACAGGGCCATGTAGGTTTGGATTTTTTTTCCCCCTTAATAATACAGGTGCATCTCAAAAAATTAAAATATCATGAAAAAGTTCAATAGTTTTTGTCACTCATTTCAGAAAGCGAAACCCATATATTATATAGATCCATTACACAGAGAGTGATATATTTCAAGTGTTTATTTATTTTAATTTTGATGATTATGGCTTACAGCCCATAAAAACCCCAAATTCAATTTTTCAAAAAAAATTAGAATATTACATAAAATTAAAGAAATAGTTTTTAAATAGAAATGTTGGCCGGCTGAAAAGTATGTCCATGTACACACTCAGTACTTGGTCGGGACTCCTTTTGGCTTAATTACTGCATCAATGTGGCGTGGCATGGAGGTGATCAGCCTGTGGCACTGCTGAGGTGTTATGAAGGTCCAGGTTGCTTTGATAGTGACCTTCAGCTCGTCTGCATTGTTGGGTCTGGTGTCTCTCATCTTCCTCTTGACAATACTTAATAGATTCTCTATGGGGTTTAGGTCAGGAGAGTTTTCTGGCCAATCAAACACAGTGATACCATGGTCATTAAACCAGGTTTTGATACTTTTGGCAGTGTGTGGGTGTGTGTATGGGGGGGTGGGGGGTGGGTGCCAAGTCCTGCTGGAAAATGAAATTAGCTTCTCCATAAAGCTTGTCAGCAGAGGGAAGCATGAAGTGCTCTAAAATTTCCTGGTAGACGACTGTGCTGACTTTGGTCTTGATAAAACACAGTGGGCCAACACCAGCAGATGACATGGTTCCTCAAATCATCACTGACTGTGGAAACTTCACACTAAAACTCAAGCAACTTAGATTTTGTGCCTCTCCACTCTTTCTCCAGACTCTGGGACTTTGATTTCCAAATGAAATGCAAAATTTACTTTTATCTGAACAGAGGTCATCTGCTGGTGCTGGTTCACTGGGTTTTTATCAAGATCAAAGTCAGTGCAGTCATCTACCAGGAAATTTTAGAGCACTTCATGCTTCCCTCTGCTGACAAGCTTTATGGAGAAGCTGATTTCATTTTCCAGCAGGACTTGCTAACCCCCCCCCCCCCTACACACACACACACCCACACACCCTGCAAAAAGTATCAAAACCTGGTTTAATGACCATGGCATCACTGTGTTTGATTGGCCAGAAAACTCTCCAGAGAATCTATGGAGTATTGTCAAGAGGAAGATGAGAGACACCAGACTCAACAATGCAGACGAGCTGAAGGTCACTATCAAAGCAACCTGGACCTTCATAACACCTCAGCAGTGCCACAGGCTGATCACCTCCATGCCACGCCACATTGATGCAGTAATTAATCCAAAAGGAGTCCCGACCAAGTACTGAGTGTGTACATGGACATACTTTTCAGTCGGCCAACATTTCTATTTAAAAACTATGTCTTTAAAATTAATTTTATGTATGTAATTTGGGGTTTTTATGGGCTGAAAGCCATAATCATCAAAATTAAAATAAATAAACACTTGAAATACACTCACCGGCCACTTTATTAGGTACACCTGTCCAACTGCTCGTTAACACTTAATTTCTAATCAGCCAATCACATGGCGGCAACTCAGTGCATTTAGGCATGTAGACATGGTCAAGACAATCTCCTGCAGTTCAAACCGAGCATCAGTATGGGGAAGAAAGGTGATTTGAGTGACTTTGAACGTGGCATGGTTGTTGGTGCCAGAAGGGCTGGTCTGAGTATTTCAGAAACTGCTGATCTACTGGGATTTTCACGCACAACCATCTCTAGGGTTTACAGAGAATGGTCCGAAAAAGAAAAAATATCCAGTGAGCGGCAGTTCTGTGGGCGGAAATGCCTTGTTGATGCCAGAGGTCAGAGGAGAATGGCCAGACTGGTTCGAGCTGATAGAAAGGCAACAGTGACTCAAATAACCACCCGTTACAACCAAGGTAGGCAGAAGAGCATCTCTGAACGCACAGTACGTCGAACTTTGAGGCAGATGGGCTACAGCAGCAGAAGACCACGCCGGGTGCCACTCCTTTCAGCTAAGAACAGGAAACTGAGGCTACAATTTGCACAAGCTCATCGAAATTGGACAATAGAAGATTGGAAAAACGTTGCCTGGTCTGATGAGTCTCGATTTCTGCTGCGACATTCGGATGGTAGGGTCAGAATTTCTGATTGTTGCTCTGAGTGTTGCTATCCCTGTGCTGTTGCAATCCTGGAATTTCCCCGTTGTGGGACTAATAAAGGCTTATCTTATCTTAATTTGGCGTCAACAACATGAAAGCATGGATCCATCCTGCCTTGTATCAATGGTTCAGGCTGGTGGTGGTGGTGTAATGGTGTGGGGAATATTTTCTTGGCACTCTTTGGGCCCCTTGGTACCAATTGAGCATCGTTGCAACGCTACAGCCTACCTGAGTATTGTTGCTGACCATGTCCATCCCTTTATGACCACAATGTACCCAACTTCTGATGGCTACTTTCAGCAGGATAATGCGCCATGTCATAAAGCTGGAATCATCTCAGACTGGTTTCTTGAACATGACAATGAGTTCACTGTACTCAAATGGCCTCCACAGTCACCAGATCTCAATCCAATAGAGCATCTTTGGGATGTGGTGGAACGGGAGATTCGCATCATGGATGTGCAGCCGACAAATCTGCGCCAACTGTGTGATGCCATCATGTCAATATGGACCAAACTCTCTGAGGAATGCTTCCAGCACCTTGTTGAATCTATGCCACGAAGAATTGAGGCAGTTCTGAAGGCAAAAGGGGGTCCAACCCGTTACTGGCATGGTGTACCTAATAAAGTGGCCGGTGAGTGTATATCACTCTCTGTGTAATGGATCTATATAATATATGGGTTTCGCTTTCTGAAAGGAGTGACAAAAAATATTGAACTTTTTCATGATATTCTAATTTTTTGAGATGTATCTGTAAACACTTTCATTTAAAAACTGCATTTTGTGTTTACTTGTGTTATCTTTGTCTAATATTTAAATTTGTTTGATGATCTGAAACATTTACGTGTGACAAACATACAACAAATGAGAAATCAGGAAAGGGGCAAACACTTTTTCACACCACTGTACAGTATCTCACAAAAGTGAGTACACCACTCACATTTTTGTAAATATTTTATTATGTATTTTCATGGGACAAAACTGAAGATATGACACCTCGATACAATGTAAAGTAGTCAGTGTACAGCTTGTATAACGGTGTAAATTTTTTGTCCCTTCAAAATAACTCAACACACAGCCATTAATGTCTAAACCGCTGGCAATAACAGTGAGTACACCCCTAAGTGGAAATGTCCAAATTGTGCCCAATTAGTCATTTTCCCTCCCCGGTGTCATGTGACTCATTAGTGTTACAAAGTCTCAGGTGTGAATGGGGAGCAGGTGTGTTAAATTTGGTGTTATCGTGCTCACACTGGTCACTGGAAGTTCAACATGGCACCTTATGGCAAAGAACTGTCTGAGGATCTAAAAAAAGAAAGATTTGTTACTCTACATAAAGATGGCCTAGGCTAGAGGAATTTTCCCTGCGATGACGGTGGACAGCTCAACACCACGGTATGCAGTATTATAACAAATTTTTTTAGGATCCTGTGGATTCATAATTTAGACAGGGTTTATAACTTATGTAGCGAATGAGGGAAGCTGTGAGAGTCTCACTGCAGCTTCGCTCTCAACTTTATGTGCTTGTGTTACAATTGTGCGGAACTCCGCACTTTATACAGGCATGAACTGCTGATTCTGTTAAAAAAAATGATCATTTTCATAAAGCGGTGGTGGTAGCTACGGGGTGTGTGGACTGGAGACTGCAGCAACATTCAGCTTAAAAGCAGGACAGTCTCCGTACAGGACCCTGTGTGGCTCTTGTCTCTGTGATTTTTGCCACTGTCCGAAAAATCTCATTCAAACAAGCTGCTCTCGGAGCTCATACACAGAGCATACACAGTCAGGATCATACACACTCCACTCAGAAGGAAATAACACGCTTTGTGCCCTTTCAGTGCTCACTGTAACGGCTGTATTTAACAAGAAGTCCAAACACTTTCACCACTAACTGCCTGCTGGAATATGTCTGGAGAGAGTGCCCCAAATGGCGGCAGCACCGTGTGCTGTGGAAGCTTCTAGAGTACCAGGTTCAAACATGCTGTTGGTAATAAAAAATACACTTTATTTAGCTATTTATTTAAAAATCAATAGGGGCACATAAGTGAACAATGAGATATAGCCACACACACACACACACACAAAAGTGAACACCGCGGTTGTTGCGATTGGTCTTTTTCTTCCGTGGTAGACGTGTCCATAGTGTGGTATTACATAATTGCGGTTATCGTGACAGCCCTAGCCTAGGCTATAAGAAGATTGCCAACACCATGAAACTGAGCTGCAGCACGGTGGACAAGGCCTCGCTATGGTCGACCAAAGAAGTTGAGTGCACGTGCTCAGCATCATATCTAGAGGCTGTCTTTTGAAAATAAATGTATGAGTGCTGCCATCATTGCTGCAGAGGTTGAATGGGTGTGTGTGTGTGTATGTGGGGGGGTCAGCCTGTCAGTGCTCAGACCATATGCTGCACACTGCATCAAATTGGTCTGCATGGCTGTCGTCCCAGAAGAAAGCCCCTTTTAAAGATGATGCACAAGAAAGCTTGCAAACAGTTTGCTGAAGACAAGCAGACTAAGGACATGGATTACTGGAACCATGTCCTGTGGTCTGATGAGACCACCATAAACTTATTTGGTTCAGATGGTGTCAAGCGTGTGTGGCAGGAACCGGGTGAGGAGTAGAAAGACAAGTGTGTCTTGCCTCCAGTCAAGCATGGTGGTGGGAGTGTCATGGTTTGGGGCTGCATGAGTGCTGCTGGCACTGGAGAGCTACAGTTCGTTGAGGGAACCATGAATGCCAACATGTACTGTGACATACTGAAGCAGAGCATGATAACCTCCCTTTAGAAACTGGGCCGCAGGTCAGTATTCCAACATGATAATGATCCCAAACACACCTCCAAGACGACCACTGCCTTGCTTAAAAAACTAAGGGTAAAAGTGATTCAATTTCAATTCAATTTTATTTATAGAGCGCCAAATCACAACACAGGTCATCTCAAGACACTATACAGAAAAGAGTGAGTTTAGGCCACACTTTCAGTTTATAGAACTCAGCAGAGACCCCTAAGAGCAAGCACTGCGGCGACACAGGCGAGGAAAAACTTCCCTTTAATGGGCAGAAACCTTGGGTGGAACCATAGCTCATTGAGGACGGCCATCCGCCTTGACCAGCTGGGTTGAGTAGCTACATTCAAGACAAACATACAAATACAACATTCAAAGCCAAACAGTCCAATACCAAGCCTAGCCAGGCTGCACATGTGAGCGAAGGCCTGGCAGGGGCAACATTTCTAACTAAAGGCCTTATCAAAGAGAAAAGGTTTCAATTTGCTCTTGAATAAAGAGAGAGTGTCTGCCTCCCGAACTCAACTGGGAAGATGGTTCCACAGGAAGGGAGCTTGACAGCTGAAAGCTCTACCTCCCAATCTACTTCTAGATACTTTGGGGACCACTAGTTTGGATTTTTGTGAGGACAGAGCTCTGGTTGGATGATAGGGAACTAAGAGTTCTTGCAGGTAAGAAGGAGCCATGCCATTAAGGGCTTTATAGGTTAAGAGCAATATCTTGAATTCAGTTCTATATTTTATTTTTGATGATGGACTGGCCAAGCATGTCTCCAGACCTAAACCCTATTGAGCATCTTTGGGGCATCCTCAAACGGAAGGTGGAGGAGCGCAAGGTCTCTAACATCCACCAGCTCCATGATGTTGTCATGGAAGAGTGGAAGAGGATTCTAGTTGCAACCTGTGAAGCTCTAGTAAACTCCATGCCCAAGAGACTTACGGCAGTGCTGGAAAATAATTGTGGCCACACAAAATATTGACACTTTGGGCACAATTCGGACATTTTCACTTAGGGGTGTACTCACTTTTGTTGCCAGCGGTTTAGACATTAATGGCTGTGTGTTGAGTTATTTTGAGGGGACAGCAAATTTACACTGTTATTCAAGCTGTACACTGACTACTTTACATTGTATCGAAGTGTCATATCTTCAGTGTTGTCCCATTAACAGATATAATAAAACATTTACAAAAATGTGAGGGGTGTACTCACTTTTATGAGATACTATATATGAGACAGGAACGGTGGCACAGGTGGCCATGGAAATGGAGAAGTATAAACTGGATGTTCTAAGACTCAGTGAGGTGTGGTGGACAACCTATGAACAAATCACCTTAGCTTCTAGACATATAATGTTGTATTCGGGACCACCAAATGAGGATGACAAGCACAGGAATGGAGTTGGACTCATGATGACAAAAAGAGCCAGCAGAAGCCTGGTTGAGTGGGAACCAGTCAACAAGAGGATCCTGACAACACAATTTTATTCCAAGTTTCAGAAAGTGACAATCATCCAGTGCTACGCACCAACAAATGTTACTAAACAAGTGATAAAGGATGAGTTCTACAAACAACTACAAACTGTGATAGACAGAACACCAAAAAAAGCATCACTATTGTGTTAGGTGACTTCAACGCTAAATTGGGCACTGACAATACGGGAAGAGAGCTTATCATGGGGGTACAAGGCCTTGGTAGCATGAATGAGAATGGACAAATATTTGTCAAATTCTGCCAACAGAACGACTTGGTAATTGGCAGGACTATTTTCCCCCACAAGAGGATTCATAAGATGACATGGCTATCTCCAGATTTGGCAACAGAAAACCAGATCAACCACTTGACAATATCTCGAAGGTGGAGAAGGACCCTGATAGACGTTAGCGCATACAGAGGGGCTGATGTAGGATCAGCCCACCATCTGGTGATAAGAAAGTTGAGAGTGAAGATCCAAGCTGTCAAGAAGACTGGCTCACAGAGACAACCATGATTCAACATAGCCAAGCTCCAGACTGAGACTCAACAGAGTTCTCCACTTCCCTCAAGCACAGATTTCAGGCTCTAGCAGATTTGGAAGATGGCTCCATAGAAAAGAAGTGGGAACAAGTCAAACGTGCCTCCTCTGAAACCTTGGAGAAAATCCTGGGCTTTAGAAAGAGAGAATTCAAGAGCTGGCTTTTGGAAGACACAGTCAACCTGATCGAGGAAAGAAGAACCATAAAACAGAGACTTGAAAATGCTCGAACAGGAGCACAGGAGCAGCATATACAACAGGAGTATAGCAGGAAGAACAAGAAGGTGAAGAAGAGTGCAAGGAGGGATGAAAGGATGCTGATAGACAGACTGGCTACAGGGGCTGAAGAAGCTGCAGGGAAAAATGACATGAGGAAGCTATACCCCATCACTCGACAGCTTTCAGGAAGAAATATCAACATCAAT
This sequence comes from Pholidichthys leucotaenia, assembly GCA_020510985.1. Lineage (NCBI taxonomy): Eukaryota > Metazoa > Chordata > Actinopteri > Cichliformes > Pholidichthyidae > Pholidichthys > Pholidichthys leucotaenia. The sequence continues at coordinate 211,771,669 of CM035844.1, forward strand.
CGACCAGTCATGGGGAAAGATGGAGACCTCCTCAGCAAGACTACAGACCAACTGGATCGATGGAAAGATTACTTCAGCTGCCTGTTGAATGGTACAGCTATACAGAACATTAGAAGAAGGAGACAATCTCGACGTCAACCTAGACCCATTAACAAGGAAGAGGTGGTGAAGGCCATCAACAAAATAAAGAGTGGAAAAGCACCAGGACCTGGCGCTATACCTTCAGAAGCCCTGAAAGCAGACTCTGGTACCACATTGAACATCCTGATTGAGCTGCTTCAGGAGGTTTGGAACAAAGAAGAAATCCCTGAAGAATGGAGAACTGGCTACATAGTTAAGCTACCAAAGAGAGGAGACCTTTGTCTTTGCCAAGACTGGAGAGGCATACAGCTCTTATCACTTCCAAGTAAGCTCCTCACAAGAGTAATTCTGGAGACGATAAGAACAGCTGTAGACAGCACACTAAGAAAGGAACAAGCACGATTCCAAACAGGAAGATCATGCACTGACCAGATAGCAACTCTCCAGATCATCATTGAACAGTCCCTGGAATAGCAGTCTCCGCTATATGTCAATTTCATCGATTTTAAAAAAAGCTTTTGACATGGTGGATAGAACAACCATCTGGAGAATCCTGAGACACTATGGTATCCCCCAGAAGACTGTCCATATTATTCAGAGCTTGTACAGGGAGAACAACTGTAGAATCATACACAATACCGACCTCTCTCCTCCATTTACTGTCAACACAGGTGTCAGGCAAGGATGCCTCGTGTCTCCCATTATCTTCACACTGGTGATCGACTGGGTGATGAAAACTGCAATGAACTAGCCAAGGAGTATCCAGTGGACCCTTACCCAAAAACTGGAGGATTTGGTCTTCACAGATGATATTAGTCTACTTACACACACCCATGGACACATGCAAGCAAAGACAGATAATCTAAACATTGTTGCCAAAATGACAGGACTAGAGAGCAACGTTGAGAAGACAAAGCACTAATGAGTGAACACCCTACAGAAAGCTCCCATCACCATAAGTGGTCAGGCAATAGAGGACGTTGAACATTTCACTTACCTCGGCAGCATTATTAGAAAGTTAGGAGGGACAGATGAAGATGTAAAAGCTAGGATCAGCAAAGCTCGCCACGCTTTTGTCATTCTGAAACCTTTGTGAAGCAATAAGAACATCAGCTGATATGCCATGCTGAGACTGTTCAACACAAATATGAAATCTGTGTTGCTGTACGGAAACCTGGAGACGCACCAAAAACATAGACCATAAGCTACAAGTCTTCATTAACACCTGCCTTCGCCAGATAATATGCATCAGGTGGCCAGAGTGGATCTCAAACAAGGAACTTTGGCGACCAACAAGACAAGAGCCCATTGTCAATACTATTCAGAGTAGAAAGTGGAGCTGGATTGGGCACACATTGCAAGGAGAACAGACCAGCATCCCACGTCATGCATTAGACTGGAATCCCCAAGGGGAATGCAGGAGAGGAAAACCAACTCTGACCTGGAGAAGAACCCTGCAGACAGAACTGAAGACCATTGGAATATCCTGGGGAGAAGTAAAACACACAGCCCAAAACAGGGAACGATGGCGGTCTGCAGTGAAGGCCCTGTGTTCCGGATGGAACAAAAAGGACTAAGTAAGTAGTAAGTAGGAGTGTAACGGTTTTTGTATTTGTATTCAAATTTTTCGGTACGGAACCTTCGGTTTGGTGCAGAGGCGTACCGAGATTCCACACGGACCATGTTGAGTGACGGACATAAAGTGCCTCGGGCCGGACATGTAAACAAACAGTTCAGCCCTGTACAGAGAAGCCAGAGCTTGAAGACGGACCAAGGCAAGTGAATAAGACAAAAACAGCATCACATATGCTTTTGGCAGTATGTTTACCTTGTTAACTCCTTTGAAACAGCACCATGAGAACGTGCAGCACAAAAAAAAAAAAAAAAAAACTAGCACGGTGCAAGCGCAGCTTCCAGCGGCATTTAGACAGCCTCTCCAGGGCTTTTCAGATCGAGCCAAAGCAATAACAAATGCAATTGGTGTTTTTATAGCAGCAGACCTAAGGCCGTAAGAACACTGGGTTTAAACAAATGCTGAAGGTAACTGAGCCGTGGTATGTTCCTTGTTGAGCCCACTTCAGCCAGAAAATAATACCATCCTTTTAAGAAAAAGCTAAATCTGTTAATGCTGCCCTTGAGGCCAGTGTTTTTCAGGAGTGTCCTGGTATATTCAGATTTTTGTGGACATTATTTAATTTAACCTCTTAATTGTCCAAAAAATTGCAAATAATTTGCTGTTGTTGTGCATGGGTACCTTCAGAACCCATATACAACAATGACAAATTATTGACCAGTTAAAGCATACCTATGGTGGTCGTGAAAAAAAGATATTATATTGAGCCCCTGTCTCACGTTCTAGTTCAAGTTTAAGTTGAAATTCACGTTCAAAGCAATTTGATATAAATCCATTGCTGATGTGCTGGTTCAGCTATGTCAGCAAAACATGGGTACAGCCATACTAGCGGCTACATGGACTTCCAGGACGCTTCCTGTGACGTAATTTCGTGGCTACCGCGATCTGGATCAGTATTGGCTGAGCCTCGAGTACCCGGATGTGCAGCGGCTTTGGAGATATTCAAATTCAAATTCAAACGTTTATTTCAAACTCAGGGTTCATATTAAATGCAGAACTAAAACGAGTAGAAAATAAATAAATAAATGTTTAAATTCAGCGGGCCGTCTTTTCTGATCTGAGCTTGTAAAGGCCGATGATTCTAAAACTGCGATCTGAGTACCCGGATGTGCAGCGGCTTCGGGGATATTCAAATTCAAACGTTTATTTCAAACTCAGGGTTCATATTAAATGCAGAACTAAAACGAGTAGAACATAAATAAATAAACGCTTAAATTCAGCGGGCCGTCTTTTCTGATCTGAGCTCGTAAAGGCCGATGATTCTAAAACTATGCGATTTGAGTACCCGGATGTGCAGCGGCTTCGGGGATATTCAAATTCAAATTCAAACGTTTATTTCAAACTCAGGGTTCATATTAAATGCAGAAGTGAAACGAGTAGAAAATAAATAAATAAATGCTTAAATTCAGCGGCTTGTCTCATCTGATCTCGTAACTGCCGCAACACGGAAGATGATTCTAAAACTATATACAGAGCAGTAGACACTCGGTGCTCTTGTAAAAACAAAAACATACAATGCGATATGGATATCGCAACATGGCGGAATGTAAAACCTTTGGATGTCTAAATAATAAGCGAAAAAAACAAAGAAACACTTTTTTTTGTGTACCCAAACCCAGCTCACCTTGTCAGAAGATCGGAGCGGAAACAGGGCACAGACGAATAATTTCAGACGAACTTGCGTTGTGTGTGAGGACCACTTCGTCACTTTAACCCTCAGAAGACCTTTCTGGCTCAAACATGTAGCCATGTCGCCCGAATTCTTCCGCACAGTCAGAAAATTCGGCCATAATAGAACAAAAACAACGGACAACAGCACCATAATCGCGGGGAAACGCTTATTATTGTCTTTTCCTATCCACGAAGTGACGTCACATCCGCAAGTGTCATGGCTGCGCCCACAGTTTTCATTGGCTGCCCATGGCCAAGGTCCTGTTTGAATATACACTACCGTTCAAAAGTTTGGGGTCACTTAGAAATTTCCTTATTTTTGAAAAAAAATCACTTTTTTTCAATGAAGATAACTTTAAACTAATCAGAAATACACTCTATACATTGCTAATGTGGTAAATGACTATTCTAGCTGCAAATGTCTGGTTTTTGGTGCAATATCTACATAGGTGTATAGAGGCCCATTTCCAGCAACTATCACTCCAGTGTTCTAATGGTACAATGTGTTTGCTCATTGCGTCAGAAGGCTAATGGATGATTAGAAAACCCTTGTGCAATCATGTTAGGTTTGCAATGCTGTAATTGCTGCAAATGGAGGATTCTTTGACGAAAGCAAAGTTTGAAGGAAAAAATTATTATTTCAAATACAAATCATCATTCTAACCTTGTCAGTGTCTTGACTATATTTTCTATTCATTTTAAAACTCATGGTAGTAAATAAGTATGACTTTTCATGGAAAACACAAAATAATTGTCTGGGTGACCCCAAACTTTTGAACGGTAGTGTATGTCTGGTGGTATATGGCTGGCAAGAATTATTTACCAAAATAAGAAATACTTTTTCATAATGTTTTCAAGTTAAATGCGTCTTCACGACCACCAGAGGTACGCTTTAACAAGTGAAATTAGATACAGTGGGGCAAAAAAGTATTTAGTCAGCCACCAATTGTGCAAGTTCTCCCACTTAAAAGATGAGAGAGGTCTCCAATTTTCATCATAGGTATACCTCAACTATGAGAGACAAAATGAGAAAAAAAAAATCCAGAAAATCACACTGAAGGATTTTTAATGAATTGGTAAATTCCTCGGTAAAATAAGTATTTGGTCACCTACAAACAAGCAAGATTTCTGGCTCTCACAGACATGTAACTTCTTCTTTAAGAGGCTCCTCTGTCCTCCACTCGTTACCTGTATTAATGGCACCTGTTTGAACTCTTTATCAGTATAAAAGACACCTGTCCACAACCTCAAACAGTCAGATTCCAAACTCCACTATGGCCAAGACCAAAGAGCTGTCAAAGGACACCAGAAACAAAATTGTAGACCTGCACCAGGCTGGGAAGACTGAATCTGCAATAGGTAAGCAGCTTGGTGTGAAGAAATCAACTGTGGGAGCAATTATTTGAAAATGGAAGACATACAAGACCACTGATAATCTCCCTCGATCTGGGGCTCCACGCAAGATCTCACCCCGTGAGGTCAAAATGATCACGAGAACGGTGAGCAAAAATCCCAGAACCACACGGGGGGACCTAGTGAATGACCTGCAGAGAGCTGGGACCAAAGTAACAAAGGCTACCATCAGTAACACACTATGCCGCCAGGGACTCAAATCCTGCAGTGCCAGACGTGTCCCCCTGCTTAAGCCAGTACATGTCCAGGCCCATCTGAAGTTTGCTAGAGAGCATTTGGATGATCCAGAAGAGGATTGGGAGAATGTCATATGGTCAGATGAAACCACAATAGAACTTTTTGGTAAAAACTCAACTTGTCGTGTTTGGAGGAGAAAGAACACCATACCTACTGTGAAGCATGGGGGTGAAAACATCATACTTTGGGGCTGTTTTTCTGCAAAGGGACCAGGACGACTGATCCGTGTAAAGGAAAGAATGAATGGGGCCATGTATCGTGAGATTTTGAGTGAAAACCTCCTTCCATCAGCAAGGGCATTGAAGATGAAACGTGGCTGGGTCTTTCAGCATGACAATGATCCCAAACACACCGCCTGGGCAACGAAGGAGTGGCTTCGTAAGAAGCATTTCAAGGTCCTGGAGTGGCCTAGCCAGTCTCCAGATCTCAACCCCATAGAAAATCTTTGGAGGGAGTTGAAAGTCCGTGTTGCCCAGCGACAGCCCCAAAACATCACTGCTCTAGAGGAGATCTGCATGGAGGAATGGGCCAAAATACCAGCAACAGTGTGTGAAAACCTTGTGAAGACTTACAGAAAACGTCTGACCTCTGTCATTGCCAACAAAGGGTATATAACCAAGTATTGAGATGAACTTTTGTTATTGACCAAATACTTATTTTACCAAGGAATTTACCAATTAATTCATTAAAAATCCTTCAATGGGATTTTCTGGATTTTTTTTTCTCATTTTGTCTCTCAAAATTGAGGTATACCTATGATGAAAATTGGAGACCTCTGTCATCTTTTAAGTGGGAGAACTTGCACAATTGGTGGCTGACTAAATACTTTTTTCCCCATCGTAATTAATTTCCCACAGAAACCTGAACATACCAGAGCACCCTGGTTAAAAACACTGCTTCAGGCAATAAGAAACTTTAATATCCTAAAAACAAAAGAATAATTCAGACTATTCAAACTTATAATGCTGCACTTGTCCGCATCATTCACTTGCTAAAAAGAGAATTTGGAGAATTTACTGCTGGCAGTTTGCAAGGGTTTTTTTGTCAAAGCTGTCCCCGCTTATACAAAAGATAAGCAGTTTTATGTTTTGCATTTTGTTCCCTTACTGTACCAAAAATGAACCGAACCGTAACCTTAAAATCAAGGTACGTACCGAACCGTGATTTTAGCATACTGTTACACCCCTAGTAGTAATATTCATGACACCACACTAACTCACGTTTAATAGTGCTTAAAGGGCTGATGACACGATTTTGACATTTTTTAGGATGTTGTGTAAACCCAAAAGTTATTGTCAATGATCAATAATAATATTTACAACCGCGCCTGCATAAACTAGTTATCATCAAAAAACCGCAGCCGCTGACTGGACTGTGGTGCCGCCCACCGAATTAAGGGCAGCACCCCCATGACGTAAGTGGGAGAACGGACACCGGTGTCGTTGACTGGAATGACAGCAGCTTTGTAGCTCATAGTTTCTCTGGTTTCTTGTTTTAATTTTATGGCTATGCCTTCGCGTTGTGTCGCAGGCTTAGATAAACAGCAGGCATGAAAGACCACATCACACGCTTCAGCTCCAACTGTCATAAGCCTCCTTGTGTGCTCCTCGTGCACTTTTATGCAGGAGGAGCGCAAGAGGAGGGGAAGGATTAATGGATTTATGCGCAGCTTTGACCTACTTTCTTTGATTGCATGCTGACTCTCGCCGGTCCGGCCACGTCCCCTCTATCATTATCACCAGCTGATTCCCCTCCCGCTGATCATGTTTCCTGGTCCTCGCCCAGGTGCTTCTCATCACACCATCACCAGCAGTGCGTGTACTTCACGGCCGTTTGCCAGTCATCTGTGCTGTTTGTCTGCCAGTATTTTCAGCACTCTCATGATGTGTTAGTCACTCCATGTTCGCCATGGTTCTCGTGTGTCCTTGAAGCGATATCAGCTCTGGGGCGCACCTGTGGCTAACATGTCTCCTCTCATTTGTTCTCTGGGCGATGCCGGCCCACGAACGCCATCAGTAAGTGTGTTTGTGTTTTTTGTACGTCTTCACCTTTTTGAGAATTGTCTGTCTTTCTGTATTAAATATGCTGTGATGAACCCTGCACGTAAATCCTCGTTATTTCATCCTCCCTCTCCGTGCCCTGTGTAAGAGCGCACTGAGTCCGGTCATGATGAATGTGATTTACACACAGAATTCACCACAGCACATGTATTGAGCATAAGAATGATGACAACGGTTCCCAAAAAGGTAAAGACTTACAAAAATAAACAGAAACACTTACAGTTGGCGTTCAGGGCTGACATCGCCCAGCGAACATGGAGAGGAGACATGTTAACCATGGTTGCATCCCAGGGGAGACATCACTTCATGGGGTGCAACAGAACCACGGCTGTGTGGAGTGGCTAACACGTCGTGATAGTGTTGGCAATATTGGCTGGCTGACAACACGGCAGATGATGCACACAAACCATAAACAGCTGACTGTCAAAGAGAGAGGGTGCATGTGTTCGAACCGGCGAATCTTGGACAATGCCCACCTGAAAGTGGCTCAAAACGCACATAAGGGGGCGGCAGTGGCTCAGGAGGTAGAGCAGGTCGTCCAATAACCACATGGTTGGCGGTTTGAATCCCGCTCTCCCCGGATATCCTGCCATTGTGTCCCTGGGCAAGACACTTCACCCCCAATTGCTCCTGGTGGGTCTGGAAGCGCCATGTTAGGTAGCATGCCGCCATCAGTGTGTGAATGGGTGGATAGCAGGATCTGTAAAGCACTTTGGTCATCAAGAGATGAGAATAAAAGCGCTATGTAAGTGAATGCCATTTACCATAAAACACATGTACAAAACAAAAACAACAAGAACTCAAAATATAATCCATAATAAACCCGATGCCTGAGCTACAGAGAATACACTGCTATGATTTTATTGAAAAATCAGGTTTAAATAAATTATATTTATGAACAAATAATTTGTTGCAATATCTGTAACAAAAAAATAACACTCGGTGTTCCCCTGCCATGTGTTTGTCGCTGTTGCTGCGGCGGGCATGTGTGCCTCTCCACCGTCACTCTCTAAGTGTGACTCGCTTGGCACGATGCCCGCTTGGCACGGCTCAAACCTATACGGTCTGATGCCCCAAGATTCTTCATTGTCATCCAATTCTTCGGAACTGTAATCGTCGGAAGATTGGACAACACAAACCAATTCCAGACTACATGTGCTGGAACCATCGTTGATGTTTTCAACCGCTTCCATCCTGTGTGTACATTGAGCAGCCAAGCGCTGTGTTCTCCCAATGACGTGACTACATGTCAGCGGGGTATTCCAGCCACGTCATGACGTGGCGCTCATGAAAACGTCGGATATTCACGTGCAAAAAAGCCTGTTTGACTTAGAACTGCACAGACCAACCTATTTTGTCATATTGTATTGTGTTGAAAAATTAGAGGAAGTCAAAAACGTGTCATCAGCACTTTAATTCTGTCACATGATCTTATGTGAACTCTTACCAACATGGCCAGACTCCATTTGTGAGAGTTTTCGGTCAGCGGTTGAGAAGCAAGATCTTCCATGAGCTTAGCAGGAAAATCTCTAAACAATCTGCTGCTTTTGGTTTCTGGAAAGAAATGCACAGTTTTACACACTCTTGGCTTGAAAACTGATCTCTCTCTCTCTCTCTCTCTCTCTCTCTCTCTCTCTCTCTCTCTCTCTCTCTCTCTCTCACACACACACACACACACACACACACACACACACCTACCTCACAAAAAGTAAGGGATATTTGGCTTCCGGGTGAAATTTATTGAAAATTTAAAAAGTTCACACTACAGTGAGACTATTTCATGAAAGTAGGGCATTTAAGTACATAAAAGCATGTAATGGTGAGTTCCGAATCTCAAACAATTTGCTGAAACAAAAGCCAGCAACAGTGGTGTGTATACCACAATAAAAAAATGTCCATGTCTCAATAACTTGTCATGTGCCCTTGAGCATCAATTACAGCTTGACAATGTCTCATGCTGTTCACAAGTTGACTTACTGTCTGCTGAGGCATGGCATTCCACTCTTCATGAAGGGCGGCTCTCAGGTCATTGAGGTTGTGGGGTGCAGGGTTCCGAACGTCTACACGCCGACTCAGCTGATCCCATAAGTTTTCTATGGGATTCAGGTCTGGAGAAAGTGCAGGCCACTCCATTTGAGGTATCCCAGCCTCCAGCAGCCATTCCCTAATGATGTGACTTCGATGAGTTGGAGCATTATCGTCTATGATGAAATTAGGCCTGCGTTGTTCATGCAGGGGCACAATGACTGGATTAATGATGTTATTCAGGTAGTATCAGTTTGTCACAATGTGTAGGGCAGTTCTGTATTGACACCTGCCCAGACTGTAACACCACCACCACAAAAGGTTCGTCTGGCAACAACAGTGGCTGATACATAGCGCTCTCCCTGACATCTCCAACATCGTTGGCGGCCATCATTTCTGCTCAATGTGAAGCAACTTTCATCAGAGAACAGCACTGAGGCCCACTGGTCCCTTGTCCAGCATAAATGCTCCCTGGCCCATGCAAGACGATGACACCTGTGCCTGGTGGTGCGGTCAGGTACCCTTGAAGGTCATCTAGCATGCAGACCACACTGATATAAATGATTTTGAAAGGTCTGATGTGACACTTAGGTGCGTCTCACCTCCCTTAAATGTGCCTGGAGTTGAGTAGCATTTATCATGCGGTTCTGCAGGGCACTGTTCACAATGAAGCTGTAATCAGCATGGGATGGGCAGCACGGTGGTGCAGGGGTTAGCACTGTTGCCTTACAGCTAGAAGGTTCCTGGTTCGAATCCCCAGGCTGGCAGGGGTAGGAACCTTTCTGTGTGGAGTTTGCATGTTCTCCCTGTGCTGCGTGGGTTTACTTTGGGGACTCCGGTTTCCTCCCACAATCCAAAGACATGCATGTTAGGTTAATTGGCTGTTCTAAATTGTCCCTAGATATCTGTTTCATATAGGCCCTTAGAATAGAGGGTTAGTATTAGTGAAAGCGCTTTGAGTGGTCTTTGAGACTAGAAAAGCGCTATATAAGTGTAGATTAGTTAGTTAGATGTAGTCCAAGGACGTCCCCTTCTATGCCTTTCTGTGACTCTTTCAGTCTTTCTGTATGTCTTTTGCAACTTACTGTTGACATTCTTTAACACTCTAAGCTCAGTGGCCACTTCCGTCTGAGAACATCCTGTTTGAAGCCTCGCAATGGCAAGGTACTGTTGTTGACCGGAGTGGTGGCTCAGTTGGTAGAGCATCCGCCCCACACCCGGGAGGCAGGGGTTCAAATCCCGGCCGAAGACCATATAAAAGCGGAACTTCCTGCTGTCCAGCTTGGTGCTCAGCAATAATGGAATGGAGGAGGGAAATCTGTGGCGGCACCTTGCATGGCAGCGGCCCCTCTGATTCTATATATGGGGTGTGTGTGATTAACACTGTAGATAGGAGAAGCACAATTTCGTTCTACTGTACATGATTGGTTGTATGGTTGAATGACAATACAGTGATCCCTCGCTACTTCGCGCTTCACCTTTCGCGCCCTCAGTGCATCGCGGATTTTTCAAAAATATTCATCAAAAATTCAAAATTGAGAAATAATGGGTGGGCGCTAGCAGAAGGCAGGGAGACTACATTAGACCATCAGGTATCAACACGGAGCGCCGCACAACTCAAAAAATCCACCTCTCTGTTCGCTGTTCTCGTGTTGGCTCGGCTCGGAAATCTCGCAAGCTGATTGGCCGAGACGTTTCACCCCGCAAGCTGATTGGCCGAGACGTTTCACCCACCTCCTCTCCCTGCCGTGCGCCCATGAAGGGAAGGAAGACCGCATTCATTGCTCTTTATCGCTCGTGTTACGTAGTCTCACAGCGTGGAACTTTTTGCTGTTCTCTTGTGCCATTTTGTGCGAAATAGTCTTCCCGTCGAGCCACTACGCCGCCTCCTGCAGCTTCTCCAGCTCTATCGGAAGCTGCCCTCGACGATCCTGCGCTTCTAGCACCTGACGATGAGGCGTCACCTGAGGAGCAGTAAAGCTCTCATTAACCTGTGAAGTAAATCATCTTCATCTTGAGTTACGTATCTTGTTATAAGAATAAAAGAGTTCTAAAAACATATTTATGTACACTTTATTTACATCTACGTATGTATGTACACGTACACACACACACACACACACGTATCATATGAGAGAGAGTGAGAGAATGAACGTACGTATTATTTATGGATGACGTCATTAGGGGTGACGCTACTTCGCGGTTTTTCACTTTTCGCGGTCGGTTCTGGAACCCATTAACCGCGATAAGTGAGGGATCACTGTAAAGGGTGATTTAATTTAATCAATTGTTAGGTGTTGTCTTGGTCTCATGATGTCAAAATGTGAACAGCATGATGAAGACGACTGTTTAAATATACCAATTTTAATTGAATGAACCAGAAAATTTATTGGTTGATGAATGGATCAAACACCTGTTGTGAATTTTGCCGTTAAGCACCTTGTTAGAGAAAAGCAAATTATGCAAAAAGGATTGAAACCATGAACAGTTGAGCATGTGCATTCAAAAGGTTATAGAAGGTCAAATTAAGTTCACCTGTAAAGGTTACAGTGCATTTTAGGTGCATTCTGAAATTTCACCTGAAAGCTGAATACCCCTAACTTTTTGAGAGTAGTGTGTGTGTGTGCGTGCGTGCGTGTGCGCGCGTGCGCACACACACACACACGTTAATTGGCATCAAACTGTGGATCCTAAATTGTCCTTAGGTATGATTGTGAGAGTGAATGGTTGTCTGTCTCTCTGTGTTGGCCCTGCGATGGACTGGTGATCTGTCCAGGGTGTACCCTTGCCTCTCGTCCAAAGATGCTGGGATAGGCTCCAGCTCCCCCCGCAACCCAAAAAGGATTAAGCGGAAGAAGATGGATGGATGCACACACACACACACACACACACACACACACACACACACACACACACACACACACACACACACACACACAGAGGATATAAAAAGTCTACACAGATTATGGCATCAGGTGTGCTGGCAATGGAGTAGGTGTGTGCGTTGCTGGCTCCTGCTATATTTTTTTTCAGTCTTACTTTTTAAACCCTACTTTGCTGTAAGCTGTCAACGTTTTGGACATTTAATACATGCGGAATCTGTTTTGAGTTGAGAAATATGTCCAAAACAAGAAAGCAGACTGAAAAGGAGGCAGCAGTGAACAATGCTAACACCAGCTTAGCTGAGGATGCTAATAAAAGCCTTAACCCTGCACTTGTTGCCTTGCTTGAGCAACACAGAATGTCCATAGCTGCTGACTTTAAAGCTTCATTTGAACTTATTAATGGTAAGCTGGACAAGATTCAAACAGATGTGGCGAACCAGGAGCAACGCATTGGCGACCTTGAAAGCAACGCGGAGGACGTCAGCCAGTGCCTAGCGGCGCTTGAAGTTACGTGTGAGTCAATGCAGGAGGAGAACAAGCTTTTGAAAAACAAACTTTCTGACCTGGAGGGAAGAAGCAGGAGGCTGAATATTCGTCTGGTGGGTCTGCCGGAGTCCTTTGATGTGGGTCCACGGCCGTCTGAATTTTTTTCTCGGCTGTTGGTGGACGTCTTTGGCACACAAACTTTGCCATCTCCCCCAGAGCTGGATAGAGCCCACCGCGGCCTCACGCTCAAGCCGGGTCCGAACGGGAAGCCGTGCGCTGTCATTATTTGTTTCCACCGGTTTCGGACCAAAGACTTGGTGATGAGAGAAGCACGGAGACGCCGTGGGACTTTGGAGTATCGTGGACATAAACTTCAGTTCTACGAGGATTATAACGCCGACGTTCAGAAGCAACGAGCCGAATATAAGGAGGTTATGTCCGAGTTGTACAAGAGAGGTTTTCGTCCTTCTCTTCTCTTCCCCACCAGGTTCCGGATAACTCTTCCAGACGGCAAAAACCAGTGGCTGGCTTCCGTCTCGGAGGCCACCCGCTTCATGCAAACCATGGAGAGAAACCAGTGATTTTCGCCCTGAATTGGACATTCCTGGGTTGACCAACTACCACAATGGACTACTTGATTACTACTTCATTAAAGCTGCACTGACTGGACATTGATGCATTTTTAGATGTTCAAAAACAAGGTAAAATTGGCTCCCTATACGTTGTTGTTTACTTAATTTTTTTTTTTTTTTAGGGTAAAATGTTCATACTATGCAGGATTGAAGCCAGTTGTATGGGAGTATTTTGTTAGGATGAGAATAGAGCAGGAGATGGAGCGGTTGCTGTTTTTTGCAACCGGCTGGAGTGTTGTTATAGGTTTGGTTGTTGAATTTTTTTTTTTTTGTTATGGATTTATTTACACCCCCCTTACCCCCTCCCCCCTTTTTTTATTACCCGTACCTCACCTTATTCTTTTTTGGGCTACACAACACAATATATAAATTTTACTCTTTGAATGAATAGTAATCTTACTTTGGTAAGCTGGAATGTGAAGGGGTTGAACCATCCAATTAAACGAAAGAGAATCATGTCACGTCTAAAGCAACTTAAGCCTGGAGTACTGTTTTTGCAGGAAACCCATTTGCAGGATTCCGACCACTTGCGCTTGTCAAAATGTTGGTCAGGACAATTTTTTCATTCAAATTTTAAAGCTAAGGCCAGGGGCGCTGCTATTCTTATTGATCAAAATATCCCATTTATTCCCTCTAATGTTGTATTTGATAAAAATGGACGATTTGTAGTAGTATCAGGTAAACTTGGCAATAAACATGTCACCTTGGCTAATCTGTATGTGCCGAATTTTGATGATGTACACTTTTTTCGCAACCTTTTTTCACAACTTCTAAATTTAAATACTCATTCTCTAATTCTTGGGAGTGACTTTAATTTGTATATGGATCCGATCTTAGACCGCTCATCCTCAAAACCTGCTAGTCTTAATAAATCTGCAACTTATGTTAAGTCTTTTCTTGAGGAATATAGCCTTACAGACCCTTGGCGTTTTTTACATCCTAACGGCAGGGACTATTCTTTTTTCTCTCACGTACACCATACTTATACCAGAATAGATTATTTTTTTGTTGACAATTTATTAATTAATAACCTTTGCTCTTGCAGTTATGATAGCATCTCGGTTTCTGATCATGCCCCTCTTGTACTTAAAATGATCCTCCATGGATGTGACTCCATGAGAAAGCATTGGAGACTGGATCCATTATTACTTACAGATGAAAAATTGGTTGCGAATATTTCTTCTAAAATTAATTTTTTTTTGAAAGAAAATAAAACTCCTGGTATGCCAAACAAAACGATATGGGAGGCCATGAAGGCATTTCTTAGGGGGGGAATTTATCTCATTGGCAGCATTTAAAAGACGATCCATAATACAGGAACAGAAGGCTATTTTAGATCAAATCTTGGACATTGACAGACAATATGCTCAATCTCCATCACCCACTCTGTACAAGGAACGTATGACATTACAAACTAAACTTAATTTACTTTCTACTCGACAAATTGAAGGTTGTTTAACCTCTTGCGCTCCGTTGAACAGCGGACGGGCAAGTCTCTGCGTCCTAGAGCGCACGAGGGCGCTCTCGTGCGCAATATGCTCAACGGACAATATGCTCAATGTGCTCAATGTCCATCACCCGCTCTGTACAAGGAACGTATGACATTACAAACTAAACTTAATTTACTTTCTACTCGACAAATTGAAGGTTGTTTAACCTCTTGCGCTCCGTTGTACCGCAGACGGGCAAGTCTCTGCGTCCTAGAGCGCACGAGAGCGCACGAGGGCGCTCTCGTGCGCTCTAGGACGCATCATGGAGATTTTGATGTAGGTGGTGTATAGCGTCCAAGCGCGCACTGAAAATAAAAGCTGCAGACACAGCCGCGAACAGATTAGTTCATCTGATTGACCTCTCATTCGACTAATAAGAGCTTTGAATTGGGTTTCTGAAACCTTGAAGAACCAATGAATGAAAATCTAGCCAAAAGGACCCGCCTCCCAACGGCTGCGAGCCAATTGAAGCACAGAAGTTCGCTGAGCTGTTTTGTCTAAAGCTGGGTGAAGAGAGACTGCTTCAGCAGCCACAGGCAGTGGTTTATTTATTTATTTTTTTTAATTCCAGCAGAGTGTTTAGGATTCTCTTATATGGTCATCACAGACCGACGGAGGCCAACAACGAAGGTCGTAAATCATTCGCCAAAACCGCAATCATGGAATTATGTTTTGATCGGGTCGCGAGACCAGAACCAGAGCGGACCAGCATCGGTTCGTCTGACAATGAGGAAGAGAAGTTGGCCAGGACAATGTGGCTGTGAAGAGGTAAGGTGTTTTAAGCCAAATTATTTTTTATCCCCGAAAATTGTAATCCAAAATGACTTTTGACCGATCGGTAAATTACAACTGTGCTTCGCAGTGCAGTTCGTGCGCTGCTGTACAAGGGGTTGTTCGCCAAATACAGACTGTGAACGCCCCCCCCCCCCCCGCCGCTATTCTTCTGCAGCGAGGGGGGGGCTGCGGTGATTGCGCTGCTGTCCCACATCACCACATGAGGCTAATCCGTTGTGTAGCGATGGCAACAAACCCCCCCCCCCACACACACACAGACAGCCCTGAGTGTGACCTTTCATTAGAGCCCAAAATGAAGATTCTACATTGAATTATTCAAAAGTTACAGACGTTTTTCCAAACTGTGCCATTTGGCACAATTTGGCACAGTTCAAAAACGCCTGGGAACAGCCTGAGAGCAAAGCTGTGTAAAATATTTATTTTTTGTGGTATTGTTACAAAATTTTGACCTCAGCTGGGTAACACTTGGTTCTACATTTCTGTTGCATTTTCCAGCCCGGATCTGAAGCTGTGTGTTATTTGCAAGCATTTGTATCCAAACAAACACCCAGGCCAAATTTATTTTCTTCAAGTTCACTATGTTTAGATGACTGTAACTCAGTGGCCGGAGCACTTAGAGAGATCGAGTTTTTTTTGCCAAAAAATTCAAAGTGTTTTCTTTTAAATGAGACCAGCCCCATGAAGATGCTGCAAAGGGTTGAAGAACAGCTTTCGATTTACTTTGGGCACATTTTTTTCTGGCGTTTTTAGGAAAATTGACCGGAGTGCAAGGGGTTAATAAGGAACAAGAGTGAATTTTATGAACATGGCGAAAAAAACAGTAAACTTCTAGCTAATCAACTGCGTTGTATTAGAGCTAAGCAAATTATTACTGGAGTTAGGACAGATAAAGGAGAGGTGACATCTGACCAACAAGTGATTAATGATATTTTCAGGTCATTTTATTCCAAATTATATACCTCAGAATATACAACAATCTTAAAGGATTTGAAATTTTTTTTTGATTCTATTGATATCCCTTCGATTTCCTCAGAATCTCGGCAAATTCTAGAAGCTCCCATCACAAAAGAAGAAATTCAGCTGGCAATATCATCCATGCAATCAGGAAAATCTCCAGGACCTGATGGGTTTACCGCTGATTTTTTCAAAAAATTCTCTGACGACCTTGCCCCTTTCCTTTGTCAAGTTTTTACAGAGTCGCTTGACTCTGGTACACTTCCTCCTTCATGTTATCAGGCCTGTATCACTGTGTTGCTTAAAAAAAGATAAGGATCCTGTTGATTGTGCTTCTTACAGGCCTATTTCCTTGTTAAATACCGATGTTAAAATTTTGTCAAAGTTGTTAGCTTCAATGTTGGAAAAGATTCTTCCTTTTATAATTTCACAGGACCAAACCGGTTTCATTAAAAATCGCCATTCTTTTTTTAACTTGCAGCGGTTGTTTAATATTATTTATACTCCTCACCACAACATACCTGAATGTCTTATTAGTTTGGACGCTGAAAAAGCATTCGATAGGGTTGAGTGGGAGTATTTGTTTTTTACTTTGGAGAGGTTCGGTTTTGGTCCTTCCTTCTGGTCCTGGATTAAACTTCTCTATGCTAGTCCTTTAGCTTCAGTGTTAACTAATTGTCGCTATTCTGACTATTTTAGACTTTACCATGGTACGAGGCAAGGCTGTCCTTTGAGCCCGTTGCTCTTTGCCTTGGCAATTGAGCCGTTAGCTATTGCAATCCGTGGGAGCCAGGACTTTCTAGGCATTCGTAGGGGTGGCATCGAGCATAGGGTTTCACTCTATGCCGATGATCTTTTACTATTTCTCTCCAACCCACTTACTTCATTACCCGCTATACTCAACATTTTGGATAGTTTTAGTAGGTTTTCTGGTTATAAAATTAATCTTAATAAGAGTGAATTGTTTCCGATTAATGAAAAGACTCGAGTTCAGGATCTTGAAAATTTTCCTTTCAAGGTTGTTATTGATCATTTTAATTATCTTGGGATATGTGTCACTAAACAACTTAATTACTTGTTTAAAAATAATTTTCTCCCCTTATTTGACCAGTGCAAGCTAATACTTTCCAAATGGTCCCCATTATCCTTGTCCTTAATTGGCAGAATCAATTCTGTAAAAATGATGTTACTTCCAAAGTTTTTATATTTGTTTCAATGTCTCCCCATTTTTATTCCTAAATCCTTTTTTAAGTCTTTGGACTCTCTGATTACCTCACTTATTTGGAATGGTAAACATCCGAGATTGAGGAAAGTTTTTCTTCAAAGACCCAAATCAGTGGGTGGCATGGCTCTGCCTAACTTTCAATATTACTACTGGGCAGCAAATATCAGGTGCATGTTATATTGGAAACATTTCTATCTGGAACCCAAATCACCCATTTGGATCCTTATGGAGTCACATGTGGACAATCAAACCTCCCTACCGGCAATTTTAGGTTCACCACTTCCCCTTGCTTTGTCTACACTGGGTAATAATAAAGTAGTTCATCAGTCTCTTAGAGAGAAGTAATTCCTTGGCCAAGAAATTGTTAGATAAGAATGTCACAGATTTTTGGAAGGAGCTTAGACGGATTAGTAACAGTAATACGTCTTTGCCCTGTACTTTGGAAGGCATTTCAGGTACAGAAAATATTGTGGATCTATGGCGGCAACACTTTTACTCATTATTTAATTCAACTAAGGATAAAACTTATAAGGTAGGGAAAGTAGAAAGGGACGAGTCACTCCTGATTGACACTCATGCAGTGACCAAAGCCATTAGAGAGCTATCAGATAACAAAGCGAGTGGATTAGACTGAATTTCTGCTGAGCATCTTAAATATGCTAGCTCAATATGCTAGCGGGGTCTGGAGAAACCTCAAAACCATCTCGGGGCTCCAGAATACCTCCCCCCAGGCCAGAAATGACAGAATGTTGACAGAAATGACAGAAGCTTTGACTTCTCCAGTGCTTTCAACACCATCCAACCGATGATCCTGAAGGACAAGCTGCTGCGCGCAGGGGTGGACCAGCACCTGTCATCATGGATCCTGGACTACCTCACGAACCGGCCTCAGTTTGTGAGAACCCGGGACTGTGTTTCCGACACGATCATCAGTAGCACGGGGGCCCCCCAGGGAACGGTGCTGGCTCCCTTCCTGTTCACTCTTTATACTGCGGACTTCTCACACAACACAACACATTGCCATCTACAGAAGTTCTCTGATGACTCTGCGATCGTTGGTCTCATCTCCAGCGGAGATGAAGCTGAGTACAGAGGGCTTATCCAGGACTTTGTGGACTGGTGCCATCGGAACTGCCTCCAGATCAACGCGAGGAAAACTAAGGAGCTGGTGGTGGACTGCCGCAGGCATGGGCAGCCCCTCACAGCACCAGTAAATATACAGGGAACAGACATCGAGATGGTGACATCCTACAAGTACCTGGGTATTCATCTGAACAATAAACTAGACTGGTCACACAATACTGACGCACTCTACAAGAAGGGACAGCGCAGGCTGTTCCTGCTGAGGAGACTCAGGTCTTTTGGTGTACAAGGGGCGCTGCTGAAGTCATTCTATGACACGGTGGTGGCATCAGCCATCACTTTTGGAGTGGTCTGCTGGGGCAGTGGCATCACTGCAGCCGATAGGAAGAGACTGAACAAACTAATTATGAAAGCTAGCTCTGTCCTGGGGCAACGCCTTGATCCGATGGAGGAGATAGGAGAGAGAAGGACGGTGGCTAAACTGTCATCTCTGCTGGAGACCGAGTTCCACCCTATGCAGGACATACTGGATGCACTGAGGAGCTCATTTAGCAGCAGACTACATCATCCCAGGTGCACAACCGAGAGGTTTCGTAGGTCCTTCCTACCAACGGCTGTCAGACTGTACAACCTAAGCAGGGCTGCTCGCAGAGATAGCAAAAAGACGTAACAAACTAATAGTTTTTTTTGAATGCAAAAGATGCAATAGACTTACACAATGGTCCTCTCCGGCATACAACTAGGAACATACCGGTCGCTATGGAGGGTGAGAATATGTATGGGCACATAATCATACCATGTAGGATAACTAAATAGACGGTTATGCTGTTTCATCCCACCTAGCAACAATGCTCTGCACTGTGTGTGTTTATATATTTACATATTTATTCCATCTAGCTACAATGCTCTGCACTGGGTGTGTTTATATTTATATATCTATATATTTATTCCATCTAGCTACAATGCTCAGCACTGGGTGTGTTTATATTTATATATCTATATATTTATTCCATCTAGCTACATTGCTCCGCACTGTGTGTGTTTATATACTTGCATATTTATTCCACCTAGCTGCAATGCTCTGTACTGTGGGTGTTTATATATTTACATATTTATTCCATCTAGCTACAATGCTCTGCACTGTGTTCATATATTCATGTATTTATTCCATCCAGCTACAATGCTCTGCGCTGTGTGTCTGTGTGTATATATATATTTTATAGTAATATGTACATATGTATATTAGCAGCTCTTGCTTGCTTGTTTTTTTTTTTTTTTCTTGCCTTCTGATTGTTGCTCTGAGTGTTGCTATCCCTGTGCTGTTGCAATCCTGGAATTTCCCCGTTGTGGGACTAATAAAGGCTTATCTTATCTTATCTTATCTTATCAAGAATTGCTCCTCTTCTTGCAATCTGTTTCACCAGCTTCATGATTCATGGGATGTTACCAGAATCTTTATTGTCTGTTGTGTTGGTACCAATCATTAAAGATAAAGCTGGCAAGCTGTGTAGCCTGGATAATTACAGGCCCATAGCTATAGCCAATATAATATCTAAAGTACTGGAAAAAATCATGTTTGAAAAATTAAATGTATTCATCAAATCTACTGATCATCAATTTGGATTCAAACCCTATCATGGAACAGATCTGTGCATATATGCTTTAAAAGAAATTATAAATAAGTACAGACATCAAAACTCTTCAGTTTTTCTGTGTTTTATTGACGCCTCCAAGGCGTTTGATCGTGTTAATCACAGGATATTGTTTAGGAAAATGATTGACAGGGGGGTTCCCAAGTACTTAGTACGTATCCTGATTTACTGGTACGCACATCAGAAGATGCTGGTGAAATGGGGGAAGAGTCATTCATCCCCATTTGGTGTGAGCAGTGGTGTCAGACAGGGCAGTATACTGTCCCCTATTCTATTTAATCTTTACATGGATGAGTTGTCAAAGCAACTGAATGCCTGTAAAACTGGGTGTTTAATAGGGAATAAGTTAGTGAATCATTTTATGTATGCTGATGATCTAGTTATTCTCAGTCCAAGTAGTGCTGGTCTTCAGGAGTTATTAAGAGTGTGTACTGCTTATGGAGAGGAAAATGACATAAAATATAATACAAATAAGAGTTGTGTGCTGATTTGCCGCACTAAAGATTTGTTAATGAAATTCCCTGTCTTTGAATTGGCAGGCAGGGAATTAATTGTCAGGGATAAAATTAAATATCTGGGACATTTTATTAATGATAGAATGACTGATGATGATGATATTTTCAGACAACGCTGCAAAATCTACATGCAAGCAAATATTCTTGCACGCAGATTTGGTTTTTGCTCAGATGAGGTGAAACTGGTTCTTTTTAAAACCTATTGTACACCTTTATACACTGCTCATTTATGGATAAATTATAGGAAACAAAGTATGCAGAAATTACAGGCTGCCTACAATGATGCCTTAAGAATTTTACTTAAAAAGCCTCGATGGTGCAGTGCTTCCGAGTTATTTGTCTCATCACGTGTAAATACTCTGCATGCAGTAATTAGGAATCTTATGTATAAATTCATCTGTCGGCTTGATGTATCTAGAAATGAAATCATTCAAGTCATGTCTAGCATTAAGCTCAGTTCTATTCGCTGTCAGTCACAGTTTAGAAGGCACTGGTACAGTTGTCTTTTTAAGTCTTTTTAAAAGTCTGTACTGTCTTTGTACTTCTCTTAGCAGTTGTATCTTAGTGTTTTTTGTAACTTTTTGATTGTTTCAACTGTCTTGTTTTTTACTTTTCTACTTTTTTTTTTTTTTTTGATGGACCTTGAGTCTGGAATAAAGTCTTTGATTGATTGATTGATTAGAATTTGGTCTCAATTCAGGAAAAATTTCGGTCTTCAGTTTTTCTCCATTAGAAGTCCAATTGCCGCAAATCATTTATTTACCCCATCAACTATTGATAGTGCATTTCATATATGGCACAGAAAAGGTTTAAAATCTTTTGCGGATTTATATTTTGATGGTCAATTTGCAAGTTTTTCTCAACTTTCCACTAAATTCGACATCACTTCTACACATTTTTTCTGCTTTCTCCAGGTCAGACATTATGTGCAAACCATGACAAAACAATTCCCTCAAAAACCTTCTGATAATCCTCTAGATGATTTTTTATTAGTTAAACCAACTTCTAAGGGGGTAATATCAGTTTTATATAATTTAATTTCAAATTTACAATCTTCTTCTTTGGCCGCTATTAAATTGAATTGGGAACAAGATCTTAATTTTACTTTTACTGATGAACTGTGGGACTCTATTCTTGGCCAGGTTCACACTGCATCAATGTGTGCTCGTCACGCTCTTATTCAATTTAAGATTGTACACCAGGTGCACCTGTCCAAGGTTAAGTTAGCACGTATTTATCTTGTGAAAAGTGTGGTAGCGCTCCTGGCACTTTGCTTCACATGTATTGGTCCTGCCCTTCATTGATGAATTTTTGGCATTCTGTTTTTATCACTATGTCTGAAGTCCTGCAATATCAAATTAAACCTGATCCATTATGCGCCATTTTTGGTGTGGCTCCAGAACTTGTCTTGCCAAATTCCAAATTAAAAGTATTCAAATTTTCATTATTATTGGCCAGACGTGCTGTATTACTGAAGTGGAAAGACTCTTCGCCCCCTTCACATTTACAGTGGATAAAAGATATAATGTCCTGTTTGGATTTAGAAAAAATCAGATATACAGTTCGTGGCTCTGAAAACAAATTCTATAAATTATGGCGCCCGTTTCTTGATTTCTTTGAAAGACCCACGATTATAGTTTCTGAGTAGCTCATATCCCCTTTACCCCACCCCCACCTCACACACACAATTTTTTTTTCTTTTTTTTTTGTATTTTTTTATTATTGTTTATTTAAAGGTTTTTGTGTTTTGAAGCATCCACATTTGTTAGTTTTAAATTCTAGTTTTGCACTGTGGTTAAAACAAAAATGAAAATTTCTAATACTTTGTATTGTATTGATACTTCAATTAATAATAATAAAAAGACCTTTGAAAGAAAGAAAAAGTCTACACACCCATGTTCAAATGCCAGGTTTTTGTGATGTAAGAAAATAAGACCAAGATAAATCATTTCAAAACTTTTTCCACCATTAATGTGACCTATAACCTGTACAATCCAATTGAAAAACAAACAGAAAGCTTTTAAGGGGAAAATAAAAAACTTACAATAACCTGTTTGCATAAATATGCACACCCTGTTATAACTGGGGATGCGACTGTGTTCAGAGGTGTGTAGACTTTTTATAGTCACTGTGTGGCGTCCATAATTGTAAATGTATGTGACTCACATGGATGCATGCTTGAATTCAGCCTAGAGAGACTTTAGGCTGGCAATGTGTATTGACATCACACCTCAAGAGGACAATACGTCTGGACCACCTACAGCTCGAGAGAAAGGAGAGGATTCCTTGCGTCTGACCATCTGGGGTCAGACAGGAAAACAGAAGGACTCTGGAGTTTTATAATGCAAATGGGAGAATGTAACTGAAGTGTGTGACTTTGTATGTGATGTATTATTGGAGGTGTGTATAAATGGATGTGAGTGACTGCGTTCTGTCTCTTTTTACTCTGACTGAGAGAGAGGACGTAGGATGCGAGAGAATTAAAGAGAATACTGGAAAGACACCCAGTCTTGTCAATTCTTGACTCCTACACTGGTGACCTATACATGAATCTGAGCACGCCGAGGCTGGAAGACAGCTTCGTGATCGACATGGAAGAACCGGGAGACAGCCGCTCAGACCCGGATTCACCGGGAATCGCCCGCAGGGGCACAAGCCTGATTAAGCTCCCCGAGTTTTGGCACGATGACCCGCACTCATGGTTCCAGCACGTGGAGTCGCGGTTCCTACTCGGGGGAGTATCAGCGGACGACATTAAGTTTCATAATGTCATCGTGAGACTCGACAGCCGCACAGCTCGGTGTGTGCGGAGCCTGGTACAGCAGCCGCCCGCTGCTGACAAATACGGCGCGCTGAAAGCCACCCTCATCAGGAGCTTCGTGCCATCGCCCGAGGCGAGGGCCAGGCAGCTGCTGGACCTGTGCGACACAGGTGGACGCAGGCCGACTGTCCTCATGGAGGACATGCTACAGATGATCGGGACGGACAACGACGTGTTCCCCTTCAAGCACATTTTCCTGAAGACCCTCCCAGTGCACACGAGAGGTCCCCTGTCCAGCAGACGATGTGTGAACCAGCAGGACTTCCGCGAGCTGGCCCAGGAGGTGGAGCGGCTCCTCAATGCCTGCGACAAGCAAGAGACCTCCGTGGCAGCGGCAGACCTCGGCGCGGCGGCTGGGGGCAGTGTGGAGCCAGAGGCAGCAGAACCCACCCCAGCAACGACGGCGGCGGCGAGATCCCGAGCCAGGGGAGATGACAGCCTCTGCTATTACCACCGACGCTTCGCCGAGAAGGCGCACAGATGCATCCCGCCGTGCAGTTTCAAAAAGCGGGGAAACGACCGGGCCGGGAGTCGTTAGCAGCTTCCACTCTTGGCGAACGGAACAAGCTGCTTTATCTGACAGACGCGGGCTCCGGGCGGCAATTCCTCGTGGACACCGGAGCCCAGAGGAGCTTCATCACTGCAACTTATGCAGATCGGGTGGCTGGACCCCGCGGAGACGGAGCAACAGCGGCCAACGGCTCCAGCATCAAGACTTAGGGAGAGAGAACCTTGTCTCTGTCCTTCCACGGCCGCGCTTACGAGTGGAACTTCATCGTAGCGGCAGTGAGCTTCAATATGTTAGGTGCTGATTTTCTGTGTTCACATGGTTTGTTAGTTGATCTGGCCAACAAACGCCTAGTAAATGCACTCTCTTTCTGTTCTATCCCTTGTGCAGCTCGGGTGTGCCCGCCGCCAGTGCAGACCAACGTCGCCGCAGCAGGTGGTAAGTTCCACACTCTCCTACACCAGTTTCCAGCACTCACAGTTCCCACTTTTTCAGCTAAGGTGGCGAAACACGGGGTGGAGCACTTCATAACAACGAGTGGCCCACCAGTTAGCTCGGCGCTTGGATGCAGCTAAGCTCTCTGTGGCACAGGAGGAGTTCGCCAACCTGGAAAGGTTGGGCATAATTCGCCCCTTGAAGTCCGCTTGGGCTTCCCCCCTGCATATGGTGCCTAAGGCTGACGGCTCGTGGAGACCTTGCAGTGATTATCGCAGGTTAAACAATGCCACAGCTCAGGATTGCTACCCGATTCCGCATATCCAGGATTTTTCAGTGCACCTGGCAAAAGCGCGCATTTTTTCTAAAATAGACCTGGTCCGCGGTTATCATCAGGTCCCGGTTCGACCAGAGGATATTCCCAAAACAGCGGTAATAACCCCGTTCGGACTTTTTGAGTTTTTACGCATGCCTTTTGGCCTTAAAGGCGCCGCGCAAACCTTTCAACAGATGATGGACGCAGTGCTGCGCGACCTTCCGTTTGTTTTTGTCTACTTGGACGATATTTTAGTAGCCAGCGCCTCAGAGGAGGAACACGAAAAACACCTCACTACAGTTTTTCAAAAGTTGGAAGCACACGGGTTGATAATCAACCCGGCCAAGTGCCAGTTTGGCGCGGCGCAAATTGATTTTCTGGGGCACCGTGTCTCACCAGAGGGAGCAGTTCCTCTGCCAGCAAAAGTGCACGCGGTGGCTGAGTTTCCCCAGCCACAGACAGTGAAAGCGTTGCAGGAATTTTTGGGGATGGTGAATTTTTATAACCGTTTCATACCCCTTGCAGCGCAACTCATGCAACCGTTATACGCCGCGCTTAAAAAACAGAAGCCTGCCAATGTGATCGAATGGTCCCTGGAGCGGAAGCGCGCGTTCACAGCGGTAAAAAAAGCACTCACGGACGCAGCACTGCTGGCGCACCCAGACCCGGCAGCTCGCATAGCGCTAACCACAGACGCGTCAGAGGTAGCAATAGGGGCCGTGGTAGAGCAGCAGGTCGCCGGAGTTTGGCAACCTCTCGCCTTTTTCAGCAGGTCCTTGCACGAGCCCGAGCGGAAATACAGCGCATTTGACAGGGAACTCCTGGCGTTCCACTTAGCCATTCGCCATTTCCAGTTCTGGCTGGAAGGGTGGTGTTTCACCGCGTTTGTCGACCACAAACCGCTCACTTTTGCGATCTCCAAAACTTCAGAACCGTGGTCAGGGCGGCAGCAGAGACAGCTGGCTGCAATTTCGGAATTTACCACCGATATTCAGCATGTGACCGGTAAACTCAATGTAGTGGCAGACTGTCTGTCACGCGCGGTAACAGCACCCGTCCGCGCGGAGCAGGGGTGCGCGGCCGCTTACCCAGAGCGCGGTAACAGCGCGGACGCGCACGCGGCTCCGGTCCACGTGGGAATAGATTATGCAGCCATGGCAGCGGAGCAGAGCGAAGACGCGGACGTGCGCGCGCTCCTGTCTGGACCAACAGGGTTAAGGCTGGAGCGAAAAACTTAACAAGCTGGTTCACCCCCTCTAATCTGCGATGTCTCCACCGGGCGACTGCGACCTGTGGTACCGGCCACATGGCGCTGTCGCGTTTTTGACGTCGTGCACTCCCTAGCGCACCCGGGAGTACACGCTTCGGTGAAAATGGTAGCAGAGAAGTTTGTTTGGCCAAGCCTGCGCAAGCACGTGAAGGAGTGGGTTAAAGCCTGCATGGCTTGCCAGCGGGCCAAAATCCACAGGCACACCAAAGCACCCTTAGAACCGTTTCACATTCCGGCTAGGAGATTCGATCATGTGCACGTGGACCTTGTGGGCCCCCTACCGCCATCTCAAGGGTTCACACATCTCTTGACGATGGTGGACCGGACCACACGTTGGCCGGAAGTGGTCCCGTTAACATCGACCACAGCGGCAGAGGTGGCTCGCGCCTTTTTAACAGCCTGGGTAGCGCGTTTTGGGGTTCCGTCAGATATTACGTCCGATAGGGGACCTCAATTTGCGTCGGAACTGTGGTCAGCAGTGGCCAGCGGCTTAGGAGCGGCAGTACACCGCACTACCGCTTATCATCCCCAGGCCAACGGTTTATGCAAGCGTTTTCACAGGTCTTTGAAGGCAGCCCTCAGAGCGTCGCTAACGGACACAGATTGGGTAAACAAACTACCATGGGTTTTATTAGGGTTGCGTTTGGCACTCAAAGAGGACCTAGATGCCTCACCAACAGAGTTGGTTTTAGCGCAACCTCTCAAGCTGCCCGGCGAGTTCTTGCCAGACCATACGGCACCAGGGCCCCCCCCCGGTCCGGGGACCTCTGAGTAACACGGGAGCGGAAATGCTCCCGGGCCCCGCTCATCACACTTTTTCGCGTGTGTTCGTGCCCAAAGCTTTACAAAAAGCAGAGTTTGTTTTTGTCAGACATGACGCTCAGCATCACAGCCTCCGCCCACCTTACGACGGTCCATTTCCGAGTGCTGGAGACCGGGGAGAAATATTTTGTGCTAGATTTGGGGGGCAGGAGGGAGACGATCAGTACTGATAGATTAAAACCTGCTTTTGCGTTGCATAACGAGTCTGTACGGCCGGCGGGCGCGCCAGGCCTTCCAGGGGCGCGCCAGGCCTTCGACGCGGCAGGCCTTCCAGGGGGCGGCCCCCGGACCCCCCGCAAGGGGCAAATAACCCTTCTCCCCCTCATTCCACAGATTCACAGCAGGACGGCCCGGCACAGGCTGTGAGACCTGCGTACAGCAGATTCGGGAGAAGATTGAAACCTAGACGACAGGCAGAGTGATGTGGGTTTTGATCAGACTGTTGGATTGTGCTGTAAGATTCTGCGGGGGGAGATGACGCTGTAGGTGTATGTACAGTCTTTCGCGTGGGAGGGGGAGTGATGTGGCGTCCATAATTGTAAATGTATGTGACTCACATGGATGCATGCTTGAATTCAGCCTAGAAAGACTTTAGGCTGGCAATGTGTATTGACGTCACACCTCAAGAGGACAATACGTCTGGACCACCTACTTGGAGGTGTGTATAAATGGATGTGAGTGACTGCATTCTGTCTCTTTTTACTCTGACTGAGAGAGAGGACGTAGGATGCGAGAGAATTGAAGAGAATACTGGAAAGACACCCAGTCTTGTCAATTCTTGACTCCTACAACTGTATATAAAACAGCTAACTGTTGCGTTTTTAAAGAATACATGGGTGTTTGCATGTTTATATCTGCCACCTGGCTTCCCAAAGCAAACAATATAATCTTTCTTTAAGAAACATTTTATTTCTCCTTTGCCATGGCATTTTAATGTATAAATACAAAGTTGTACCATTTGTGAAGTGAAGCGGCAACGCCACGGCAGTTGTATTGGTACGTGTCAGAACCGACTTTCTGCTTGTTAGATAACTCAGCTGTTGAAATCCCAGGCAAGTCCCCCACACAGGGAAATAGTCACCCCGCTTGTTTGCCTGAAATATTCCAAAACATTTTATGCAGCATAATCAATATCAGCTCACTGACATGTAGTTAGGATAGCAAAGTATTTGAGTGTTTACCTCAATGGCGAGCACATAAAAGATTTTAGCAGCTCGAGCATAGCCGGATGATCTAATGCTGACACCCCCGCCTGGGAAAAGGATCCTGTCAACATACAAGAGGCACGACTAGTTAATTACTACAAATTTATCGTCCGACTGGCTTGTGATTCTTATTACTGGTGATGCAGTTTAACATTTTTTGAATTACAAATACAGACATCAGAGATTCTGGTAGTGCCATATTGCTAATTAGGACTTGTGTAAAATTTCCTGATGTGTAACTTATTTATGCACGATAATTACAATAATGTAGTCACTGCAGTTTCATCAAGTGAAACACTCCTGCATAGTCTTGACTTCACTAGTTCACTGTAATAGGGTTTTTTTTAAAGCTGTAAACACTGTAAGCGTTTTGAGATGTCACTTTACATGCAAAGTGCCATATAACTCTAATCCATGATTATTATTATTATATATTTATTAATATCCACGCATGGGCTATCTCCTGGATATTTCTGATGACATTTCTGTGCTTCTTTAGCAACAGCTCTCCAAGATCCTCACACCACTTGGATTTAGAATATGCTATTATTCCTAATCAAACGATCAACACTCTTCAAAGGGCCTATGTTGTAGAAAAATGTGTATTTGTGCTTTTTAATGAACCTGAATATAAGTTTTCTGTCTCCAAATATTTTGAAGCTATCCCGAGTGAATGTCTGAATATTTTGCATATTATTTTTTTGAATATTTTTCCTTCACACTCATCAGACTGCATTTGCATGAATGAGATTTTTCTTATGTAAACCTGCAACATTTTTGTTATAAATTTGTGGCTTTTGTAAATAAATTTGGGACCTTTTTTCCTCATAAATGTACTAAATTTTTCCATTTTTTCCCCTTGTAAATGTAATTTCTCCCCCTAAATCTGCAGCTTTTCTTGTAAATGTATAATCTTTTTGTCATGAATCCGGGTTTGGAGGCCAAACCTGGTTCTGACTTATTGTTATGATTTGCCCTAGTTTCCTCCTGACAGCTCTAGCACGCCCCCTCCTCCTGTCAAGCGCTGTCAGCTGCACTGTCACGGGTGCTCACACACATACACACATACACACACATGCACACACTCCATTCACTCTCATTCACACGCTCTCTCACACACTGGGTGCCAATCAGTTCTGCCCACGCATTCTCACACCGGCAATCTCTTTCCTCAGTTTCAGGAGTATTTGTTGGCCGGTCCAGAGGAAAGAGATTGTCGGGGCATTCCCCTTCATACGTGGCAGCGTGTTCCTCTGCGTATGTTAATTCACTCCCTGCGTTCAACTCAGCCTGACATTTAAAGACGATCAATTCCTTGGTGTTTCGGCTGGTTCCGCTTCTCTGCCTCTTCCTCCAGACTGCATGGCTTGCCCCGGATTAGCTCCAGTCCTGTAAGTGTCTTTAGCCTTTTCTCCTGTGTTAGCAGCCCTGCAGCACTAGGGTGCTCGCCTTTCCTGTTTCGTGCGTAACGCAGCCCTGCAGCACTAGGCTCCATATTTACCAGGCTGTTGAGCATTCGGCAGGCGCCCTGTATGTTTGGTGGCCAATCCTGTCATTACACCTCTCCGTAATCTTGTGAGGTTTGACTGAACTGTACGTGGTGATTACTGGACTTGTTATTTTAGTGAACCGAAATAAACATGGCACTCTCTACTCCTGCGATTGGGTTTTTCATTCCCTCCCTCGTGCGCCGTGTTATGGCCCACAGGGGTTTGTGACACTTTTCTTCTCATAAATTTGCAATTTTTGGCATGTAAATTGAAGTCTTTTTCTTATATATGTGCAAATTTATTCATGCAAATTTGTGCCTTTTTGAGGGATAAATTTTGTGACTTGATCATCAAATTCCTGCTTCTTTTTTTTTTTTCTTGTGACTTCCTGAGATTTTTCTCCTGAATTTTAAGGACCTTTTTTTTCGTAAATTTGATAAAGGTATGTTTGTGATCTACCCTTATTAAAATGAAGCAGCTAGGTGGGGAAAATGGTGAATTATCCAAATACCAAATTTGAAAACCAAATATCAATTTAACAAGTGACTATCCAGACAATTGAACATTTGGGTACAACATTAGTTTTAACCTTGTAAAATACATCCTTTGGTCACATACATAGTGTTAAATATTAAAATAGTCACTTCACAGAGAAACAGACACTGTCTTTATTTAGTGAAACTTAACAAAAAGGGTGGCATGGTATCACAAAACAACAAGCTCCATCTTCAGTTTTCTCAGCAAACAAACCTACATTTTTGGCATTTAAAACTGAACAACTGTGTCCTTGTGGATGTCAAAAAAACTAATCTGAAAAATACACAATATGGGTCCTTTACGGTCAATTGGGACTTTCTAACACCCCTTTAGGACTACTTCAAATCAAATTGGTGAAGGAAACACACAATTTAAAAAACAAAACAGCTCTGTTTAGATTATTTACTGTGTGGTCTCCCAGCGTGGAGGGCTCCACAGGATGGTGCTGCTTCACATGATACCTTGGTGCCGAGCTACAGTAGATATAAAAAGTCTACACACCTCATTCAAATGCCAGGTTTTTGTGATGTAAAGAAAATGAGACCAAGAAAAATCATTTCAAAACTTTTTCCACCATTAATGTGACCTATAACCTGTACAACCCAATTGAAAAACAAACTGAAATCTTTTAAGGGGAACAATAAAAAATAAAAAACTTACACAATAGCCTGGCTGCATAAATATGCACACCCTCTTATAACTGGGGATGTGGCTGTGTTCAGAATTAACCAATCACATTCAAACTCATGTTAAATGGGAGTCAGCACACACCTGCCACCATTTAAAGTACCTCTGATTGACCCTAGATAAAGTTCAGCTGTTCTAGTAGGCTTTTCCTGACATTTCTGTAGTCACATCTTACATGGTCTGCAGAGAGCTTCCAAAGTATCAGAGGGATCTCATTGTTCAAAGGTATCAGTCAGGAGAAGGGTACAAAAGAATTTCCAAAGCAATAAATATACCATAGAACACAGTGAAGACAGTCATCATCAAGTAGAGAAAATATGGCACAACACAGACATTACCAAGAGCTGGACGTCCCTCCAAAATTGAAGAAACGATGAGAAGAAAACTGGTTAGGGAGGCTGCCAAGAGGCCACCAGCAACATTGAAGGAGCTGCAGGAATTTCTGGCAAGTACTGGCTATTTAATACAGGTGACAACAATCTCCTGTCTAGGGCGGCAAGACGGAAGCCTTATCTTACGAAGAAAAACATCCACGCCCAGCTACATTTTACAAAAACAAACTTGAAATCTCCCATACACGTGGGAAAATGTGTTACATTCCAATGAAACCAAGGTTGAACTTTTTGGACATAATTCCGAAAGGTATATTTGGCGCAAACACAACACTGCTCATCACCAAACAAACACCATACCAGCATCAGAGGGAACTCATTGTTCAAAGGTATCAGTCAGGAGAAGGGTACAAAAGAATTCCCAAGGCATTAAATATACCACGGAACAGAGTGATGACAGTCATCATCAAGTGGCGAAAATATGGCACAACAGTGACATTACCAAGAACTGGACGGCCCTCCAAAATTGATGAAAAGACGAGAAGAAACAACAGCAACATTGAAGGAGCTGCAGGAATTTCTGCCAAAAACTGACTGTTTAGTACATGTGACACCAATCTAGGGTGGCAAGACGGAAGCCTTATTTTACAAAGGAAAACATCCAAGCCTGGCTATCTTCATCTTCTTCTGCTTAAACATTTTCGGGTTGCGGGGGGGGGGGGGCTGAAGCCTATTCCAGCATCTTTTGGGCGAGAGGCAGGGTACACTCTGGACAGATCGCCAGTCCATCGCAGGGCCAACACAGAGAGACAGACAACCATTCACTCTCACAGTCATACCTAAGGACAATTTAGAATCGCCAGTTTGATGCCAATTAACCTAACTTCCATGTTTTTGGCATGTGGGAGGAAACCGGAGAAATCTCGGCGTAAACCCACGCAGACACAGGGAGAACATGCAAACTCCACACAGATGACCGTTGGTCGGGGGCTGGGATCGAACCCAGGATCCCCCGGCCAAGGGTGAGTTGCTGTGCTGCCGCAGTGCTAACCACTCCGCCACCGCACCGCCCTCCAAGCCTGGCTACAGTTACACATTTGAAATCTCCCAAACGCTTGTGGGAAAATGTGTTATGGACTGATGAGACCAAAGTTGAACTTTTTGGCCATAATTCCAAAAGGTATACTTGGCGCAAACACAACACTGTTCATCACCAAAAGAATACCACACCTACAATGATGCACGGTGGTGGCAGCATCATGCTTTGGGGCTGTTTTTCTTCAGCTGGAACTGGGGCCTTAGTTAAGGTGGAGGGAATTATGAACAGTTCCAAATACCAGTTAGTGTTGGCACAAAACCTTCAGGCGTCTGCTAGAAAGCTTAAGATGAAGAGGAACTTCATCTTTCAGCACAACAATGACCCAAAGCACACATCCAAATCAACAAAAGAATGGTTTCACCGAAAGAAGATTAAGGTTTTGGAATGGTTTAGCCAGAGTCCAGACCTGAATCCGATCGAACATCTGTGGGGTGATCTGAAGACGGCTATGCACAGGAGATGCCCTCACAATCTGACAGATTTGGAGCGTTTTTGCAAAGAAGAGTGGGCAAATATTGCTACATCAAGATGTGCCACGCTGATAGACTGCTACCCAAAAAAGACTGAGCGCTGTAATAAGATGCAAAGGTGCTGCAACAAGGTATTAGTTTAAGGGTGTGTATATTTATGCAAACAGGTTATTGCAAGTTTTTTATTTTTTCCCCTTAAAAGATTTCAGTTTGTTTTTCAATTGGGTTGTACAGGTTATAGGTCACGTTAATGGTGGAAAAAGTTTTGAAAAGATTTATCCTGGTCTCATTTATTTACATGGCAAAAACCTGGCATTTGAACAGTGGTGTGTAGACTTTTTCTATCCACTATGACTCTTATTTTTCTTTTCTTTTTTACTTTATATGTCTCTTTTACTTTATATGTGTGTGAGAGAAGTAGGGAGTGGTGCATATTGTCATGTTCGCCTCTACAAGGCAAGAGAGAGACAAACCCAAGCGCTGAATGATGCTGTGTATTTATCAAACAAAAAGAACATAACAGTCCAAAATGTGCAAAAATACAAAAATGCCAAACAAGGAAAACTTACAAGATCTGCCTCAGAGTGAGGGAAGCACTCTGCAGAGGAGATCAGCACATACAGAAGAATCAAACGTTGAACAGATTTGCGGAATAACTGGAGGAACATTCAACGTAGCAGCAATGAAGCAGAGAAACGGCAGAGCTTAAATAGATGTGGAAGTGATTAAGCAAGCAAGCATGCAAAGTTTATTTGTATAGCATTTTTCACAGATATACGTATATCACAAAGTGCTTCACAGCAAGTTAAAATTTACATATACACAGAAATTAAAATCAATAGAAATAAGATACAATATACATATTAATAGGGATAAAAAGAGAAAACAGTGAAGAAATAAAAGCCATTCAATGAGAGTTAAAAGCCTGTCTGAACAAATGAGTTTTTAACTCCTTCTTAATCTCTTGCACTCCGGGATACCGCGGGCGGTCACATCTCTGCGTCTTAGTGCGTCCTCGTGCGTCCTAGTGCGCACCGTGCGTCTCAGTGCGCACTGAAAAAAAAAAAGCTGCATTTCCGTTCTTCCACTACAGACACAGCCGCGAACAGAAAGCCAAAGGAGTGTTTTGATTGGTTTAGATTTGATTGACCTCTCATTCAACTAATAAGAGCCTTGAATTGGGTTTCTGAAACCTTAAAGAACCAATGACTGAAAACCTAGCAAGAAGGACCCACCTACCAACGACTGCAAATACAACAAGCCAATTGAAGCAGAGAAGTTCGACGATTGAAAGCGTGCGTCCCGTGCGTAAAATCTGTTTTGTGTAAGCTGCTGTGTGTAACGGTAGTGTTCGCCAGTCTTTTTTTATTACTACTGTTCTTATTTGTTTTGAAAAATCGTTCGCAAAAACCGCAATCATGGAATCATGGTTTGACCGGGTCGCATGACCAGAACCACGAGTCTGTAACAAGCGGACAAGCGTCATGTTCGTCTGACAATGAGGAACAGATGTTCGCCAGCGACACTGCTGTTGTGGACAGGTAAGTGTTATAAGCTAAATTATTCTTTATCACTGAAAATAGTAATAAAAATGACTTTTGACCGATCGGTAATTACAACGGTGCGTCATCGCCACATGACGGACCGTTGACGGACCGTTTTTTTTGTGCGCCGCGCTCCTCTGTAGCGGTGGGGGGAGTTGTTATCCTCTACATTGCAGATATTTTAGTATAATTTTTATTGCACTGTAGGTTATTTTTTCTTGTAAAAAAAGGCCACACATTTTTTACGTGGCATGCTTCTTTGTGTGTGGGGGGCTTGTTTGTTTATTCATTCATTCATGAATGAATAAACAACCCCCCCCACACACACACACACAGCCCTGAGTGTCACCTTTCATTAGAGCCCAAGATCAAGCTACTATGTTGAATCATTCAAAAGTTATAGACGTTTTTCCAAACTGTACCATTTGGCACAATTTGGCACAGTTCAAAAATGCCTGGGAACAACCTGACAAAAAAGCTGTGTAATATATTCATTTTTTGTGGTATTGTTACAAAATTTTGACCTCAGCTGGATAACACTTGGTTCTACATTTCTGTTGCATTTTCCAGCCAGTATCTGACAGCTGTGTGTTATTTGCAAGCATTTGTATCTTAAAAAAACACCCAGGAAAACTTTATTTTCTTCAAGTTCAGTATGTTTAGATGACTGTTACTCAGTGGCAGGAGCACTTAGAGAGATTATGACTGTTTTGCCAAAAAATTCAAGTTTTCTTTTAAATGAGACCAACCCCATGAAGATGCTGCAAAGGGTTGAAAAACAGCTTTTGACTTACTTTGGGTACGTTATTTTTAGGTATTTTTAGGGAAATTGACCAGAGTGCAAGGGGTTAAAAGAGTCAACAGACTCAAGGCAGTGCAAGGACAGGGGAAGTGTGTTCCAAAGCTGTGGTGCAGCGGCCTGGAAAGATCGATCTCCACGGGTTCTGAACTTGGTCCGAGGGACCACCAGGAGTCTGTGGTCTGAGGATCTTAGTGATCGTGTCGTGGTATAAGGAGTCAAGAGGGCCGAGATGTATGAAGGGGCTTGGCCATTAAGAGCTCTAAAAGTCAAAATTAAAATCTTAAAATGAAATCTAAAAGCAACTGGCAACCAGTGAAGGGACGATAAAACTGGGGAAATGTGTTCCCTTTTCTTTGTCCGGGTTAAAAGCCAAGCTACTGCATTTTGCACAGTCTGAAGGCGGGCAACAGCAGTTTTATTAAAAAGGGCATTACAATAATCTAAGCGAGACGAGATAAAAGCATGAATGATCATTTCCAGTTCAGGTGTTGAGACCATAGGTCTAAGTTTTGCTATATTCCTCAGATGAAATAAGCAATTTCTGGCTAGTTGCCGACCATGGCAGCCCAGTGACATAGCATTGTCAAAAACAACACCCAGGTTACGCAGGCTGGGCTGGACAGAACAGCCTAGGTGACCGAAGAGTTGCTTTATCAGAGGAATTTTACTGTCTGAAGCGATGATCAGTGTTTCTGTCTTATTAAGATTTAATTGTAGGAAGTTATTGTTTAACCATTTGCTAATGGCAGACAGACAAGAGATTAAATTTGATAAAATGTTCAGCTCATTTTCTTTAAAACAGCAGTAAAGCTGAATGTTGTCTGCGTAAAAATGGTAAGAAACACCCTTAAACTGACTAATAATCTGGCCAAGTGAGGTTAAATACAATAAAAACAGAGTAGGGCCCAGAATTGACCCCTGAGGAACCCCACGGGAAAGTCCTTTAACCTCTGACATCCTCTCATTAAATAAAACACAAAACCCTCTGTCAGTTAAATAAGATGAGAACCATTTCAGAACTAATCCTGAAATACCAAACGTGTCCTTCATCCTATTTATCAATATATTGTGGTCCACCGTGTCAAAAGCAGCGGTGAGATCCAACAACACCAGGACCGAGTACTGACCAGAATCTGCTGCCATCATGATGTCACTGGAGACTTTAATTAGTGCTGTCTCGGTGGAGTGCATTTTGCAGAAACCAGACTGGAAGGTGTCTAAGATTTTATTTCTCTCTATGAATGTAATTAATTGCTCGGCCTATACTTTCTCAAGCAATTTGGATAAGAAGGGAAGCTTTGAAATTGGCCTGTAATTTGTTCAGTTCTGTAGGGTCTAAGTTTTGTTTCTTTAATTTGGGTTCAACCATTGCTTGTTTAAAAGAACTGGGAACAGTGCCTGATAAAAGTGACCAATTAATGATTTCGCTTCATAGAGGCCAGAAGACCATTTACATCCAGTAGCGTGACTGGAGTGAATGAGGACCACGTGTTAGAGGGGGCCTGATTCAGGCCAAGGTCCTCAGCAGATGGTGTAGTGCTTGCTCTAATATCATTCGCCTTATTCACCATAAAATTTGCAAAGTCATCAGATTCAGCATTAGAATAAGCAGAAACCATGGCTAAATCAGGTGAGACAATGGAATTAATG
This sequence comes from Pholidichthys leucotaenia, assembly GCA_020510985.1. Taxonomy (NCBI): domain Eukaryota; kingdom Metazoa; phylum Chordata; class Actinopteri; order Cichliformes; family Pholidichthyidae; genus Pholidichthys; species Pholidichthys leucotaenia. The sequence continues at coordinate 211,808,494 of CM035844.1, forward strand.
GTGTCAAACAAAAACTTGGAATTTCCCTTGTTTTAGGATATAAGCTGAGCAAAGTAGTTTGTTCTCAAATCCTTCATCATATCATTTAGTGAGGTTATGAGGTCTTTGAGGTGGAGTCTGTGCACCTCAAGCTTGGTGGCCTTCCACAAACGTTCCACCTTCCGACAACTTCTCCTCAGAATACAGATCTCTTCATTTAACCAAGGGCATGGTTTCTTAGAAGTATAGCTACATTTAATAAGAGCCACTTTATCAAGTACCAAATGGCACTGCTGGTTAAAGCAATCCACCATAAAATTTACATCCTCACATCCTGCAACAAGATGAGTGTCAAAAGCTAAAATAAATCTATCCACAGACTGCTGGTTAATAATGCGCCTCTGTCTTAATGTTTTACATTCCTGCTGTTCCACATTAACTGACAGATCAAAGAAAACACAGCAATGATCACTGACACAAGCATCCTCCACTTTAACATTGTCCAAACTCAGTCCCAGTGAAAAAACAAGGTCCAAGGAGCACCCTTTATTATGTGCAGAGCCAGAGACGTGCTGCCTGAAATTGTGAGCCTCTGTAATAGTTAAAAAGTCTGCAGCAGAGACGTGTCACTTACATGTATATTAAAATCACCTAAAATTAAAACTCTTTCTAGTTTAATAATGGAAGATAAAAAGTCTGAGAATTCCAATAAAAACACACCAGTTGGGCTGGGCGGATTAAATTAAATTAGATTAAATTTAATTAAATTAGATTAAAACACAATAAAAAGGAGTTGAGGCACTTATCTTCGATATGTGAAGTTCAAATGACAAGAAACGCTCAGAGTTCACAGACCGGCATTTGAAGTGGTTGTGGAAATGAGGGCCAGGCCACCTCCGTGTCCACTCAGGTGAGGGGTGCAATGAATTCAATTCAATTCAATTCAACTTTACTTATATAGCGCCATTTCACAACAACAGTCATCTCATAGCACTATCAACTATAGGGGGGACCCCCACAGTTGCAGAAAGACCCCAGCAATCAGGCGATCCCCTGTGAGCAAGCACTTGGCGACGGTGGAGAGGAAAAACTCCCTTTTAACAGGAAGAAACCTCCAGCAGAACCAGGCTCAGGGAGGGGCAGTCATCTGCTGCGACTGGCTGGGGGGTGAGGGGATAGAGAAGAAGAAAAGAACAGACATGTAGAGAGCAAACAGCATGATGGGGACTCAATCTATGGGAGAGAACAAACAAATGTTAATGACCAGCAAAAAAAAAAAAAAATTCATAGAGAGTGAGGAAAGGAGTGAGGCCCAGTGCATTACTGGAGGTCCACCGGCTGACTAAACCTATTAGCAGCATAACTAAGGGAGGGTTCAGAAACACATGATCCCTCCCTAATTGTAGGCTATATCAAAAAGGTAGGTTTTAGCCCTATTCTTAAAAACAGAGATCGAGTCTGACTCCCGAATCCAGATTGGCAGCTGATTCCACAGGAGAGGAGCTTGATAACTGAAGGCTCTGCCTGCCATTGTACTTTTGGAGATTCTAGGTATGACAAGTAATCCTGCATTTTGGGAGCGTAGTGCTCTGTTAGGATGATACGGTAGTATCAGATCTTTTAAATAAAAAGGAGCCTGATTGTTTAGAGCTTTGTAAGTAAGAAGAAGGATTTTAAACTTAATTCTAAACTCTATGGGAAGCAAATGAAGGGAGGCCAGAACCGGAGAGATATGATCTCTCTTTCTAGTACCTGTTAAAACTCTTGCTGCAGCATTTTGGATCAGCTGAAGACTTTTTAAAGATGTTTTAGGACAGCCTGATAATAAAGAATTACAATAATCTAATCTCGAGCTAACAAAAGCGTGGATCAGCTTCTCAGCATCACTCTGAGACAAGATGCTCCTAATCTTGGCAATATTACGCAAATGATAGAAGGCAGTCTTAGAAACAAATTTAATATGTGAATTGAAGGACAAATCCTGATCAAAAATAACTCCAAGGTTCCTCACAGAGCTATTAAGAGAAAGAGTAACTGCATCCAAACTGAAAGTTTGATTTGGAAAGGAATTTCTAAGGTTTTTTGGACCAACAAGAATGACTTCAGTCTTATCTGAATTTAATAGCAGGAAATTACAAGTCATCCAAGCTTTGATTTCCTTAAGACAGGCTTCTAACTTGGCTAATTGATTACTATCATCTGGCTTCATTGACAGGTATAATTGTGTGTCATCTGCATAACAATGAAAATGTATACAGTGCTTTCTAATAATGTTGCCTAACGGAAGCATATATAAACTAAAAAGAGTAGGGCCTAGCACAGATCCCTGTGGAACTCCATGACTAAGCTTTGAGCTGAAAGAAAACTCATCATTTACATGAACAAACTGGAACCTATCAGATAAATAAGATCTAAACCACTGCAACGAAGTTCCATTAAGTCCAACATAGTGTTCTAATCTATCAAGTAGAATATTATGATCAATAGTATCAAAAGCTGCACTAAGATCTAAAAGGACAAGTACAGAAACTAGTCCATTATCAGATGCAATGAGGAGGTCGTTAGTGACCTTCGCTAAGGCTGTTTCAGTACTATGATGGATTCTAAACCCAGATTGAAACTCTTCAAGTAAACCATTTCCCTGCAGGTGGTCAAATAATTGCGTAGCAACAACTCTTTCTAAGATTTTTGAAATGAAAGGGAGATTAGAGATTGGTCTATAGTTAGCTAAAGCTCCTGGATCTAGCGTTGGCTTTTTGAGTAAGGGTTTAATTACAGCCATTTTAAAAGCCTGCGGTACATGGCCTAAAGTCAATGAAGAATTGATTATATGAAGAATAAAGCTCCCAATAAGTGGGAAGACTTCTTTAAATAACCTGGTAGGAATAGGGTCTAAAAGACAAGTTGAAGGTTTGGATGAGGAAACTATTTTGTCTAACTCACAAAGGTCGATTGGAGTAAACTCATCAAGACAGACATCAATAGAAGGAGTTGTAGTAGTTACAGTATTTAAGTTAACTGTGGGAAGAATCTGATTGATTTTATCTCTGATGGATGAAATTTTATTATTGAAAAAGTTCATAAAGTCCTGACTAGTAATCTCTAAGGGGATGCTAGGATTGACAGAGTCCTGACTCTTTGTCAACCTGGCTACAGTACTGAAAAGAAACCTGGGATTATTCTTGTTCTCTTCTATTAATGCAGAGTAATAACTCGTTCTAGCTTTTCTAAGAGATTTTTTATAAATTAAAAGATGATTTCTCCAAGCTAAATAGATTTCATCTAAATTAGTAGAGTGCCATTTTCTTTCTAATTGACGAGTCTTCTGTTTTAAGCTACGAGTTTCTGTGTTGAACCAAGGAGTTAAAAATCTCTGATTAGACTTTTTCTTTTTTAAGGGGGCCACCAAGTCTAGAGCCTGATGCAGAGAAGCTGAAACACTATCCACCATGTTATCAATTACAGAAGGAGCAAGCTGTCTATAGCTTATTTCCGTTGTGTTGACACATGGCATAGAGGAAACAATCTGCATAAATTTGGAAACAGCATCATCTGAGAGGCATCTACTGTGATAATATTTTTCTTTAGGAGCTAAATAGTCAGAAATAGTAAAATCAAAGGTTAACAGACAATGGTCTGACAGTACAGGGTTATGAGGAGACACTACAAGATTTTCTATTTCTATGCCATATGTCAGAACAAGGTCCAATGTATGGTGGAGGTAATGAGTAGAATTTCCTACTTTCTGAGAAAACCCAATCGAGTCTAATATTGAATTAAAAGCCACATTAAGGCAGTCACTATCTACATCCACATGTATATTAAAGTCCCCTACTATAATTATTCTATCAGATTTCAGCACTAAATCAGCTAAGAAATCAGCAAATTCGGATAAAAATTCTGAATAGGTTGATGGGGGACGATAAACTATGGCAAATAAAATTGGGTTTAACCTGAAATTGCTAAAGTGCCCAACACTGAGGACCAGGCCCTCAAAGGAATTATAACATGTTTTTTGCTTTACATTAACTAGTAATTTGGAATGGTAAATTGTTGCTACTCCTCCTCCACGACCAGAACTTCTGGGATTTTGACAGTTTAAATAACCAGAGGGAGTTGATTCATTTAAACCAACATAATCCTCTTGTCCTAACCAAGTCTCTGTAAGGGAAATTAAATCAATCTGATGATCAATTAACAGATCATGGACTAACAGAGACTTGGGAGTTAGAGACCTAATATTTAATAAACCACATTTAATTTTTAAATTATGAGGAGGAACAGAGGCCAAATCATTCAATTTAGAGGCTTTATGTTTAATTTGAGTTTTACCAATATTTTGCTTTATCACTTTGGGATGCTTATACATTATATTTTTATTTACTTTGGAGAGAGCAGACAACGATTCTCTGATGGGGAAGACAGGGGCTAAGCTGAGCGGTGGCGGATGAAGAGGAGCTGCAGAGAGGCGTGTAAGACTGTGACTCTGCTTCCTGGTCCCAACTCTGAGTAGTCATGGTTTTGGAAATTTGGATAAAAAAGATGCCAGATTGTTAGATAAATGAGAAGCACCATCCAAAGTGGGATGAATGCTGTCTCGTCTCATAAGACCAGGTTTTCCCCAAAAAGAGCTCCAATTGTCAATGTAGCCCACGTCATTTTTAGGACACCACACAGACAGCCAGCGGTTCAAGGATGACGAGCGACTAAACATGTCATCACTGGTCAGATTGGGGAGGGGCCCAGAGAATACTACAGTGGCAGACATCGTTTTTGCGAAGTCACACACCGATTCTATATTAAGTTTCGTGACTTCCGACTGCAGGAGACGGATGTCATTAATGCCGGCGTGAATAACAATTGTGGAATATTTACAGTTACTTTTAGCCAGCATTGAAGGTGAAGTCTGTAGGGCAGATCTCCTTCAGGTGAGCAAATTCATCTTGTTGTTGCCACATTTCAGTCAGAAATAGAAAATCCAGATTTTCTTTCCCAATCAAATAGTTCAGGAAAAACGATTTGTTTGAGATGGAGCAAGTGTTCAGCAAAGCCATCTTAATCCCTGACAGCAGCGCAGCATCACGCCCAGATGACTGAATGTTGACAGCTGTCAAATAGCAGTATCGTGGAGTAGAAATTCTCCGAGAGTGAAGGCAGAGGTAGAACAGGTCATACCGGAGCGGTGGTGTGGGGTTGTAGTCTTCCTCAGGTGTTTGCACGTGGATAGGACACAAACAACTCGTGTATCCCTCTTGGTTTAGGCGGCTGGTGCGCCTCAGCTTCACCTAGACGCTGGCTCAAGATCCACGCCTCCGTGGCCTTCTACGCAGTGGAGGCAGCAGCAGCAAATTTCCAAGTGACAGGTCAGCACAAACAAACGGTGGAGCAAAGAAGCATCGGCCCCACTTCGCACTGTGTTGTTCCATAGATGCCTTAATTTGCATCAGCATTGTACGATCATAACGTAGCTCAGAAGGGTATGTTGAAATGGCTTCAGATAGACATAGTAGGAATAAAAATGCCAGCAGTGAAAGTGCAGCAGAGGCCGTACCAGTCACAGGTGCCATCTTGCTATAAGTAAGATGATTAGCATGAGTGAGTCCCGGTGTGGGCTCGCATGAGCAGGCAAAAGGCAAAATTACACAAATAATTGGAATCAGCCGGTGGTAATGAGAGGTGAGGGAGGAGCAGCTGATCTGACAGCTTGACAGATGACGTCAACGCTGGGCACAAACCCAGAAAAGTCAGCTGTCAGCTGTCAGCCCACAGTACAAAAATAAGAAATAGACATGATTCAAAAACAATTACAACTCAAACAGGACATGGTCAAAATAACTGAAGCACAACTGGAGAAAATAAAAGGCAGAATAACACTAAGAGGACCATGATAATACAATAGACAAAAAAATACATTGAAAAAGCCATGAGACTGGGTCTGGCAGAAATCCCAGCCCCAGATTGTGACAGAGCCCCCCCCCCCCCCCGCCGAGGGGTGGATCCAGACACCCCAACGTAACACCAAAAGAAAAAAAGAAAAAACCTGCCCCTCCCAGCAGAGCACAACAATAACCCACCCAGGATGGGATGGTGGGGGGAACAGGCTAGGAGGGCATGAAATAAAAGGCCCGCTCAGGACCCACATCAGAAAAAACACAGAGTTAGACACCCCCCCCCCCCCCCGGCCCAAAGAGCTCAGAGGTCAGGGGGCCGATCAAAGACCCAGTCCCAGCTGATGGCAAGATGAAACAAGTCAGGTGGCCTGCCGGACAGCCAGATGAAACAAGTCAGGTGACCTGCCGGAGAATAAGGACCACCCGACCCAACGGCTCAGTCTTTCAGGCGGCTGGCCCGAGTTCTTGAGCCACCTGAACAGGCAAGGTAGCCGGGGAGGCAGCTTCCCCGCAAGGAGACCCAAAGACGGAGTGAAGAGCCGAAGAAGGGGAACGACATTGTCTGGCAGAGGAAGAAGGGGGACTACGACAACGTCTGGCAGAGAAGGGAGTGGGGCCACAATGATGTCTGGCTGAGGAGGAAAAGGGGCCACGACGGCGTCTGACTGTGGAGGAAGAGGAACCACGACGCCCTCGGTGGACTTGAACTGGAAAGTAGTAGCACCCGTGGTGGCTCCAGGCTGAAGCATGGCAGCACCCGCGGTGGCTCTGGGCTGGAGCATGGCAGCACCCGCGGAGGCTCCGGGCTGGAGCATGGCAGCACCCGCGGTGGCTCCGGGCTGGAGCACTTCAGCACCCTCGGTGGCTCCGGGCTGGAGCACTGCAGCACCCTTGGTGGCTCCAGGCTGGAGCACTGCAGCACCTTTGGTTTGCCCTGGCTGGGTCAATGCTGCACCCATGGTGGGCCCCGGCTGGACCAACGCGGCACCCTCAGAGGTCCCGGGCTGGGACAGGATGCCTGTGACGCCCGCAACGACCTAGACGGGAGAAGCTGGACCCTGGGTGACCTCCAGTGGCAAACCTGGACCTACAGAGACATTTAGCAGTGTTGGATCCTCTCCAGTGACCCTGAGAGAGAGCTCAGCTTCAGCACAAAGAGAAGAGGGGTCAGGGTCGCTGGCAGCAGCGGAGCCCAGCAAGGCGAGCTCAGGTGCAGCAGGCGGCTGCACCTGGCTCTCCCTACCAAGAGCCAGGCATGATTGCTCAAGGACAGAGAGGAGAAAAACAAAAGTGAGCACTTGCCTGAGCTTGAGCTCCACCACCATGCAGGACTTCGACAAGCCGGGCAACGATGGCCCTTCGGGCTCAGCCCTCAGGAGACCAAGTTCGGGCTCTCACTCTGTTGCAGTAGCCTCTGCAGCAGGCATGATGGTCGTTGCAGTCTGAGAGGCCCCAGGCGAAGTGGTCCACGCAGGAGGCTCATCCAGCGTGGCAAATGGGGTCCGGCTCTCCATTGGCACTGGAACTGGGATGTCTAGGGCCACGCCTCCTCCATCGTCCAGCGGTCTTGTTCCGGGGCCAACGGACACTCAGAAGGAACAGGAGGAGACACGGACAGGATTGGTGAGAATTCATCCACTGCAGCAGGTGGTGAGAGCTCAGGGGACTGCAAACCCTGAGTCTCATCACCGGGAATCAGGCAAGGCATAATATCATAAATTGAAGCAGAAATAAGTGACACTTGCCTCTCATCCCAGTGTGCAATGTTCTTTGCTGCAGCAAGTGGGCAGTCATAACTCTCTGTGTCTATGGTGAGCCTGGGCCCCTCATTGGATTGCGGAGGAGCCGCTCCTGTAGATGCTGAGATGGGCGTAGCCGTAGAAGCCCTGGAAGACCTCTTGGCAGCTGGAGGACACGTCGAGGCGACGGGGGTTGGGGCAGCAGTGGAGAGAGCGTAGGCTGGCGAAACAGCCGGCGAAGGAGAAGAGATGAGGGGCTCTGCCGTAAGAACTGCCAAGCTCGACGTCAGGGAAATGGCTGCTGACGAGGAGGAAGGCTTCTTCTGACGGTCCGGTTCGGGATGGCGCTGTTTCTGCGGGGCTGGCGGAGTAGATTCCTTCAGGACCACAGGCTCCTCCACTGTCCGGTGACTCCCTCTCAGGACCAGTGGGAATTTAGGGGAGACAGGAGAAAGAGAAGGAAAAGCGGTAATACCGTCGTGTAAATTTGTCTATTGGTTTTATCTATATTAAGCACTTTCTGCAGCATCCAATGTTTGAGAAGTGCTATACAAATAAAGTTTGATTGATTGATTAATAATAAGATAAGATAAGATAAGATAAGATAAGCCTTTATTAGTCCCACAACGGGGAAATTCCAGGATTGCAACAGCACAGGGATAGCAACACTCAGAGCAACAATCAGAAGGCAAGAAAAAAACAAGCAAGCAAGAGCAGCTAATATACATATGTACGTATTACTATAAAATATATATATATACACACACACACAGACACACAGTGCAGAGCATTGTAGCTGGATGGAATAAATATATGAATATATGAACACACAGTGCAGAGCATTGTAGCTAGATGGAATAAATATGTAAATATATAAACACCCACAGTACGGAGCATTGCAGCTAGGTGGAATAAATATGCAAGTATATAAACACACACAGTGCGGAGCAATGTAGCTAGATGGAATAATATGTAGATATATAAATATATAAACACACCCAGTGCTGAGCATTGTAGCTAGATGGAATAAATATGTAAATATATAAACACACACAGTGCAGAGCATTGTTGCTAGATGGAATGAAACAGCATAACCGTCTACTTAGTTATCCTACATGGTATGATTATGTGCCCATACATATTCTCACCCTCCATAGCGACCGGTATGTTCCTAGTTGTATGCCGGAGGGGACCATTGTGTAAGTCTATTGCATCTTTTGCATTCAAAAAACTATTAGTTTGTTACGTCTTTTTGCTATCTCTGCGAGCAGCCCTGCTTAGGTTGTACAGTCTGACAGCCGTTGGTAGGAAGGACCTACGAAACCTCTCGGTTGTGCACCTGGGATGATGTAGTCTGCTGCTAAATGAGCTCCTCAGTGCATTCAGTATGTCCTGCATAGGGTGGAACTCGGACTCCAGCAGAGATGACAGTTTAGCCACCGTCCTTCTCTCTCCTATCTCCTCCATCGGATCAAGGCGCTGCCCCAGGACAGAGCTAGCTTTCTTAATCAGTTTGTTCAGTCTCTTCCTATCGGCTGCAGTAATGCCACTGCCCCAGCAGACCACTCCAAAAGTGATGGCTGATGCCACCACCGTGTCATAGAATGACTTCAGCAGCGCCCCTTGTACACCAAAAGACCTGAGTCTCCTCAGCAGGAACAGCCTGCGCTGTCCCTTCTTGTAGAGTGCATCAGTATTGTGTGACCAGTCTAGTTTATTGTTCAGATGAATACCCAGGTACTTATAGGGTATATATTATATACCCTATAAGTATATATAATAAGTATATATAATTGTGATATATAATATCACAATTTATAAGCCACAATTGCTTGTCACATGTATCCATTTGAATTCTGAGCAGCAGCAACCCATTCTGATTGGCTTACTTGGTGCTCTTCACACAGAGTGCATGATTATTGGCTTTAAGTTACACATACGGGGGGGGGGGGGGCTGAAAAGTTCATAGTGGTCAAATTTAAGCAAATGTGGTTTATTTTTCAACACAGTCTCCCCTTTGGCCCACACACTTCTTCCATTGGTGTTGCAGCACTTGGATCCTTTTCCATCTATGAATTTTTCAGCCCCCCTTCGTATATACAAAAAAAATGAGAATGTGCATGTAACAGAGTCACATGATACGCCTGGGGAAGATGGCTGCCTGAGATGGGGCTCCGACGGGCATTCTGAAAAATAATCCTGCAATTATTGTAATGCTGAAACTCTACAAACGTGTTCTTCATATGAAAATTCATTGAAGTGCACAGGATGTTGAGAAACAGTCTAACAGTGGGGACATTAAGAGGCTTTTGCGGGCTCAGAGCTCACAACAAGATGGCGAAGGCAGCTCACAGGGCCCAGAGGCGCCTCAGGTCAGTCAGGATACTGCTAACATATTTGCAGTGCTCAAAAAAATATCCGCAGACCTGTCTGGCCTGGAGGATATACATAAAGCTCTGAGCTCAATGGAAGGGATAATGTCCTCACTAATTTTGAGATTTGGAGAGATGGAGAAAAGGGTGGAAAGGCTGGAGGATGCGGATAAAAAAATTAAAGGCCTCAGTAGAAGCGAACCCTCCTGCCACCAAGACCAAGATGGAGGCCCTTCGTGATAAAGTGGAGGACATGAAGAACCACAACAGGAGGAATAATTTACGAACTGTGGTGGTCCCTGTTGGAAAATTGTATATATGTATGTAAATGGTTATCATTTTATTAATAACTCATGAAACAAAGATTGGTATTCTTATATGTATGTTCATAATATTACATGAGATGCTTTTTCTTTTTAGTCATAAGCACAATTTGTGTCTCGTCTTATAATCACGGTTAGTGACTAAGCTGCACCACCCTTCTGTTTATTCGTATGATGTGTGATAAAAGAGTGTTGACATATGCACCCTTCTGTTTGTCCATATGATGTGGGATAAAAGAGTGTTGACATATGCAAGTTTTTATGCTGTATCAAGACCTGTCCCTTGTACACCCTGTGCTTCTTATTTTTTCTCTTTTGTGAGAACTGTGTGAGCTTCATGATACCTTATATGGAAATGTTTTTCCTCTGTTAAGAAATGAATCAGCTCAAACTGGTTACGAACTGTATGTGCTGTTTCTTTTCAATACTCCCCTGTGAGGGAGGAAAGAACGGGTTGGAAAGCTGTCACTGTCTTATCTTTGTCTATAAAAGTTACTGTACGAGACTGCCTCGTCAGTAGCCCACTCGCCCTGTAAAAGGTATGTGTTGATACTCCTTGTGTCTTAAGTCTGATCTTTGATTCAGTCTAATACCTTTTTGTACTCTGTATTTGTGAGGTTATATTTCAGACTTCTGACATAGGTGGTGCCGAAACCCGGGACAGCTGAGATCCAGGTGGAGCGGGGGTGGACGTCCTGCAGGTTGAAAAACCGTGCACGGTCTGATGGAAGCCATCAGCTTTGGAAACCCGACTTGAGGGAACACTGACAGTGATATTCTACCTCCCGACTCTATCTGGTGACGGCTGTCCTTACTGATAGAGCCTAAAAAGTAAGTTACAAATTTTTCCCTTTTCAGATTGACTGTAGTAGACATATACGAAGAATAACCGAGCCTAACAATTCACAATTTCCCATTTTTAAAGAACCACAGGTCAGCTGACGAGCGAGTAATGGTAGTATAAGGCGGCGCCCTGTACTTTTCCTAGTGGTTAAATTAAAAAAAAAAAAAAACGCTGCAGGAATGCAGTGGTCTTAGGAAGTAACGTGACGGCGATCACAGTTACGGGCCGGCCAGGTTTTAAAACAGAAAGGGGTGCAGGAGACAGTGTGACGGCGATTCACGACTGTTTGGTGGTCAGGTTTTAAAATAAGTAGGGTGAAGGAATTCACCCCAACTTGGGCGGTAATAGTGTTACAGTTGGCGTACTGATAACGTCCCTGACCACGAACCCACCCCCAAATTGGGCGGTAATAGTGTTGCAGTCGGCGTACTGTTAACGTCCCTGGCCATCTAAAAATGGGGAATTGTGTTAGAAGACCAGATAGACAGACGACTAAACAGAAGAAAAAACAGGATATGGCGCGCGCAACTGTAAAAAACTACAATAACAGACAAAATGAAAAGGGAAAAATGAAGGATCCGGATAATATTTAATCACTGCTGCAAGTGCTATTTGGTTTATATTGGTAAGGTATTGCTATTTGTGTTATATTGGGAACACTGTAAGTGAGAAGGTAAAAGTTTAAAAAAAAAAAAAGGCAACAGAGGCGCGAGTGGCTGTTCTCTCTCCCATCAGCAAGGGGAGGGGTGAGAAGCTCTCTCTCTCTCTCTCTCTCTCTCTCTGTTCCTCGCTCTCCCAAAGGGGGCAGGCGAGGGATAGTGCTCTCTCTCTCTCTCTCTCCTTTTGCCTGAGGGGCGGGGGAGAGGCAGATTTGGCCTGTAGGAAAAACAGAAGTGAAGGAAAACTCCGTGGGAGAACGGCTGCAGAATGTTGAAGCTGGTGTAACTAATTTGCAAAGACAAACACAGGATTTTCAGTATAGTTTATGCTCTAATACTGGCAGTGTGGAATCAGGTGTAGTAGATGATGAAGGTACAGTCTTAGCGTCGACGGAAAAACTTACAACAAAAAGAGATAAATATCAAAACCAACCGAGCATCGAACCATTATTAAATGAAAAAGATAATCCTTCCCCAACTTATCAATGTCACGATCCTAAGGAGGGTCCATACGGCAAATTATTTAAAGAAGCCCAAGAGGTTGGGAAAAGGAGGAGGCAAATAAAATCATAAAAATTACACCATAATATTTAAAGACGGACGGATTAAATGGCACCAGAACTGGATAACGTTAAAATGGACAATGAGAAAGTTATTTTACCTCTTATCTATTCTTTGTGTGTGTGTGTGTGTGTGTGTGTGTGTGTGTGGTTGATCTGTGAAGAAAGTGGTCTAAATATGGGTACTTTTACAAAGTTCTGGGTTTTTATTTTTTCAATTTAACTCTGTGGGGTCTTGATTAATGTTGCGTACGTGATAAACTGTTTACATATTTAAAAAAAAAAAAAGCAATTTTGACGCATTACTGACCTTTGTCTTTGACTGAAACATGACAGTGCACTTTATAGAAAAAAAAGGACTGACGTGTGACAATGTGACTACAGGCCATACTATGATCATATTATGATGTCATTTAATAATGCCTAATCACTGAAGATTTTATGTTTACCCTATATCACATGATTTAGAGCACAGAGGATCAAAACAGATTGATAATTAATGTGTCTGTGCATATGATCTGCCAGAGGCTATGGATTATCAGACAAAGGTCTTGGAGAAAGAATCCTTAAATTGATAAGCACTTTTTGAAGCCAAGTATGACTTTGTATGACATTGTAGATAACATAAGGTGTACTGATTCAAATGACTTTGACTTTACAAATGTAATGTTTATATGATTTTATACTGATATTACTCACCACATAATGGTGCGGTAACAATATATTTCAGAAATGTGACAGCAATGAGGGATGTGCTTCTCCTGATTCAGCGGTGGCCAAGCTGGGTCAGGGTGAACTACATTGCACTCCATAACTTACCAAGGAATGTATGAAATAGGGACATTCCTTGTAAAACATTAAATCAAATTCTAATTAGGCAAAACGTCCACCTTTCCTTTGACTGAAAGAATGTGACACAATATTTCAAATTCAACCCATCTGTGTTCGACTGGACAAACTGATCTTATTTATCAATGCTGAAGCATATCAAAAATGCACAGATAGTTATTTTGTTTTTCTTAAATGAAATTTGTAAACTATTTCAAGAGATGTCACAAAAAGAAGCTATAATTATTGAGATCTCATCTTTGAAGGAACTGGGCTACCTGCAAATTTTATTTAAAACTAAAAATGGTAACACACTTCCTTTCAGTAAAAGAATCAAACAAATACCCTGTAACTTTGCTGCATGTGAGCCTCCATGTATCAAAACAGGGGGTATCAAATAAATTAATTAGCAAATAATTAGCAATCCTCAGAAAAATAGATAATGCATAAAAATTATCAATAAATGCAATTTTATTTACATAAGTGCTTTTCATTTCATTTTCTGTAGTGCCCAGGATAAACATATGGCTGCAAATACAGGCTGGGCAATACAGACCACCTTTTTATTATTTATGGGATAATACAAATAATAAGATCATGCCCTCTATTATCCTACACATTTCCCATGTTGTGAAGGAGGGGGCGAACAGCAGCTCTCTCTCTCTCTCTACTTAGCAAAGGAAGAAGCGAGCGATAGGCTTGCTCTGTAAAAAATAGAAGTGTGCTTATGCTGTAATGGTGTTGTCTGGGGTCCTGATTGTGTAAAAATTCCACAACCTGCATCACCTCCAACAGCTGAATGAGCTACTAACCTAAATGTAACTTATCTGTATTCTGTACAGACAGTAAATATGCTTATAGCACACGCCACCTGCATACTGTTACCTTGAATCTGCGGGGGTTTGTCACCTCCACAGAAAAACCAGCAAAACATCGAGAGCAATTGTTGCAACTATGTAATGTTCTGATGCTACCATGTTGTGTGGCAGTTATTCACTGCCCTGCCCACACTAATGGCACTGACTTGTCTAGCTGCGATAATCACTTGGCTGATAACGCTACTCACTGTGCTGCTATTGGTCTTTTAGGAACCGTCTGTCTTATTAATAATGTTGATGTTTTAAAAGACTGTCAAAATAATATGGACCTTCCTCCTGTTTCATGTGTAAATAATTAGATATACATTTGGCTTGTCTGATGAAAATTTGCTCTGCCACCCACATTATACAGATGAGCTGTCCTGGTGGCACATGGCCAATCATGTGCCAACAGGAGGGAAATCAATGATGAGGATGTTGGAAAAACTGTCCTAATATTTTGAAAGAAGTAACAAAAGCATGCCAAAAGTGCATCATTTGTTTATAAAATAATGCTCAAGGAGCAATGGAAAGCTACAATATTGGTTGGTGTTGATTGACACCTTCACAAAGTGGACAGGAATTCATCACACATCCTCAGCAAATGCCGCATCTGTGTGTGTGAAACTCTATTGAATGATGCTCTTTCCGTTTTTGGGGTTCCAGAACTGATTTATGCAGATAATGGAACTCATTTTACAGCACAAACAGTTCAAGACTTAATCCAAGCTGTAAGAAGTAAGATCAAATTTCATAGTATCGGTACAATCAAACAAATGCTGGCAAAAACCACACATGGAAAGGGTATTACTTGGCCAGAAGCTCTGAAATTAGTCAGACTAACCATTAACTCTATACTAGACCCAAAGACAGGATTATCACCTTTTGAATGTGTTTTTTCACCATCCTTATGTATTACCTGACCTCTCACCACTAACCACACCTAACAAATACACAGATCTTGGTGAACATCTCAGGGAATGTTTTGATTCTGTCAGAAGCTCTGCTCCACAGAAAGAAACGGATAACCTGGAGACTATGTCTTCATAAAAAACCACCACCGACAACACTAGACACTCCCACTCCCACTGCAGTACGTATTGCTGAATGACCATCTCGGATTCACCTTTCACACGCTAAAAGACTACGGGTGCCTGTAAGTGAACTAACTAACTTGTTTCCCTGAGTAAGTCCAGTACAAAGGGGGCATGTCCTTTTAAGGACAAGGCCGTCTCAACTCTGGTGAAGAAAGAGGCCCGGAGGGGTACTCTCTCAGGTGGAAGCATGGCACCAAAATTATTGATGACTCTGTGTTCAGCACTTCTCCTGGCAGTGGGGTGGTAATCTCTTTCTGATTCAAGGACAAGGAACCCACGAAGCACGGACAATGAACAATACGCATAACCTATGGTACCAGACAATGGTGGTTTCGGTGAGAGGACTGGGAATCGATACTTCTTGCTATGTGTGTTCATTGCTACCCCATTCACACAAGACTGCAATACCCATGATTGACTACAATACCCATGATCCCTGTTCCACTGAGTGAAGAGAAAACGCCCGGAGCGACAATAGCAATGAACTCTCGTCTCAGTCTGTTTAATACAAGCAATAAAGTTGGACATTGGTTGGTGGGGAATTTGTCAGAAAGGTATCTTAATAGATTGAATGTCACTATTACTGATTACACTGGGTCTAAGATTAGAATATTTAATATTATTGGGATTGGAACTCCTTTGCTTGCAGTTAAGAAGCCTTTAATGAAAGTAAATCCTACACTGTTTACTTCACCAATCTGCTTTCACAAAAATTGTAGTAAAAACAGTTTCAACCTGGGTATTTCACAAAGATGCAATGATACTAAGGAAGTGACCTGTGAAGTGTCATATTATGATTCTGTTTGTAGAAATGTATTTCACTTTCCCTATATTGCTGCTGGAAAATTCACCTTAAAGAGGAAAAATTGTACTTTTAACTGTAGCAATAATCCTACTGTTTTCTGGCCAAATGATGATGGGTATGGATTCTTGGAAAACCAATGGGTACTCTTTTTCCAATGTATGGCAGTGCTCTAGCTATACACCACATAAATGCATTAGGAGGTCAATGTAGAAAATCTTTTGAAGTTACATTGTACTGATAATTGCATATGATTAAAAAGATTAATAAAATAATAAACAGGAGGGAAATGTTGGAAAATTGTATATATGTATGTAAATGGCTATCATTTTATTAATAACTCATGAAACAAAGATTGGTATTCTTATATGTATGTTCATAATATTACATGAGATGCTTTTTCTTTTTAGTCATAAGCACAATTTGTGTCTCGTCTTATAATCACGGTTAGTGACTAAGCTGCACCACTCTTCTGTTTATTCATATGATGTGTGATAAAAGAGTGTTGACATATGCACCCTTCTGTTTGTCCATATGATGTGGGATAAAAGAGTGTTGACATATGCAAGTTTTTATGCTGTATCAAGACTTGTCCCTTGTACACCCTGTGCTTCTTAATTTTTCTCTTTTGTGAGAACTGTGTGAGCTTCATGATACCTTATATGGAAATGTTTTTCCTCTGTTAAGAAATGAATCAGCTCAAACTGGTTATGAACTGTATGTGCTGTTTCTTTTCAATACTCCCCTGTGAGGGAGGAAAGAACGGGTTGGAAAGCTGTCACTGTCTTATCTTTGTCTATAAAAGTTACTGTACGAGACTGCCTCATCAGTATCCCACTCGCCCTGTAAAAGGTATGTGTTGATACTCCTTGTGCAAGTAAAAACTAAAAAGGCTCTGTGTGTCTTAAGTCTGATCTTTGATTCAGTCTAATACCTTTTTGTACTCTGTATTTGTGAGGTTATATTTCAGACTTCTGACAGTCCCCGAAGGTAAAGAAAGCAGAAACATGATGGTGTTTATGCAGAAATTATTAATATCAGCCCTGGGCTGGGATGATTCTGTGCAACCACCAGAGATTGATCACGCCCACAGAGCCCCGGTACCATGCCCAAATCCAGGGGACAGACGACGGACCATCCTGGTGCACTTCCTGCGCTCATCCGACAGGGAGCTCATTTTACGCACAGCACGGAATAAACCATCACTTCAATGGGAAAGACAGTGCATCATGATATTCCCAGACTTTTCACAAGCCACCCAGCTGAAACAGGATAAGTTCAGGGAATGCAAGTGGATCCTGCGGGAGCGCAACTTGAAGTTTGCCCGGCTCAACCCTGCTGTCCTGAGGATTGATGACAACGAAGCAAAGAAACGGTTCAACAATCCTTAAAAAGCGATGGACTATATTAAGAAGATCCCAGGGTAGAAGCCAGCTGATAATGTAGACCCAAATAGGAGTGCCTTTTGTATATTGTCAATTTTTTTTCAATTAAGTGTCAAATTAAGTGGGGGATATTTATTTTACTTTTGTTTTAAACCCAGGATATAACAGATCCCCTCTTTTTTCTTTTTTTTCTCTCTCAATATATTTAGCACATCCATTTTAGTAATTATTCTCAATAAGAGAATGCATTTACTGAAGGACTAATTGGATTACAAGAATATGGAAAAATTTTATTCCCTCCTTGTTCAGTTATTTACACTTATAGGTTAAGATGGTACAATGCCGTTGGATTGTGTGGGGTAAGTCACTTGATCAGTCCAAATCGTGGACCATCAATTTAGTTCTGTTAGTAAGTACGCAGAGTTCATAGTTATGCGCTAGATGGGGGTGTTCAAGTTTTTTAGGGTGAAGGGAGTTACTAATAATTGTGGCAAGGATGTAGTTGAAGAGTGGCTGTCTCTCATTTGTTTCTTTTTTGAATGTGTTAATATGTGCTAAAATTGATAATTTGTGCATTTCCACCTGGAATGTTAAGGGACTGAGCCATCCATCCATCCATCTTCTTCCGCTTAAACATTTTCGGGTCGCGGGGGGGCTGGAGCCTATCCCAGCATCTTTGGGCGAGAGGCAGGGTACACCCTGGACAGATTGCCAGTCCATCGCAGGGCCAACACAGAGAGACAGAAAACCATTCACTCTCACAGTCATACCTAAAAACAATTTAGAATCCCCGTCGTCGGCCTCCGTCGGTCTATGATGACCATGGAAGAGAATCCTAAACGTCTACTCTGCTGGAACAGCACCACCTGTGGCTGAACAGGCTGATGCGCGAATGGCCGTCCCTGTCACACAGGTCGCACTTGTGGTTGGTCTCCATGCTGCTGGGTCTGTGGCGGTTCTTCCTGCGGGTCCTTTTTTCATCTGCTGCAGCAGTCAGTCTCTCTTCACCCGCCTTGAGCTGTCTGGTCAGGGTGCCTCTCCATTTGGAGCGGTCCGTTGCAAGGTCCTCCCAGTGCTCTGTGTTGATCTCCAGGGCCTTCATGTCTCTCTTCCAGATGTCTCAAAAGTGCAGCTGTGGGCAGCCAACGTCTCTCCTGCCAGTCGCCAGTTCTCCGTAGAGGACGTCTTTGGGGATTCTGCCATCCTCCATACGGTGAACACGGCCTTGGCAGCGGAGCCTGCGCTGCCTGAGTAGAGTGAACATGGAGGGAAGGCCGGCACGGGACAGAACTTCTGTGTTGGGCACTTTGTCCTGCCAGGATATGTCCAGGATGTGGAGAATGCAGTGCAAGTGGAAGGAGTTCAGTCTCTTTTCCTGCCGGGCGTATGTTGTCCATGTCTCACTCCCATAGAGCAGTGTGCTGATGACGCAGGCGTTGTACACTGCCATCTTCGTCTTGACAGAGAGTTTGGGATTCTCCCACACTCGTGTGGTGAGGCGAGCGAGTGTGAAGGCTGATTTTCCAATCCACTTGTCGATCTCTGTATCAAGGGAGAGGTTGTTGCTGATCGTGGACCCCAGGTACGTGAACTGATTCATGACCTCCAGCTCGTAGTCGTCGATGGTGATGGTTGGTGGTGCTTCCGTGCCTTGCGCCAAGACGTTAGTCTTCTTCAGGCTGATGGTAAGCCCGAAAACCTTGCATGCCTGGGAGAAGCGGTCCATCAGGGTTTGAAGCTCCTGCTGTGTGTGGGTTGCGACTGCAACGTCGTCTGCGAACAGCATGTCTCTGATCAGAGCCTTGCGTACTTTGGTTCTGGCTTTCAGGCTGGCGAGGTTGAAAAGCCTGCCGTCAGATCTTGTGTGCAGGTAGAGTCCCTCTGTTGCTGTGCTGAAGGCATGCCTAGGAGCATAGCAAAGAAAATCTCAAAGAGGGTTGGCGCAAGTACACAGCCCTGTTTCACTCCGCTGCGTATGTTGAATGGCTCTGAGACGTTGCCATCGTGCTGCACTATCCCCTGCATGTTGGTGTGAAACGATTCGATGAGGCTTTGCAACTTTGGTGGGCATCCTATCTTTGGCAGGATCTTGAAAAGGCCCTCTCTGCTGACCAGATCGAACACTTTGGTGAGGTGGATGAAGGCGACGTACAGGGGCATGTTCTGTTCTCTGCATTTCTCCTGGAGTTGACGGATGGAGAATATCATGTCTACCGTCGATCGCTCAGCGCGGAAGCCACACTGAGACTCGGGGTAGACATGTTCGGCAAGCTTCTGTAGACGAACGAGAACAACTCGTGCATAGACTTTGCCAACAACGCTGAGGAGGGAGATGCCCCTGTAGTTGCTGCAGTCGCTTCTCTCCCCTTTGTTTTTGTAGAGGGTGATGATCTTGGCATCCCTCATGTCCTGTGGTACAGCACCTTCCTTCCAGCACTGGCAGAGGACGTCATGCAATGGCAGCAGTAGGGCAGTTTTGCAGTGCTTGATCAGGTCGGGGGGTATGCCGTCGTTGCCGGGTGCCTTGCCAGCGGCCAAGCTATCAATGGCCTTGCTGAGTTCGTCGATGGTTGGCTCGGCATCAAGTTCGTCCATGGATGGCAGGCAGTCCATGGCATCAAGGGCTAACGGTGTCACGGTGTTCTGTCTGGAGTAGAGGTCGGAGTAGTGTTCCACCCATCTCTCCATCTGCTTGTTCTTTTCTGTGATCATCTCCCCAGTGGAGGATTTGAGGGGGGCCGTCTTGCTCTGAGCCGGACTAAGTGCTTTCTTGATGCCATCGTACATACCACGGATGTTCCCTGTTATGGCAGTGGTTTGAATGTCTTGGCTGAGCTGAGTCCAGTACTCGTTGGCACAGGGCCGAGCAGTCTGCTGAACTTTGCTTCTCGCAGCCCTGAGAATCTGGAGGTTCTTCTCGTTTGGGTACTTCTTGTACTCAGCACGTGCTGAGCGCTTGGCTTCAATGATGGGGGTCATCTCGGTCAACTTGGCATCAAACCGGGACTTCCAGTTATGGCGGCCACGTGAGAGGGACACGTCTCGCTCTGCTCTGCTCCTGGAGAGGAAAAAACGGCAAATAACTCTCTCATTTGGGAAAGAACCTATCCCAGCGTTTGGGCGAGGATATGTCAGTGAAGCCTAAGGCTGGAAAACCAGGTAGAGGAAAAAGCGAACCGCCGAAACAGTCTAAATTAACGGACTTTCACGTCCGTGACGCAGCAGATAAAGAAGCTCCATATATGGCGGAGGAAGCTAGCAGCGGTTCAGTGACTGTGGGAAACGGCACAGGTGCGGTGCTTAATGCCATTAGTTCAATGAGAGCAGACTTTTCCGCTAAATTTGATGGGATCATGGCAGCGTTGGAAGGAATGAGAAAAGAATTGGGTGACTGTGTAGAACGAATGGCGCAGGTAGAGCTTCGTGTCTCTAGTGCTGAAGATGACGTCACTAGCCTTCAATTAAAGGTGTGCACTTTGGAAAAAAAAATAAATGTCTGGAAGATAATGTCTTGGACTTGGAGTCCCGGTCGAGACGGAACAACTTGAGGCTGGTGGGTCTACCGGAGGAATCCGAAGGTCGGGACGCATGTTCCTTTTTGGAAAAGTGGATTCCGGAGGCGCTGGGCAGCGCGGAGCTGCAATCAGCAGTCGTTCTGGAAAGCGCATATCGTATCGGCCCACGGAGAGATAAGGGACCACCGAGGATGCTTATTATGAAGTTCATCAGCAACAGAGACAGGATGAAGATCTTCAACGCTGCGCGAGCTAAAGGCCAAATTAAACACCAGGACCAGCAGGTGCGGTTCTACCCAGATTTGGCCACAGGAATCCAACAGTTGAGGAAGCAGTTTGATCCCATACGTAAAGAGCTGCGCAACCTTGGGATTCGTCATGGTGTAATTTATCCTGCGAGACTGTTGACCACGTATGGGGGCAGAACACACATCTTCAAGACCCCAGAGGAGGCGCAGGAGTTCATCAAGAAGATCCAAGAAGAGATTGGTGGGAGCTAAGCATGAACAAAAAATAAGGTAGAATATTTAAGCATTTGCACAGGCATCTGACTGATTTGAAGCAAATAGCAAGTTTACAAAATATAGATTGTATTATATATTAAAAAAAAACAAAACACTATGATGTACAAAGTTGCTAAAAATTTTGGAGTTAAGTTGGAAAACTACAGAAGAGAGTTAATGTTATGTCATTAAAAGCAGTAGAGTTAGGGTGATTGGGAGGATGAAGAAGGAGTGGCTTTGGCTGATCCTCGTGGGTGTGGAGCGGTCGATGGCTATATCGGGAGACGGAATTTTTCTTTTGATTTTGGGGGGATTACCACAAATGTGGGAAGGGGAATTTGTTTGTGTGTAGTTTGTAGGATGAATGTTCAACCACTCATGTTTTTGCTTCTCTGTATGAGCATGTTTATACTGCAAGGTAATCCCAAACTCCCTATTGATCATAAACCAAAGCGTTAATCTTAATTTAACTTCATGGAATTGCAGAGGTCTACAAAAATTAAAAAAACTTAAACAAGTTATGAATAAAATAAAAGATATGGGTTCAAAAATTGTGTTTTTACAAGAAACTCATCTAATAGAGGAGGATGTAAAAAGAATTAGGAGTAGATGGCAAGGAAGTGTTTTCACCTCATCATTTTCATCCCGAGCCAGGGGAGTTATGACTCTCATACATAAATCAGTCCCATTTCAAGTGAAAAATGTAATTGGAGACAAATTTGGAAGATATTTAATCATTCAAGGATCTTTGCTATTAGAAAATATAAATTTGGTGAACTTATATGGTCCCAATATAGATGATCAAAAGTTCTTTGCTAATTTATTTCTTATCTTATCATCACTTATAGGGCAACATATAATAGCAGGGGATTTTAATTGTACATTGAATCCCGGTATAGATAGATCAACAGGACTGGACTGTACGCACAATGGATGTAGGATGACCATTATTCATTTTATGAAAGAATTGAGATTGCTAGATATATGGAGAGAAATGAAACCACAAGTTAAAGCTTACTCTTGTTATTCCAATACCTACAAGACTTTCTCACGTATTGATTATTTTTTGATCTCCGCAGAATTAAGGTCCAAGATTCAAAACTGCTTTTATGATAACATCGTGATCTCTGATCATGCACCCTGCTGTCTAATATATGTAGATAAGAAATTGACAAAGGAACCAGGTAGATGGCAATTTCAGCATAAATGGCTTCAGGATGAGGAATTTGTTAAGTACATAGAAAAACAGATAGATGAGTTCTTTGACATCAATACTACACAAACATCAGCATGTGTAAAGTGGGAGGCTTTCAAAGCTTTTATTAGGGGACATATTATTAGTTATACAGGTTCAAAATCTAAGAAGACTCAAGAGGAGAGAGTTCAATTGGAACATAAAATAAAAATTCTTCAAGAAAAAGTGTATGCAGGAAGTGATCCAAGGTTGGAGAACAAATTACTGATTTTGAGAGCTGAATATGACAAAAAATCAGCGAATAGAGCTGCCTCGAGTCTTCTAAGATTGAAACAATCTTTTTATGAACAAGGTGAAAAATCAGGAAAATTATTGGCATGGCAGATTAAACAATTAGAATTTAAAACACCAATTACCAGTATTATAAGTAACGGACAGGTAGTTATAGATCCTTTAGAAATTAATAGAGCCTTTAGAGATTACTATGAAAAATTATATGATACCAAAAATGAATCTGACTTAACAAAACTAAATGGGTTTTTGAACGAACTATCTATACCGTGTATTCCAAATGAAAAAAGGGAGATATTGGAGTCTAAAATTAGTCAAGAAGAAGTTGGGCTAGCCATTGATAATATGAAATCAGGAAAAAGTGCAGGACCAGATGGTCTTCCAGTTGACCTTTATAAAAAAATTTAAGAATAAATTAATAAAACCTTTTTTGGAAATGGTTTTAGAAGCATTTCAAAATAGTAATTTACCATCATACATGAATAATGCCTTAATTATACTGTTGCCAAAACCAGGCAAACCCTCTAATAAATGTGAAAATATGAGACCAATAAGCCTATTAAATGCCGACCTTAAGATAATCTATAAAATTTTAGCAAGACGAATACAAGAAATTTTACCAAATATTATTAATCGAGATCAGAATGGCTTTATAAAGGGAAGACAAGGCTTCCATAATGTAAGAAGACTATTTAATATTATTTATTCTCATAAAGAAGCACCGGATACCGCTCTCCTATCACTGGACGCCGAAAAGGCCTTTGATAGAGTCGAATGGCCCTTTCTTTTTGAAGTTTTACAAAGGTTTGGACTTGGAAATAATTTCATAAAATGGGTTCAGATAATATATAATAATGCTACAGCAGAAATCCTAACAAATAGCAATATTTCAAAATCAATAAAAATCAATAGAGGATGTCGACAAGGCTGTCCACTTTCACCTTTACTGTTTACTATGGCAATTGAACCATTAGCAATGGCGATACGTTTACAGTCACAAATATATGGAATTAAAGTTGGACCAACAGAACATAAAATCTCCCTGTATGCCGATGACATAATTTTGTTTATGTCGAATCTTAAAAAATCAATTCCGACCTTGTTGAATTTAATAAAGAATTTTGGGGAAATATCAGGATATAAAATAAATAAAACTAAATCTTCAATATTAATGCTAAATGAGACCCAGAGAAATTACCCAGCCCCTGAGGTAAATCAATTCAATGTTGTAAATCAGTTTAAATATTTAGGAATCCAAATTGTGCCTAAGCTAGAATCAGTCGCCAGTGTCAACTATGAAGCCTTAATGACAGATATTAATGAGTTACTTCAGAGATGGATGTCACTACCAATGTCGATGATCGGGAGAATTAACATACTTAAAAGTAATATCTTACCGAAAATACTTTATTTATTTCAATACATTCCCTTACCACCACCTTTAGATTTATTCTCAAGAATTTAAAAAAAAGTTAGTGGAATTTATATGGAACAACAGGAGGGCTAGATTACGTCTGTCTTTATTATATTTACCATTTGATCGTGGAGGTCTGAAATGTCCAAATTTTATGTTGTATTATTGGTCGGCACAACTGAGGTCTATGACATATTATTTTTCATCAAATGATCTCCCTCACTGGACTGAAATGGAATCATACAATTTGCCTTTACCTCTTCCCATATTCATATACTCAGATTCGGCAAAAAAATTACAAAAACAAGTTAAAAATCCATTTGTAAAGCATATG
The DNA here is from genome assembly GCA_020510985.1 of Pholidichthys leucotaenia. Taxonomy (NCBI): domain Eukaryota; kingdom Metazoa; phylum Chordata; class Actinopteri; order Cichliformes; family Pholidichthyidae; genus Pholidichthys; species Pholidichthys leucotaenia. The sequence continues at coordinate 211,833,082 of CM035844.1, forward strand.
ATCAAAATATGGTGTGAAACTAAAAACTATTTAAAAGAACCATACTTATTGTCACAATTTAGCCCAATATGGGGTAATCAATATTTTAAACCAGGGAGAGCGGATGCTGTATTTAAAGTATGGAATTTAAAAGGGATTCGAAAGATTCAAGATTTATATCTGTCATGTTCAGATAACATAATGTCTTTTGAAGAGCTGAGGATCAAATTTAATCTTAATAGAACACATTTTTTTAAATATCTTCAACTTAGGAACTTTATTCGATCAAATCAAAATAAAGCTGTCACTCGACCTATTTACTCATCCCTGGAAAAAATGTTGATGAAAGATAGTAAAAGAAAGGGTATTATTTCAGAGTTTTATAACTCATTGACACTATCCTCAAGTGAAAACTCACAGAAAAGATTAAATTACTGGAAAGAAGATCTGCAAACTGAAATTTCAGAGGGACAATGGGAATTGGCTTGTACAGAAGCTCAAACCAAATCAATAAATGTACGTCTTAAATTGATACATTTTAAATGGTTAATGCGGATGTATGTTACACTGGAGGAGTTAAATAGATATAACAAAAACATACCAGATACATGCACAAAATGCATGGAAAGTAAAGGAACCCTATTTCATTGTTTATGGGAATGTAGAATAATTAGAATGTTTTGGGAAGAGGTGAGGGTAACTATTGAAAAAATAATTTCAAAACAAATCATATTGAATCCTAAACTGTTTTTGTTGGGTTTGTACCCAGAAAAGCATAACTTTAATAAAAGTGAAAGAACATTCATAGACCTCAGTTTGCTTAATGCCAAAAAATGTATTGCACTACTGTGGAAAAAGACTCATAGACCAGATGTGACTCAGTGGTTAAGACAGATGTTAACAAACCTTCCATTAGAAAGAATAACATATATACTGAAATCAAAGGAAATTGTGTTTGAGAATATATGGAGACCTTTTATTGATTATGTAAAAAATTTAAACATAACTCTTGAAGAAGAAGGTGAATGATGTGTGTGGACCTTGTAAATTCCAAACTGGTGAACATAATATGTATACTTATGTAATGGATTGTCTAGACTAAACAGAGGAGCATTGTTGAAGACTTGATTTTGTTGGTGGTTGTTGGTGTTTTTAGTGCATTTTTTTTTTGTAGTACTTTAGTGTTAGTGTTTGATTGTTTGTGTCATGTTTGTTAAAAAAAAAGGTTCAATAAAGATATTGTGGAAAAAACTTGGCATCAAACCAGTCCTGTGACTTCGAGGTCTTCCTCCCAAAGGTAGCCAAGGCTGTGCAGTGGATGGTGTTTCGCAGCTCTTCCCACTTCTGCTTTGCAGATTCTCCTTCTTGTGGTACACCAAGTTCCTTCTCAAAGGTGGAGGCAAACTGCTCAACAAGTTCTGGTTGGGCCATCTTGCTGGTGTCAATCCGTGCCTTTCCAGGCTGTCTAGCACGATGGAATTTCTTCAGCTGCAGCTTGACCTTGTAACACACCAATGAATGGTCTGTGTCGCAATCTGCACTCTGGAACGAACGGGTGATTAGCACGTTCTTCAGTGAGGTGTGCCTGGTCAGGATCAAGTCCAGCTGGTGCCAGTGCTTTGAGCGTGGATGTCGCCAGGAAACCTTGTGTTGGGGTTTGGTCTTGAAGAACGAGTTTGTGATGTACAGATCGTGATATGTGCAGAACTCGAGCAGCCGCTGTCCGTTGTTCATTCTGCCCACGCCAAATGGTCCAAGACAGGAGGGCCAGGAGTTGTGGTCAGCACCCACTCTGGCATTGAAGTCTCCAAGGAGAATGAGTTGTTCAGAGTTGGGGATGATCCTGACAGTTGTTGCGAGATTCTCGTAGAACTCGTCGAGAGGCAGGGTACACCCTGGACAGATTGCCAGTCCATCGCAGGGCCAACACAGAGAGACAGACAACCATTCACTCTCACAGTCATACCTAAAAACAATTTAGAATCCCCAGTTGATGCCAATTAACCTAACTTGCATGTTTTTGGGATGTGGGAGGAAACCAGAGAAATCCCAGAGTAAACCCACGCAGACACGGGGAGAACGTGCAAACTCCACACAGATCACTGTTGGTCAGGGGCTGGGCTCGAACCCAGGACCCCCCGGCCAAGGGTGAATTGCTGTGCTGCCGCAGTGCTAACCACTCCAAAAGATACTCATGATTCTGAAAGCCAAACAACTAAACATAGTGTTTCTACAGGAAACGCATTTGTCAACTGAGGAATCTGAGAAATTGTGTAGAGATTGGGTTAGCCATATCTACTATAGTCAAAGCTGTGGTGTCCTGATACTCATTAATAAAAGACTCCAATTTAAATGCATGAGACAAATTAAAGACTCAGCTGGAAGAATTCTTATAATAGTTGCAGAAATACAAGGTCATATAATTATTCTATCAAATATATACAGTGGTGTAAAAAAGTGTTTGCCCCCTTCCTGATTTCTCATTTTTTCAGAATCAGAATCAGAATCAGATTTATTGCCATTGTTCATGTAGTACACAAACTAGGAATTTGTCTCGGTGCAATGCTGCAACATTAAACATGATAAAATAAAAGAAATAAATTATACATGCAATAAAGTGTAGAATAAGAATGAGTAATACTAGTCAGCAGTTTAAATATATTAGCGAGCAGCAGATAATGTGGAGAACCATATAGTGCAGTCGGTAATGCAAGAAGAAAACAGTGATGATTGACATGAGTCTGGTTGAGCTGCTGTACATAGTGCACGAGAGTCAATAAGTCACTTAGTGTTCAGCAGTCTGATGGCGGAGGGGAAGAAGCTGTTCATGTGACGGGAGGTTTTAGTCTGAATGGACCGAAGTCTTCTACCTGAGGGGAGAGGGGCAAACAGTACGTGACCAGGGTGTGAAGGATCGGCTATGATCCGGCCAGCACGCCTCCGGGTCCTGGAGATGTACAGATCCTGGAGAGATGGGAGCTTGCAGCCGATCACCTTCTCAGCAGTGCGCACGACGCGCTGCAGCCTTAGTCTGTCCCTGGCAGTGGCTCCTGCGTACCACACGGTTATGGAGGTGGTGAGGATGGACTCAATGATGGCTGTGTAGAACTGCACTAACATCTTGGTGGGTAGCTTGAGCTTCCTCAGCTGCCGCAGGAAGAACATCCTCTGCTGGGCCTTTTTGATGAGGGAGCTGATGGTCGGCTCCCACTTGAGGTCCCTGGTGATGGTGGTGCCTAGGAAGCGGAAGGAATCAGCAGTAGTGATGGGAGAGCCTATGAGGGTGAGGGGGGGCAGAGGGGTTGTGACTTTCCTGAAGTCCACAATCATCTCCACTGTCTTCAGAGCGTTCAGCTGCAGGTTGTTGTTGTTGCACCAGGACGCCAGCTGGGCCACCTCTCTCCTGTAGGCGGACTCGTCGCCGTTGGAGATGAGCCCGATGAGGGTGGTGTCGTCCGCAAACTTGATCAGCTTGACAGACTGGTGGCTGGAGGTGCAGGAGTTGGTATAAAGGGAGAAGAGTAGGGGGGAAAGTACACAGCCCTGGGATGATCCGGTGCTGATGCTAACAGAGTCTGAGACAGTCTTTCCCAGCCGCACATGCTGCCTCCGGTCCGTCAGGAAGTCGGTGATCCACCTGCAGAGGGAGTCAGGCACGTTGAGCAGGAACAGCTTGTCCCAGAGCAGAGCAGGGCGGATGGTGTTGAATGCGGAGCTGAAGTCCACAAACAGGATCCTGGCGTAGGTTCCCGGGGAGTCCAGGTGCTGCAGGATGGAGTGGAGGGCCAGGTTGACTGCGTCGTCTACAGACCTGTTGGCTCGGTAGGCAAACTGCAGCGGGTCCAGGAGGGGAGTGGTGATGGACTTGAGGTGGGGCAGGACCAGGCGCTCAAAGGACTTCATGACTACAGAGGTGAGCGCTACAGGTCTGTAGTCTTGAAGTTCTCATTTTTTGTATGTTTGTCACACTTAAATGTTTCAGCTCATCAAACAAAATTAAATATTAGACAAAGATAACACAAGTAAACATAAAATGCAGGTTTTAATTGAAGGTGTTTATTATTAAGGGTAAAAAAAATCCAAACCTGCATGACCCTGTGTGAAAAAGTGATTGCCCCCAAGTTAAAACATAACATAACTGTGGTTTATCACATCTTTGAAAGCTGAGTTCAATTTTCTAGCCATTTCTAAAGCTTTGGGACTTAAGCAAACCACAGTGAGAGCCATTATCCACAAATGACAAAAACATGGAACTGTGGTAAACCTTCCCAGGAGTGGCCAGCTGGCCAAAATTACCCCAAAGGCGCAGTGACGACTTATTCAAGAGGTCACAAAAGACCCCACAACAACATCCAAAGAACTGCAGCCCTCAGTTGGTCATTGTTCACCGCCACCATAAGAAAGAGACTAGGCAAAAATGGCCTGTATGGCAGAGTTCCAAGACGAAAACAAACTGCTGAGCAAAAAGAACATAAAGGCTTGTCTCAGTTTTGCCAGAAAGCATCTTGATGATCCCCAAGACTTTTGGGAAAATACTCTGTGGACTGACAAGACAAAAGTTGAACTTTTTGGAAGGTGTGTGTCCCATTACACCTGGCGTAAAAGTAACATAGCATTTCAGAAAAGGAACATCATACCAACAGTAAAATATGGTGGTGGTAATGTGATGGTCTGGAGCTGTTTTGCTGCTTCAGGACCTGGAAGACTTGCTGTGGTAAATGGAACCATGAATTCTGCTGTCTACCAAAAAATCCTGAAGGAGAATGTCTGGCCATCTGTTTGTGATCTCAAGCTGAAGCACACTTGGGTTCTGCAGCAGGACAATGATCGAAAACAAACCAGCAAGTCCACCTCTGAATGGCTAAAGAAAAACAAAATGAACACTTTGGAGATGCCTAATCAAAGTCCTGACCTGAATCTGATTGAAATGGTGTGGTATGACCTTAAAAAGGTGGTTCATGCTCGAAAACCCTCCAATGTGGCTGAATTACATCAATTCTGCAAAGATGAATGGGCGAAAATTCCTCCACAGTGCTGTAAAAGACTCATTGCCAGTTATCGTAAACGCTTGATTGTAGTTGTTGCTGCTAAGGGTGGCCCAACCAGTTTAGGGGGCAATCACTTTTTCACACAGGGCTATGTAGGTTTGGATTTTTTTCCCCTTAATCATAAACACCTTCATTTAAAAATTGCATTTTGTGTTTACTTGTGTTATCTTTGCCTTATATTTAAATTTGTTTGATAATCTGAAACATTTACATTAAGTGTGACAAACATACAAAAAAAAAAAGAGAAATCAGGAAGAGGGCAAACACTTTTTCACACCATTGTATATGCTCCCAATGGAGATAAGCCACAGTTCTTTGCTGATTTGGAAACGAAGCTACAACAGGCAGGAAATTATAATGCTGTAGTCGGGGGGGGGGACTTTAATTTGGTAATGGATAATATTCTTGATCGCAGTAGTTCTACCCCAGCTAGGGTAACCAAAGCTTCATTAGCAGTGAGACGGATGGCAGAAACATTGGGATATATTGATGTGTGGAAGATCTTGAATTCAAAAACGGAGAGACTACACCTTCTTCTCTGCACCTCACAGAATTTTTTTCTCGAATAGAGTTTTTTCTCATTTCCAAAGATCTCCTTCAGTCAGTAATGTCATGCTCCATTGGGAGTATTTTAGTATCTGACCACGCAGAAGTTAGCCTCCAGCTGTTGCCTTGCAGTGACAGAATTCAAGATTCAAAGACTTTATTATCATGTGCACAGCTAAGAAATGCAACATTTCCTGAGCAATGAAATTCTTACTCTGCTCTCCGAACGAATGCCAAGGTAATAGATACACATCAATACTAATAAAGGTAATAAACACACCTTAATACTAAATACTAATACTAATAAATACACATTAAAGCAATTAGGACAGTTAAAGCAGTTAAACTAGAGGAAACAAGAAGAATGAAGAATGAAAATTTACTGGATGACTATAACGGACAACGGTATTTTAATATCAGAGATGATATGAACCTGAGATGGCATGAGACTATGTACAATGTGCAAATAAACAATGTACAAATTAGCACCCAGTGTGATAATTTCTCTGTGTAAAGCTGTGTGCCCTGATAATACCCAGTAGACTGTACAATGATAATTTAGGAGCAGAGACAATATGGACATGAGACGGGGTGAGACTATGTACAATGTGCAAATGAGCATTGTGCAAATTTAGCATCCAGTGTGTGAATTCCTATTTGCAAAGCTGTGTCCAGAGTTTGTTATTTATTCGGACATCTAGATGGAGGCTTAACTCACCCCTATTACAAGAATCTGAATTTAAGGAAGCGCTGAGGACCCAGATTAATATGTATATTGAATTAAATGTACCCACGGCGCCCTCTTGCAGGGATTGCCTGGGAAGCACTGAAAGCGGTATTGAGAGGATTTATTATTCAGTATGCCTCTCATAAGAAAAAGACGACCAATGCAAAACAATCTGAAATTGAAGATAAAATCAAGAAACTTGAGACTAACTTAAAAAGAAATTTAACGAAAAGTTTAGAGCCTTAACACAACTTAAATATGATCATAATGGCATCCTGTCTCAAAAGGTGGAGGTTTCACTTTTCAGGACGAGACAAAAATATTTCGACTCAGTTCAGGCAAATTATTGGCAAACTGCTTGAAACAGAGGGAACAAACAGCAGAATGTATGCTACCAGAAGGACTTCAAGAATTGCTGTGTCATGGCTTACACGGAGACGTGGCTTACGGCGCATGATCGGGATGCGGACCTGTGTATTGACGGCTTTGGAGCCCCACTTCGCTCGGATCGGCAGGAAGAGGTAACGGGGAAACGTCAGGGGGGCGGTGTATGTTTATACATTAATAAACAGTACTGTACATCTGTCACGGTCAGAGAGCGCATCTGTACACCTGATGTGGAGCTTCTGTCCGTATCGCTACGCCCCTTTTATCTGCCCCGCGAGTTCCCCCAACTTTTCATCACGACTATGTACATTCACCCGAGGACAGACGCTGACTCCGCCTCCAGCACCGTCTTTGATGTGGTCCAGCGGCTGCAGTCAATCTCTCCAGAGGCTCCAAACTTTATTCTTGGGGATTTTAACCAGGTTTCTTTAAAGAAGACACTTAAAAACTTTTATCAATATGTCTCCTGCCCAACCAGGCGAAAAAAGACATTGGACCTGTGCTATGGATCCATTGAGAGGGCCTATAAATCACTACCCTTTCCTCCTTTAGGATCCTCAGATCACAACTGTGTACATTTGCTGCCCACATATAAAACTGCTCTCAAAAGAGACAAGGTGAAGACCAGCGACATAGATGTGTGGACAGAGGATTCAGTGCACTGCCTCCAGGAATGCTTTAGCTGTACGGACTGGGAGGTGTTCACACTGTGCTGCGGGGATGATTTGGACTCTTTGGTAGACGTCACATGCTCATACATGGCTTTCTGTAAAAATATGATCGTTCCACGTAAACGTGTCAAAATATATCCCAACAACAAGCCATGGGTTACAAAATCAGTTAAATCCTGCTTACAGAGGAAAGCACTTGCCTTTAAACAGGGGTCTGTTTCTGAGCTACAGGTTGCCACAAAAGAGCTGAAGTCCGAAATTTTAAGAGCAAAACAGAATTATAAATCAGAATTGGAAAGCAAGATGGCAACAAAGAAACTTGGTTCAGCCTGGGCCAGTATGAAAACTATTGCAGGCCTTCAGAGCACAGTAATCATGTGTTTTTAGATGGTTTTAATTCAGACACAGAGCTGGCTAATGCTCTTAATTGTTTTTATGGTCGTTTTGATTCCTCTGATTTTAGCACAGAAACCCAAGATTTGAAACAGAAGCTCAAAGACAATCAGCACTTTAATATTGAGGTGCAGGATGTTAAAAGGGAGTTCTGCGCTGTAAAAGTGAACAAAAGTCAGGGCCCTGATAATATATGTGGGTGCTTGGTAAAGTCCTGTGCACATGAACTGATTCCTGTATTTCATTACATTTTCAATAAGTCCTTACAGACGCAACATGTGCCTAAGATCTGGAAAGATGCCGTGGTTCTTCCCATTCCAAAATCCAGCTGTCCTAAATCGGTAAATGACTTTAGACCACTTTGACTTCAATTTTAATGAAAATTTTTGAAAAACTGGTCAGATGTGAGGTCCTAAAGCAGACTGAACATGCATTGGATCCTTTGCAGTTTGCATATAGGCCTCACAAAGGAGTGGAGGACGCCACTGTCACTCTGTTTAACATGCTTTTTACACATCTGGATTTTAATGGGACACACGCCAGGCTGTTATTTGTGGACTTTTCCTCCGCCTTTAATACAATCCAACCTCATATTTTAGTTGAAAGGCTCCTGCAACAATTTGATTTGAGCAATAATGTGGTGGGTTGGATTCTGGATTTCTTAACCAACAGGACACAGAGAGTAAGGGTCAATGGTACATTGTCTGACCAAAAGTGCTCTTCTACTGGCTCTCCTCAGGGGTGTGTGTTGTCACCACTACTCTTCATCCTGTACACAAATATGTGTCGGAGCAGACATGACAACAGACACATTATAAAGTATGCTGATGATTCAGTTATTGTCAGTCTCCTCCAGGATGGTGAGAGTGGCCACGGCCCAGTAGTTGATGATTTTGTTCACTGGTGTGAGGACTCCTACCTGCAGCTGAATACGACAAAAACTAAAGATATGATTATTGACTTTAGGAGGAAAACTCCCAGGCACAAAGTCACCGTACTAAAAGGCCAGACCACTGAATGTGTACAATCCTACAAATATCTTGGGACGATTATTGATAGTAATTTAAACTTTGAAGAGAACTGTGAAAGGGTGTGCAAAAAGGGTCAGCAACATTTGTATTGTTTGAGGAAACTTGCATGCTTCCAAATTGACCGAACCATAATGACAATGTTTTATCGGGCTTTTATTGAATCTGTTTCATCCTTTTCTTTAGTGTCATGGTTTGGTCAGATAAAACTGAAACAGAGGAAATCCTTGGATCAGGTAGTTAGATGGTCCAGTCGTTTGCTTGGTGAGTCACAGCTGAGCCTGACATCCCTGTACACCAGACAGGTACAGAGGATGGCTACCTCCATTTTAAATGATGACTCCCACCCTTTGCACTGCCACTTTCAGCTTCTTCGCTCAAGACAGAGGTTTGCTGTCCCTAAAAGTAAAACCCAGCGCTACAAAAACAGCTTTGTTCCTGCTGCTGTCAAAGAGTTGAACAAGTTGTAACAATATATTGCACATAATTTAGTTATCTATTTATTAACTCCATTTTATATTTACTTATTTTTGTAGGATTTTTATCTGGGTTCTAAATCTTTTATTGGGTTTTAGACCTTTGAGTTTTTAACCTCTTTGACTAGTCTTTAACTTTTTAATATGACCCTTCTCTCTTATCTCTGGTTTTTCTCTCATCCCGTTGTCTTTATATCCTGATTGATGGTGTTATGTCCGTGGGTTCTACTTCAGATAACCACTCTGAGGAACAAAACACGACGACACACACGGCTGCAGGTCATTAGCTCTGTTTTTACTGAAGCTCAGTTCAGCGAGTACACTTATTCGATTGGCAATGCCACAGGGTACAGCGCCCACTAGTGGGGTGGCATATGTAAATGCAACTCATGTAACTCCCATACATCACATCTCCTCCCCACTAAATGTTGTACCCACCCCCAAGATACACAAAGCAAACAACTTTTTTTTTTCTCTCTTTTTTTTTATCACACACTAGCCTTGAGGCTGGGAGTAGACGGTCCCAAACCCCTGAGTCAGTCAAGGGTTTATTCTGCCCTTTTGGTGAGACGTGACTCTCTAATCTAACACATAAGGGTCTCTTATTTAAAAGTGTCCAAGGTATTGTCTCTTAGTGTACCTTAAACAAAGTTTATGGGACATAACGCTCTGGTGGTTTAATAGTACGAGAAGGATATCTCTTACCAGTCTCTGGAGGTGGTGTGGTGTTTCCCTCTGAGGTTACCTGGGGTGGTGGTGAGGGGTCACTCACAGGAACCGGAGTAGCTGATTCTGGAACGGTGTTTTCCAGCACAGGCAGGTCTGCTGAGATGCACGACGATGCAGCTCCGCCGTTGTCTGTAGAAGTATCCAATTCAGCAACCCTGGCCAGCATCTGGTCCGCGTGTCGCCTCCAGTGTTGCTATGCGCCGATGTCGACGGTGTAGGATACAGGGCCAGTCTCTGCTGAAACAACCCCTGGTATCCACTTCTTCTCTCCTCTCCCGTAATCCCAAACGAGGACTGGGTCTCCCACCTTGAACGTTCTGGCTTTTGCATGCATTCCTCGATACGCACACTGTGCCTCTTGTGCTTTCTCTACCTCTGATGTCACGCTGGGCTTCAGCAGGTCTAGTCGAGATCGCAGCTTGCAATGCATGAAAAGCATGGACGGGGACTCCTTCGTTGTGGAGTGTGGAGTGTTGCGGTACGTGAGTAAAAAGGCATCTAGTCGGTGTTGTATGGAAGTGGTTCCAGTGGAGCGCTTCAGTGACTGCTTGAATGTCTGTACAAAACGTTCTGCAAGACCATTTGTTGATGGATGGAATGGTGCAGAGCAGATGTGCTTTACTCCATTACCCTTCATGAAAGTGTCAAACTCGTGTGAGGTAAACTGGGGACCATTATCACTCACCAACACCTCAGGGAGCCCATAGCGACTGAATAACCCTCGGAGCACCTGGATGGTATTGGCCGTTGTGGTGGAACTCATGAGGTGCACCTCAGGCCATTTTGAATGGGCGTCTACAACCACCATAAACATATGGCCCTGGAACGGCCCGGCAAAGTCAACATGAATTCTCTGCCATGGGGATCCAGGCCAGGTCCATGGGTGGAGTGGTGCTGGTCCCGGTGCTTTCTGTGTAAGTTGACAGGACTGACATGTTTTTGAGACTTGTTCAATTTGAGCGTCAATTCCGGGCCACCACATGTAACTGCGGGCGACAGCTTTCATTTTGACAACACCTGGGTGTCCAGTATGCAGTTCCAACAGCACTCGTGATCTCAGTTTTGAGGGAATGACGACGCGCACACCCCACATAAGGCAACTTTGCTGGAGTGTCAACTCATCCTTTCGGCTGATGAATGGCACCAATGTGCTGGCCACATCCTGGACCCTCGGAAAGCGACCTGTGGAGACCATCTCCAGGACTTGAGCAAGGACAGGGTCACCCCTGCTCTCTCGGCAGATTTCTCGGCAGTTCACAGGTAAGGCTTCTAGGTGTTTAATATGAAAACTGTCCACAGCACTGATTCTCTCTCTTGGTGATGTTGGTAGTGGAAGGCGTGAAAGCCCATTCGCATTTCCATGACGAGCTGCCTCTCGGTACTGTATGGTGTAGTTATGGGCAGCTAACAAGAGAGCCCACCGCTGCATTCTAGCAGCAGCCATGGATGGTGTGGCTTTGCACGGGCTCAGAATGGTGGTCAATGGGCGATGATCTGTAAGGAGTGTAAACTGCCTGCCATACAGATAGTGATGGAATTTACAAACTCCAAATATGATGCCAAGAGCTTCGCGCTCAATTTGGGCATAGTTGCGCTCTGCCTTATTCAGAGTCCTTGATGCAAAAGCTATGGGCCTCTCTTGTCCATTCGGGAGGATGTGTGAGATGACGCTGCCTACACCATAAGGTGATGCGTCACACGCCAGCCGAATGGGAAGTTGTGGGTCATAATGGGTTAACACGCTTTGGGAGAGTAGCTGCTCTTTTGCCTCTTTGAAAGATGCTGCACATTCAGATGTCCATTGCCATCGTTTTCCTTTGCACAACAGAGCATTCAGTGGGCTTAGGATAGAAGACAGGTTGGGGATAAATCTGCTGTAATAATTAATTAGCCCCAAGAAAGAACGTAACTGACTCACGTCTGTTGGTGCAGGAGCCTCCACGATTGCCCTGACTTTCCCTGGTGCCTTGTGTAGACCCTGGGTATCGATGACGTGACCCAGATATTCCAGTGAATCCTTGAAAAATTCACATTTTTCCTTCTGCACTCATAAGCCGAATTCTTCCAAGCGTCCTAGGACTGCATCCAGATTTTTCAGATGCTGCGCACGATCCTGTCCACTGACCAATATGTCGTCCAGGTAGCAGTGGACGTTCGGCAGACCCTGGAGGACCTGGTCCATGGCACGTTGGAATATCGCTGGTGCTAAGGTAATTCCAAATGCCAGCCTGTTGTAACAGAACAGACCCTTGGATGTGGTTATTGTGAGGTATTTTCTGGAATTTTCCTCTATCACCATTTGCAAATAGGCATGAGATAAGTCCAGTTTACTGAAATGCTGCCCCTCCGAAAGTGATGCGAATAAATCTTCAATGCGTGGAAATGGGTATTTCTCCACACACAGGGCAGGGTTAACTGTGACTTTAAAATCCCCACATATCCTAACATCTCCGTTCTTTTTCACAACGGGCACAATGGGTGTTGCCCATTCACTGAATTTGACAGGGGATATGATGCCCTGCTCACACAGTCGGCCAATTTCAGCCTCCACTTTTGGCCTAAGGGCATAGGGAACGACTCTCGCTTGACAGAACCGTGGCACATGATCCGGCTTCAGCGCTATGGCTACTTCCATGCCTTTCAGAGTGCCTAATTCTTTTTGGAAGACCTCTGCATGTCTTTGTAGCACGCCCTCTAGCGTCTCCTCCCGGACCGTCTTTATTTCTCACCAGTCAATTCGAATCTTCTGCAGCCACTCTCGACCAAAGAGTGGGGGTGAACTTCCCTGGACTACATACAGTGGTAGTCTAGCCCTCTGCTTGTTCATCCTCACTGATACAGTGATGACTCCCTCTGCTGGAATCACCTCGCCAGTGTATGTTTTCAGCATTATGTGGGTTTGGCGCAAGGGCAAGTCCCTAAAGTGTGCATCATACAGTTCTCTTGAAATCAGAGAAACGGCAGCACCAGTATCTAATTCCATTTCAATCATTTTGCCTTCAATTTTTGGTTTAACACACATGTGTGACAAATTTCCCTGCTGAGAGACCATATGCAGACTCGACTCAGTGTCTGTGGTGCTACCATCACTAGACATTTCTTTTACATCCAATTGGTGCACCCTGTTTTTCTTTTTAACTTTATACTCCACTGATTTCTCCTTATTTACAGTCTCTTTGTTCCTGCACATTTTCGAGATGTGTCCTCTCTTACCACATTTGTGGCATTTTTGCTCCTTGTAAAAGCAATCACTCTCTTTGTGGTTCATTTTTCCACAGCACGAACATTTCGTGCGTCGTTTGTCGTGTAGTGACAGTGCATGCACTTTCAGCGCGTTGCTCAGCTGATGTGTCTCGCAGGCTACTGTCTCCATTGACACGGCTAATTCCATTGCTTTGGAAAAAGTAAGCTTCTCCTCCGTCAGCAATCTTTTCTGGATAGCTTCTATATTCAGTCCACAAACGAGCCTATCACTCAATGCATCCTGCAAGTGTGTGCCAAACTCGCAGTGTTCAGAAAGCTTTTTAATGACTGCTATGTATTGCGTCACAGACTCTCCCTCTTGTTGGTTCCGTTTATGAAAGCGAAATCTTTCAGCGATCACAATTGGTTTCGGAGAAAAGTGGTCTTTCAAAACTTCAGTAAGTTGAGCATATGTCTTAGCCCCCGGCTTATCTGGAGCTACGAGGCTACGTAAAAGGCCATATGTTGACGCACCAATTACACTTAGGAAAACAGCAAGCTTCTTATCCTCTGCAATTCCATTTGCCGTTACAAAGTACTCAAACCTTTCAACGTAGGTTGTCCACTGCTCCACCGACTCGTCGAATGGGTTAATGTGTCCAATAAATGCAGCCATGGCGTGCGGTTAGCTAGCGTTTAGCAATCCTTTCACTTGGTGCGCCGCGCTTAGCCACACTCCCGCCAGGACAAACGTACCTTTTCCTCCTTCACTCGCAGTCAATACCGCGGCGAGACTTGGAAACCTAAAGTTATCCTCGTCGCCAATAATGTTATGTCCGTGGGTTCTACTTCAGATAACCACTCTGAGGAACAAAACACGACGACACACGAGAGACGGTTGGTGCACGCCATGAAGGCAACAGCTTAGAACCTCTGCTCCCGGCACGGTCATATTGAAAAAGCCCTTAAAACGCGAAAACCTATAGAACTACCAGCTCAAGACGATCAACTAAAAGGGCAATGGTAAAAGGCAAGTCAAAAACCAAGAAACAGGCTGAAACTACGGAGTTTGATACCGAAGAAACTGAAGCTAACGACGACAGCGTCGGTTTGGCTAGTGCTGGTGCCAGCAAAATGGAGGAAGACGACAGCATTGATTTGAAGGCGATACTGATGGAAATCAGGGACTTCAGGAAAGAAAATATGCAACAGTCGAATGAAGTTAAAGCAGAAATCAGCAAGATTAATGCAAGACTCGAAACAGCGGAGGGACGCATTTTGGAAACAGAGGAACGAGTGGAAACAATAGAGGAGGTGATTACAGAGCTTGTGAAACTCCAGTCTAAGCTACAGGCCCAAATCACCGACCAGGAGGGGCGTTCTCGTAGAAATAATGTACGGATATATGGTGTGATTGAAAACGAAGAGAAAGGTGCTCCGACTATGATAGATTTTGTTGAAAATCTTCTGAGGGAAAAGCTCCAACTGCCCTCGACACTGGACTTGCATATTGAACGCGCACACCGCGCCCTGGCGGCAGTTCCCCCGGCCGGAGCACCACCTCGGTCCATCATTGCACGCTTTACCAGTTACAAGAGCAAGGAAGAGGTGCTCAGGAAAACTTGGCAAATGAGGGGATTTCAGTGGAAGGGCAAACAGATTAACCTTGATCACGATTATGCACCTGACGTCCTTAAGCAGAGACAGACATACACAGAGGCTAAAAAGATCCTAAAACAACGAGGGATACGTTTCCAGACCCCGTTCCCAGCTAAACTCCGAGTGTTCTACCCAGACGAAACAAAACTTTATAACACCGCTGAAGATGCAACTAAAGACATGTTCAACAGAGGATTCCCAGTCACTGTCTACAAGCCACCGGAGACACTGATGGCACGGATTCAGAAAACAGCGTGGACCACTAAACGAAGCACAAGAGGAGAGCAACACACACCGCTGGATCCGGGCCAGACTGGACCGTCATCAATAAAGGAGAAACTGCAACAATACAGAAGGGAATCCATGTAAAAACGCCAATATAAATCTGCTGTTCAATTTATAACCCAGATACAGGTAATCTGATTTAATAATGACTTATCCGTGGTTTATTTTATTTTTTTTATTTTATTTATTATTTTATTATTTTTTTTATATATACATGGTTTTTCTATTAAGAGATAATACAATAACTAAACACGAGAAATGAGTGAAACCTAAGACTTATTGCCAATCTAAATCAGCTGCCGGGAAATGGCTGTTCAGGCATAATATGGAGGAAAGGCGTGACGATGGACGCTCCACTAGAGGGCCCACCCTGACGCAAGTGGCTAACCCTCTTAAAGACTCACAACATCAGGTCTTACAGGGTTTGTTTTTCTTTAAACCCCACAAACGGAAATCCTGGTTTATTTCCTCAAATGTTTGTTATTGTTTTGTTTGGCTGCAGTTCAGAGCAGCACTGTTTGGACAAGTGGTATACTTATGTTTATTAAGGAAGAGAAAAAGAAAAACAAATTATAGCCAACAATCAGACTATCAATGTCATCTCCTTTAATGTAAATGGAATTATCAGCCCACAAAAAAGGTCCAAAATACTCTCCAAACTCAAAAAAGAAAAGATACATGTGGCCCTTCTACAAGAAACGCATGTATTAGACCAAGAACTCAAAAAGCTTAAACGAGGTTTTTATAAGTATGTCTATGGATCATCATACAAACTTGGCCACCGTAGAGGTGTTGCAATTCTCATTTCACAACAGATTTGTTTTGAATATTTATCTGACAAGAAGGATAAAGAGGGGCGATATATATTGGTAAAAGGAAAAATTGATGGCTCATTAGTAACTATTCTCAACATATACGCACCACCAGGAAGTAATTGGAATTTTTATAAACAGATGTTCGAAATGATGGTATCTGAAACTGAAGGAATGTTGATATGTGGAGGGGACATGAATGTACGGTTGTCAAAACTGGACAGTTCTAAGAATGACTCCGCACAAAAAAAAATCAATAATAAAGAAAATAAACAGTATCATGAGTGAAACCGGAATTATCGATATCTGGAGAGATTTTAACCCTTCTGGACGCGATTATACACATTTTTCTGCCCCCCATTCTACATATTCGAGAATTGATTACTTCTTCACATTTAATAAAGACAGATATAAGATTAAAACAAGTGATATTGGCACAATTGACCTGTCAGATCACTCTCCAAAATATTTATCTATCTGTATGAATGATACTCGCAAAACCACAACTTGGAAACTTAATTCCAATATTTTGAATGATTCAAAAATGAAAGAGAAATTAAAAGAAGAAATTGATGAATACTTTAAGGAAAATGATAATGGGGAAGTGTCACCATCCATTTTATGGGATGCTTTTAAAGCGGTTATAAGAGGCAAAATTATTGCCAGCACCTCTTTCATTAAAAAACAAAAAAAAGAAAAACTCGAAAAATTACAAATGGATCTTAAGGAACTACAAAGACAACACAAAATTACTTTAAACAATGACAAACAATATGAAATAAAAAGATTACAAAAAGAAATTGATGACATATATTCTGATGAAACGCAAAAAAAGCTTATCTATCTTAAACAAAATTATTATGAGGCTGGAGGGAAGTCAACGAAATGGCTAGCTTTTAAACTAAGAAAACAACAGGCTGATAACACAATTTATAGAATAAAAAATCCCAAAACTGGGATTACACATGATGATATTACAGAAATTCAGGAGAGTTTTGTAACCTATTACAAAGACCTTTACTCACAGCCTAAATTAAACAATGGTGACCACATTGAAATCTTTTTAAGTTCACTAAATCTCCCCGGTGTCACTGAACAGGAGAACAGTAACCTAATAAAAGAAATCACAAATAAAGAAATCAATGATGCAATTACAAGACTAAAACCACATAAAAGCCCTGGCCCAGACGGCTACTCTGGTGAATGGTATAAGACCTACAGGGAGGAATTAATTCCAAGACTGAGGGAAGTGTGTAACTGGGTATTGAAGGGAGGGGATCCACCTCCCTCATGGAAAGAAGCGATTACCACTGTCATCCCAAAAGAGGGAAAAGATAAATTGAATTGTAGCCAGTATCGACCAATATCAGTCTTAAACTTAGACTACAAAATATACACGTCCATAATAGCAAAGCGACTTGACAATATTATACCCAGACTTATTAATCATGATCAAACTGGTTTTATCCGCCAGAGGCAGACTCAAGACAGTATTAGAAGGACCCTTCACGTTATACACCATATTAAAAAAAATAAGATTGAGGCATTGCTTATGGGTTTAGATGATGAAAAAGCATTTGACTCAGTGAGATGGTCATTTCTTTATAAAGTTTTGAATAAATTTGGATTTCATCATATAATCATTAAGGCCATCCAGGCAATTTACCACAAACCAACAGCCAAAATAAAAATAAATGGTAGTCTTTCAAAACCAGTCTCACTTGAAAGATCATGTTGCCAGGGCTGCCCCCTTTCACCAATTTTATTCACTCTATTTATTGAACCGCTTAGCCAATACATTAGACAAGATAATTTAATTGAGGGAATTGATATACATGAGGACACTCAGAAGATATCACTTTTTGCAGACGATGTCCTAATTTATTTAGGTCAACCAAATAAATCTCTACCTAGATTGATGGAGATATTAGAGCAGTTTGGATCACTTTCAGGTTACAAACTAAATATTGAAAAAACACAAATTATGACCTTAAATTATCAACCCTCAATGGAGTTAAAAAATAAATACGATTTTAAACGGGACAAAGACTCCATGAAATATCTTGGTGTGATATTAAGTAGAGACACTGGAAAGTTGTTTGAAAAGAATTATGGCCCATTAAATTCCAAAATAAAATCGGATTTAAGAAAATGGAGTCTAATACCAACTTTAGGACTAATTAATAGAATAGAATCAATAAAAATAAACATTTTACCCCGATTTTTTTTTTTTTTTTCTCCTCTCGGCGCCACACCAGTCGGCTGCCTTTTGCAACAGCGGCTCGATTCCGAGTTTTTTTTCCCTTCCTCTCTCTTTTGATCACTTTTTTTTTTCACCCCACTTATATCACGGACACACAGATCATCCCAAATGTCTCCTGAGCCGGTGGACGGAGCCACTGTTTATAGCAGGATACGATATAACAGGGAAGAGCTGCTAGCATTTAACCGCCACCCGGTCCCACTGGAAAAACTCGACATACCGAGAGAACTGAGGCGAAAACGCCGCGGCTGCCGGGCTGGAGTAAGGCGGAGGACAAAAAATATAAGGTACAGACCCTCCCTTCCATCTGTTGTCATGGGAAATGTACGGTCGATACTGGGAAAGTTAGATGAGCTAGCGGCTATCTCCCGTTATGATAGCACTTACCGGGAGTGCTCTCTCCTTTTGTTTACTGAGACGTGGCTAACTGAACTAGCAGCAGATGCTAACATTGAGCTGGAGGGTTTTCACACGATACGAGCTGACCGAACACCAGAGAGTGGCAAAACTAGGGGCGGTGGAGTGATAATGTATGTTAACAACAACTGGTGCAGACCGGGACATATCACTGTTAAACAACGACACTGCAGCAAAGACATTGAGTTGCTAGCTGTTAGCATGAGGCCTACATATCTCCCGAGAGAACACTCACACGTGATCTGCATTGTTGTTTATGCAAATCCGACGGCGAACGCTGGGACAGCGCGTGACGTCATCCATTCAGTAACCAGCAGGCTGCAGACAGAACACCCAGATGCTCTTCTCCTCATCTCAGGCGATTTCAACCACGTTTCACTGTCTCCCATTCTGCCCACTTTCACCCAGTATGTCACATGCCACACTAGAGACAATAAAACACTGGATTTGTTCTACGCAAACACTAAGGAGGCGTACATCTCATCACAACTCCCCCCACTTGGGAGATCGGATCACAACTTGGTTCATCTCCGACCGGTGTACAAACCCCTAGTGCACAGACAACCTCCGGCCATGCACACTGTGGAGTTATGGTCTGAGGAGACAATGGACACTCTAAAGGGCTGTTTTGAAGCCACTGCCTGGAAGCAGCTCTGCGATCCACATGGTGAGGACATCGATGGCCTCATTCACACCTTCACGGGCTACCTCAGCTTCTGTGTGGACAAATCCGTTCCCACCAAGACCATACGGCGTCACTCAAACAACAAACCCTGGATCAACCCTGAGATAAAAACACTTCTGAGAGAGAAGAAGAGGATCTTCAGGTCGGGGAACAGGGAGATGCTGAAGTCCGTACAGAGGGAGCTGAGGAGAAAGATCAGAGAAGGCAAGGACAGCTTCAGGAAGAAGATGGAGGACAAGCTGCAACAGAGCGACATCAGCGGGGTCTGGAGAAACCTCAAAACCATCTCGGGGCTCCAGAATACCTCCCCCCAGGCCACGGGGGGCAGGGAGTGGGCGAACAACCTGAATCTGTTTTTCAATAGATTTGACCAACCGCCCTCCCCCCTGTCTGCACAACAACCACTGCTGCCTCTAAGAAATCAAGTCCTGCTACCCACTCCCCACTCCACCGACACCCCCCCCCCCACTCCCAACACACAGCCCCCCCATCCTGACCCTGACCAAGACCCAGGTGAGGACGGAGCTGAGGAAGATCAAGGCGAGGAAGGCGTCGGGACCGGACGGCATCAGCGCAAAGCTCCGCAAGTCCTGTGCAGACCAGCTGTGTGGGATTGTGATGTATATCTTCAACATGAGCCTGAAACTGGGGAGGGTACCACAGCTGTGGAAAACATCTTGTGTGGTACCTGTACCAAAAACTTCCCACCCCAAAGACCTGAACAGCTTCAGACCGGTGGCCTTGACGTCCCACTTGATGAAGACCCTGGAGAGACTGCTCCTTGCTCATCTCCGCCCCCTGGTGGAACCAGCGATGGATCCACTCCAGTTCGCCTACCAGCATGGCATTGGGGTGGAGGATGCGGTGATCTTCCTCCTTCACCGTTCTCTGTCCCACCTGGAGAAGCCCGGGAATATGGTGAGGATCATGTTCTTTGACTTCTCCAGTGCTTTCAACACCATCCAACCGATGATCCTGAAGGACAAGCTGCTGCGCGCAGGGGTGGACCAGCACCTGTCATCATGGATCCTGGACTACCTCACGAACCGGCCTCAGTTTGTGAGAACCCGGGACTGTGTTTCCGTCACGATCATCAGTAGCACGGGGGCCCCCCAGGGAACGGTGCTGGCTCCCTTCTTGTTCACTCTTTATACTGCGGACTTCTCACACAACACAACACATTGCCATCTACAGAAGTTCTCTGATGACTCTGCGATCGTTGGTCTCATCTCCAACGGAGATGAAGCTGAGTACAGAGGGCTTATCCAGGACTTTGTGGACTGGTGCCATCGGAACTGCCTCCAGATCAACGCGAGGAAAACTAAGGAGCTGGTGGTGGACTGCCGCAGGCATGGGCAGCCCCTCACAGCACCAGTAAATATACAGGGAACAGACATCGAGATGGTGACATCCTACAAGTACCTGGGTATTCATCTGAACAATAAACTAGACTGGTCACACAATACTGACGCACTCTACAAGAAGGGACAGCGCAGGCTGTTCCTGCTGAGGAGACTCAGGTCTTTTGGTGTACAAGGGGCGCTGCTGAAGTCATTCTATGACACGGTGGTGGCATCAGCCATCACTTTTGGAGTGGTCTGCTGGGGCAGTGGCATTACTGCAGCCGATAGGAAGAGACTGAACAAACTGATTAAGAAAGCTAGCTCTGTCCTGGGGCAACGCCTTGATCCGATGGAGGAGATAGGAGAGAGAAGGACGGTGGCTAAACTGTCATCTCTGCTGGAGTCCGAGTTCCACCCTATGCAGGACATACTGGATGCACTGAGGAGCTCATTTAGCAGCAGACTACATCATCCCAGGTGCACAACCGAGAGGTTTCGTAGGTCCTTCCTACCAACGGCTGTCAGACTGTACAACCTAAGCAGGGCTGCTCGCAGAGATAGCAAAAAGACGTAACAAACTAATAGTTTTTTTTTTTTTTTTTGAATGCAAAAGATGCAATAGACTTACACAATGGTCCTCTCCGGCATACAACTAGGAACATACCGGTCGCTATGGAGGGTGAGAATATGTATGGGCACATAATCATACCATGTAGGATAACTAAATAGACGGTTATGCTGTTTCATCCCACCTAGCAACAATGCTCTGCACTGTGTGTGTTTATATATTTACATATTTATTCCATCTAGCTACAATGCTCTGCACTGGGTGTGTTTATATTTATATATCTATATATTTATTCCATCTAGCTACAATGCTCCGCACTGTGTTTTTATATATCTACATATTATTCCATCTAGCTACATTGCTCCGCACTGTGTGTGTTTATATACTTGCATATTTATTCCACCTAGCTGCAATGCTCCATACTGTGGGTGTTTATATATTTACATATTTATTCCATCTAGCTACAATGCTCTGCACTGTGTGTTCATATATTCATATATTTATTCCATCCAGCTACAATGCTCTGCACTGTGTGTGTGTGTGTGTGTGTGTGTGTGTATATATATATTTTATAGTAATATGTACATATGTATATTAGCTGCTCTTGCTTGCTTGTTTTTTCTTGCCTTCTGATTGTTGCTCTGAGTGTTGCTATCCCTGTGCTGTTGCAATCCTGGAATTTCCCCGTTGTGGGACTAATAAAGGCTTATCTTATCTTATCTTATCTTACTTTACCTTTTCCAAACTCTCCCAATTGAAGTGTCAAAACAACAATTTGTAGAATGGGACAAGTTGATTTCCCGCTATATATGGCTTGGGAAAAATCCTCGAATAAGATACAGTACATTACAACTGCCAAAGGACAGAGGTGGCTTATCTTTGCCATGTATGAAGGACTACTACTACTCTGCCCAATTAAGACCATTGGTTTGCTTATGTGATCCAATGTTCAAATCTAGGTGGAAAGATATAGAGGAAAAAGCCACTAAGGGCCCTCCTATACAAGCAATGATAGCAGACAGGAAATTGCAATCACATTTGAAAGACCCGGATAATCCCTGGCTAAAATTCACTTTTAAGATTTGGAATGACGTAAGTAGAGAGAACAAACTAACCAAGACTGAAATGATGTTAAGATGGTGCGCTTACGACACAGAATTTTTACCAAACCGTAATGACACAAGATTTCAAAAATGGACGTCAATGGGGCTCACTTCATACTTCACATTTAACCACAAGGGGGAGCTAGCAGACTTCCAAACCCTTAAATCAAAAAAGGGGCTAAATAACCAAGACTTTTTTAGGTACCTACAGTTGAGACATAGATATAATGAAATTATAAGGACCAAGACTGATAAGGAAGATAATAAAATTCTAAATATATTTCAAATGGCCTTTAGCACTACTACTGTTCAGAAAATTATAGCAAGATTTTATCAGGGACTTCAAGCAAACAAATCCACCAATACCCTATATATTAAGAAGAAATGGGAAAAAGAAATAGGATCAGCAATAGATGATAGTGACTGGGAATCATTATGTACAGTGCAATGGAAAACTACTTATTCAACTATTTGGAGGGAATTTGGATGGAAAAATTTAATTTGTTTCTTTATCACCCCAGTCCAAAAAAAACACCAAAATTTAGGTACCGGTTGTTGGAGACTATGTGGAAATGAAGAGGCTAATCATTATCATGTATTCTGGGCCTGCCCAAAAGTTACCTCATTTTGGAAAGACACACATAAGTGCCTGGAAAAGGTTTTCTCTACCCATGTCCCCTTTGACTTCCTGTACATGTTCTTAGGTTTGGAAATTCCTAACATAGCCTCATTTGCAGATAAATATTTAATGAGAATTGTACTATTGTCAGCAAAGAAAGTCTTAACGAGAAAATGGCTCCAAACAGACATACCAAAAATTCAGGATTTACATGATATGGTATACCAGATATTTATGATGGAAAGGATTACCATGTCTTTACGACTACAAAGAGATAAATTTGATAAATACTGGCTTAAATTGACCCAATATACAGGAAATCAAAGGAGAGACTTTAAGTAATCTATCCCATTGAAGGGAAGAAAAGAGCAAAACCGAAAAAATTTAATACCACTTGTCCACTGTTCAGTTTATTTGTTTATATGTTATTTTTTATACTGAAAAAAAAAAAAAAACTTATGGGAAGATTAATCGAGGGCATTTTTTTGTGTATTATTTTTTTTTATTTACCTTTCCTTTGTAATAAAGTACTGCTCTCAATGTAAACAATCTGACCAAGATCACCAATAAAAATATAATTGAAAAAAAAAAAACACGACGACACACACGGCTGCAGGTCATTAGCTCTGTTTTTACTGAAGCTCAGTTCAGCGAGTACACTTATTCGATTGGCAATGCCACAGGGTACAGCGCCCACTAGTGGGGTGGCATATGTAAATGCAACTCATGTAACTCCCATACATCACAGATGGAGCCTTGAGTATTTTTATCATGTTTATAGTCAGCTTCATGTGTGCCTGTGTTTGTGTTTATGTTAAATGTAATTGTGGTTTGTAAATATGGATGTCGCCAGACTGCAAAACAAATCTACTTACGGGTACAAATAAAGTAACCTGAACCTGAACCTGAATTCAGCCTCCAAGCGGCTTTTGGTGGACTGAAGTCGCTATAATCTAGTCAACAGAAAATAACCACATCCAGGACGAGATGACAATGGATCTTTGGATGTCGGAGTATTTTGAATGAATGGAATTCATTCTATTGTTAGAATCAGCAATGCACTCCCACTTTGATTCCTTGGAAATCTGCTGACTGCATCCAGGGAGAGGACCAATTTGACAGCTGCACATCACAGCCAACAGAAGTGGTAGGCGTGCTTGTGTTTTAACATTCTGTGTTATGAGATGGAACGCAGATTGTTTGTTTAAGGCTCCGCTTGTCCAATGGGGACTTTACATTTGGCTTGTGATGTGTGTGCTCAGTAGGAATGGTCAGTGGAGTTCTGGGCTGTTTTGACTGCTTTGTGGCTGCAGTTGCTGAAGTGAAAGTGATTCTTGCCAGTAAGTTGGAGCTGTTGAGCAGTTTCTGCCGTGTTGTGCATACTAGAAAATAATAAAATGAGTGGTGTAAAAGGGATGAATGATGAAATGCCAGAAAAGAGATGTGTTAAAATTACAGCCAAAGCCTTGACTCAAAAAATGGAAAACCTACAAAAGGAATGTCAATCAATTGTGAGAAAAATTAACCCCTTGCACTCTGGTCAATTTCCCCAAAAACGCCAAAAAATAACGTACCCAAAGTAAATCAAAAGCTGTTCTTCAACCCTTTGCAGCATCTTCATGGGGTTGGTCTCATTTAAAAGAAAACACTTTGAATTTTTTGGCAAAACAGTCATAATCTCTCTCAGTGCTCCGGCCACTGAGTAACAGTCATCTAAACATACTGAACTTGAAGAAAATAAATTTCGCCTGGGTGTTTTTTTGGATACAAATGCTTGCAAATAACACACAGCTGTCAGATCCAGGCTGGAAAATGCAACAGAAATGTAGAACCAAGTGTTATCCAGCTGAGGTCAAACTTTTGTAACAATACCTCAAAAAATGAATATATTACACAGCTTTCTTCACAGGTTGTTCCCAGGCGTTTTTGAACTGTGCCAAATTGTGCCAAATGGCACAGTTTGGAAAAACGTCTGTAACTTTTGAATGATTCAATATAGAAGCTTGATGTTGGGCTCTAATGAAAGGTGACACTCAGGGCTGTGTGTGTGTGGGGGGGGGGGATGTTTATTCATTCATGAATGAATGAATGAACAAACAAGCCCCCACACACAAAGAAGCATGCCACGTAAAAAATGTGTGGCTTTTTTTACAAGAAAAAATAACCTACAGTGCACTAAAAATTATACTAAAATATCTGTAATGCAGAAGATAACTCCCACCCCCCACCCCCCACCCCCGCTAAAGAGGACGGACATCGCCCGGTGCGCCGCGGTCATGGTGCGCTGCGGTCTACTACGCACAGTTGTAATTTACCGATCGGACAAAAGTCATTTTTGATTACAATTTTCAGGGATAAAGAATAATTTAGCTTATAACACTTACCTGTCCACAACAGCAGTGTCGCTGGCGAACTTCTCTTCCTCATTGTCAGACGAACATGACGCTGGTCCGCTTGTTACGGACTCATGGTTCTGGTCACACGACCCGGTCAAACCATAATTCCATTATTGCAGTTTTGCACTTCCATGATTGCAGTTTTGGCGAACGATTTTTCAAAACAAATAAGAACAGTAGTAAGAAAAAAAGACTGGCGAACGCGTGTGTGTCACCCAGCGGCTAAAACAGAACAGATTTTGCAAGAGAGGCACGCTTTCGAACTACTGTGCTTCAATTGGCTCGCTGTATTCGCAGCCGTTGGTAGGCGGGTCCTTCTTGCTAGGTTTTCAGTCATTGGTTCTTCAAGGTTTCAGAAACCCAATTCAAGGCTCTTATTAGTCGAATGAGAGGTCAATCACATCTAAACCAATCAAAGCACTCCTTTGGCTTTCTGTTCGCGGCTGTGTCTGTAGTGGAAGAACGGAAATGCAGCTTTTTTTTTTTTTTCAGTACTTCCTAGGACGCACAGTGTGCATCCTAGGATGCCCTCGTGCGCCCTAGGATGCAGAGATGTGTCCGCCCGTGGTACACCGAAGTGCAACAGGTTAAAGGGCTCATGCATGAAATTAAAGAGTTAATGAAAAATGATGAAAATGCAAAAGATGTTCATCTTAAATTGGTGAAATTGAAACAACTGCATGACAATGCAAAAGCAGCACATGAGTCAGTCATTGCTTTAATACCAGAAGAGGAACATGAAACACAAAGTGAATGGTTTGGATGCATAACACAACACTGTGGATTTTGCAGACGATGTGCAACAGTGGCTTTCTGAAACTAACAGGCCCTCTCTGCAAAATGTTAACGTGTTTGGTGATTTACCAACTGTTGCAAAATCAAACATTTTTCTGCTTTACCTAAGGATCCACTTGCTGAAGAGAATAAAAATCTTGTCCCTGATAGTCAGAGTATGGTTGCTTCATCCAATGCAGTTAATGCACCATCTGACATACAAGATGAAATACAGTCTGGTAACAGTGTGTCAAATGTTGGTAGCAGAAGAAGAAAAAGAGGTTCCACTGGTACAGGCTCTAGAGCTTCAAGTACATCATCTGCACACATAAAGGCAGAGGCTGAAGTTGCTGCTCTAATTGTGTGCCAAAAAATGCTTAAGGATAAGCATGCTTTAGAAGAGCAGGAGGAACAACTAAGGAGGAAAAAGGAGAAATTTGAGACGGAAATGGACATTGCTGCTACAATGGCTAAAATGAGAGTACTCAGAGTATCAAAGAGATCCAAGGTGAAAAGCAATTTGTCCAAAATTTCAGATGGTATGGAATCTTATTTTGACAAAGGTCAAAAGGAAAAAAAAACTCTCAGTGTCAAAGTTGATTCTTTTGTCTCTCAATTACCAACTATCACTTCGCAAGAGCTCCCAAATCCCAACGTTGTCAGTTCTGGTAGAGCTATAAATCAATATCCACAACTTCCACAATATTTCAGACCATCACCAGTGATCAAACTCAAATGACCTCTTGGTACATCTCCTGTTTCACACAATAATAGCAATGGTGAGCAAAGCAATTTATTTTCCATAATGGAAAAGCAAAATGAAATCACTGCTTTGTTGATTCAGAATCAGAATCAGAACCAGCTTTATTGGCCAAGTATGCACAACACATACAAGGAATTTGACTTTGGCTAAAAACTTGCTCTCATTGTTCAGGTGGAGGATTTAAATAAGGATTCAATGACAACAGAGTATGTACAGTAAATTACAGTCTGTCCACGTTTCTATAAAAGGATGCAAATATATACAGGAATATATGCAGTTATTTACTCAGACTAACCACACTTTGCAGAAATATATGAAAAAATATACAGTCACACAGTATTTCAATGTGAACTCAGATTCAGTGATATAATGTGAATGAAGTAAAAAGCAGTGTGAGAGTTATGTGCAATGTAATAATGGATGAAAAGTCATGAGTACAGCAACAGGTAGGACTAGGTGAATGTTAGGAGTTCATCAGAGTGATGGCTTGAGGAAAGAAACTGTTCCTGTGACGGGTGGTTTTGACCTTCAGTGATCTGTAACGACGACCAGAAGATAGAAGTTCAAACAGTTTGTGGCCAGGGTGTGATGGGTCAGCACAGATGTTTCCCGCCCGTTTCCTGGTTATGGACCGATATAAGTTCTCAATGGAGGGTAGGTCAGTACCAATGATTCTCTCCGCAGACTTAATGATCCGCTGCAGTCTGGTCTTGTCCTGTTTAGTGGCAGATCCAAACCAGACAGTGATGGAAAAGCAGAGGACAGATTGGATGATGGCGGTGTAGAAGACAACCAGCAGCTCCTGAGGCAAATCAAACTTCTTGAGCTGACGCAGAAAAAACAACCTCTGCTGGGCCTTTTTCCGGACAGTGTCTATATGGGAGGACCACTTCAGGTTCCGGGAGATTGTGGTACCCAGAAACTTGAAGGAGTCCACAGTGGACACTGTGCTGTTGAGGATGGTGAGTGGGGGGAATGAAGGGGGGTGTTGCCTGAAATCCACAGTCATCTTCACCGTTTTGGCTGGGTTAAGTTCAAGATGGTTCTGGCTGCACCAGAGGATCAGCTGCTCCACCTCCCGCCTGTATGCAGACTCATCATCATCCCGGATCAAACCGATGACTGTGGTGTCGTCCGCAAACTTCAGGAGCTTCACCGAAGGGTCCTCTGAGGTGCAGTCATTGGAGTAGAGGGAGAAGAGCAGTGGGGAAAGGACACATCCTTGGGGGGCGCCAGTACTAATTTTTCGGGAGCTGGATGTAAATCTCCCTAGCTTCACCTGTTGCCACCTGTCAGTCAGAAAGCTGGAGATCCACTGGCAGGTGGAGGGGGGCACCTTGAGCTGGAGGAGTTTCTGATGAAGAATGCCTGGGATGATGGTGTTGAACGCTGAGCTGAAGTCGACAAACAGGATCCTGGCGTACGTCCCTGGGGAGTCGAGGTGTTGCAGGATGTAATGTAGTCCCATATTCACTGCATCATCCACTGACCTGTTTGACCGGTAGGCAAACTGCAGTGGGTCCATCAGGGGGCCTGTGATGACCTTCAGGTGGTTCAGCACCAATCTCTCCAAGGATTTCATGACCACAGAGGTCAGGGCAACAGGTCTGTAGTCGTTTAATCCTGTAACAGAGGGTTTCTTGGGAACTGGAATGATGATGGAGCGTTTGAAGCAGGATGGCACTTCACGCAGCTCCAGTGATCTGTTAAAGATCCGGGTGAAGATGGGGGCCAACTCGTTGGAGCAGACTCTCAGGCAGGACGGAGACACACCATCAGGACCTGCAGCCTTCTTGATCTTTTGTCTCTGAAAGACCCGGCGCACCTCCTCTTCACAGATCGTTAGTGCTGGTGGGAGGTCAGAGTGGAGGAGGGATGGAGTTCCTGGGGCTGCAGATAATCCTTTTGTGTGGGTGGGAGGTGAGAACTGTAGGTTCTTTTCAAACCTGCAGTAAAAGCTGTTTAGGTCGTTAGCCAGCTGGAGGTTTTCCACAGGGTGGGGGGATGGTCTCCTGTAGTTGGTGATATTCTGCAGGCCTCTCCAGACAGAAGCAGAGTTGTTGGCTGAGAAGTTTTTTTGTAACTTCACACTGTAGCTCCTCTTAGCAAGCCTGATCTCCTTCGTCAGCATGTTTCTGGCCTGCTTGTACAGAGTCCAGTCACCAGTCCTGTAGGCCTCCTCCTTGGTCTGACGTAGCTGCTTCAGTTTAGGAATGAACCAGGGTTTATTGTTGTTGTATGTGCAGAAGGTCTTGGTCTGCACACACATGTCCTCGCAGAAACAGATGTATGACGTCACAGTGTCAGTGAGTTCATTTAAGTTAATGGCTGCAGCTTCAAAAACACTCCAATCTGTGCAGTCAAAGCAGGCTTGTAACTTCAGCTTTGATTCCTCAGTCCATTTCTTCACAGTCCTTACAACAGACTTGGAAGTTTTTAGTTTCTGTCTGTATGTTGGAACAAGATGGAGCAGACAGTGGTCAGAAAAACCCAGAGCTGCACGGGGGACGGCATGATAGGCATTTCTTAAAACTGTGTAACAGTGGTCGAGTGTATTTGTGTCCCTGGTGGGACATTTAATATGCTGTCTGTATTTAGGAAGCTCATTTGTGAGATTAGCTCTATTGAAATCACCCAGAATGATAAGCAGAGAGTCTGGATGTTTTTCCTCCACGTCTGCTATCTGGTCAGCGAGGTGCTGCAGGGCCTCTGTTGTAGAAGCAGCAGGCGGGATATAAATTCCGACCAGAATAAACGAGGAGAACTCTCGCGGTGAATAAAAGGGTTTACAGTTTATGAACAGTGACTCTAGGTTAGGGCTACAAAACTTCTTCAACACTGTGACATCAGTACACCAACCTTCGTTTATGTAGAAGCAGATTCCACCACCTTTAGTCTTTCCAGAGAATTCTTGGCTGCGATCAGCGCGAAACAGCTGGAATCCGTCCAGGCGGACCGCGCTGTCCGGGATGTGTTCACTCAGCCAGGACTCCGTGAAACAAAGGGCGCCAGATCTGCTAAAATCCCGGTTTTTGTGAGTCAGGAGCAGCAGTTCATCCATTTTGTTCGCCAAGATTCAGCAAGTGTGTCTCTTCTATGCCTAAGAAAGAGATTCCAGTTTTTGATAGTGATCCATTGCAATATCATATGTTTGTGAAGTCTTTTGATAATGCCATTGACACTAAAAATGCAAATCCCACAGACTGTCTTTATTATCTTGAACAGCATACAAGAGGTCAACCAAGAGATCTTGTCAGAAGTTGTCTGCATATGGCTTCGGATAGAGGATTCCATAAGGCTAAATCACTACTGAAAGCATTTTGGGAATGAGCATAAGATTGCTGCAGCTTATATGGAGAAAGCGCTTTCATGGTTGTCAATAAAACCTGATGACACAAAGGCTCTTCAGACATATACTCTTTTTCTAAAAGGATGCTGTAATGCCATGGAAGACATCAACTACATGAATGAGCTTAACATACCTGCTAACACACTGTTGATTGGTATAAAACTACCCTACAGGCTGAGGGATAAATGGAGAACAATGGGCTATGATTTTCAAGAGAACGACAAAAGAGTTACATTTAAAGACATGATCAGTTTTCTTGAAAAGCAGGTGAGGATTGCAACTGATCCAATATTTGGAGATATCCGGGACACTCCTGCTGTGAACAAAGAGTTAACAGGACTTAAATCACAACCTAGCCAAAGGATAAAAGAAAGCACATTTGCCACCATTGTTGCAGGTGCAGAAAGGAAAAATGAAACAGAAACGCAGGAAAATAAGACTTTGGTTAATGCTGTTAAGAAATGCTTGTTCTGTGGAGGTGGACATTATTTGGATGTGTGTTCGCAACTAGAAATGAGGACACATAATGAAAAGATCACTTTTCTGAAAGAAAATGGAGTATGCTTTGGTTGTATGTGTAAAGGGCACATCAGCAAAGACTGTAGAAAGTGACTTACCTGCACCATATGCAGCTTGAAATGCTACATATCCAGCAGAAGAAAAGGGAAGTGAATAAGGAGCAAGCAAACAAAAGAACGGCAAGTGAAAATGCAGTTATCACCTCAGTTCAGACAAGTGGACTCACTGGGGCCGGTGTAAACTTTCAAAGTTCCTGTTCAAGTAAAGGCCAAAAAAGGAAATTTGATTTTAAATGCGTATGCATTTCTTGACCAAGGCAGTACTGCTTCATTCTGCACTATTGGCTTGATGAATAAACTAAATCTACATGGAAAGAAATCTAGTATCCTGTTGAGAACAATGGGTCAAAACAAGGTTGAGGAAACCAGCATGGTGTCTGGCTTGGAGGTTGCAGGATTTGATGATAATGAGCTTTGTGAACTTCCATCTGTATATACCCAAAGATCTATGCCTGTTCATAAGGGAAATATCCCACACCAAAATGATATCCATCATTAGTCTTATTTGTGGAAAGTCAACTTACACGCCATTGACTCTGATATTGAGCTGTTGATTGGTTCTGATGCATCAAGGGTTTTGGAACCATTGGATGTAATCCTGAGCATAGGAGATTGACCATATGCGGTCAGAACCAGGCTTGGATGGACAGTTAACAGACCTTTAGGAGGAAAGGAAGATGACTGCCAAGATCACAGAGTGGCAAGTGTTAACAGGATTTCCGTTATAAAACTTGATCAACTATGGGAACTTGATCAACTGTGGGAACGCAGAAAAACGGACTCCCACAAGGCTCAGTTCTAGCTCCAACCCTGTTCAACCTCTACATAAATGACCTGCCCACTACTAAATCCCGCAAATTCATCTATGCAGACGACATCTGTTTGGCACTCCAAGCACCAGACTTTGAGCCACTGGAACGGGTACTCACGGAAGATCTTGCCAAACTGGACCAGTTCTGCAAAACCTGGCACCTAAAACCAAGCCCAGCAAAAACCGTCTCCAGTGTATTCCATCTCCACAATGTAAAAGCTGCCAGAGAACTAAACATCCACCTGAGCGGACTCAAGCTTAAGCATGCCTCGAATCCAACCTACCTTGGAGTGACCCTTGACAGGACCCTATCCTTCAAGGAACATTTAAAAGGGACGGCTGCTAAGGTGAAGGCACGAAACAACCTGCTCTGCAAGCTCGCTGGTGCAAAATGGGGGGCGGCAGCCTCCACCCTGCGCACCTCAGCACTGGCCCTTTCATACTCTGTAGCAGAATATTGTGCCCCTGTCTGGTCCAGGTCATTCTACACACACCACGTAGACACCCAGCTCAACACAACCATGAGAACCATAACTGGGACAATATGCTCAACACCACTCCCCTGGCTCCCTGTACTGTCAAACATAGCACCCCCACACATCCGGCGAGCAGCATTAACTCAAAGGATGCTTCAAAAAGCCAAAGATTCTCTTCACTTACCAATCCATGCAGATATCTACACCCCACCCACTGCCCGACTTCCTTCCAGATGGCCGATTTGGAAAACCCCTCCCCCAGCTGACTTCACCATCCAGACAGCTTGGCAAGAGGAATGGGAGACCAAG
The DNA here is from genome assembly GCA_020510985.1 of Pholidichthys leucotaenia. Classification (NCBI taxonomy): domain Eukaryota; kingdom Metazoa; phylum Chordata; class Actinopteri; order Cichliformes; family Pholidichthyidae; genus Pholidichthys; species Pholidichthys leucotaenia. The sequence continues at coordinate 211,865,459 of CM035844.1, forward strand.
GAGGTCCCAAACAAACACCTGGTGACAAACCCCAACCAACAGGTCCCGGGCACCAACCTCCCAAGGAGACAGTGGTCTACACTCAATCACTTCAGGACTGGACATGGCCCCTGCTTGGCCAGCCTTCACAGATGGGGCAGTATCCCTAGCCCACTGTGCGCATGTGGAGAGGAGCAAACAATGGAACACATCATAGAGGCTTGCCCGCTCCAAAGACTGGAAGGAGGATTACACACCCTCCATACAGCAAACCAGGAGGCAACTGCTTGGCTTGAGGACTTTGCATTCGCTAAATAAATAAATAACTGTGGGAACAGCAATTTAACACTGACTTTCCAGAGTGTGTTAAGGAGGACCACAAACTCTCGAAAGAAGACCATCAGTTCATAGATTTTGTTTCAAAGTCTATAAAGTTAGTAGATGTGACACTATTTTACAGGTCTACCTTTGAAACACCCAGAAATATGCAAGCCTGACAATAGAAGTGTTGCTGAACAATGTGTGTTGAACTTAAAAGGAAGATTCAAAAGAAATCACTCTTTTCACTCTAGTTACACCAACTTCCTGTCAGATATGATATCCAAAGGGTATGCCGAAAAGGTACCAGATGATGCCCAAAAACGAAATGATGGAAGGAAATGGTATTTACCACATCATGGTGTCTTACACCCAAGGAAGAAAAAGCTCAGAGTGGTGTTTGATTGTGGAGCAACATTCCAGGGAGTTTCTCTAAACTCTAAGCTCAATTTCCTTCTGGTTCCTGTAAGGTGAGGACGCACAGGTAAAGGCTCCCAGTTCGTTTCTTGCTTAAAACTCAGTTTAGAGCTAGCGTTTTGAGCTGGGTTTTTTTTGTTACTACCGCTGGAGAATAAACCTGCTCGTGCGAAAAAAGAGAAATTGCCAGTCTCATAACTTAATATTGTAGTGGCTGGTGAAGCAATCAGGCCCCTCACGCTCAGGGAGAACAAAGGGATTTCTCCCACGTGTTTTTTTTTTTTTTTCCCTATGATCACAATCAACGATCATCGGCCGGGATCATGGGTCCCAAGAAAGCTCAGCAGACTGAGGAGGTGTACGAAATTAAAAAAGCGCTGGATTTCTTGGCGGAAGAGATTTCTGCCGTTAAGCTGCAGCAAAGAAATATCCTCGACCTGATCGAGGAGATGCAAGCGCTGCGGATCCAGAACGCTGAGAAGGAAAAAGAGGCTGGCGTATCTGGAGAGCAGAGTGTCGGAACTGGAGCAGAACACCCGGGTGAACGATGTGATCATCACGGGGCTCCACATTAAACCCCGATCATACGCGCGAGCGGTGGCCGCGGACAGCGGAGGGAGGCTTGGTGAGCTGGAAGATGAATCCACGGAGCAACAAGTGGCGGCCTTCATGCTGTCCAAAGGAATTCAGCTGGACTGCAACACCATAGAGACCTGCCACCCTCTGCCCAGGAAAAACGGCGACAACCGGCTGTGATCATGAGGTTTGTGAATAGAAAACACAAGACTGCACTGTTGAAACAAGGTAGGAAACTGAAAGGAACGAACATTTACATAAACGAGCACCTCACAAAAGAAAACGCAGAAATAGCCAGAAAAGCAAGATACATGAGAAAGCAGAAAAAGATTCAAAACACCTGGACATCAAACTGCAAAATATACATCAAATTAAACGGATCACCTGAAGAAGCCAAGGTCATTAACATCCGTAATATTATGGAACTGGACAAATATCAATGAATATTATGAACTGGAGTCACAGCAACAAAAGACAATTGTAGGACACTGAAGGGATATACTCATCTGCTACAAGACATTTAACAACATGAAACAAAAGATCAACAAACAGGAACAACAGGAACTGAAAGTTTTTGAATATACAGATCACAACCCACAGGACGTAGAATATAACATAGACCCTGATAATAATTTATTTAGCTCCATCAATAATGACTGTGGTTACTACACAGATGATCAGTTTAACACAATTTCTATGATCCACTTCAACAGCAGAAGTCTCTATGCCAGCTTTAATAACATTAAAGACTATTTACATCAGTTTAAAGAGCCGTTCAATACTGTGGCAATATCAGAGACATGACTCAGTGAAGAGAAAGGAGTGGATTTTACCATGGATGGCTATGAATTAAATTATATAAATAGAAAAGTGAAAAAAGGAGGAGGAGTTGCAATTTATGTTGACAAGAGCTTGAAATACAAGGTTGGTGAAAATCTGTCAGTAACTGTGGATGATTTATTTGAATGTATTACAATAGAAATCTGTCTGGACAATGTGAAGAATGTAGTAGTGAGCTGTGTATATAGAACACCTGGATCAAACATTGACTTATTTAAGGACTGGATGGAAAAAATGTATGCAAAACTAACTCATAAAGTTATGTTCATCTGTGGGGATTTCAATATAGATCTGATGAACTCAAAACAACACAGTTTGACAGAAGAATTTATCAACACAATGTACAGTATGGGCTTACATCCAACAATTACCGGACCTAGCAGAATCATGTCACACAGTGCCACACTAATAGATAACATATTCACAAACATTATGGAAAATAATATCAGGAGTGGGCTTTTATTGAATGATATCAGTGACCACGTGCCGATTTTTGTTGTCTATCAATATGATTATAGGAAGAAAAAGTATACCAAAAATATTAAATATAAAAGAATAAGAACCGAAGAATCAATGTATTTACTGACAAAGGAATTATTAATACAAGATTGGAAGATAGTTTATGATGAAAATGACATAAATAAAGCATATGATAATTTTTTACAAATATTTCAATCATTGTACAATAAAAACTGTCCTATAAAACAATACAGTGACAGACAACAAAAAAAAATATTCCTTGGGTCACCAAGGGGTTAATAAATGCATGTAAAAAGAAGAATACATTATATAAACAATTCATTAAATGCAAAACAGTGGAAGCTGAGATCAAATATAAAAGATATAAAAATAAGCTTACTAATATAATGAGGACCTGTAAGAAAGAATATTAGAACAGAATATTAGAGGATAACAAAAATAACTTAAGAGGAATATGGCAAGTACTCAATGGGATTATTAGTAATCGACCTAAGAATGTTAATTATCCAGAATATTTTATTGAAAATGGCTATTTGATAAATAATATGGAGGACGTGGTCAGTGGTTTCAATAAATTTTTTGGAAACGTTGGTCCTGAATTAGCAAAATCAATAGTGACACCAGAAACAAACAACAGTGGTTCTGTAAATGAAATAGAAGATAGAAATCCAAACACAATCTTTCTGGGTACAGTTACTGAAAAGGAAATTATCGAGACTGTGAGTAAATTTAAGAACAAAAAATCAACGGACTGGAATGAAATTGACATGACAATAGTGAAAAAAGTATTTGAAGGAATTGTTAAGCCACTCACCTACATCTGTAACCTGTCATTTCAAACTGGTAAATTTCCAGACAAAATGAAAATAGCAAAAGTAATACCTCTATACAAAACAGGAGACAGTCATTGTTTCACAAATTACAGGCCAGTCTCTTTACTCTCACAGTTCTCCAAAATACTTGAAAAAAATCTTCACTAAGAGACTGGATGATTTCATTGAAAAACACAACCTCCTTACAGATAGCTAGTATGGTTTTAGAGCAGATAAATCTACATCTTTGGCACTGATCAAACTTACAGAAGAAATTACTAGTTGTATAGATAAAAAAAAGGTTGCTGTAGGAGTATTTATAGATTTAAAGAAAGCTTTTGACACCATTGACCACAGAATACTACTAAGGAAACTGGAAAGGTATGGGATAAGAGGGGTAGGACTGAGTTGGGTGGAAAGTTATTTAAGTAACAGACAACAATTTGTACAAATTGGTGAGCACAAATCACCCTTCATGGACATCACTTATGGTGTGTCCCAGGGGTCAGTTTTGGGACCCAAACTCTTTATTTTGTATATAAATGACATATGCCAAGTATCAAAAATTCTGAAATTTATTTTGTTTGCCGATGACACAAATATCCTTTGCACTGGTGAGAATTTGCAGCAGGTTTTAGAGGTGGTCACAACTGAAATGAAAAAGTTAACGCAGTGGTTCAACAAAAATAAATTATCTCTAAATCTAAAAAAACCCAAAGATTATGTTGTTTGGAAATTATAAAATAAATCATGAAATAATGGTAACGATAGATGATACCAGAATAGAAACAGTACAGGAAAATAAGTTTCTGGGGGTGACGCTAGACAATAAAATCTGCTGGAAACCTCACATCAGTCACATCCGGGCCAAGTTAGCAAAATGTATAGGCATACTGGGGAAGACAAGACACATCTTGGACTATAAATCATTGGTCTTACTGTACAATTCACTGTTTTTACCTTGTCTTAACTACTGTGTAGAAGTCTGGGGAAACACCTACAAGACCAACCTACAGTCAATATGCACATTACAAAAAAGAGCTATAAGGATAATAAACAATGTAGGATACAGAGACCATACCAATTCTTGTTTTTAAAGTCACATGTCATAAAGTTCAAATCAAAATCAAATCAAATCAAACTTTATTGTCATATTGCTGTACATACAACTGTAGTGCAGGCAAGATGAAATTGTGTTTCTCTCGGCATCCATATAAGATTCATCGATTTAGTTAAATTTAAGACAGCACAAGTAATGTACAGGGCAATTAATAATCAACTCCCAACTAATATACAAAAAATATTTTAAAAAAAGAGACAGTGATCATAATTTGAGAGGAGACTTAAACTTTACAAAACCCAAGATACGAACAACCAAGAAAAGTATGTGCATATCTGTCTGTGGGGTGGATTTGTGGAACAGTCTGGAGCCGGAACTGAAACTATGTACAAACAGAAATCAATTCAAAAAGAGGTATAAACATTATTTGCTGAAAGGATATATGTTAGAAGGGTAGTATTTATATGTACGATTCACTATGCTCACTCTGGGACATTATGGGACACTATGGAATGGTGGGTGGGACAGCACTGTGTATATCTGTGTTGTTTGAGGCTGGTTTTGATGTATGGACATCAATGTATGTTAGGATGGATGGGTGTTAATGTTGATATGTAAAAAATACAGTAAATTGTTTACTTGGGGTCTTAAAGGTGGTAATTTGTATATAATTCACATGGGTGTATTTATGGAAAAGAGGAGATGGAATTAGTAAGTGTTCACTTCTTCCTTCTCCCTTTCGAACACTGTATACTATTACTTTATTGCATTTGTCATTTGTTTTGTTTTTGTTATACTTTTTTGTTCGAAATAAAGTATCTATCTAATCTAATCTAAGCTCTTACAAGGACCAGATTTGACCAGCACATTGATAAGAGTTTTGGCTAGATTCCGTAAGGAACCTGTAGTCATTGCTGCAGATATTGAGGCAATGTTTCAACAAGTGAAGGTACCAATTGGTGATCGTGACCTGTTGCGGTTCCTCTGGTGGCCTCAAGGAGACTACACTCAGAGCATGGTGGAATATCGAATGACTGTACATCCATCTGGAGCAATGTCATCTCCATGTTGTGCCAACTTTGCTCTGAGGAAGTGTGCTGAAGACAACATGGAGGAATTTAAATCGCAAACAGTTGATACCATCATGAACAACTTCTGTGTAGATGATTGCCTCACCTCAACAGCATCAGAAAAGGAAGCCATCTCTCTTTATCATGAGCTACATTCACTGTGCTCCAGGGGAGGCTTTGTGCTCACCAAATGGATGAGTAACAGTCGCCATGTGTTAGCAGCTATACGTAAGCAGATAGAGCAAAAGAAATGAATCTGGATCTTGATAATGACGATCTTCCTATCAAAAGAGTTTTGGGTGTACAATGGTGTTAGGTTCTAAGTGTTGTCATCGCTGGGGTGGTTGTTGTGACTTGAGCTCCTTAAGCCTACAAAATGCCCCAATGGCTTAGCGCAAAATATAGCCTCTGACAACCAAGTCCAGCTCCTGGCCTTAACGTGGCAGAACTGTTTCATACCAACAGGAGAAGGGGCGAAAGGCGGGTCACTGGCACCTTAAAACCAGTTTTTCAGTTTGGTGGCTCGTTTTTACATCATTATCTTACTGTCTCAGTTTTTGTTAGGCCTCAGTGGATGGTAACCCTTGGAGCCCAGCTTCCATGGTTTGCTGTATTAAACCTGGTTGGTGTTAGGAAGGGCATCCAGCCATAAAACTGTGCTTCTCATATAGTTAGCCATGGCTGTTATTAGCAACAGTGTTGGTGTAAACGGGACCCCTAGAGATAGGGGTGTCGTCAACGGTAGGGATGGTGTTAAGTGTGGGCACCGCCAGATCGTTGTCCTGCGATCATGTCAGAAGTTTTGAATAGCACCTTTAAATGTGGGTACTATGAAAGGCACAAGTGGTGAGGTAGCGGAGACCATTTCAAGAAGGGAGATTGATCTTTGTTGTGTTCAGGAGACAAGATGGAGGGGTGGTTCGGCCCGTCTGATTCCGGGTAAAGATACCAGATATAAGTTTTTCTGGGTAGAAAATGAAAAGGGTACGGGTGGTGTAAGCATCCTCCTTGCAGAGAGGTGGGTGGAGAAGGTTGTTGAAATCAAACGTGTCACGGACAGAATATGTGTTACCAAGATTAATGTTGGTGTTACCATTTTGACAGTACTTTCCATATATGCTCCACAACCTGGTTTAGGTGATAGAACTAATGATTCTTTTTATGATGAGCTTCAGTGCATTCTCTCCAGGATCCCGGACTCTGAGATCTTATTTGTCTGTGGTGACTTTAACGGACACATTGGTAGTGAGTCTGCTGGTTACGATGGAGTCCATGGTGGATTTGGATATGGCAAACGCAATACCGAGGGGGAGAGAGTTCTTGAGCTGTCAGTCACCAATAATTTGGTAGTCTTTAATTCCTTCTTCCGGAAAAGGAGTAGCCATCGTGTTACCTATCAGTCTGGAGGCACTTCCACTCAAGTTGATTACATCTTGACTAAGCAGCGGGACTTTAAGACGGTCACCAATGCTAAAGTCCTTCCTAGTGAAGAATGTGCCTCACAGCATAAGCTACTTGTCTGGCATGCCTTCACTCCCAAACTTTGTGTCTGGAAGCTCAAACAACCTGAGGTGAAGTGTGAATTTCTGCGGGAAGTGAGGTCTGAATTGAGTGCTACCTGCTCTCCGTCAGTGGATGATACCTGGAAGCACTTAAAAGATGGTCTTTCAAAAGTAAGCGAGAAGATTTGTGGTTACACCAAGAAAGGCAATTGGAGAAAGAAAATCTGGTGGTGGGAGGATTCTGTAGATGCAGCTATCATGGAAAAGAGAAGGTCGTGGAAGGCCTGGAAGAGAGGAGGCAGCAAGGAGGAATACCTTAAAGCCAAGCGTGTAGCTAAGAAGGTGGTGTTTGCAGCCAAAAAGGCAGCCGAGCTGAGTTGGTTTGCAAACTTAGGTAAAGGGAAAGAAGATATTTTCCATATTGCCAAACAGATGAGGAAAAAGAATGTTGTTGGAGATGATCCATGTATCAGAGATGACCAAGGTGCTCTATCTCTCAGTGTTGAAGCAAAGAAAGAACCTTGGAAGGATCATTATGAGTGTTTGTTTAATGTTGAGTTTCCTTGGTCAGTCAATGATCTTCCAATGGCGGAGCCAGTCTATGGACCCCCTATTCAGATTACACCAGACATGGCTGAAGAGCTGAAATATTAAAGGCATCTGCTGTAGTGAGTTGCCCTCTGCTGTGTGACCTTGCAAATGCCATAACTGCCGAGAAGAAAATCCCAGAGGACTGGTGTATGACCTACATTATCAACCTGTACAAGGGCAAGGGTGATGATTTAGATAGAGGTAGCTACCATGGCTTGAAACTAACTGAGCACTGTTTGAAAGTGGGTGAAAGGGTGACTGAGAAAATAGCCTGTCCACTGGTTAGTATAGATGAAATGCAGTTTGGTTTTGTACCTGGAAAAGGTACGACTGATGCAATCTTTATTGTGCGATTTTGCTTCTTTCTTTCACCTGTGCACCTGCATGAATTTAATGGCTGATGGAGGGTGAAGCGGGCTCAGATATTTTCTGTTGACCATTCGTTCGTTCGTTTTTATTTTATTTTGTTAGTTTCATTGGACTCTTTTTGGCTCAACATTTTTTTGATTATATTGTCTTAGTCCCATTTGTCAGCCATGTGTTTTAATAAACGGCTAAAATAAACTATTTGGACTTGGCCTGGATTTGCTACGGACACGTCAAGGAGACGAGACCAAGTCAGCATTGAAGTGGCTTTTGGTGGACTGAAGTCACTATACCACATCCGGTGAAAATTTCATCCAAATCCATCCAGTAGTTTTTGTGTAAGCCCACTGCACAAATATAAACAAAACCCTTGGTGGAGGTACGCTCTCTCAGATCATCACTATCTAATCTTCTGTTCCCTGTGCCATTACACACCTTTCCTGAAAATTTCATCAAAATCCATTCATAACTTTTTGAGTAATGTTGCTAACAGACAGACAACCAAGAAACCAACAAACAAACCAACGGCGGCAAAAACATAACCTCCTTGGCGGAGGGGTCAGGGCCTACAGATGGAAATTAGTGAGAACGCTATAATCTGGGGCAAGTTCAGTTCACTGAACATAGTTTGCAAGGCGAACTACCCTAAATGAACAGGCAGTTCTCGGCGAACAATTTTTCTGTTTGGCTCGCACATTCTGTAGTTGTGTAGATCTATGGTCCTCTGTCAGCCAGTTAGAGGATACAGTAACTATGGCGTAGACTGTAGCCTACTTCCAACTTCATATTACCTAAGAATTCTCCATTATACCCCCACCAAAAACAGTATTTTATGAGTGGTAGTGTTCTACTTACAAACTGACATAACCTCTACTCTTAAATTAATGGAATTGCTTCGAAAAGAAAAGAAAACAAAAGGATATCGCAAACTATCTTACCTAGCCACCATCTTTGTTTGCTACATGAGTCACCTCCCCAAAGAGTTTGGCCAAAGAGATAACGGTTCATGGCAACCGCATCGTTCAGTTACGGAAACTAACGAACAATTCTGAACGGTTGCAAACAGTTTGGTCAACTGAACGCAGGGCTGGTACAGAGTATCTTTACCCTGTGTTTAATATTTTTCAGTACACGGTCCCTGACAAATAAACTAATAAACTAGAGGGCACTCAGAGAGCGCATACCTCCACCAAGGCTCCCTCCCTCCCCAGGGTTTCCTCTGGTGACATTTCTCGGTGGCAGGCCACCTCGCCAGAAAATTTACCGCCCCGCCAGGAAGGAGATATGAATTTAAGAAAACTATATGAAGCAATGACTTTATGCAAGCGCGCACATGAACAACGCACGTGGCCGTCATCCACGCGGAGTTTAGAAGCACTCCGCCCACGTGAGCTCTCCAGTCAGTCAGCAGGCAGTGTCTCGCTAGCGGCAGCAGCATCTTTGTGGAAAAGAAGTGAAAACCAGGAAGTCAAACAGCAGAAATGGACTTTATTTGAAGAGAAACTTTGTGAAGAAGTCCGCCGTTTCTTCATTGGTGAAAATCCTGGCGCGTCAGCACCTTGGCGCTACCTGTCAGGCGGGATTGAATCTACAAATGATGGTTGTGTGCATGCGTCAACTGCTTGGCCTGGGTAGATGAAAAAAGTGAGCATGTACAGCGCCGCATGCGTGCCGGGCACGTCCAAAGCATATGCAGACCAAGGCGGGCTAGAGGGGAAATCCAGCATAATAAGGCTTGACTGTCTGACAGAAACATGAGCTTATTAAAGTACTTTAAACGCGGAAAAAAAAAAAATCAGAAGAGGTATGTAAGCACTGGAGGCATTTATCATGTTTTTAACCCACTGGAAACAGAAGCAATAACAGAAGAGTCACTTAGCTAAGAGATGTGGTTAGAATTCATATGCAGCCGGCTTCATATGAAGGGAAAGGCAAGGGGGGCTACTGAATTGCTGAGGATATATTTCACCAGCCCCTACAATATTAAGTTATGTTCCCAGTTATGTACCTGGCACGTTAAGATGACCGAAATTCATGAAGTCACTGACTTTAATCCGTCAGCAGCCTTCAGACAAACTGAATGTGCCAGCATTTGGATTTCAAAATAAGGGAGGTTTTTCTTGGCGGTGAGGAGATTTCTAAAAAAAACTATAAATATATAGGAATATTATAACAGAAATAACGGCATCCTTGGTCCATCCATCCATCTTCTTCCGCTTTATCCTTTTCGGGTCGCGGGGGGGGCTGGAGCCTATCCCAGCATCTTTGGGCGAGAGGCAGGGTACACCCTGGACAGATCGCCAGTCCATTGCAGGGCCAACACAGAGAAACAGACAACCATTGGTCATTTAAAGACCAAATGTCACGTAATTTTTTTTTTCTAAATGACAACGAATTTTGATAAAATACACATAGCTTAAACCAAATATTCATACTGGAGACCATATCACCCACCCGTATTTACATAATTGCACAAAATACACCAGGCGAAGGCCCCGCCTTGCTCGCTGGCTTGTGACAGCCAATCCAGACCACGGCCATGATTTTGACATCACAAATTTCACCCTGGCTGCCCTGCCTATCCACATTCACACTTATCAACATTGGACAATCATGAGGGAAAGTGACAGCGATTGTGAACAAATTAGTTTAGTTTTGTCTTTTTTTGTCTTTTCTTTTTGTCTTTTTTTTGTCAGTGGTTCAGACAGTGACAGAGGCATAGAACCTTACAGGTTCGAGCCGTCCGAGACGGAATCAGATGCTTTGTCTGATGACAACAGTTCTGACGATGACCAGAGAGCAGAACCAGTGGAAAATGTCATTGAATTGGACATTAATCGCCTCCAGAATTGGGAAGCCGAAGGGGGTCTGTTGAGGGCGCCCCATAAATATTGATTTTTCGGAAGCCATTATTATTACAGTGGAGGAGAGCCGCTGCTGTCAAGAAATTTACCAGATCAATATGAGTATGGAGGCGCATACCTGTCAAGAGAGACGTTTTCGCCGTATTTTAATACGGGGAAAATGCAATTTTAGCAAATACGGGCGTATTGCCATTTCTGTACGCCCAAAAGAAAAATATACGGGAAAAAAAATTATTGAGTGTGTTGTCACACACACACGTCGTGTGTGTGTGACCCCCACAGCTAGGGTGCTGGCAGATCACTCAGCGGGAGCTATTCTCACTACATTGAGAAGTGTGGACTCAATCATTAGGCCGATGGCCGCCCCGGGCAGATCGCTCAGCGGGAGCTATTCTCACTACTGTTAGAAGTGTGGACTCAATCATTAGGCTGATGGCCGCCCCGGGCAGATCGCTCAGCGGGAGCTATTCTCACTACTGTTAGAAGTGTGGACTCAATCATTAGGCTGATGGCCGGGGCGGGCAGATCGATCAGCGTGAGCTATTCTCACTACTGTTAGAAGTCATTAGGCATTAGGCCTCACACTTTCAGCTGTCCTGCGGCTGCGAAACAGAAAGGAATCGCCTTCCAAATCCAGAATTCTGCTTTTTTTATTTTGAGCCGGACGCTGAGTTGTGTTGTTATTGTCAAATATCCATGAATCCTTAAAATATTTGACAATAACAACACGAATTACATTTAAAACATTTCCCAGAAAAGTGTCCCTTATTACCCCGCCGTCCCTTATAGCCGCGTTTTACGGTATTAAAATACGGCGAAAACGTATCACTTGACAGGTATGAAAACATTTCCCAGAAAAGTGTCCCTTATTACCCCGCCGTCCCTTATAGCCGCGTTTTACGGTATTAAAATACGGCAAAAACGTATCACTTGACAGGTATGAAAACATTTCCCAGAAAAGTGTCCCTTATTACCCCGCCATCCCTTATAGCCGCGTTTTACGGTATTAAAATACGGCGAAAACCTATCACTTGACAGGTATGAAAACATTTCCCAGAAAAGTGTCCCTTATTACCCCGCCGTCCCTTATAGCCGCGTTTTACGGTATTAAAATACGGCGAAAACGTATCACTTGACAGGTATGAAAACATTTCCCAGAAAAGTGTCCCTTATTACCCCGCCGTCCCTTATAGCCGCGTTTTACGGTATTAAAATACGGCGAAAACGTATCACTTGACAGGTATGAAAACATTTCCCAGAAAAGTGTCCCTTATTACCCCGCCGTCCCTTATAGCCGCGTTTTACGGTATTAAAATACGGCGAAAATGTATCACTTGACAGGTATGAAAACATTTCCCAGAAAAGTGTCCCTTATTACCCAGCTGTCCCTTATAGCCCCGTTTTAAGGTATGGGTGAAATATCCAATTTTTTCTTTCTTGTTGCTCACTTCAATCTTCCAGTCTCCATATAAACAATCAATCGGGATACCCCAAGCATCAAACTAGGGTACAATCAATTTCGTCACTTCCGCCTTCTTCCCCAGGCGATTCCGGGGGCCGTGAGTAGGAACGTCAGGCCAAGCGCGGCAGTTTTAAATTAACGAATATTCCGGAGTTACTGAAGCATATGCACCAAGATCCGAACGGATCGGTTCCCTTTTATATCTAGTTTCAAGACATTTTAAGGACCCTGTTACGTGACATTTGGCCTTTAAGTTAATTTAAATCATTAAATACAATTTTATTAACTTTTTTTTCTTTGTACGGAGATTTAAATTATTGTTCTGTTCTGACTGCAAAGTTATGGTCAAAAATAAAAACTGTTATAAGGAAAAAGTAAAAAAAAATAAATAAATACCCCAGTCTGTTTCAAATTTATTTAAAAAAAACGGTAATCTTATTTTAAAAAACAGACAAAAATAAGCCATAAAATAATCCACAAATTTATAATAAAGCTTCAAATGTACAAGAAAAGTCAATTTCACAAGAGGAAATTACAAATTTGAGGAAAATGGTTTCAAATTTAGATAAATTTACAGAGAAAAGTAGAAAACTATAAGAAAATTGTTATAAATTTTGAAGAAAAAACTCAAACCTTCAAGACTGAAGTCATTACTCAAGTTTTAAGTGGGTGCTCTTTGTACCCTTAACTTGAAAGTTTTGGTTGTCTCCTTGAATTTACATGGTACTTGACATTTTCTAACCTGTTTGTACACCACCATAGACAGAGAGAGAACCTGAATTAGACAGAGCTCAGAGAGGGCAAGATGAGACAGAAGAGAGGAGTCAAGGAGAGGAAAGTGTTCAGGCAGAGGAAGGAGAGAAGGACGTTCTTACGTATGAACGTGGTATGAACGTGGGGACCCAGTCATTATCAGGGACAGGGCGGAGCAGCAGCTCAGAGAGCAGGGTTGAGGAGGAATACTCAGAGATGCGTGAATGGAGCAAAATACCACTTTGGGGGTGTTTTTGGTGAGGAATTAACATTATAACATGCTTAAAAGCTCAAAAAAGTTGATTTTGCATGATATAGGCCCTTTAATGAAGGGCCATGGAAATGTACCTAAAAATGCAGAGTGGTGCTTATGTCATGTATAGAAAGTTAAATGTTGTGTACAATGCTGCAACAAATGCAAAGATCTGGTAATTATATAATGTAATTTTTTGTGGGAAAGAGTAAGATTTTGTTAAGTTATTAATGCTCTTTTATGTTTAATACAGTAGCCACGGTTACATGGGCAAAATTTCTTAACCTGTTGCACTTCGGTGTACCGCGGGCGGACACGTCTCTGTGTCCTAGAGCACACGAGGGCGCACGAGGGCGCTGCGTCCTAGAGCGCACTGAAAAAAAAAGCTCCCGTTCTTCCACTACAGACACAGCCGCGAACAGAAAGCCAAAGGAGTGCTTTGATTGGTTTAGATGTGACTGACCTCTCATTCGACTAATAAGAGCCTTGAATTGGGTTTCTGAAACCTTGAAGAACCAATGACTGAAAACCTAGCAAGAAGGACCCGCCTACCAACGGCTGCGAATACAGCCAGCCAATTGAAGCACAGAAGTTCGAAAGCTGTTTTGTGTAAGCCGCTGGGTGACACACAGGCGTTCACCAGTCTTTTTTTCTAACTACTGTTCTTATTTGTTTTGAAAAATCGTTTGCCAAAACCACAATCATGGAAGCGCAAAACCGCAATAATGGAATTATGGTTTGACCGGGTCGCGTGACCAGAACCACGAGTCCGTAACAAGCGGACCAGCTTCATGTTCGTCTGACAATGAGGAAGAGAAGTTTGCCAGCGACACTGCTGTTGTGGACAGGTAAGTGTTATAAGCTAAATTATTCTTTATCCCTGAAAATTGTAATCCAAATGACTTTTGACCGATCAGTAAATTACAACTGTGCATTATCGCAACATGACGGACCCGGACCGCTCCTGTCCGGGTCCGTCATGTTGCGAACGCCACCACCCCCCCACCCGCTACTCTTCTGAAGCGGATTGCAGATATACTGCAGATATTTTAGTGCAACTGTGCGTAGTAGACCGCGGCGCACCGTCACCGCTTTCCGTCATGTAGCGATGGGCGATGTCCGTCCTCTGTAGCGGGGGGGGGGGGGGAGTTGTTATCTTCTACATTACAGATATTCTAGTATAATTTTTAGTGCACTGTAGGTTATTTTTTCTTGTAGAAAAAAGCCACACATTTTTTACGTGGCATGCTTCTTTGTGTGGGGGGGCTTGTTTGTTCATTCATTCATTCATGAATGAATAAACAACCCCCCCCCCCACACACACACACAGCCCTTCACCGTTCATTAGAGCCCAAGATAAAGCTTCTATGTTGAACCATTCAAAAGTTACAGACGTTTTTTCCAAACTGTGCCATTTGGCACAATTTTGCACAGTTCAAAAACGTCTGGGAACAACCTAAGAAAAAAGCTGTGTAATATATTCATTTTTTGTGGTACTGTTACAAAATTTTGACCTCAGCTGGATAACACTTGGTTCTACATTTCTGTTGCATTTTCCAGCCAGTATCTGAAGCTGTGTGTTATTTGCAAGCATTTGTATCCAAAAAAACACCCAGGCGAAATTTATTTTCTTCAACTTCAGTATGTTTAGATGACTGTTACTCAGTGGCCGGAGCACTTAGAGAGATTATGACTGTTTTGCCAAAAGATTCAAAGTGTTTTCTTTTAAATGAGATCAACCCCATGAAGATGCTGCAAAGGGTTGAAGAACAGCTTTTGATTTACTTTGGGTACGTTATTTTTTGGCGTTTTTTTTTTTTTTACCATATGTAGTCAAGATTATTTAATACACAAATTCCACATCAATATAAGAGAAACAGCATCTGTCAAAAAAAAAATAAAACCAAGCGCTTAATAGCCACCTTGAGCAACTACAATAAAGAGACTTCTACTGGATGCCATCTTGATTTAAAAGTAGGTAATTGGAGTCTCAGTGCGTAAGTAATCTTCTCCATGTGATAAAGTTCTTGTACTTTTTGAAGACATACACTGAAGGAGGGTGGGTCTGTTTTCATCCAAGAGGCAGTGACACATTTCAAGGCTGCTACAAAAAGTATGTTTAGGAGGTATGCTGGTGCACTCCCATGCACTTCCGGAGGGGTGATGCCAAGAACTGCTACTGCCAAGTCCCTTGGTATTGTAACTTGAAACATATGATTTATTGCCTTGTACACCTAATCCCAAAATGTTTGTATTTTAGGGCACGACCAGAAAATGTGTGTGTGATTAGGCACTTCTGTACCACAATTTCTCCAACACAGGCTTGGAACATTTGGTGTCATCTTGGCCACAATATCTGGTGTTCTGAAATATCTACTAAATATCTTCCATTTAAATTCCCTCCATGTATTTGAATTTGTGGTCTTATGCGCCACTGTACATACCTCTTCTCACATTTGATCAGAGAAAATTTGACCCGCCTCTGCCTCCCATCTTTGTTTTGCCAGAATAGGTTTATTTTGAGCCATTAAACCAAATATTTTGTATAACTTTGAGATCACTTTTTTATCCTCTTTGTCTTTTTGAGTTTGAATTAAAAAATGTTCAATGAGTGATGGGTCTCGCACTCTGTCCCACTCTTTATGAGAAACCAAAAAAGATCGTATTTGCAGATATCTGAAAAAATCATTTTTTTGGAGTTGGAAGCGTCTTCTCAAATATTCAAACAATACAAAACCATCCTTATCGATTAACTGATGTATGTAAATAAGCCCATGATCAGCCCACTTGAGAAAGTTCATATCCAATCTGCTTGGTATAAAGGATTTTAAATGCCCAATACTAGACAAAGCAGATAGACTAGTTGGTAACTTAAAGGCAATTCCAACCCTCTTCCAGATATCAAGTGTGGTTTTAGTCCACCTTGATAAGCCCACTACTGGAATATTAGCAAAAGGCAAAGCTTGTAGTGGTTTGAGGCTCAGGTTTTGTTCAATGTCCACCCATCTCATATGAATGTCATTCTGCATCCATGAAATCAATGGTTTTAATTGTGAAGCCCAAAAATAATATTTCAAGTTTGGCAGGTTAAGCCCCCCTTCTTCCTTAAGTCTTTGAAGTGTTTTATATTTTATCCGAGGGCGCTT
The DNA here is from genome assembly GCA_020510985.1 of Pholidichthys leucotaenia. Classification (NCBI taxonomy): domain Eukaryota; kingdom Metazoa; phylum Chordata; class Actinopteri; order Cichliformes; family Pholidichthyidae; genus Pholidichthys; species Pholidichthys leucotaenia. Next base: position 211,881,948 of record CM035844.1, read on the forward strand.
GCCCTGCCATATAAATTTTGAGAATGTTTTGTCCATTTCTTCAAATGTTGACTTAGGTATTAGTATTGGTAACATTTGAAACAGATATAAAAGCCTAGGCAGAACATTCATACGAATGGCTTCTATGCGACCTAGGAGAGACAAAGGCAATGATGACCAACGGTTTAGGTCATTTTTTATAGTACTAATTATCCTACCATAATTTGCATCAAATATCTTGTCTAATGAAAGGGGAACATAGATACCCAAATACTTTATACCTTCTTTAGGCCAACGAAAACTACTTTGTTGTTTAAACTCTGGTGAAATATTGTCCAAAATGTCCATTGCCTCAGTTTTATCAACATTAATTTTATATCCTGAGAAATATCCATATGTTGATATAATTTTCATTAAACATGGAATTGTACAGGATGGCTCTGTCAGATACAGTAGGACATCATCCGCGTACAGTGATATTTTATGTACTTCTTTGCCAATCAGCACCCCTTTAATATTATTGTCATCTCTAATGAGTTGGGCCATTGGCTCTATACTTAAAGCAAAGAGCAAGGGTGACAGAGGACACCCTTGTCTGCAACCACGCTCCAAATTAAACCTTGTAGATCGAAACCCATTAACTCTCACAGCTGCTTGAGGTGAAGAGTATATGGTTTCAATCCAGTCGATAAATTTAGGGCCAAAATTAAATCTTTTTAATGTTTGAATAAGATATTTCCATGACACTCTATCAAAAGCCTTTTGGGCATCCATTGATAATACAACTGTCTTGGTTTTGCTTTGTTTTTGGTATAAGATATTAAACAAACGACGTAAATTATTTGCATAATGTCTCCCGACAATAAACCCAGTCTGGTCTGGATGAATAATGTTAGTTATTATGTCATTTAGTCGCCGTGCCAATACACCCGTCAAGATACGAACATCTCCATTTAACATAGACAATGGCCTGTAAGAGCTGCAATCAGTGGGATCTTTACCTTCCTTCTGTAATACCACTATAGTAGCTTCTGCCCATGACACAGCCATTGTTTTTGTTTCTAATGAATGGTGATAGGCTTTTAAGAGGAGTGGAATAAGTTCTTCATGGAAACATTTATAAAACTCATTGATAAATCCGTCTGGACCAGGACATTTATTATTTTTGAGAGATAAAATACATTGTTTTATTTCCCAATCTTGGATTGGTTCATCCAAATTTGCAGCAATTTCGCCAGATAACTGAGCTATATTAATATCCTATAAGAATTGAGCAATATTGGACTTATCGGGGCATGTATCAGTATCTTGGTAGAGAGATTTATAAAATTCTCCAAATGTTTCAGCTATTTCCTTAGGCTTTACTATATATTTGTGTCCAGATTTTATTTTATGTACAATATTAGAAGATTGTTGTTTACGTAATTTGAAAGCCAGAAGCCTGCTCGCTCTATTTCCATGTTCATAATGCTGATGCTTGGCAAAACGTAAAGTTCCCTCGATCTTCTCTGATAGTAGCTCTTGTAGCTCTGAACGGGCTGCTTTGAGTTCAGTTAAGAGATTAGACGCCATCCCTCGTTTATGCTTATGTTCGAGCTCCCTAATTTTATGCTCCAATTCTGTTTGTTTAGCCATTTTTTGCCTCCTTTTTGCAGTAGCATAAGAAATTATACAGCCTCTTAAATAGGCTTTTGCACAGTCCCAAAGTACAAGAGGAGACATGCCAGGTGTATCATTTATATCAAGATAGTTCTTGAGCTCTGTTTTAATGAGAGTAATGAAATCTTTATCATTAAGAAGAGAGGCGTTCAATCTCCATTGTTTATAAGGTGGTGTCAATCCCATGTCCCACTGAAGAACCACTGGGGCATGATCAGAGATTGTAATGGGCATGATGATTATGTCTTCAACTCTGTGGAGTTCAGCTTTAGAAGTGAAAAAATAATCAATCCTTGAATAGGATGCATGACTGTTAGAGTAAAATGTAAAATTTCTTTCTTTTGGAAATTTTGATCGCCATACATCAACCATTCCTGCTTCAGCAGTCAAATATTTAAGTATCTTGCCCATCTTGGATATGGATGCTTTAGGTGGAGGTTGTCTATCTTGTTGTGACATTACACAATTAAAGTCTCCCCCCATGAGTAAAAGACCAACACTATACTCCGTGATTCTGTTAAATAGTAATTTGATGAAGACTGGTTGGTCCTCATTTGGGGCATACACATTAATTAGGGAGACAGGTATGCCATCAAGCAGCCCATTTACCAGAATAAATCTACCTTCTCCATCTGCATGTACAAATGTATCAACAAAATTAACTTGTCTATGTATTAATATTGCTACCCCTCTTCTTTTACCTGAGCGGTGAGATGAGAAATGCACCTTATCTGCCCAGGATTTCTTTAATTTCAGGTGCTCATCATCGGACAAATGGGTTTCTTGTAATAGTGCTACTTGACACTTCAAACGTTTAAGCTGTAATAATATTTTCTTCTTTTTAATGGGGCTATTTAGACCCTTCACATTATAACTTATAATTGTCAATGGACTCATAACTTAAGTACTGTGGTGCAGACAGTTACAGTACAGGGCATCATAAAAGTTGTTTTGAGGCAGAGGCGGGCCCATGATCGAGAGTACAGCAGAAACAACATAGGGAATATTACTTCACATAGGAATGTTGCATCGAAGTGGAAAGACTTTATGACTGAGAAAATATGGTTCCAGTAAGTAACAAATAGTGACTCTGTTGCTCTTTTAAATAATATGTGATCCCCGGGGAACAAAGGGATCAGAACGCAAGAAACACAAAAACAAAATGTATATCGAACAAGCGAAATACTAAAGGGTGGGATTAAGTCCCTAGCCACTGTATATTAGCAGCTAAATACACAACCTGCTATGGTAGGCTGTGTCCACAGCAAAAAAAAAAGGAGCAGAAATTAAATCGGCAAAACAAATTTACTAAAGGAGCTCAGGCCCCTGCAGACTAAATTACGATAAGGAACAACATTAAATGAAAATTTTCAAAATACTCAACACATTACACTATAACAATACAGGATAGGAAAAAAAAAAGTATTATTCTCGTCACCATAAAAAAAAACATATTTTAACAGATTACGCACCCACTGCAATCATAACCTGCGGACTCACGCTATATAATCCAAACATGGTACCTCAAGGATCATCAGCTTCAGGCAGGATATTGTTCTTTATGTAGTCCATGGCCTTTGTTGGATCATGAAAGTCCTGACTCTCATTCCCGAAAGTGATCCGGAATCTTGCGGGGTAAAAAAGACCAAAGCGCACATCGCGTCGGCCTCGTAGCGCCTTCCGTGCATCTGAAAAGGCAGCCCGGGCTTTAGCAACACCTGCCGTGTAGTCAGGGAAGATGCTGATCCTGTTACCGTTATACGTCAAAGGTGCCTTTTCCCTGGCTCTTCTCAAAATATCCGCTGCATCTCCATCATAGTGCATCTTGGCGATTATCACTCGGGGTCTGTCTGCTCCCGCGGTCCGTGGTGCTGGTGTACGATGAGATCGATCAACTTTCACTTCTCGGTCCATGTATAAGGCTTGTTTAATAATTTTAGCCACCTCGTTTGGATTGCAGGGGTTTTGCTCATTGACACCGACAATGCGGATATTTCCACGTCTCATTCTCCCCTCCAGATCCTCACATTTGCTCCGCAGTGACTTCACTTCACTTTGGAGCTCTTTCACCGAGCTCTGAAGCCCAGTTATATCATCTGACCAAGTAGACAAGCCGTCTTTCACGTCTTGAATGTTAGCTTCAATTGTGCCAAATCGTGCGCTGACGGAGGTGGCGTTGCTAGCTATTTCCGAACGTACAGCCTGGACTTCGGCTTTGAGAGAGGCAAAATCGTTAGCTAAGGCATTCTTAAATTCTTCCCGTATAATTTGTGTGATGTCTTCTCTTAAGGATGCCAAAATCAGAGTTTTAAAGCCTTCGTCCGTGGTCAACGTTGGCACTGCGCTCTGTGGTTCGTCATTCTTTTCCAGCTCGGCTTGCAGCCTCGTGTTGGGCCTATTGGGTTTGTCGGTAGCATGGAATTTAAACTTCTGAAGTTTATCCATCATGATGATAAAAGTGGGCAGGAGAGTCCGATAATGATAGGTGACGAGTTTGTATTGAGCTTTACCAAAGAAACTTCGTTTTTAAAAGTAAAATGTCCAAAAGTCTGCGGGGGCACTGAGGGACACGTCTTTACTCCAGCATGGCTCACTAGCACCCCATTTTTTGGCGTTTTTAGGGAAATTGACCAGACTGCAAAGGGTTAAATCTGATTACAATTCAGATCAGAACTTTACTGTTTACATGGATCCTGAAAAAGCTGATCTGACTAGGACATGCGTTTCCATGTGTCATGCGTTTGATCGGAATAAATCATTTTGACATGCGCACGTCAACATTTTGACATTCCGAAAATAGTAGAAGAAGAAGCAACTTCCGGTGTTAGCAAGCCTTGCTTCATGTCTTTCTCTTTTTGAAATGGACTTGTATTGTGCTATTCAGACTGTACTTTTGCTTCTGCTGGTCTCCGTAATGAAGCTGCAAGTACAGACTTCTGCATATGATGAACAAAGGGAAACAGCAGGACGATACAGACCAGTTTTATTTTACTCCCACTATGTCTTCCGCTAGCTGCTGTAAAGGCGGAAACACGTCACGTCGACGTGTGGCTGATGTACAGACATGCGCAGAAAACATATTTTCTGCCCAACCTTCAGAATGAGTGTTTTCATGCGCACCATTCGGATTAACAATCAGCATAACCCACCCGTCTCAATCGGAATGAAATTTTGATCCGAATGAGTGTGATCGGGTCAGAATATTCAGATTGGTGTGTTTACATGAAGCATTTTTATTCCGATCAGGCTTTTAATCCGGTTACTTGTGTCCATGTGAACATATTCAGTGTCTCTACTCTCCGTTTATTCCAGGAAGATTTTATGATTTGATTTTGTATACTTTATTGATCCCCAGAGGGGAAATTGAGGACATCCACCTGGGTGGTGGTACAAGGAAGTTACCTGTGTAGTGGGGAAGGCCCTGTTGGTGTTCCTGCAATGGCAGCATCAAATAAAGCAGAGTTCTGCTAAGTAACCATCGTGATCATTTTTTTTTTCCAAGTAAACATCAACCATCACATACTGTGTATGGGTGCAGAGGTGAATGTAAAGGGGAAGCAATATTATAGAATAGAATAGGCTTTATTGTCATTGTACAGTTGTGCAGTACAACGCAATTGTGGGTGCTCCATCAGGCTACTGCGCAATAAAGTAAGCGAGAAGAATTTGAATAAAACAGTTACAGAACACACGATTAAACATACGACTGGCATAAAAATAAAAAACAGCCCATAGGTATATACACAGGTATGGTAGTGGCTTCACAGGTGGAACTATGTACATAAGAGTGCGGAGTGCATAACACACAATTGAGTAAAATGGTCCAAGGATTATGGAAAATATGCGTAGTAGTGATTTCACGGATGGGTCAGTATACATGAAATATACAGTATGTACACTATGAAATAATATATTTTTATTTTCTCCCAAAAAAAAGTTCCTGCATGTGCATCGGGATCCAGATTACCACCAAAATCTAATCATTTGTTCCCCATTCCGTTACACACCTTTCCTGAAAATTTCATCAAAATCCGTTCAGAACTTTTTGAGTTATGTTGCTTACAGACAAACCAACCAACCACCACTTCCAAAAACATTTCTCATCAACTTGAAACTTTTTTCATGTGAATTTGCAACTTTTTTCTCATTAATTTACCACTTTTTCTCGTTAATTTGCAATTTTTTTTCGCGTGAATTTACAACTTTCATAAATTTGCAGCTTTTTTCTTAAGTTGGCAACTATAGATGTATAAAAACCAAACGTACCCATTGATGGAGTTGAACAGTGCCTTGTACTCCTCAGGTGTCTGGTTGATCCTGTTACAAATGCAAAAGATGTGAAAATTAAAACACAAACTCTTACCTTCTGCGGCGCTCACTTTAGGTAACAAGGACTCACATAACGGGAACAACCCTGGCTCCTGCCGACTCCAGAAACTTGACATAGGAGGCAGCAATGTAGGCGGTCTGGTTTGGCACGGGGGAATAAACCTCCTGAGCCAGAACCCCTGACAGAAGCAGGAAAAAATAGTCCGTTTCTAGGTGGTGGCAGGATGACGCTCGTGTTTAATGAAGCGTAATAATACAGCAACAACAACAACAGGTTCCAGAACTTATCTCATCGGTGTGTTAGCTTAAATGTCTGCTAGAAGCGCTAGTAAACTTACCTATTATTGGGTTGTCATTTCTATTGGTTGGTGAAGAAAGCGGTAAACGCGAAAGAGAAACGCAAACTAAAAATATTAACATTTTTTAAGCGAAGTCACTCCAACAGCAGCCAGACAGTTACACACGACCATTACGTTCACGCGCATGGACTCCTGACACTGCGCGTTCGCGGCAGGATACGTCAACGTCAGCCCCCCTTCCGCTGACACTCTTCAAAAGTAAAAGCATCTGTCCAACTTTTACTATGGGAAAAAATCAAAGCCCATTGATTTAAGGTAAAACAATCGAGTTGTAATTATAAAGTGGCCTATTAACATTAGATAAGTATAGACCATTCCGCCAACCATTTGTGTACAGCACTGTACTGTTTTGTGTGGTCGCCATTACTGTGGTGACCAGCAGCAACAGATGATTAGGGTTTGCTGCTGTTTTCTGACAGCAGGATGGAAAGTTGGATTGACAGCATTTGGCAGTGATAGCTATGCCAGTAAGCATGTGTAACTACTTTACATCACTGCATTACTATATAAACTGTTTCATGACAATTAAATCACTTTTATTATAAATAAATTGCATTTAGTTGACATAAATCCCACAAGCAAATGCATTACTTAAGCTTTTATATGTCAAAACATATTTATAACTATTCCATCCACACTAGTGAGTGTTGTGTTGGGATTCGGCACCTTATTGTGAAGTGCAGTGTAGTGGTGGGCACTTCCTGTTCTGCCACTGCACTGCTGGATAAATACTTGAGGATGTCCATCTTAGGGCCTCATTTGCCGGATCCCTGTGCTAGGTGAATATCGCGTGCTGCTTGTATATAATTCTAAAATTCAATTCAATTCAATTCAATTCAACTTTATTTATATAGCGCCATTTCACAACAACAGTCATCTCATAGCACTATCAACTGTAGGGAGGACCCCCACAGTTGCAGAAAGACCCCAGCAATCAGGTGATCCCCTGTGAGCAAGCACTTGGCGAAGGTGGAGAGGAAAAACTCCCTTTTAACAGGAAGAAACCTCCAGCAGAACCAGGCTCAGGGAGGGGCAGTCATCTGCTGCGACTGGCTGGGGGGTGAGGGGACAGAGAAGAAGAAAAGAACAGACATGTAGAGAGCAAACAGCACGATGGGGACTCAATCTATGGGAGAGAACAAACAAATGTTAATGACCAGCAAAAAAAAAAAATATTTCATAGAGAGTGAGGAAAGGAGTGAGGCCCAGTGCATTACTGGAGGTCCCCCGGCTGACTAAACCTATTAGCAGCATAACTAAGGGAGGGTTCAGAAACACATGATCCCTCCCTAATTGTAGGCTATATCAAAAAGGTAGGTTTTAGCCCTATTCTTAAAAACAGAGATCGAGTCTGACTCCCGAATCCAGATTGGCAGCTGATTCCACAGGAGAGGAGCTTGATAACTGAAGGCTCTGCCTCCCATTGTACTTTTGGAGATTCTAGGTATTACAAGTAAACCTGCATTTTGGGAGCGTAGTGCTCTATTAGGATGATACGGTAGTATCAGATCTTTTAAATAAAAAGGAGCCTGATTGTTTAGAGCTTTGTAAGTAAGAAGAAGGATTTTAAACTTAATTCTAAACTCTATGGGAAGCCAATGAAGGGAGGCCAGAACCGGAGAGATATGATCTCTCTTTCTAGTACCTGTTAAAACTCTTGCTGCAGCATTTTGGATCAGCTGAAGACTTTTTAAAGATGTTTTAGGACAGCCTGATAATAAAGAATTACAATAATCTAATCTCGAGCTAACAAAAGCGTGGATCAGCTTCTCAGCATCACTCTGAGACAAGATGCTCCTAATCTTGGCAATATTACGCAAATGATAGAAGGCAGTCTTAGAAACAAATTTAATATGTGAATTGAAGGACAAATCCTGATCAAAAATAACTCCAAGGTTCCTCACAGAGCTATTAAGAGAAAGAGTAACTGCATCCAAACTGAAAGTTTGATTTGGAAAGGAATTTCTAAGGTTTTTTGGACCAACAAGAATGACTTCAGTCTTATCTGAATTTAATAACAGGAAATTACAAGTCATCCAAACTTTGATTTCCTTAAGACAGGCTTCTAACTTGGCTAATTGATTAGTATCATCTGGCTTCATTGACAGGTATAATTGTGTGTCATCTGCATAACAGTGAAAATGTATACAGTGCTTTCTAATAATGTTGCCTAACGGAAGCATATATAAACTAAAAAGAGTAGGGCCTAGCACAGATCCCTGTGGAACTCCATGACTAAGCTTTGAGCTGAGAGAAAACTCATCATTTACATGAACAAACTGGAACCTATCAGATAAATAAGATCTAAACCACTGCAACGAAGTTCCATTAAGTCCAACATAGTGTTCTAATCTATCAAGTAGAATATTATGATCAATAGTATCAAAAGCAGCACTAAGATCTAAAAGGACAAGTACAGAAACTAGTCCATTATCAGATGCAATGAGGAGGTCGTTAGTGACCTTCGCTATGATGGATTCTAAACCCAGATTGAAACTCCTCAAATAAACCATTTCCCTGCAGGTGGTCAAATAATTGCGTAGCAACAACTCTTTCTAGAACTTCCGGTTATGGCTGCCACGTAGGACGGACGTGTCTCGCTCTGCTCTGCTCCTGGAGAAAAAAAATCGGCAAATAACTCTCTCATTTGGGACAGAACGTATCTCAGCATTTGGGCGAGGATATGTCGGCGAAGCCTAAGGCTGGAAAACCAGGAAAAGGAAAAAGCGAGCCGCCGAAACAGTCCAAATTAACGGACTTTCAAGTCTGTGACGCAGCAAACAAAACTCCATATATGACGGAGGAGGCTGGCAACGGTGCGATGTCTGCGCGGGGAGGCGCAGATGCGCTGATGGCTGCCATGAGTTCAATGAGAGCGGACTTTTCCTCTAGATTTGATGGGATTATGACAGCGTTGGAAGGAATAAGAAAGGAATTGGGTGACTGTGTAGAACGAACGGCGCAGATGGAGCTCCGTCTCGCTAGTGCTGAAGATGACGTCACCCGTCTTCAATTAAAGGTGCGCACTTTGGAGAAAAAAAAATAAATCTCTGGAAGATAATATTTTGGATTTGGAATCTCGGTCGAGACAGAATAATTTGAGGCTGGTGGGTCTTCCAGAGGAATCAGAAGGTCGGGACGTGTGTTCCTTTCTGGAAAAGTGGATTCCGGAGGTGCTGGGCAGCGAGGAGTTGCAATCAGCAGTGGTTCTGGAAAAAGCACATCGTATTGGCCCACGGAGAGATAAGGGACCGCCGAGGACCTTAATTATGAAGTTTCTTAGCAACAGAGACAGGATGAAGATCTTCAACGCTGCACGTGCTAAAGGAGAGATTAAACACCAGGACCAGCAGGTGCGGTTCTACCCAGATTTGGCCACAGGAATCCAGCAATTGAGGAAGCAGTTTGATCCCGTACGTAAGGAGCTGCGCAACCTTGGGATTCGTCATGGTGTAATCTATCCTGCGAGACTGCTGACCACGTATGAGGGCAGAACCCACATCTTCAAGACCCCAGAGGAGGCGCAGGAGTTCATCAAGAAGATCAAAGAAGAAGAAGAGACTGGTGGGAGCTAAGCATGAACAAAATATAAGGTAGAATAATTAAGCATTTGCACAGGCATCTGACTGACTTGAAGTAAATAGTAAGTTTACAAAATATAGATTGTATTATATATTAAAAAAACAAAACAAAAACAAAACAAACAAAAAACAAACAAACTATGATGTACAAAGTTGTTAAAAATTTTGGAGTTAAGTTGGAAAACTACAGAGGAGAGTTAATGTTACGTCATTAAAAGCAGTAGAGTTAGGGTGATTGGGAGGATGAAGAAGGAGTGGCTTAGGCTGTTCCCCGTGGGTGTGGAACGGTCGATGGCTATATCGGGAGACAGAATTTTTCTTTTGATTTTGGGGGGTTTGCCACAAGTGTGGGAAGGGGAAATTTGTTTGTGTGTAGTTTGTAGGATGAATGTTCAACCACTCATGTTTTTGCTTCTCTGTATGAGCATGTTTACACTGCAAGGTAATCCCAAACTCTCTATTGATCATGGACCAAAGTGTTAATCTTAATTTAACTTCATGGAATTGCAGAGGTCTACAAAATTTAAAAAAACTTAAACAAGTTATGAATAAAATAAAGGACATGGGTTCAAGAATTGTGTTTTTACAAGAAACTCATCTGATAGAGGAGGATGTTAAAAGAATTAGGAGTAGATGGCAGGGAAGTGTATTCACCTCTTCATTTTCATCCCGAGCCAGGGGAGTTATGACTCTCATACATAAATCAGTTCCTTTTCAAGTGAAAAATGTAATTGGAGACAAATTTGGAAGATATGTAATCATTCAAGGTTCTTTGCTATTAGAAAATATAAATCTTGTGAACGTACCAACGTTCACAAGATTTATTTCCGGGTTGGGGACAGGCTCCTGCCCCAAGTGGAGGAGTTTAAGTATCTTGGGGTCTTGTTCACGAGTGAGGGGAAAATGGAGCGAGAGATCGACAGACGGATTGGAGCAGCATCTGCAGTGATGCGGACGTTGTACCGGTCTGTTGTGGTGAAGAGGGAGCTTAGTTCTAAGGCAAAGCTGTCGATTTACCAGTCAATCTACGTTCCTACTCTCACCTATGGTCACGAGCTTTGGGTAATGACCGAAAGAACGAGATCGCGGATACAAGCGGCTGAAATGAGCTTTCTCCGTAGGATTGCTGGACTCACCCTCAGAGATAGGGTGAGGAGCTCAGTCATCCGGGAGAGGCTCAGAGTAGAACCGCTGCTCCTCCACATTGAAAGGAGTCAGTTGAGGTGGTATGGGCATCTGATTAGGATGCCTCCTGGACGCCTCCCACTTGAGGTGTTTCAGGCACGTCCCACTGGGAGGAGACCCCGGGGCAGACCCAGGACTCGGTGGAGAGACTATGTCTCCCAGCTAGTCTGGGAACGCCTTGGTATCCCCTCTGAAGAGCTGGAGCAGGTGGCTGGGGAGAGGGAAGTCTGGGCTTCTCTGCTTGAACTGCTGCCTCCGCGACCCGGACCTCCGGAAAAGCGGTAGAAGATGGATGGATGGATGGAAATCTTGTGAACTTATATGGTCCCAATATAGATGATCAGAAGTTCTTTGCTAATTTATTTCTCATCTTATCATCACTTACAGGGCAACATATAATAGCAGGGGATTTTAATTGTACATTGAATCCAGGTGTGGATAGATCAACAGGACTGGATTGTACGCACATTGGATGTAGGATGACTATTAATCATTTTATGAAAGAATTGAGATTGTTAGATATATGGAGAGAAATGAAACCACAAGTTAAAGCCTATTCTTGTTATTCCAGTACCTACAAGACATTCTCACGTATTGATTATTTTTTGATTTCCACAGAATTAAGGTCCAAGATTCAAAACTGCTTTTATGATAACATCGTGATCTCTGATCATGCACCCTGTTGTCTAATATATGTAGATAAAAAATTGACAAAGGAATCAGGCAGATGGCAATTTCAGCATAAATGGCTTCAGGATGAGGAATTTGTCAAGTATATAGAAAAACAGATAGACGAGTTCTTTGACATCAATACTACACAAACATCAGCATGTGTAAAGTGGGAGGCTTTCAAAGCTTTTATTAGGGGACATATTATTAGTTATACAGGATCAAAATCTAAGAAGACTCGAGAGGAGAGAGCTAAATTGGAACATAAAATAAAAAGTCTTCAGGAAAAAGTGTATGCAGGAAGAGATCCAAGGTTGGAGAATGAATTACTGATTTTGAGAGCTGAATACGACAAAAAATCAGCGAATAGAGCTGCCTCGAGTCTTCTAAGATTGAAACAATCTTTTTATGAACAAGGTGAAAAATCAGGAAAATTATTAGCATGGCAGATTAAACAATTGGAAATTAAAACACCAATAACCAGTATTATAAGTAACGGACAGGTAGTTATAGATCCTTTAGAAATTAATAGAGCCTTTAGAGATTACTATGAAAAATTATATGATACCAAAAATGAACCTGATTTAACAAAACTAAATGGGTTTTTGAACAAACTATCTATACCGTGTATTCCAAATGAAAACAGGGAGATATTGGAGTCTAAAATTAGTCAAGAAGAAGTTGGGCTAGCCATTGATAATATGAAATCAGGAAAAAGTGCAGGACCAGATGGTCTTCCAGTTGACCTTTATAAAAAATTTAAGAATAAATTAATAAAACCTTTTTTGGAAATGGTTTTAGAAGCATTTCAAAATAATAATTTACCATCATACATAAATAATGCCTTAATTATACTGCTGCCAAAACCAGGTAAGCCCTCTAATAAATGTGAAAATATGAGACCAATAAGCCTATTAAACGCCGACCTTAAGATAATCTGTAAAATTTTAGCAAGACGAATACAAGAAATTTTACCAAATATTATTAATCGAGATCAGAATGGCTTTATAAAGGGTAGACAAGGCTTCCATAATGTAAGAAGACTATTTAATATTATTTATTTTAATAAAGAAGCACCGGATACAGCTCTCCTATCATTGGACGCCGAAAAGGCCTTTGATAGAGTTGAATGGCCCTTTCTTTTTGAAGTCCTACAAAGGTTTGGACTTGGAAATAATTTCATAAAATGGGTTCAAATAATATACAATAATGCTACAGCAGAAATCCTAACAAATAACAATATTTCAAAACCAATAAAAATCAATAGAGGATGTCAACAAGGCTGTCCACTTTCACCTTTACTGTTTACTATGGCAATTGAACCTTTAGCGATAGCGATACGTTTACATTCACAAATATATGGAATTAAAGTTGGACCAACAGAACATAAAATCTCCCTGTACGCCGATGATATAATTTTGTTTATGTCGAATCTAAAAAAATCAATTCCAACCTTGTTGAATTTAATAAAGAATTTTGGGGAAATATCAGGATATAAAATAAATAAAACTAAATCTTCAATATTAATGCTAAATGAGACCCAGAGAAATTACCCAGCCCCTGAGGTAAATCAATTCAATGTTGTAAATCAGTTTAAATATTTAGGAATCCAAATTATGCCTAAGCTAGAATCAGTCGCCAGTGTCAACTATGAAGCCTTAATGTCAGATATCAATGAGTTAACTCAGAGATGGATGTCACTACCAATGTCGATGATCGGGAGAATCAATATACTTAAAAGTAATATTTTACCTAAAATACTTTATTTATTTCAATACATTCCCTTATCACCACCTTTAGATCTATTCTCAAGAATAAAAAAAAAGTTAGTGGAATTTATATGGAACAACAGGAGGGCTAGATTACGTCTGTCTTTATTATATTTACCATTTGATCGTGGAGGTCTGAAATGTCCAAATTTTATGTTGTATTATTGGTCGGCACAACTGAGGTCTATGACATATTATTTTTCATCAAATGATCTCCCTCACTGGACTGAAATGGAATCATACAATTTACCTTTACCTCTTCCCATATTCATATACTCAGATTCGGCAAAAAAATTACAAAAACAAGTTAAAAATCCATTTGTAAAGCATATGATCAAAATATGGTGTGAAGCTAAAAACTATTTAAAAGAACCACAGTTATTGTCACAATTTAGTCCAATATGGGGTAATCAATATTTTAAACCAGGGAGAGCGGACGCTGTATTTAAAGTATGGAATTTAAAAGGGATACAAAAGATTCAGGATTTATATTTGCCATGTGCAGATAACATAATGTCTTTTGAAGAGCTGAGGATCAAATTTAATCTCAATAGAACACATTTTTTTAAATATCTTCAACTTAGAAACTTTATTCGATCAAATCAAAATAAAGCTCTCACTCGACCTATTTATTCATCCTTGGAAAAAATGATGATGAAAGATAGTAAAAGAAAGGGTATTATTTCAGAGTTTTATAACTCATTGACACTATCTTCAAGTGAAAATTCACTGAAAAGATTAAACTACTGGAAAGAAGATCTGCAAATTGAAATTTCAGAGGAACAATGGGAATTGGCTTGTACAGAAGCTCAAACCAAATCAATAAATGCACGCCTTAAATTGATACATTTCAAATGGTTAATGCGGATGTATGTTACACCGGAGGAGTTAAATAGATACAACAAAAATATACCAGATACATGCACAAAATGCATGGAAAGTAAAGGAACCCTATTTCATTGTTTATGGGAATGTAGATTAATAAGAATGTTTTGGGAAGAGGTGAGGGTAACAATTGAAAAAATAATCTCAAAACAAATCATATTGAATCCTAAACTGTTTTTGTTGGGTCTGTACCCAGAAAAGCATAATTTTAATAAAAGTGAAAGAACATTCATAGACCTCAGTTTGCTTAATGCCAAAAAATGTATTGCACTATTATGGAAAAAGACTCATAGACCAGATGTGACTCAGTGGTTAAGACAGATGTTAACAAACCTTCCATTAGAAAGAATAACATATATACTGAAATCAAAGGAAATTGTGTTTGAGAACATATGGAGACCTTTTATTGATTATGTAAAAAATTTAAACATAACTCTTGAAGAAGAAGGTGAATGATGTGTGTGGACCTTGTAAATTCCAAACTGGTGAACATAATATGTATACTTATGTATTGGATTGTCTAGACTAAACAGAGGAGCATTGTTGAAGACTTGATTTTGTTGGTGGTTGTTGGTGTTTTTAGTGCATTTTTTTTTTTTGTAGTACTTTAGTGTTAGTGTTTGATTGTTTGTATCATGTTTGTTAAAAAAAAAAAGGTTCAATAAAGATATTGTGGAAAAAAAAAAAAAACTCTTTCTAAGATTTTTGAAATGAAAGGGAGATTAGAGATTGGTCTATAGTTAGCTAAAGCTCCTGGATCTAGCGTTGGCTTTTTGAGTAAGGGTTTAATTACAGCCGTTTTAAAAGCCTGCGGTACATGGCCTAAAGTTAATGAAGAATTGATTATATGAAGAATAAAGCTACCAATAAGTGGGAAGACTTCTTTAAATAACCTGGTAGGAATAGGGTCTAAAAGACAAGTTGAAGGTTTGGATGAGGAAACTATTTTGTCTAACTCACAAAGGTCGATTGGAGTAAACTCATCAAGACAGACATCAATAGAAGGAGTTGTAGTAGTTACAGTATTTAAGTTAACTGTGGGAAGAATCTGATTGATTTTATCTCTGATGGATGAAATTTTATTATTGAAAAAGTTCATAAAGTCCTGACTAGTAAGCTCTAAGGGGATGCTAGGATTGACTGAGTCCTGACTCTTTGTCAACCTGGCTACAGTACTGAAAAGAAACCTGGGATTATTCTTAAATACAGCTGTGTTCTCCAACCATCATCCTACATCATCCTTCACCCAGGTACTTCCATATGTAACATTTGGTGATCGAGGAGTAACTCATGGAGGCGTGCATCACCCTGCTTCGTCCCTTTCTTGAGCTCCCGCGCAAACCATCGGTTTCATGGCCACATTGGTGGGAGGCCCATCCAACGTATGTTACGGCGCTGGGCCACAGAAAGCTGGATGGGGCAAGAGCGCGGGCACTTTTTGTTCACAGCCTGGGTATGGAGGGCCAGAGGGTCCTGCAGACGCTCGGCATTATAAACTCGTGTGAGGACATTGTGAGGCTGCTAGCTAAACGTTTCTCCACCCCAGACAACGTGACTGTCCGGAGGATCCATTTTCGGCTGCGACATCAGCGGGTAGGTGAGCCTATCCACCAATATGTCATTGACTTGAAGCAACTAGCTAGCAAGTGTTGTTTTGGACAGCATGAAGATGAAATGGTACTCGATTAACTAGCAGAACACACGTGTAATGCTGAGCTGCATACTAGGCTATTAATGGTGCCTAATGACTTAACGTTAGTTAAAGCAATGGAGTTGGCTGTCCGGAGGGAAGCCGCTGTTAAGCTAGCTGTGGGGCTAAATTGGCGCCAGCCGCAAAAGCAGCCGGAGCCGCTTGCCTCAACTAGTGCTGCAGACCCTGATAGCGAGCATAGCTCGGATAAAGATTTTTGGGAAGTCAATGCTGACAGCCAAAGGTCTGCCCCGGGAAACTCCCATTGCAGGGATTGTGGGTCCACAACGCACCACCATAAAGCTAAGAAATGCCCGGCTAGAGGAAAACGTTGTGGTAGACATGGACGCTTGAATCATTATGCCAGGGTATGCCGTTTGTTTTACTGGGGGGAACGCAAGGGAAAAATCACCCTGCTCGCCCCCAACGGACGCTGGGAGCGAATGGTACAAAGAGCTAACAGATGCTCTCGCTTTCATGTCAACCAGTTCTCACTCAAGGTCGGTGCCCATGCCGATGAGCGACACCATGCTAGCTCCAGATGCCTCCGGTACTTGTCCACAGTTGGATGGGGGGTCTGCAGCTACTATGTTGAACACTACAACATTTATAGAAGAGGACAGGGCCAAACCGACAAGCATGGAGTTATCGCATGCTCAGCAGCAACATATCGGGCGGAGTAAAATTCCACCCACACCAAGTTATGGACTTGGTGTGGGTTCGGGATGAAGGACGTCAACGGCGAAGATGGGCCGAACGACAACCAGAAAAACATCAACGGTGTCTGCGCATTGTGGCTAAGATGGGCACAGCCTGCTTCAGGTTGTCTGACTGCTCGTCAAGACACGCCAATCAGCTTCGGCATATCCAGGAAGACACTCCAGGTGGCGAGGCTGGACGGGAGTTGGTGATGGCGGTGTGGGATCCAGGCTCCATCATCCAGAGGATTGGTCATTGCGCCGGGGGTTTGTGGTCTCCTGGGGCGCGCCTGCTGAGGGGCTGCCCTGGACCCCCCATGCAAGTTCCACTTTTTTTCAACCAAATGACTGTGCAGTAGCACTTTATTTATAGTTCTGATGTTCATGTATATATGTATGTTGTAAAATGGGATTATTTTGTGTATTATTGTTTAGTTTAGGAACACAGCAGTGATTTTAGTTTACTGATGGACTTTTTTTTCATTAGTTATCCAGTGGCAGAATAATCCACCGTGCCATGTGGGCTGCACGGTAGTCCACCCGTCAGCCCTATTTTAGGTTTTGTTGTGTGAATGTGTTAAGCCATTTTAGTACATTGTTTTTCATTATGTTTGTCCGTGATTCGGGTCATAAATTTAGGGAGGTTTTCAATTGTGTGCATGGTTTTAAACTTTTCGAAGGGGGGAGAGAATGTCGTGTTGTGATTTGGCACCTTATTGTGAAGTGTGGTGTAGCAACAGGAACTTCCTGTTCTGCCACTGCTCCGCTCTATAAATACTGGAGGACGTCCATCTTAGGGCCTCTTTTGCTGGATGCCAGTGCTGGGTGCATACAGTGTGCTGCTTGTATATAGTTCTTAAATAAGATAAGATAAGATAAGCCTTTATTAGTCCCACAACAGGGAAATTCCAGGATTGCAACAGCACAGGGATAGCAACACTCAGAGCAATAATTTAGAAGATAAGAAAAATAAGAGCAGTGAATATACATATGTACACATAAATATATAAATATATATACAGAGTGCGGAGCATTGTAGCTAGATGCAATAAACAGCATAAGTCTATTTTGGGCAGCACGGTGGTGCAGTGGTTAGCACTGTTGCCTTACAGCTAGAAGGATCCTGGTTCGAATCCCCAGGCTGGCAGGGGTTGGAACCTTTCTGTGTGGAGTTTGCATGTTCTCCCTGTGCTGCGTGGGTTTACTCCGGGGGCTCCGGTTTCCTCCCACAATCCAAAGACATGTATGTTAGGTTAATTGGCTGTTCTAAATTGTCCCTAGATATCTGTTTCCTATAGGCCCTTAGAAGAGAGGGTTAGTACTAGTGAAAGCGCTTTGAGTGGTCTTTGTGACTAGAAAAGTGCTATATAAGTGTAGGTTAGTTAGTTAGTAGTTAGTTACCCCACATAGCATGAATATGTACCCATGCATATTGTCACCTTCCGTAGCGATTTATATTGTCCTAGTTGTATACTGGAGGGGACCATTTTGTGTAAGTCTGTTGCGTCTTTTGCATTCAATACTATTAGGTCGTCACGTTTTTTTGCTATCTCTGCGAGCAGCCCTGCTTAGGTTATAAAGTCTGACAGCTGTAGCTAGGAAGGACCTGCGAAACCTCTCAGTCACGCACCTAGGATGATGTAGCCTACTGCTAAATGAGCTCCTCAGTGTGTTCAGTATGTCCTGCATAGGGTGGGACTTGGACTCCAGCAGAGATGACAGCTTAGCCACCATCTTCTCTCTCCTATCTCCCCCACTGGGTCAAGGCACTGCCCCAGGACAGAGCTAGCTTTCTTGATCAGTTTGTTCAGTCTCTTCCTATCGGCTACTGTGATGCCACTGCCCCAGCAGACCACTCCAAAAGTGATAGTTGATGTTACCACCGAATCGTAGAAGGTCTTCAGGAGCACCCCTTGTACACCAAAAGACCTGAGCCTCCTCAGTAGGAACAGCCTGTGCTGTCCCTTCTTGTAGAGTGCGTCAATATTGTGTGACCAGTCTAGTTTATTGTTCAGATGAAAACCCAGGTACTTGTATGATGTCACCATCTCAATGTCTGTTCCCTGGATGTTTACTGGTGCTGTGAGGGGTTGTCCTTGCCTGTGGCAGTCCACCACCAGCTCCTTAGTTTTTCTCGCGTTGATCCGGAGGCAGTTCCGATGGTACCAGTCCACGAAGTCCTGGATAAGTCCTCTGTACTCAGCTTCATCTCTGTTGGAGATGAAGCTGACGATTGCAGAGTCGTCAGAGAACTTCTGTAGATGGCAGTGTGTTGTGTTGTGTGAGAAGTCCACAGTATAAAGGGTGAACAGGAAGGGAGCCAAAACCGTTCCCTGGGGGGCCCCCGTGCTGCCAATGATCGTGTCGGACACACAGTCTCGGGTTCTCACAAACTGTGGCCGGTTTGTGAGGTAGTCCAGGATCCACGATGACAGGTGCTGGTCCACCCCTGCGCACAGCAGCTTGTCCCTCAGGATCATCGGTTGGATGGTGTTGAAAGCACTGGAGAAGTCAAAGAACATGATCCTCACCATGTTCCCAGGCTTCTCCAGGTGGAACAGGGAACGGTGAAGGATGAAGATCACTGCATCCTCCACCCCGATGCCATGCTGGTAGGTGAACTGGAGTGGATCCATCGCTGGGCCCTCCAGGGGGTGGAGGTGAGCAAGGTGCAGTCTCTCCAAGGTCTTCATCAGGTGAGACGTCAGGGCCACTGGTCTGTAGCTGTTCAGGTCTCTGGGGTGGGAAGTCTTTGGTACAGGTACCACACAAGGTGTTTTCCACAACTGTGGTACCCTCCCCAGCTTCAGGCTCAGGTTGAAGATGTGCTCCACAATCCCACACAGATGGTCTGCACAGGACTTGATGAGCTTTGCGCTGATGCAGTCCGGACCCGAGGCCTTCCTTGCCTTGATCTTCCTCAGCTCCGCCCACACCTGGGTCTTAGTGAGGGTCAGGTTGGGGGGCTTTGTGCTGGGAGTGGGGGGGTGTTGGTGGGGGGGGTGTACAGCAGGTCTTGGTGACGGTAGAGGCAGCAGTGGTTGTTGTGCAGGCGGAGGGGAGGGCGGTTGGTCAAACCTATTAAAAAACAGATTCAGATTGTTCACCCACTCCCTGCCCCCCGTGGCCTGGGAGGAGGTATTCTGGAGCCCAGAGATGGTTTTGAGGTTTCTCCAGACCCCGCCGATGTCGCTCCGTTGCAGCTTGTCCTCCATCTTCTTCCTGAAGCTGTCCTTGCCTTCTCTGATCTTCCTCCTTAGCTCCCTCTGTACGGACTTCAGCATCTCCCTGTTCCTCGACCTGAAGATCCTCTTCTTCTCTCTCAGAAGTGTTTTTATCTCAGGGTTGATCCAGGGTTTGTTGTTCAAGCAACACCGTATGATCTTGGTGGGTACGGTGTTGTCCACACAGAAGCCGATGTCGTCCGTGATGGTGTGAGTGAGGCCGTCGATGTCCTCACCGTGTGGATCACAGAGCTGCTCCCAGGCAGTGATTTCAAAACAGTCCTTTAGAGCGTCCATTGCCTCCTCAGACCATATCTTCACTGTGTGCATAACCGGAGGTTGTCTGTGTACTAGGGGTTTGTACACCGGCAGGAGATGAACCAAGTTGTGATCTGATCTCCTGAGTGGGGGGAGTGGTGATGAGGTGTACGCCTCCTTAGTGTTTACATAGAATAAGTCCAGTGTTTTATTGTCTCTGGTGTGGCATGTGACATACTGGGTGAACGTGGGCAGAATGGGGGACAGTGAGATATTGTTAAAATCACCGGAGATGAGGAGTAGAGCATCTGGGTGTTCTGTCAGAAGCCTGCCAGTTACTGAGTGGATGATAGTTGATGATAGATGACAGATGATAGATGACAGTTACTGAGTCATGCGCTGCCCCAGCGTTCACCGTCAGATTTGCATAAATAACAATGCAGATCACATGTGAATATTCCCTCGGGAGATAAATAGGCTGCATGCTAACAGCTAGCAACTCCATGTCTTTGCTGCAGTGTTGCTCTTCAACTGTGATATGTCCCGGTTTACACCAGTTGTTATTGACATACATCATCACTCCTCCACCCCATGCCTTTCCACTGTCTGGTGTCCGGTCTGCCCGTATTGCGTGGAAACCCTCCAGTTCGATGTTAGCATCTGTTGCTAGTTCTGTTAGCCACATCTCAGTAAACAACATCATGCTAATCTCTCTGAAGACGCTCTCATAGCGGGACATAGCCGCCAGTTCATCTGTCTTATTGAGTAGTGATCGAACGTTCCCCATAATAATGGGTGGGAGGACAGGTCTGTACCTTATATTCCTCACCCGCTGTCTTACTCCAGCTCGACATCTATGCCGTTTCCATCTTATTTCTCCCGGTATGTTGAGTTTTTGCATTAGCACCGTGGGCCGGTTAAGTGCTAACAGCTGGTCCCTTTTGTACTGTCTCCTGCTATAAACAGTGGCCCTGTCCGCCAGCTCAGGAGACATTTGGGGCAATCTGTGTGTCCGTGATGGATAAGGTGTCGCCAGATCAGAAAATTTAGCGAGAGAAACCAGATAGTAAATAAGAAATAGGAAGAAAAAACTTAGAAGTGAGCCGCTGTTGCAAAAAGGCAGCTGACTCGTGTGGCGCCGGAATCCTTCACCCAGGTATTTCCATACATAACAGTGAGTAAGTATCCTTTTGAAAAATTTGTCGATGTTTTAATTCAAAATGAAATGTGGACTTTATTGAGTACTGACAATTAAGCTTGATTTATACTTCTCAGTTAACCTTACTTTTTTTTTTTTGTTACTTATTTGTACCCGTAGGTAGATTTGTTTTGCAGTCTGGTGACAAGCCACCAGCTGCCGGTCGCTGCGTGCGCAAGCGCCCCGTATCCCTAACCTGCATGTTTTTGGCGTGTGGGAGGAAACCGGAGAAATCCCGGAGTAAACCCACGCAACACGGGGAGAACATGCAAACTCCACACAGATCACTGTTGGTCGGGGGCTGGAATCGAACCCACGATCCCCGCTCTCCCCCGGCCGAGTGTAAAACTGTGCTGCCACAGTGCTAACCACTGCGCCACCGTACAGCCCACTTGAGCTCATGGCATACCACCATTCTGTGTGGCCTATGCAGTTGGCAACATTTCTGCCAAAATGGGCTTCTGCCACTGTGTAAAATGATTTTGTGTTTGTCATGTGTTTGTTTATTAAACAGCGATGGACAATAGTGGATTGTGATGGTGTTGGTGTTGTGTCTGTGAAAGAGGGACAGCGGAGACGATGGCTGTGCTGAACGGTGCCTTTTATTAGCCAAAACTAGTAGTATGTGGCACAGATAAAACAAGCTAATATTAGCAGGGTGCAGGATGTGTATGAATAGAGGCGGCGCGCCAAAGACCTGGGCTGCCGCCGTCAGTCTCTTACTATAGGCACAGCGTGATGATGTCACCCATGCCTGCGCCATCACGTCAGTGCCATGCATAGTGTTATGGCAGAACAAAACATTCACCTCCCCCCTGGAAAAAACCCCCAAACCATTACTAACATAATTATGAAACAGACATAAGAACAAACATAAACCTGGGCAACCGGGTGGACTACCGGTAGGCCCTGCATGGTTGAGTGGGTTATTCTACCACTGTGTTCCAACCATGCTCTGTTACACAATTCAAAACAGAGTTATTCTCAATTCAAATTCAGGGACCTCTGGCGAGCCCACAGTGGGCGTGCCCCCAGAGGTGCTGGTTGCGGCGGACCTGGGTGCTCTCTTGCTGGTGTTGCTTTCTTATCAGCAAAGTCCCAGTCCGTGTCCCACACTGGCTGGGTCTGCTCCAGTGTCGTGGCTTGATCTGGGGCAGCTGCTTTTACCTTTCGCAGACAGCTGGTGTGCCATCTTAAACCATCAGCCATCTGGAAGGTGGCTGGCCCCAACTGCGCGGTGATCATCATCGGTGGTGACTGGAGTGACTGCAGGTACAGGCGTTCGGATTGGCGTACTTGAACCCAGTCGAATACTGCGAGTAGCGATCTGCTCAGCTGCACTCAGCGCTGCTGCTCTCTCATGCCCGATGTTGGTTGCTGTTGTGGTGGTGTGCCATTCACGCCTTTGGCAGGACATGCTCTGGATTGGCATTGTTCTGCTGGGTCCTGCTCGGCCACAGACTCTGTCCCCTGCAGCGCTGCAGTGGCTTCCTGGGGCTTATGCCAGGTGAACATCTGAGACGAGTCCGATTTACGCCCTCTCTCTCCTGGTGCTGGTTGTGTCGCAGTGGTGTGCTGCTCTCGCCGGCGACCGGATGCACATTGGGTTGTCGTCACTCACTGGGGTCTTGCTTGGCTACGAATTCTCTCTTCTGCAGTGCTGCAGCAGCTCCCTGAGGCTTATGCCAGACGAGGATCAGAGACAAGTCCGGTTTATGCCCTCTCTCCATGATCTGTTCTCTGTTTGGTGTCAAGCTTGGAGCGGCTGTACCCACGTCCGGGTGTGATGCGCTCCGGTCATCAGTGGTCAGACAGAGTTCCTGGCTGTCGAGAATGGTGAACCCCAATTCATAAAAAAGGTCACACCCAAGGATGGTGTACCCATGTGTGGCGACCTGGAAGGTGAACGCTGGGAGGACTCTGGACCCGTAGCGAACCGTCAGCATTATGGTTCCTACGAGGCTGATACGAGTGTGTCCATAACCATAAAGCTCAGCTCTGATTTACCCGATTGGATGACAAGGGAAAAATCTCTTGACCGTGACCCAGTTCATCATCGATCTCGTAGCGGCGGTGTCCAATAATAACAGCAGGATGACGTTGTCGAGCCTCACCGTGCACCACTTGTACACTGCTCTGCTAGAGTTCACTGTATAGATGGTGGTTGTTAGCGGTGGTTCAACTGAACTGGGTTGCGAGCTTGTTGTTAACTGTGTCGAGCGTCACACTTTGACAAAATGGTTAAACGTGCTGCAGCACGACCCCTGGCCAGGCAGGAGCGCACTTGCATTCGGTGCACTGGGGAACCACAGTTACAGCACATTTGGCGTCCCATGATGTTCCATTGTTCTGTAATGTTCACCTTGGCATCCTCTGAGAAGGTTGCGGTGTAACCGGGTTCTTCTGCCAGAGTAACTGCTTGTGCTAGCGGGGTCGGTTGTTGTGGCTCACCAAGTTGTGACGTTAGCTTGTTGGCGGCCTCCAGCTGGAATGCCAACTTCACCACCTTTGCTAGCGGCAGGTTATCTGGCTGCATCAACAGTTTCACCCGCAGCAGTGGGTTGTTGGTGTGCTCCGCTAGCTGGTCCCAGAGAATTTTGTCCTCTAGTTGCCCTAACCTGCATGTGCTCGCCAGACAGCGGCGGTCCCCAACCTACTGCTGGGCATTTCTCCCGCTCTCTGTCAGTGCTGGCGGAACTGTATCCCCCTCAACAGCACATTTCAGGCGTCGCGAAATGTCCGGCTAGCAGCGTGATAAACTCCTTGTATGTGTCCACCGGTTCCATTGTACTAAACACCCGTTGTCCCTCAGTACCCAGGCAGTGGATCAGGAACGCACATAGCCGCATTTTGACGACCTTAGCAAGGTCCATAGCTGACACGTATGTCCGAAATGACTCAAACCCTGGGATGGGTGGCTGACCTGGGGACGCGAGGAACGGTGGCAGGGGTGCCAGGCACCCTTCCATGTCAATGTTTTTAAAGGTTTTTCCTCATCACCAATGTTGTGTCTGTGAATGAGGGACAGTGGAGACAATGGCTGTGCTGAACAGTGCCTTTTATTAGCCAAAATTAGTAATACGTGGAATAGATAAGCTAATATTAGCAGGGTGCAAGCTGTGTATGACTAGGGGCGGAAAGCCAAAGACTCGGACTGCCACTGTCAGTCTCTTATTATAGGCATGGTGTGATGATATCACCCACGCCTGCACCATCACGTCCATCCTGAGCTAATAAATGTTAAAAAAGCAACTTTTCATATGATCGCTGCAACAGAGAAAAGAAAGAAGATGTTGGAGAAAATGGTATGTGGCGGAGTGGTTAGCACTGCGGCAGCAGAGCAACTCACCCTTGGCCGGGGGATCCTGGGTTCGATCCCAGCCCCTGACCAACAGTGATCTGTGTGGAGTTTGCATGTTCTCCCTGTGTCTGTGTGGGTTTACTCTGGGATTTCTCCAGTTTCCTCCCACATGCCAAAAACATGCAAGTTAGGTTCATTGGCATCAACTGGTGATTCTAAATTGTCCTTAGGTATGACTGTGAGAGTGAATGGTTGTCTGTCTCTCTGTGTTGGCCCTGCGATGGACTGGTGATCTGTCCAAGGTGTACTCTGCCACTTGCCCAAAGATGCTGGGATAGGCTCTAGCCCCCCACGACCCGAAAAGGATTAAGCGGAAGAAGATGGATGGAGTTATACAAATGTGTTTGCTAACTTCCTCAATGATAGTTTTACTATGACCTCACACACATCGTATGTCTGGCAGTGTTGCCAGATGTACAGTAATGATAGTTTTGCCCTCTGTACAATGTACGATCAATAATTTAAAAAATCCCATAATGTATGATAATTTGGCCCTTTCATTACATAACTAAGTTAATACATCAGCAAACACAATCAAGATATAGATCCTGCGCACACATACTATGCTTGTTTTTAAGCATCATCTCGCATGTGCGGGCTGCGTGGAAGAGAAGATGGAAGACTCGTGTCGCTGTTATACTCTCACTGGCCATGCAGCTGTGGTCTGGTGCAGCTCTTCTTCATCCTCACTCTAAGCCATGGCCTGGAAAGCTCTCTGCCTTTGTGATGAAACATCAGCCGTGTGCTCCAGCATTGGCTCCACCTGCTCCACCTCTGCCACAGCCATCTCCCAACTGCTCGCAGCATGAATCCAGACGTGCTATTGGAGCCGGGCTGGGCAGAGCCCTCGGATGAAACTCTGAAGGGTGAACTTCTTCATTGCCTCCAGCTTGAAGTCCGGGTAGCCGCACTGTGTCAGCAGCTGGACTTCTGCTGCATAAGGCCCCAGGCTCTTTCAGTCACATTGCCGGCAGCTGGGCAGCTGTTCCCGGGCGTGGTCAGCATGCGTCGCCCTCCCGAACCACCTCTGAAGTGCTCCCTGTAGCGCTGGCCAGCTGTGCCGTTCCTGAGGCCAGAGATCAGACAGCGTGCAGAGAGTTCCGCCCTCCAGAGCCAGTGCGACCTGCACAGCTGTCTCTTCAAATGTCCAGCTGTTGAGTGTGGCAGCCAGTTCAACCTGGACGAGGTAGTCGTTGAGCGAGGTTTCACCACCAAAGCGGGGTAGCTTGGCCGGTTGGCGGGTTGGTGGTACTGGGGTTGGTACGGTTGCCTCCATACTGATTGCTGCCCTCGGCTGCAGTGGGATCGCTGGCTTGTAGTCTCCCCGCTGGCGCTCCTTGTCCTGCCTTGAAAAAGGTGGGACATGGGACACGCTTGCGCCGTCCAGCCTTCTTCCCCATTCTTTGCGGTGAGCAGCTCTGGGGACTGGTGTGTCTGCTCTGCTGCCCATCTCCATCTGGGTGATGAGCTGTTCGATCTGTCGAATCTCTGCCTTGATCCTCGCTTCCATCTCTCAACTTCCCACTCATTACACCAATGTGACATTTCAAGGGTTTGTACAATAATGAGAGAGGAATTGGAACCTAGCAGGCATTTATTTCAACTCACAAATTACACAGAACAGAGGGGAGGTCATTCACATACGCACTCACTTCACTCAGGGTGACACAGACACGTACTCTCTCACATGCAGGGAAAACAACAGTAGCACAATCAGACTTATAATACCACTATAACACTACAACAATAACGTTCAGAACACAAGGATTATAACTGTCTATGGATCCCCCCGCAGCACAAAGCTTGCCGGGGGAATCCCCCCACCTTTTATCACAGCCCTGATGCAACAATATGATAGTTTTGGCATTTCTGTGCACCCCCAAAAAAATGCCATTTTATTTATGTGAATACCCACACATTATCAGAAACTGATGCTCATAGATGATCAGCCCATACGTGGCTGGCTCCTCCTCACCACCAAATGTGCCACTCACATCAGCAGCTTAACTCATGTTTGTTTGGGCAGCTGCACTGACACCGCAGCAAAAAATCAGTGAGCATGAATTGGGACTCGGAGGAAAAAGTACTAAAAGAAAAGAGTCCAGCAGCACAGACACGGACACTGGTAAGTAAACAAAGCACCTCCTTCGATCACAGCAGCTTTATCACCTTGCCTGGAGTTAGACCCTAAATTTAAGGACAGAAGCAGTGGTTGTGCGAAAAGGTGCACTGTGCAGGTGGGTGTGTGTGACAATGCATCTGCGTTTATTCCTTAGGTTACTGCACTTCCATACAGTTTTAACGTGAAGTGTGGTGTGATGACGCCGCCTTCCTGTTGCGTCATCACACAACCTTTTTTAGGGGGCAGCCGCCATGAGGGCTTCCTCTTGCCCTGGGTGACTCTGCTACAGTGCCTCGTGTAGTGTGTTCCTTATTCTCAATAAAGCCAAGTTCAGTGCTACATCTTCGTTGGCCTAATTCATCACCAGGTTTGTGGCCATAACATTTGGTGACTGAGGATTAATGGATGGAGGCGTGCGGTACACCACTCTGGCCCTTTCTTGAGCTCCCCGGCGAGCCGCCAGTGCCATGGCCTCGCTGGTTAGAGGCCTTCCAAACATACGTCATGGCGCTGGACCTCGGGAAGCTTGATAAGGTGAGGGCACGTGCACTCTTTGTCCACAACCTGGATACTGAGGGCCAGAGGATTCTGCGGACGTTCGGCTGGACATACTCGTTCGAGGACGTCATGGAGCTGCTAGCTAACCATTTCACCACCCTGGACAGTGTGACAGTTTGGAGAATTCACTTTCGCCAGAGACGCCAACGTGTTGTGAGCTACTTCATCAATACGTCCCTGACCTTATTTAGCTTGCTAGCAAGTGCCATTTTGGGCCGCTGGAAGACGAGATGGTGCGAGACCAATTGGCTGAGCACACGTGCAACGCTGAGCTATGTGCTAGGCTACTAACGGTGCCTAATGACTTGACGTTAGCTAGGGCTGTTGAACTAGCTCTCCAGTTGGAGGCCGCCGATAAGCTAGCTTCGGAGTTAAAACTGGCGCCAGTCACAGAAGCCACCAGAGCCGCCTGCCTCAGCTAATGTTATGGACCCTGAGAGCGAAGATAGCTTGGACAAAGACTACGAGGCCAGTGCTACTAGCCAAAGGTCTGCCCCAGGAAACCCCGTTTACAGAGGTTGTGGGTCCTCAACGAACCATTACAAAGCGAGTGTGTGCCCGGCAAGAGGGAAACAATACAGCAAGTGTGGGCGCTTGAATCGTTATGCCAGGGTGTCCCATTTATCTGAGCCGGAGACCCACGAAAGAAACCACCCGCCCGCCCTCAACAACCATCCACTCAGTGAATCCCAACACCAACGGGTATTCGCATTGTATGGTGGAATTAGACGATGTTGAGGTGCCATTAGTGCTCGACATGGCGGCGGTGCGGTCAATGCTGAATTTGTCACGCCTGAGTGCTGATTGCTATCCGCACTCAGGTTGTCCAGTTTTCCTCCAGCTCCACCCCATTCTGGGCCTCTTCCGAGGCTCTAGTTTGACAGCGTCTCAGCAGACTTCCGGCTGTCAAGCCCAGCTGCTCCGGGACAGCTGTCTGTTATCACTATTAATTACCTTCCCCGCTCCTGATTGGGTTCTGTCCCCCATTTAAGGGAGCAGCTGAGAATCACTCCTTGCTGCGACCTAAACGAAGGAAAGATGGACATCGTGTTTCCACGACTGGAGTTCCTACGCCCAACTCCAGTCTCCCCGTTGTCTCTGCTCTTCACCCTTTCGTAAGTGCTGCTGCCCAGCGTGTGTTTTTCCCTCGCTGTCTCCTTAGCCTTTCTCCCGGGTTAGAATGTTATCATAAGTTATGAGTGTGTTTTTGCCCCACGTGGCTCTTTACTTTGTTATTTGTACGTTGAGTGTCCTTTATTAATAAAGTAACGCAAACTCACTGGTCACCTATAGCGTCTCCTTAATGGCTTGTGAGAGCCATTCATGACAGTAGGTCGCAGCCAAACTAAGACGCCGGAGACCGTGAGTTTTTGCTATTTGGACTTGTTGTCTTTCACCCTTCTTCTGGGTACTGGCGAGCTGGAATTATGTCGTCCTTCAGGAGGTGTGTGCGGCGCCCAGGCTACGAACTCACAGAAGCCCTGGATTACATGGATGGGACGCTTTTCACCGCGGGCCTCTATGACACTCCCAGCGATGTACGCCGGCACCTGGACTTCGCTGAAGATATAATTAACAGCCTCCCTTGCTACTTCCATCACCCTGAAGTTAAGGCGAGGAGGGCAGACATTGCTGCGCTCCGGGAGAGACTCCGTGGGCTGGAGGAAAACCCCGGCAGGAAGCCGAAGACAAGGCACCATCGCTCCTCGCTTCGGGATCCCGCTCCAGCCTCCGATCCAGCCCAGGAGTTCGCACCACCCAGGGGTCACCCTCATGAAACAGTGACATCAGCCGGGATTTGGCCGGAGAGAATACAGGTGACAGCAATCTGCATTTGGGACCGAGTGGCTGCTGCTCGCTCCGCCATCCATCCCACTGTAATCATGAAGCACCTGACGGCGGCAGTCAGGCTGGTAGAGAAGAACCCTGAGCTGCATAATTATCCGGAATACGCTGACCTGCTCGCTTCAGTTTCTGCGCAGGAGCGGCGTTTCCCTCACCTCACATTTGCCTCGCCCTCGGCCAGAAGACGTCGCTCCCAACCCTCTCAGACACTTCAGCGAGAACCCCGCCCGGATTCAGCTCCGGGTAGTCACACGAACTCTGCCTCCCTGCCAGCTGTTGCCTCCGTGTCCCGCCGAAGAGGTGAATCAGCCACCCTCGTTTCCGGGTCATCTCATGCCACCATCAGTGTGTGAATGTGTGTGTGAATGGGTGAATAGCAGCATCTGTAAAGCGCTTTGGTCATCAAGAGATGAGAATAAAAGCGCTATATAAGTGAGTGCCATTTACCATTTACCATTTACCATCTCTCCCCGCTGTCCCGTCAGCTCCTGGTTCCCGGTTCGCCTCAGCTGTTTCTCCCTCCTCTTCGACGCTCACTCCAGCTGCTGTGAGATGCATGAGTCCATCTCTGGATGCCCCCGGTCCTGATCCGGTGCGAGAGGCTCCTCCTCGTCTTCCCAGGGGGTCCTCCACTTCCATCCAGCGGGGGAAGGGAAGACTCAAGTCCACTGCGGCGGGTTCCACCGGTTCTCCGGGAATCAGGCAAGTGCTTTTTCATTCTTTTCCTTTATTGGGTGGATTGCCTTGTTTGATTCCTGGAGGTGGAGTTCGGGGTTCACAGTCCCTTGAGCTCTCTCCACCTGCTGCAGACATAAAATATGAACCTGCGCCCTCTGTGTCTCTCTCCCCTGAGCATTCCCCGGTTCTAGGACTACACCGCCTGACGAGGAGGGAGCCTGCGGCCCTGGAAAGCCTGATTCCAGTCCCACAGCCATGTCGTGGGCAGAGGAGGAGGTCGGACTGCCACTTGGAACCTGCGCCGACGATCAAGCGTCCCTGGGTCTCCACGGAGGAATGGTTCGGCCCAGCAGAACTCAGATCCCCTGCCACCACGGCGTGCGGGCCTTCAACGTGGACCTTGGCGCCTGGAGATCTTCAAACTGTGGGAACCATCATGCCGGCTGCGGAGCCCGTCGCAGTCGAGTGGGAGCCGGAAGATGAACTCCTGCATATTGAACCTGGAGCATTGAAGTCCTGGACAGCAGTAGAACCCGAGATCAGGCAAGTGCTGTATTTTGTTTTTCTCCTCAATCTTCTGGAGCATTATTGCCTGTCTCTCGGGGGGACGAGCCGGGTGCAGCCATCCCCTGCACTCGAGCCTGTCTCGCCGGGCTCTGCCGCTACCGTTGATCCTGATCCCGGTTCCTTTTGTTCCTCTGAGCCTTTCCCCAGGGTCACTGGAGACGGATCCACTCTGGCTGTCGCTCCGGAGGTTCCGGTTCAGTGCATGGAGTTCGCCCCTGATGCTGCGCCGGCCCAATCGGGGCCCATCGTGGGTGCGGCGCCGGCCCAATCGGGGTCCATCGAGAGTGCAGCGCCGGTTCGGCTAAAGGCCGGCGAGGGACCTGGGGGTTCGCTTTCCCCGGGCGTTGGGCTGATCCTGTCCCGCACATCTGCCATTTCCCCCTCGGTGAGGAAGCTGCACCTAAGCTCCTCCTTCTGCTCTCGGTGGTCTGAGGACGTGGGACGACCGCCGGCGGAACCGTCTGGTTGGTTCTGCGATCTGGGTCGGCCACCTGAGATACTATGTTCCCAAGCCTGGGACTCAGGTAGGCCGCCCGAACTGTGGATGTCGCTCCTGGCCAGGTGGAATCCGGGTCTGGGTCGCCCGCCGGATGAACTGTCATCTCTTGCCCCTCTCTACCTGCCGGCTTCCCTGGAAAGATTGACTGTTTAGTTATTTTGTGTTTGGATTGGCCTCCTTTTTGTATTTGTTATTAATCAGGACACGAATTTTGCCTTGTCCTCGCCCTAAGTTTCTTGTGTTTTTTTTTTTCCATGACTATGTCGTTATGTCCCCACATCTTGGGTCTTGTTGTTTTGCCCTGCCTTCTGTAGTTATTCTTATCAACCTCGTGGTCATTGCAGAGGGGGGGTGATGGTTATTTTATTTCAGACTGTCCATGTGGTATATTTGCTGTGCTCTGAGTTAGGCCTCCTGGTTCACCTTTTTATTTCTGATTGTAAGGATCCGTTTGCCTGCTCTAGAGTACGGTATTTTTCCTTCTCCCTTTTCGCAGTGTTATTGTTTTTCGAATGTATCTGTATTCTTGTTGTGGCCTGTTGGGCGGCATGTGTCATATCTTGTTCATTCTATGTTGCCTGTTTTTTTTTTCTCTTTCCTCGTTTCTCTCCTCCCTAACCTGGTCCCCCACCACCCTCCCTGGGCCAGCCCTGGTGGCCTTCCCTTGGGGGGGGGGGGGGGGCTAATCCAGCACCGGGAGGCGCGGCTCGGGGGGGAGTACTGTCACGCCTGAGCGCTGATTGCTATCCGCGCTCAGGTTGTCCAGTTTTCCTCCAGCTCCACCCCATTCCGGGCCTGGTCTTACGGTCTCTTCCGAGGCTCTAGTTTGACAGCGTCTCAGCAGACTTCCGGCTGTCAAGCCCAGCTACTCCGGGACAGCTGTCTGTTATCACTATTAATTACCTTCCCCGCTCCTGATTGGGTTCTGTCCCCCATTTAAGGGAGCAGCTGAGAATCACTCCTTGCTGCGACCTAAACGAAGGAAAGATGGACATCGTGTTTCCACGACTGGAGTTCCTACGCCCAACTCCAGTCTCCCCGTTGTCTCTGCTCTTCACCCTTTCGTAAGCAGAGAGGAAATAGAGAGTGCCAACTGACGCGATTATCTGTAATTAGCGCCGCCATTTTGTTTTAGTGTAACTGGGCGCCCAGTGTCCCCGGCCAGTGTCATGACTGTATTGTGTTCTGCAGGCTTTGCTGCAAATTTAGCACAGTTTCTGTGACTTTTAAGCGCCTGTTAATGATATATGGTAGATATTGTGAACTTGTGAGGTGCAATACAATACATAAAAGAGAAATATACTAAGATTATATATATAGAAATTACACGATTGGGTGCCAATAGCCATTGAATAGTAGTGTTAGATCACTTTGACTGTTTGACAGCTCATGTCACATGTGTCATGAAAGATGCACCCCCCCCCAATAAATATTTATTTTTTTACCTTCAGCCTGAATTGGCCGACTGGTATTGCTATCACTTTGTTTTTTAACCAATATTAATTTTAAATAATCATGTTAATCTTTTTCTTCAGGTTTTTTTAGCAATAACTAACATGATAAGTTTTGATAACTGGCAGTCCATTGCAAATGAATGTGTCAAAAGTACTCAAAACAGACCATTTCATCATATTTTACATATCTTTATTGGTGCATCTTGTTCATAGTGGGTTTTCCATTTATTAAATAATAGGATAAGTAGCCTATAATTATATTATATATTAAAAATACTTCAGTTCGTCATTAACACAGTGAAATTGTTATGATTTCTACTGACAATATCAATTTGACAAGTATAATAGTATATATTTTAGTCAACCCAACATGCATCCACAGGTGTAGTAACATAAAAAGTCGAACTGAAAAATGTCAATCCAAATAGTGTATACATTATATATAAAGTATAGCTACAGTCACAAGGTCTACACACATTGTGTACACTAAATATGTATACGAGACATGCTGATATAATTATAATATAATAATATTTGATCATTTTCATCAATTACTAATTTTTAAAACACTATACTGGTAACAGGTAAGGCAAGACCTTGTGACAAATCATGAAAACATCTCCTAACCATATATATATATATATATATATATATATACTGTATATATATATATATATATATATATATATATGTGTGTGTGTGTGTGTGTGTGTGTGTGTGTGTACTATAAAAATAGATATTAATATTCTGTATTCATGTAGTTGTACTTTGCATACCAACTTTAACACACTGCCACTGGTACTTGTTTGCTTATCCAAACATGTAGCTAGATCATCATTGACCAATCATCATTGAAGTTTTTCAAACTATACAGGCCATTCTGACAGCAGCAGAAAAAATGACAACACTGTCAACAGAAACTGAAACACATGAAATATGATGACGTAAGAGTCAACTGAACGGGAATTCAAAACTAATTCACAAATATTAGTAATTAAAACTCAACTTACAGACAGAATGATGCAACTCACCTTTTGCTATCCTTGGGAAAGCTGTGGTAGCTCACATTCTTGTTAATCATTGAATAATTAAAGCAGTTGATAACAGAACATTGTGTTCCTTTAGAACCTGAAGTCTTTTTTCGCGTTGTACCAGTACAAGCAGTAGAATAGGAATGATAAGCATCAGGTGCTGGCGTAATTTCTTCTTGAAAGTAGCTCGATGCCATGTTGACTTTGCTGTGTCCAGGGACGCAGTTACACAAAAACAAAATGGCGGACACTCGCTGGCCAATAAACAAGCGCTTGTATGACAGTTGGCGCTCTCTATTTCCTCTCTGTTCGTAAGTGCTGCTGCCCAGTGTGTGTTTTTCCCTCGCTGTCTCCCTAGCCTTTCTCCCGGGTTAGAATGTTATTATAAGTTATGAATGTGTTTTTGCCCCACGTGGCTCTTTACTTTGTTATTTGTACGTTGAGTGTCCTTTATTAATAAAGTAACGCAAACTCACTGGTCGCCTATAGCGTCTCCTTAATGGCTCGTGAGAGCCATTCATGACAGAATTGGGCCACGGTGAAGACGTTTTTCCCCTACCACAGGATTAGGAGTAACCTAGTGCCGCTGTACGGCTATGGCGGTAACAGACTGTGCAATGTTGGGACTGTGGAGTTGACTGTTTGCTACAAGTCTGAAGCAGTGCACAACTTCACGTTCCAAGTAGCAGCATACGGCAATAACATCATGGGGTGTGACCTATTCTATGGCCTGGGTTTTGCCAGAGACAGTGCTGGGAACGAATGGTCTGGTTGTGGTCACTGGGGCTTGCGGGCTCCAGTGATTGATGATGCTGTGGTTTGGGATGAAGAGCTGACGAGCAGCCCTGCTATCAAGTCACCGAGTTCCAGCTCAGTGTCGGAACGGGACAGTTTCAGTGCCTGTGCTCAGCGGGAGGTAGTAAAGGGGGCCAAGCGTGAAGGTGGGACGCCCGTTGCAACACCATGAAAGCACCGGATACCTTCAGTATTCAGCCGCAATTTGGTGAGGAGTCTACTGCCATGATGGTGACCACTGCATTGCTAGCACAAGAGGGCAGGGCACGACCACATAAGAGCACGGAGTTACCGCATGCTCAGCAGCACATCAGGCCGAATAAGGTCCCTCTTCAGGTCATGGACTGGGTTTGGGTTTGGGTTGACGAAAGACCAAGGGGACGTTGGACCAGACGACAGCTGGCGAAACATTGGGCATGCCTGAGGATAGTGGCGAAGTTAGGAGCGGTGTGCTTTCGATTTTCTGATGGTTCAGTGAGGCAGGCTAAACAGCTGCAGTGTGTCCAGGAGGATGCTCCGGGTGACGAGGCTGGGCGGGAGTCGGTGAAGGTGGTTTGCGATCCAGGCTCCTCCGCGCCAAAGATCGGTCCCCGCCCTGGGGGCCTGCCACCTCCATGGGCACGTCTGCTGCGGGGCTGTCCAGCCCCCCCCCCCCCGCCCCCCGCCCCGCCTGACCCATCATCTGCTTGAATGACTGTGCTGACAGACTCAATATTGTTCATAGTTCTTATTTTGGTGTTTTAGTTAAGGAGTGCCGCTGGTTTTTTTTTTTAGTTTGTTCTAATAAAAAATAAAGAGAAGAGTAGTAATAGTGGCAGAATAACCCACTGCTCCGTGTGGGCCGTGTGGTAGTCCACCCACCAATCCTATTTTAGTTTTTATGATGTTTTATGCTCTGCTTTTATTTTTGCTATTTTAGTTTGGTGTGCCTTTTATGTGATTGCGTTTCCAAATTAGGGTGGGTTCGATTTGATGTGTGTGGTTTTGGACTTTGTAAAGGGTGGAGGATGTTGTATAGGGGTTTTAATGTGAAGTGCGGTGTAATGACGCCGCCTTCCTGTTGCGTCATCACATCGCCCTATATTAGGGAGCAGTGGCCATGATGGCGTCCTCTTGCCCTGGATGACTCCGCTACGGTGCCTCATGTGTAGTGTGTTCCTTATTCTCAGTAAAACCGAGTTCAGTGCTACATCTTTGTTTAGTTTATCTTAGTCTAGTTTATTACCAGGTTTGTGGACATAACACATATGATAGTTTGGGTCAAAATAAGATAATTTTAAAGCGACAGTACGATATTTCTTCATTTCCCATCTGGCAACACTGCTAGGCTCTCTGGTGGTTGCTGTCTCTGTCATCAGCATCATCAACATCAGCTGCGCTCACTTCAGCAGGTGGCAATCAGCGGGCCATAAAAGCCCAACGCGCGGACGCCTCAGCACGGAGTCGTCTGTCACCCTCACTGAGCAACGTGCCAAGATCTCAACTTCTCGTGAAGAGCTCTACGCTTCGCCAAACCAGGCCACGTAAGCCATCACCTCACAATTCCTCTGCTAGCCTTTTCCCCTGTGCACAGGTGGACCTCCCTGGCGGCGGACCACCCTCCTCTGCTGACGAGGCACCGTCCCCTGCTCCGTGGAGCTCCTCCTCATCTCCACAGCACCGGACACCACGAACACAACGTCGCTCGGACACCAGGAGTCTGTCAGCCTCTCATTGTGGCACCTGCAAGTAAGCCCCTGCAGCATACCCGCCGAACATTGCTATTGAACAACTGTAACCTTGTGCTTGTGTTTTCCAGGGTTGCCAGGTTACCACAAGACGGGCTCAGCCCCAGTGGCCAGACGAACATTCACACATTCACTCACACTTCACTCACAAATTCACAATAAAGATAATTGTCTGTATCTCTCGTGTCAGCGGCTGTCTCTTGGGTCGTAAATCATATCAGTCTCCAAACTACCGGTTTGGTCAAATAGCTGCTACTCCTGTTTGTCACGGATGTGGGACTGTTTTGCATCATGTTGCATCAGAGAGGATAGTCCGCTACCTTCGTTTTAATAGGAGGTAACATTAACACCATGTCTAATTATAAAACAGCAAATGCTAAATGACGGTGCTAAGTTGTGCTAATTGGAAACATTATAGTGTAGCAGATCATCGTTTCTTTGGTTTAAATTACTGCTGAGTTTCATAGTTCTTCTGAAGACAAATTTATTAAAGTTGCAAAAGTGCATGATGGTGACACATACAAGCAAAATAAATAATAATTAAATAAAAACGGGTCGGAGGAGCAAGTTGGCTATTAATGTAATTTATTTGATTCCTAAACTGGAGTGGTGGCTTAGAGGCTTAGAGGTAGAGCATCCGCCCAACATCTGGGAGGTCGGGGTTCAAGTCCCAGCTGGGTCATGCCAAGGACCATATAAAAATGGAACTTCCTGCCATCCAGCTTGGTGCTCAGCAAAAATGTAATGGAGGAGGAAAATGTGGGTGGCAGTGGCTCAGGAGGTAGAGCGGGTCATCCAATAACCAGAGGGTTGGTGGTTCAAATTCCGCTCTCCCCAGTCATCCTGCCATTGTGTCCCTGGGCAAGACTTTACCCACCTTGCCTCCAGTGTCCATAAATGTTCAGCTGTGGTCTCACACACCTCACACAGTGTGGTCCCACATGGAGGGAACGTTGTTCTGTGAAGGGGAAGAGGGTGGGGAGGGAACAGGGTTTGTTTCGCGAGCACAGTTCTCTGCAGGGGCAACACTAACTTGCGGAGCCACCATAGGTGGGCGTGTGTGCCGGGGAGCTTGTGCCAACACCACCTGTTCATCTGCCAACACATAGGTGGGCTTAAGATAAGATAAGATAAGCCTTTATTAGTCCCACAATGGGGAAATTCCAGGATTGCAACAGCACAGGGATAGCAACACTCAGAGCAATAATTAAGAAGATACGGAGAATATAAATAAGAGCAGTGGATATACATACATACACATAAATATATAAATATATATACAAAGTGCGGAGCATTGTAGCAAGATGGAATAAACAGCATAACCGTCTACTGAGTTATCCTACATAGCATGAATATGTATCCATACATATTGTCACCCTTCGTAGTGACTGATATTGTCCTAGTTGTCCTAGTTCCTTTTGCATTCAATACTATTAGGTCGTCACGTTTTTTTGCTATCTCTGCGAGCAGCCCTGCTTAGGTTATACAGTCTGACAGCTGTAGGTAGGAAGGACCTGCAAAACCTCTCGGTTGCGCACCTAGGGTGAATGGGGCTAAATGAGCTCCTCAGTGCGTTCAATATGTCCTGCATAGGGTGGGACTCGGACTCCAGCAGAGATGACAGTTTAGCCACCATCCTTCTCTCTCCTATCTCCTCCACTGGGTCAAGGCGTTGCCCCAGGACAGATCTAGCTTTCTTGATCAGTTTGTTCAGTCTCTTCCTATTGGCTGCTGTAATGCCGTTGCCCCAGCAGACCACTCCAAAAGTGATGGCTGATGCCACCACCACGTCGTAGAATGTCTTCAGCAGCGCCCCTTGTACACCAAAAGACCTGAGCCTCCTCAGTAGGAACAGCCTGCGCTGTCCCTTCTTGTAGAATGCGTCAGTATTGTGTGACCAGTCTAGTTTATTGTTCAGATGAACACCAAGGTACTTGTATGATGTCACCATCTCAATGTCTGTTCCCTGTATGTTTACTGGTGCTGTGAGGGGTTGTCCTTGCCTGCGGAAGTCCACCACCAGCTCCTTAGTTTTCCTCGTGTTGATCTGGAGGCAGTTCCGATGGCACCAGTCCACAAAGTCCTGGATAAGTCCTCTGTACTCAGCTTCATCTCCGTTGGAGATGAGGCCGATGATCGCAAAGTTGTCGGAGAACTTCTGTAGATGGCAGTGTGTTGTGTTGTGTGAGAAGTCCGCAGTATAAAGGGTGAACAGGAAGGGAGCCAAAACCGTTCCCTGGGGGGCCCCTGTGCTACCGATAATCGTGTCAGACACACAATCTCGGGTTCTCACAAACTGTGGCCGGTTAGTGAGGTAGTCCAGGATCCATGAAGACAGGTGCTGGTCCACCCCTGCGCACAGCAGCTTGTCCTTCAGGATCATTGGTTGAATGGTGGTGAAAGCACTGGAGAAGTCAAAGAACATGATCCTCACCGCATTAGGTAGGCCGCATGCTAACAGCTAGTAACTCGATGTCTTTGCTACAGTGCTGTTCCTTCACCGTGATATGTCCCGGTCTGCACCAGTTGTTATTGACAAGCCTGTCAATGCAGACGGTTTCCTTATGCCCACCGCCCCCTAGTCTAACACATAGTGTTTTGCCCCAGCTTCCAGCACTCTGAATGGGAAAATCATAAGGTGGACACAGTGGGGTTCTGTGTGTGTCGTGCCTGACAAAAACAAACTTGGCGCTCTGTAAGCTCTTTGGAACGAAGGTGCGGGGAAAACAATGGTGCACCGGGCCTGACATGTAAGCAGCCCCTGTACTGTAAAAAAAATTGAGCGGGCGGATTGGTCATGGGTGTGGGGTTTTCTGGTAAAAATTCCCCGGGGATCCGCAACAGCTGAGAAAAAATGAGTTCAGCCAGGGAGGCTGTCAGATCCTCCTTAGGCATGGAGTGCAACCCTAATAGAACCCAAGGCAGGCGGTCGACTCAATTTGCATCCGTGAGTGAGGCTCTGAGCGCTGCTTTAAGCAACCGATGAAAGCGTTCACATAACCCATTAGCCTGGGGGTTGTACGCAGTGGTACAGTGCATATTAACCCCCAGGCTATTGGCCATAACGGACCAGAGCTCCGAAACTAATTGCAGACCCCTGTCGGAAGTGATGTCCGATGGGGATCTGAACCTTGCAACCCAAGCTGACAAAAACGCGCAAGCAACCTCAGTGGACGTGGTGGAAGCCAGCGGGACCACTTCAGGCCAACGTGTGGTGCGGTCCACAATTGTCAAAAGGTGCGTGAAACCTTGTAACGGTGGAAGGGGGCCCACCAAATCCATGTGGATGTGGTCGAACCTCCTGGATGGAATTTGAAAGGGCTCGATGGGGGCTTTGGTGTGTTTGTGCACTTTGGCTTGCTGGCACGCGATGCATGCTGCTGCCCATTCTTTCACATCCCTGCGTAGGCGAGGCCAGACAAATTTCACCCCAACCAGTTTAA
The DNA here is from genome assembly GCA_020510985.1 of Pholidichthys leucotaenia. Classification (NCBI taxonomy): domain Eukaryota; kingdom Metazoa; phylum Chordata; class Actinopteri; order Cichliformes; family Pholidichthyidae; genus Pholidichthys; species Pholidichthys leucotaenia. The sequence continues at coordinate 211,921,511 of CM035844.1, forward strand.
CCGAAGCGCGCACGCCGGGATGTGAAAGGGAGTGGACAGACTCAAAAATGCAGTGGCGCCAAGAGCTCGAAACCACTGGATGGGGACGGCTGATGGAGACTTCGCAGAGCAAGGGGGGAGGCATCCTTCTTGCACCACCCTGCTCTCCAGTTTTAACCCAGCAGGCGAGGACTGGAGCACGCAAATGTCTGTGTTTGTTCTGCGGCCATGGCGGGGAAATCTATTCCCATGTAGACTGGGGAGACTAACGCGCGTGACAGACAGTAAGCCACAACATTAAGCTTACCGGCTACATGTTGAATGTCGGTAGTGAATTCCGAGATCGCGGTCAAATGCGGTTGCTGCTGAGCTGACCACAATTCTGAGACTTTGGACATTGTGCACATTACTGGTTTATGATCAATGAACACGGTGAACCCGCACCCCTCCAGCCAAAACTGGAAATGGCGCGTAGTCAGGTGGAGAGCCAACAACTCTCGGTCAAAGGTGCTGTATTTGCGTTCATTGTCATGCAAAGTACAGCTAAAAAATGCAAGTGGCTGCCATGAACTACAGACGTGCTGCTCCGCCACTGCCCCTATTGCAACTTCAGACGTGTCTGTGGTGAATGCTATCTGCGCTGACGGGGTGGGGTGGGCTAGCAATGCCACATTAACGAGTGCTGTTTTGGCATTTGTGAAAGCCTGGACCCGCTCGGGGGTCCAGTCAATGCTTTCCGCAGGCTTCTTTTTTTAGCGCGCCATACAGCGGTTGCAGCAGCTGGGCTGCCCAGGGGAGGACACAGTTGTAAAAATTGACCAAAAATTCCTGTAGTGCCCTCATGGTCTGTGGATGTCGAAAATCTGTTACCATGAGCACTTTATCTGAGAGCGGAATCGCACCCTCCGGCGAGATGCGGTGGCCCAAAAAATCAATCACCGGCATCCCAAACTGGCACTTTGCCGGGTTAACGATAAGCCTGTGCCCTTCCAACCGCTGGAAAACTTGTTTGAGATGGGCTAGGTGCTCATCTTCTGATATACTAGCCACCAAAATGTCGTCTAAATAGACAAAAATGAGCGGCAAGTCATGGAGCACCGTATCCATCATTCTGTGGAAAGTTTGCGCTGCGCCCTTTAACCCGAATGGCATGCGTAAAAACTTGAAAAAGCCAAAAGGAGTTATTACTGCTGTTTTGGGAACGTCTTCGGCACGCACCGAGATCTGGTGGTAACTGCGGACCAGGTCCACTTTTGAAAATTGTGCATCCTGGCTAGGTGCATGGAAAAGTCCTGAATGTGCAGGATGGGATAACGGTCATGTTCCGTGACGTCGTTCAAGCGTCGGAAATTGCCGCACGGCCACCACGGCCACCACGGCCCATCGGCCTTGGGCACCATGTGTAGTGAAGATGCCCATGGGCTGTTGGAGCACCTAACGATGCCTAATTGCTCTAAGTTAGCAAACTCCTTGCGCGCGCTGGCTAGTTTGATCGCGTTCAGGTGACGAGGGCGCTTACACCGGACCAGCCACCAGGCCTTTCACAGTGATGAAATGCTCAACACTGTGCTTGGTTACTGTAGCAGAAATGGTCTGAACTGTGAGTGCTGGAAACTCGGAAAGCAAATGCTGGTTCTTACCCCCTGGAGCTAGAACATTAGCATGTGTTGGTGGCCCAACTCCCCGAGCTGTGCAGGGCAAGGAGGAAAAAGAGAATGGCAACACTGACTAACAGTCCATAAGCACACAGAAAATCAGCACCTAAAATGGGGACCGAACATGCAGCTACCACAAAGTCCCACTGGTAATTGCGTCCATGTAAGCATAAAGTCACCGTCCTTTTGCCAAACGTCCTGATGTGCGATCCATTGGTGGCCGTAAGAGCGGGGCTGCTGCCTTCTGCCAGTCTGTCCACGCTGACCGGCAGAATGAGACTCTTCTGGGAGCCAGAGTCCACCAAAAAACGTCTTCCAGAATGTGGGTCTTTGATGAAAAGCAGCTTGTTCGTGTCGTCAGCGGCCTCAGCTACCACTGACCGCTGGCTGTCTCCTTTACCGGCTTTCTTGAAGTGGCACAGCGGCAGACAGCGTTGCACTTCCTTGCCAAAACAGTGGTGATAGAAACACAACGACCCCTTCCTGCATCTCCTGGTGGCTGTCCCAGCCACTACCATCAGCTCCTCAACCTTGCTAGATTCCTCCATGAATTCTGGTGTCACTGCGTGCACGCTGAGAGCCTGGTTCGCCATGATGTGGTCTGCCTCTTGAGCCAGAGCGCAGTAGTCCCTAGTTGTCAGCAGCGGTGGGTTTGCGATAATCACCCTCGCTGTAGGGTTAGGTTCCTGAGGAAGAGGTGGGTGAACAGGAGGGAACCATCATCCTTACCCGTGAGTGCGAGCATGCTCTCCATCAGGTCTACAGCTGATCTGTTGCCCACCTCTGAGCGTGTGAGGAGTTTTTCTGCTCTCTCCCCATCCGAAAGGATGTAATGTTGCTGCAGCATCTGCTTGAGCGCATCATATTTACCCTGGGCTGGCGGTTCTTGGAGCAGGCTCATTACTTGTTGTGTGGAGAGTGGTCCAGCGTAGCAACCACATAGTGGCATCTAGTGTCGTCCGTGGAGATCCCACGGAGAGCAAAATGGGCTTCCACCAGCAAAAAACCAAGCAGTCGGATTGTTCAGCCAAAAGTCCGGGAGCCTGACTATGACAGTGCATGTAGTACTGGTGTGCTCCCGCCAGGGTGTCTCCATGGAGTTGCACAGCTCATTCTCCATTTCACATCTCAAGGTCACCACTGTGGAGGATGGAATCAGACGAGACAGCGAGCTGAACGACAAAGAACTTTATTCACCCTCCAACACAGAAACAGACTGCCTGGGGTCTCTAGGCGATCACCTTTATACATCTTTATGCCTACCTCTGAGACCCAGGGTATGAGACATTTACACAGTACTCAAAGCTTACTTATTACGATCTATCACACCCCGGCAAACTCCGGTGTTACCTCTGTCAAAGCGGGGGGCGACAGCTCCTTTCTGTTACATGTAAAACCCCCCAGCGCCACAGTGCGTCTTCCTGAATCCTCTCCCCCTTCCTCATTCATTCCTCTTACCCGCTCCCCCAACCTCCAGTTCTGGGTGGAGTGCTCCCTGTTATGTGCCACCACAACATTGCCTTTTGTGTCTTTAATTTTCAGATCATGACCAATCTGAAATATTTTTACTAAGGCAGCGCGGTGGCGGAGTGGTTAGCACTGCGGCAGCACAGCAACTCACCCTTGGCTGGGGGATCCTGGGTTCAATCCCAGCCCCCGACCAACAGTGATGTGTGTGGAATTTATTTATTTATTTATTTATTTTTATTACTTATTTTGTACCCGTAGGTAGATTTGTTTTGCAGTCTGGTGACAAGCCACCAGCTGCCAGTCGCTGCGTGTGCAAGCGCCCCTTATCCCTAACCTACATGTTTTTGACGTGTGGGAGGAAACCGGAGAAATCTCGGAGTAAACCCACGCAACACGGGGAGAACATGCAAACTCCACACAGATCACTGTTGGCCGGGGGCAGGGATCGAACCCGCGATCTCATGATCCCCGCGATCCCCCGGCCGAGGGTAAACTGTGCTGCCACAGTGCTAACCACTGCGCCACCATTTACATGTTCTCCCCGTGTCTGTGTGGGTTTACTCCGGGATTTCTCCGGTTTCCTCCCGCATGCCTAAAACATGCAAGTTAGGTTAATTGGCATCAAACTGGGGATTCTAAATTGTCCTTAGGTATGACTGTGAGAGTGAATGGTTGTCTGTTTCTCTGGGTTGGCCCTGCGATGGACTGGTGATCTGTCCAGGGTGTACCCTGCCCCTCGCCCAAAGATGCTGGGATAGGCTCCAGCACCCCCGCGACATGACAAGGATTAAGCGGTAGAAGATGGATGGAAGAAACTTAGGAAAACTTACTAAGAAACTTGACTTTTCACTGATTTCAAATCAAATCAAATAAAATCAACCTTTATTGTCATGTTGCTGTACATACAACTGTAGTGCAGGCAAGATGAAATTACATTTCTCTAGGCATCCATATAAGTAAAAAGAACATAATTTAAGACACACTCACACACACCGTCACCCCCCACCACAACACAGCCATTCACACATCCCTGAGACATACTTGAAACTAACTAGAACTAAATATACAAATAATATACACTACTGTTCAAAAGTTTGGGGTCACCCAGACAATTATTTTGTGTTTTCCATGAAAAGTCACACTTATTTACCACCATGAGTTGTAAAATGAATAGAAAATATAGTCAAGCCATTGACAAGGTTAGAAATAATGATTTGTATTTGAAATAATAATTTTTTCCTTCAAACTTTGCTTCTGTCAAAGAATCCTCCATTTGCAGCAATTACAGCATTGCAGACCTAACATGATTGCACAAGGGTTTTCTAATCATCCATTAGCCTTCTGACGCAATGAGCAAACACATTGTACCATTAGAACACTGGAGTGATAGTTGCTGGAAATGGGCCTCTATACACCTATCTAGATATTGCACCAAAAACCAGACATTTGCAGCTAGAATAGTCATTTACCACATTAGCAATGTATAGAGTGTATTTCTGATTTGTTAAAGTTATCTTCATTGAAAAAAAGTGCTTTTCTTTCAAAAATAAGGAAATTTCTAAGTGACCCCAAACTTTTGAACGGTAGTGTATGTTTAATGAGAAAAATGTTGACATGTTCAATACTTATTTTCCCCACAGTATATTATTCAGTGGTATACCCTTGTAATATTGAAGCTGTCTTGTACTGAAGGCTGAGGACAGCTGCCTAGATGGAATGACTGAGCGGAGGCTGTTGCTGCAGTCAGGAGAATCACAGACAGGACCTTCAAATCAAAGTTAACACTGAACAATTCTGACCTTCATTTAAAATCAGAGAAACAAGAAAGAATTACAGGCTTCATACCAAGATCTTACAAAAAATCTGAAAAGAGGAATTCAAAAATCTGATGAGGACAGTGTGGTGTAGGGATACCAGGTATTCAGGGAGTGGTGCGGCATCTTACGCATGATGTCACCATGTCTCATATATATTGGGCGACCCGCTATTTCACCATAGAGAGTTGTGTAGGAGTTGTATGAGAGCTGTATGGTAGACACTCAGTGGTAGGCAGTTAGCCCTTGAACGTTAGCCCTAGTATTACTCATTCTTATTCTACACTTTATTGCATGTATAGTTTTTTATTTCTTTTATTTTATCATGTTTAATGTTGCAGCATTGCACCGAGACAAATTCCTAGTTTGTGTACTACATGAACAATGGCAATAAATCTGATTCTGATTCTGATTCTGAACACGTGCCTGTATTCTTTATACCAAACTGTAATAAAGTTCAGTAAACGGCAGCATCCTTGTCGGTCATCATTGCCAGGTTTGTGGACTTAATATTTGGCGACGAGAGGTTAAACCATGGAAGTGTGCTTACAACCACTTTGGCCGTTCCTCGAGTGCCCGGTGTTATGTATGGAAAATATCTGGGTGAAGGATGAGGCAGGATGGAGTTGGCGAACACAGCTTTATTAAAGAATTATATACAAGACAACATACGGCATGACACCTAGCGTGGGCATCTGGCAAAGAAGCCATAAGATGGCCCCCCTGCCTTATATAGGGCAGTGCAGTGACGTGAGGGGAAGTGCACATCACCACACTGCACTTCACAATAAAGGCATCGTTTATTATACATAATATTTCCTCCCCACTTTAGAAAAGTTCCCCCCCCAATTTGGGACCCGAATCACTCACTGAAATAACGAAAAATACCAAACTGTAATAAAGTTCAGTAAATGGCAGCATCCTCGTCGGTCATCATTGCCAGGTTTGTGGACATAGCAGACAGTGCATTACCCTCTGAGAGAGATTGGGGGGTGCCCTTTGGTTTGTTTGTTCTTTCCGTAACAGGTTTCTGTCTACAAAATCTTTAACCTAGAGTGCAACACAGTGTTACATCATCAGTAAGAGAGTGGTGGACTCAGACTGCACCCACTGCACAATATTTCTGGACCTGGTGATGACCTGTTAGTTTGTGGTTGTTTTGTTTCAACTAGTGCATTGCCCATAGAACAAAAGTCTTCCTGTCTGAAACAGGTAGCCCATTTAGTCTTTACAGGCCTAAATCTAGACTGTGTTTGAAAGTGGAATACAAAGAGTTGTGGCCTATATGTAGGCAATCACACATACTATGAGACTTTGACAAGTATGAAATGGACTGAACGGCACTAAGATTTATTTGATTGTGTGAACACTGATTACAGAATACCTAATTACTGAAAATGAATGGGACATCCAATATTAGTGACTGTTTCAGGTCCCTTGTTTATTTGTTTGTCAGATCACTTATTTGTGTGATCTTTTATCACATATTCATAATAGTGTACCTTACACTTTGGGAATGGGAGTTGTTCAGTCACCATTATAATTATTTAAGTTTAAATCACTGTTCAGTGATGGAGTTACTGTAAGTGTAATATTGAATTTCTTCCGTGTATCATCAATAAACTCATGCAGGACATGTTTACTTGAGACCCATCGTAGTGCATAATTTTATATTGTAGCAATATTTTGTTATTAAAAGTTTTTTTTTAAACTGTAATCAACTGAATTAACTACAAAATACCCAACATTATTATACACAGCAGAAGGACCCATTTGACTGCAACTGTTGCATTAGTGTTGCCCATTTGTCAGTAAATATTTAACTAAAAATTATTTATTTCGTTATTTGGGCGTTTCTGTATTCTGTTTGGTCATTAAGTTGTTCCGGCCGTTCCGCTCCACAATCATAGCAGTATTATTATTAAGTTTTTAATTTTTAGACACTTGCATGGAAAGGGGGACTCGAGGTCCTGCAAAGGACAGTGGTATCACATGGGTGGGATTACTGTCTACAACTGACCAGGCAGGCTGGATGTGCTTCCCTCGAAGGACCGTGGTCCGGCCGGTCGGATCGCTGCTTCTCTCGGCATGCCCTGTGTTGGATACGCCGGTGTTCTTTGTCAGACCCAAGTCCCCGCTGGCACTCCTCATGTTCTCCACATATGTCAAATTATCCTTTGGACCAGGGGTGTCCAGTCATGTGTCATGGAGGGCCAAGACCCTGCAGGCTTTACCTCCAACCAGTGTCTTCAATAGCAGATTTCACTGAACTTCTTCCCACTGATTGCTGATCAGTGAAAACACCAGCTGAAAAGACTGGGTTGAAGAGAAAACCTGCAGGGTCTTGGCCCTCCTTGTCACATGATTGGACACCCCTGCTTTAGACCTACGCAATCACGGGAACTTTATGGTATAATTTTTTAAGCGTTAAATCTTCAGTCTTATCTTTTTCTAGTCAAATTTGTCACTTTTCACTTGTTTTGTTCTTTGAGCACATATTATCCAATCAGAATGGAATCAATCCAAAACCTCGCCCACACTTCCTGAAGCCAGGGCATGAGACAGAGTGGTGACAGAGCGGTGGCTAAACTTAAAAATTACATATTTTGACTGAACAATTCCATACTTGGGGATGCACATCCTCATTACCTCAGCAAAGCACTTATAAAATCTGAGGTCAGTCTGACGAACGGTTCAAGAGATATGTGAGGTCATTGTGGTCCTCAAAACGCTACCCACCTCTCCAGAAATATATGCTGGAGGCTGATGTGAACCAATAGGAGCAAAAATACTTCAGAATTCAATATTATCTGTGAATTTTTCACAACTGCAATATACATAAAGACACCCAAGTTATGAAAAGAAGTCTTTATTCAACAAAACACCAATATTTATGGAAGCCCATTCCTGTCACTGTGAAGAAAATAAAAGCATCCTGTAAGTCATAATTATGACTTAGTATCTCATAATTTCTATGAGATACTAGATATAGCAATTTTAGATATAATAATTTCTTAGATACTACTAAGATCTATATCTCATGGCATTGGGGTGCAGGATGCGGTGATCTTCCTCCTTCACCGTTCTCTGTCCCACCTGGAGAAGCCCGGGAATGCGGTGAGGATCATGTTCTTTGACTTCTCCAGTGCTTTCAACACCATCCAACCGATGATCCTGAAGGACAAGCTGCTGTGGCAGGGGTGGACCAGCACCTGTCATCATGGATCCTGGACTACCTCACGAACCGGCCTCAGTTTGTGAGAACCCGGGACTGTGTGTCCGACACGATCATCGGTAGCATGGGGGCCCCCCAGGGAACGATGTTGGCTCCCTTCCTGTTCACTCTTTATACTGCGGACTTCTCACACAACACAACACACTGCCATCTACAGAAGTTCTCTGATGACTCTGCGATCGTTGGCCTCATCTCCAATGGAGATGAAGCTGAGTACAGAGGGCTTATCCAGGACTTCGTGGACTGGTGCCATCGGAACTGCCTCCAGATCAATGCAAGGAAAACTAAGGAGCTGGTGGTGGACTGCCGCAGGCAAGGACAACTCCTCACAGCACCAGTAAATATACAGGGAACAGACATCGAGATGGTGACATCCTACAAGTACCTGGGTGCTCATCTGAACAATAAACTAGACTGGTCACACAATACTGACGCACTCTACAAGAAGGGACAGCGCAGGCTGTTCCTACTGAGGAGACTCAGGTCTTTTGGTATACAAGGGGCGCTGCTGAAGACATTCTATGACACGGTGGTGGCATCAGCCATCACTTTTGGAGTGGTCTGCTGGGGCAGTGGCATTACCGCAGCCGATAGGAAGAGACTGAACAAACTGATCAAGAAAGCTAGCTCTGTCCTGGGGCAGCGCCTTGACCTGGTGGAGGAGATAGGAGAGAGAAGGACGGTGGCTAAACTGTCATCTCTGCTGGAGTCCGAGTTCCACCCTATGCAGGACATACTGAATGCACTGAGGAGCTCATTTAGCAGCAGACTACATCATCCCAGGTGCACAACCGAGAGGTTTCGCAGGTCCTTCCTACCAACGGCTGTCAGACTGTACAACCTAAGCAGGGCTGCTCGCAGAGATAGCAAAAAGACGTAACAACCTAATAGTTTTGAATGCAAAAGATACAATAGACTTACACAATGGTCCCCTCCGGCATACAACTAGGAAAATACCGGTCGCTATGGAGGGTGAGAATATGTATGGGCACATAATCATACCATGTAGGATAACTAAGTAGACGGTTGTGCTGTTTCATCCCATCTAGCAACATTGCTCTGCACTGTGTGTGTTTATATATTTACATATTTATTCCATCTAGCTACAATGCTCCGCACTGGGTGTGTTTATATTTATATATCTATATATTTATTCCATCTAGCTACAATGCTCCGCTCTGTGTGTGTTTATATATTTACATATTTATTCCACCTAGCTGCAATGCTCCGTACTGTGGGTGCTTATATATCTACATATTTATTCCATCTAGCTACAATGCTCCGCACTGTGTGTTTATATACTCATATATTTATTCCATCCAGCTACAATGCTCTGCACTGTGAGTCTGTGTATATATATATATATTTATAAGATAAGATAAGATAAGATAAGATAAGCCTTTATTAGTCCCACAACGGGGAAATTCCAGGATTGCAACAGCACAGGGATAGCAACACTCAGAGCAACAATCAGAAGGCAAGAAAAAACAAGCAAGCAAGAGCAGCTAATATACATATGTACATATTACTATAAAATATATATATACACACACACACACACAGACACACAGTGCAGAGCATTGTAGCTGGATGGAATAAATATATGAATATATGAACACACAGTGCAGAGCATTGTAGCTAGATGGAATAAATATGTAAATATATAAACACCCACAGTATGGAGCATTGCAGCTAGGTGGAATAAATATGCAAGTATATAAAACACACACAGTGCGGAGCAATGTAGCTAGATGGAATAATATGTAGATATATAAAAACACAGTGCGGAGCATTGTAGCTAGATGGAATAAATATATAGATATATAAATATAAACACACCCAGTGCAGAGCATTGTAGCTAGATGGAGTAAATATGTAAATATATAAACACACACAGTGCAGAGCATTGTTGCTAGGTGGGATGAAACAGCATAACCGTCTACTTAGTTATCCTACATGGTATGATTATGTGCCCATACATATTCTCACCCTCCATAGCGACCGGTATGTTCCTAGTTGTATGCCGGAGAGGACCATTGTGTAAGTCTATTGCATCTTTTGCATTCAAAAAAAAAAAAAAAAAAAAAAAACTATTAGTTTGTTACGTCTTTTTGCTATCTCTGCGAGCAGCCCTGCTTAGGTTGTACAGTCTGACAGCCGTTGGTAGGAAGGACCTACGAAACCTCTCGGTTGTGCACCTGGGATGATGTAGTCTGCTGCTAAATGAGCTCCTCAGTGCATCCAGTATGTCCTGCATAGGGTGGAACTCGGACTCCAGCAGAGATGACAGTTTAGCCACCGTCCTTCTCTCTCCTATCTCCTCCATCGGATCAAGGCGTTGCCCCAGGACAGAGCTAGCTTTCTTAATCAGTTTGTTCAGTCTCTTCCTATCGGCTGCAGTAATGCCACTGCCCCAGCAGACCACTCCAAAAGTGATGGCTGATGCCACCACCGTGTCATAGAATGACTTCAGCAGCGCCCCTTGTACACCAAAAGACCTGAGTCTCCTCAGCAGGAACAGCCTGCGCTGTCCCTTCTTGTAGAGTGCGTCAGTATTGTGTGACCAGTCTAGTTTATTGTTCAGATGAATACCCAGGTACTTGTAGGATGTCACCATCTCGATGTCTGTTCCCTGTATATTTACTGGTGCTGTGAGGGGCTGCCCATGCCTGCGGCAGTCCACCACCAGCTCCTTAGTTTTCCTCACGTTGATCTGGAGGCAGTTCCGATGGCACCAGTCCACAAAGTCCTGGATAAGCCCTCTGTACTCAGCTTCATCTCCGCTGGAGATGAGACCAACGATCGCAGAGTCATCAGAGAACTTCTGTAGATGGCAATGTGTTGTGTTGTGTGAGAAGTCCGCAGTATAAAGAGTGAACAAGAAGGGAGCCAGCACCGTTCCCTGGGGGGCCCCCGTGCTACTGATGATCGTGTCGGAAACACAGTCCCGGGTTCTCACAAACTGAGGCCGGTTCGTGAGGTAGTCCAGGATCCATGATGACAGGTGCTGGTCCACCCCTGCGCGCAGCAGCTTGTCCTTCAGGATCATCGGTTGGATGGTGTTGAAAGCACTGGAGAAGTCAAAGAACATGATCCTCACCATATTCCCGGGCTTCTCCAGGTGGGACAGAGAACGGTGAAGGAGGAAGATCACCGCATCCTCCACCCCAATGCCATGCTGGTAGGCGAACTGGAGTGGATCCATCGCTGGTTCCACCAGGGGGCGGAGATGAGCAAGGAGCAGTCTCTCCAGGGTCTTCATCAAGTGGGACGTCAAGGCCACCGGTCTGAAGCTATATATATATATATTATATACTATACTATATATATATATATTATAGTATATTAGCTGCTCTTGCTTTTTTTTTGTTTTGTTTTTTTCTTGCCTTCTGATTGTTGGTCTGAGTGTTGCTATCCCTGTGCTGTTGCAATCCTGGAATTTCCCCATTGTGGGACTAATAAAGGCTTATCTTATCTTATCTTATAATTATGAGAGACTAATGTAATATATAAATAGAGGGCACATTATTGTGAAGTGTCCATATATAAGGCAGGGGTGCCATCTTACGGCCTCTGATGCCCGATGCCCACACTAGGTGCCATGTCATGTAATGCTGCCCGTTCTCTTTCATAAAGCTGTGTTCGTCAACTCATCTTGCCTCATCCTTGGCCAAGGTATTTTCCATGCATAACATTTGGTGACTGAGGATTAACTGATGGAGGTGTGCTTTACACCCCTGAAGCCTTTTTTGGAGCTTCCCAGCGAGCTACAGGTGCCATGGCCCAACTGGTTGGGGGCCTTTGAAACCTCCATCATGGCTCTGGATCTGGGGAAGCTGGATGGAGTGAAGAAGCGAGCACTACTTGTCCACTTCCTCGGCTCAGAAGGACAGAGAGTTTGTCAAATGCTTGGCCCAATGGACTGTTATGAAGAGGCTATTGAGATGATAACTAGCTACTTTGCTAAGCCCGAAAACGTGGCGCAGCCTGCGGAAACCCGCCGCCGTTGACGATAAGCTAAGCTAGCTATCCCCACACCCTATGGAGATGGCATAAACATTGCGAGCCCTGAAGGTTGGTCAGGACAGCAACGTGTTGTGGAGCTAGATGGCGTGAGTGTGTCCATGATGATAGCCACCGCCGCAACGCAGTCCATAGTGAGTGAGGCCATGGTTCGGAGGATCACCCCCGGTGACCTGATGCCGTGGAACTGCCGGACAATGGGAGCTCCGGTGCCGGCAGGAACATCACATTTGTAATGCAGTACGGCGAAAAAGTGATTCCAGCGTTCCGGTTCCAGATGACACTCCGGGGTGGAAATGTTATGGGGTGGGATTTGTTCAGTGAGCTGGGGTTTATTTTCACAGTCGGCAGGCAAATGGTCAGCAGCCCAGGCCCACGTCACCCAGGCTTCGCAGACGTGGGTGCGGCCAGTCCACAGTGTGGACGGTGAATGTCACGCAGAAAGTGGATATGGTACGGGTGGTGAAGACGACATGGAGGAAGGAGAAAGACTGGGATCGCCCCTTGCACAGCCAGAACTGGAGTTGGAGGAGAGAGAGCCCAAGTTAGGCGAGACCAACACCGACGAGGTTTTTATGGACATTGCCGACACCGGGATGTCTGCTCCGCACTCTCAGGGGGAGAGCTGGCCGGAAGGGGGGCCCGAGCATGCAAGGGGCGACAACGCACAACGACAGCAGACGAACTCGGACACAGTGCACAGCATAGTGCAGCAGAGTGCTTCGGACGGCTCAGTGGGGGAACCGGATGACTTCAGTGCCCACGCTCGGCTGGCTGCAGCAGGAGAGATCGAGTTGGCAGGCAGAGGGTCCGTTCTGACGAGCGACACCAGGGAAGCACTGGACACCTTCAGCGCTCAGGCTGAGTTTCAGCCAGCAACGGGTGAGGGGTCTACTGCGACAACGGTGACTGCTGAACTGCCACAGTGTAATGAAGGTGCCAGACCAAAGGAGAATGCAGAGCTGGTGAGCGCACGGCGGCACATCGAATCAGGTAAAGCGCCATTACAAATCATGGACTGGGTTTGGGTTTGTGCCAGCGGGAGGCCGGAAAGGCAAGTGATCAGACCACAGCCAGTAAAACAATGTGCACCTCTGAGGAGTGGGGAGAAGCTGGGAACAGCATGTGTTCGGCTGATGGACGATTCACTGTGGCATGTGAACAAGCTCCGGTGGGTCTGGGCGGTGGCTCTGGATGGAGTGCCTCCACAGAGTTTGGTTGCTGCAGTGTGGGACCCAGGCCCCAGCGTCAGGAAGATTGGCTCTGGGGGTCCGAAAGCTCCTAGGAGGAGGCTACCAAAAGCTCGTTTCAAAACTCTGGTTGGTGGGGGGGGACTGCCGTGGGCCTGCTTCAAAGCTCCTGGGAGAAGGCCACCAAGGGTCCATTTCAAAACTCCAGGGGCGGACTCGCTGAGGGGCTCCCCTGGGCCCCCCCATGCCGGTTCTACTCCTCCTACCCAAGGAACAGAACTGTAAATGTTAGTGTTTATAGTTCTTGTGATCTAGTAAATATATGTTGTGATATGGGATTATTTTGCGTGTTTTGTTTAGATTAGGAACACAGCATGCAATTTTAGTTTATGCATGGACTTTTATTTAGACATGGGTAGGGGTTTCAATTGTGTGTGTGGTTTTGGACTTTTCTGAAGGGGGGAATTTAATATATAAATAAAGGGCACTTTATTGTGAAGTACAGTGTGGTGACGTGGACGTCCTGTCACGTAACCGCACTGGCCCATATATAAGGTGGGGTGCCATCTTACAGCCTCTGATGCCCGATGCCTGAGGCTTCTCTACTCCACCCGGTCAGTCCTCTGCTCCACTCCTCCCCTTCTCCATTCCCCATACCTGCTTCTCCCGCTGGCTCAGTCCCTGCCAGCTCGTTCATTACTCCATGCTGGGTAATTACTGCCGGATCCTCTGCTCATTATTGTAAGACTCTCCTTTGCTCGCAGTCTATTTATCCCTTTTCTGTTATTGAACTCTAACCAGACCAGCGTCTGTGTGCTTCTCCTGGTGATTGCTGCTTTGCATTTGAGCCTCAGGCTAAGCTAATTATGATAGTATTACTATAGCAAGGCATTTATTTTAGATTTTGACCCTCTTCAGTACTCAGTGTTGGTGATATAAATTGTTCTAAAAATGTTCTGGAATGACCAACATTATATTATATTGTTTCTTTCTTCTCATGACAGAAATTAATCGAGGAACACATTCGGTAAGACATTCCTAACTTTGTCTAATTGCCATGTGTAAGGCAGTAACAATGCATGTCACAGTCAAAATGTGAAACTTGTTAAAATATCCTGAAGAGGTAAGATTTTAAATGACTGCATTTCATATGAGTCCGTATTAATATTTTGTTGTTACAGTGCAATGAATCACAACTGTGACCTAACTTTAATTATGTCTGGCCATCCAAAGGAACATCATCTGCTGAATGTTATTTCCAGAACTTTACCTGGTGACCCTCAGGGACAGTCGGTTTGGAGTGATCCTCAGTGCAGATGTTATTGTATGTGTATATTTTAGTATGTCTGAGTAATTTTTTCCCTATGTTCCCTGTGTGTTTAATGTAACAGGATTACAGATGGAAAGTAGCGATTCACTAAATCTGGTACAACCATCTCTTCATGTGTATGATTAATGCCCCTGTATGCTGTCCTTATGTATAAATAAATGAAATGTTAAGGGCCAGGTAAGCAGTCGTGTACCCACGTCACATGAGAAAGTAAATGTCTTGTTGTTGCACATTTTCATAATACGTAGTTAAACAGAAAACAATGTCTTCAGATGTTCCTAAGATCATAAACATATCAAACCTTAACTTTGCTATCTTCACACTGCAATGACCCCAAATAAATCGTCTTTATTTATCTAAACCAGTTAAGTCAGTCTTTGTATCAGGTTCAGTGGATAAGTTGAAATATTTAAATATCTTCTCTAAAATGTATTTGAACACAGTGGTTTTGGTTTAATACTGAATTTGTTTTAGATGAGGAAAAAAAAGTTTTTCTGTAGTAATTAAAGTCCTTCTCCTAAACGGTAATAGAGTGATAATTTTCATTAGAAAAACCTTTTCAAATATAAAGAGTAACCAGAAAACTGATCATTAGAATGTATTCACAGTTACCACTACAACCACAACAACAGCACCATCTGCTGAGCTGTCAACTGTACAGAACAAACAGCAGTGACCCAAAATGTCTACTAGATGACTCTCTATTGTGATTTTAAACACAAGATCACACACACACACACACACACACACACATATATATGTATATATATATATATATATATATATATATATATATATATATATATATATATAGTATCTCACAAAAGTGAGATACTTTTACTCACACACTCACACATTTACTCACACATTTTTGTAAATATTTTATTATATCTTTTCATGGGACAGCACTGAAGATATGACACTTTGATGCAATGTAAAGCAGCCAGTGTATAGCTTGTATAACAGTGTAAATTTGCTGTCCCCTCAAACTAACTCAACACACAGCCATTAATGTCTAAACCGCTGGCAACAAAAGTGAGTATACCTCCAAGTGAAAATGTCCAAGTTCTGTCCAATTAGCCATTTTCCCTCCCGGGTGTCATGTGACTCATTAGTGTTACAAAGTCTCAGTTGTGAATGGGGAGCAGTTGTGTTAAATTTGGTGTTATCACTCTCACACTCTCTCATACTGGTCACTGGAAGTTCTACATGGCACCTCATGGCAAAGAACTCTCTGAGGATCTGAAAAAAAAGAACTGTTGCTCTACATCAGTGATTCTCAACTGGTGGGTCGCGACCTAAAAGTGGGTCGCGGACCTGTTTTCAGGTGGGTCGCGGGCCTTTGCCTGGGCAAATAAAATATCAAGAAATAAATCAACATAGTGTCATTCACAACTCCTTAACAGCAGTAGGTGGCGGGCGACACCATATTTCGCACCATAGAAGAAGACTCGCAACGTTTGTTTGTATATGCTAATTGAGCATGGCGTAACGGACTGGATACACGATCCCTTTGGAATCGACATGGAAAGCGTTACGTTGCCAAGCAACGAAGAGAGTCAGCTGGTTGGAGCTATCATGTGACCGCACGCTGAAAAAGAGGTTCACGGAGGTAAGCCTCTCACAGTTCTGGTGCAGCACTGTGATGAGCGAGTAGCCTTCTCTTGCCATTCGAGCAGTAAAAACCCTCCTACCTTTCAGCACTACCTATCTCTGTGAGTGTGGCTTCTCAGCTCTGGTTCAGTTTGAAGACAAAACAGAGAAACAGACTGGACATTGAGCATGACCTCAGAGTCGCTTTGTCTAATATAACTCCAGACATTGAGACTCTTGTCAAGAGCAAAAAACATCCCCAGTTCTCCCATTAATTCCTCCAGACTCAGGTCTATGATGTCACTGTTACAGGTTTTAGTGAGTGTTTCCTTCATTTTCTTCAAAGCACATAACCTTATCAGTAGGTAAATACTGAAAAAACAATCAGAAGAAAAGTCAATTTTGAGACTTGAATTCTTTTGAATTGCACTTTTTGTTTAATTTTTAATTTAAAATGCAGCTAATTCAGCATTAAAAGGAATTGTTCCTGTCATAACCCGAGTGTCGGTTCTGGCCACACTCTGGTCTCATATCTTTTTGTTCCCTGGCTTTGGCAGCTGAGGGTTCCTTCCAGCTCCTCGGGCTCTTATTGTGAAGGCGCCCGGGGGAGCTCCCTGCTGTCAAAGTCAGCTGCTGCTCTGCTGTCATTAGCAGCAGCTGTGCCGCGTTGGGGTCATTAGCCGCCAGAGATTAAGCGGGGTGCTAAATGTCCTCCAGCGCGGCAGTCTCTGTTATATCCTGTTATGTTCTCCTGTTATGATCATCGGTTACGATCATCTGTTATTTCCTGCTACGTTTTGATGGTGCTCCTTTATGCTCAGGTATGTTCCTGTTTGCCTAGCTCATCATTAACGTGTCGTCTGGCGCATCGGGTGGTGGTCCCCGGCTCAGACTTCACTCAGCCGCTGTATGTGTTTCTGTGTGTGTTCATCCTTATCCACAATAAATTACCACTGCAAAACTCACTGGTGACTGAGGCGTCTTGTGACGGTCCGTGAGGGCCCGTTGTGACAGTAGACTGCCGCCTAACGCCCGAGAGGAGGCGTTGTTTCGAGACACATTCACCGTGCAGTTTGCAGTAGTGGACTGTTAATTCCTTACCTGTCTAAGTGTCTGCAGCGGGGGAGTATGTCGTCATCCAGGGCCATTGTCAGCGCCTTGGCAGCAAGCAAGCGGAGGTTCTGAAGGAGGTGGACTACACCATCCTTCACCGCTACGCTGTTGGACGCTCCCAGCGACATTTTGTAGATACCTGGACCTAGCCGAGGTGATTCTGGATTCTCTTCCCCGCTTCACCGATCATCCAGAGGTAAGCGTGAGGAGAGATGACATCGCCACCCAGCGTGAGAGACTCTGAGGGCTGGAGGAAATCCTTGGCAGAAGCTGAAACGGAGGAGGACATCGCCCCTCGCTTCTGGGATCCGCTCCTGCCTCCGTTCCGGCCCGGGAAGGTTCGCACCACCCCGGAGGCTTTTTCCCATCGGGCATGTCGTCACTCGGGATTCCCCCAGAGAAGCTGCAGATGACAGCAGAAAAGATCTGGGACCGGGTGGCTGCTGCTTGCCTCCGCTAAAATCCTCCAGCGTGTATGAAGCATGTGGTGCGGGCGGTCAGACTGGTGGAGAGCGAATCCAGCGCTGCGTGAGTTTCCTGAGTTGCTACTTGCTTGCCGCCGTTTCTGCTCAGGAACGCGATTTCCGGACCTCACCTTCGCCTCACCCCCTACAAGGAACCGTCGTCAATCCGGCTTCCAACCTCGGCTAGACCCCCGTCTGGATGCTGTTCCGGTCGCCGCAAGGGCTCAAACCCCCCACACAGCGGTCACTCCTGCGCCTCGTCAGAGGGGAATCCCCGCAGCCTCGTCTTCTCCCGGGCCCTCGCCTGCTGTCCCGTCAGCGCTCCATGCCCGACTGACCCCGGCTGTCGCCCCTCCTCCTCGTCGCCTATCCTGGCTGCTGTGTGTCACGAGAACTCCGTTTCGGCGAGCTTCATCCCGGATCCGCCTCGAGTGGCCTCATCTCGTCTTCCCAGAGGGACCTCTGTCGCCATCCAGCGGGGGAAAGGAAGGAATGACGTCCCCCACAGCGGAGACTATCTTACCCTTAGGGGAAAGGCAAGGGCATGATAATTTCTCTTCTTTTGACATTGTTTTGCCTTGTCTGACTCCTAGGGGGTGGAGTTCGGGGTATGCAGCCCCCCGAGCTCCCTCCACCCGCTGTGGATGAAAATATTAACCCTGCTTCCTCTTGGTCTCCCTCCGCTGAGCGGTCCTCGACGTCAGGCCAAACGTCGCTGGATGAGAGGGGGCCTGCGGTTCTGGAAGCCTGTTCCCGTTCCGCAGCCACGCCATGGGCGGAGGAGGAGATCGGACTGCAGCGTGGAGCCATCGCCGATGAAGAAGCGTCCCCGGGGTTCCACGGAGGAGCGGTCCAGTCCAGCAGGGCGAGAATTCTCACTGCCACCACGCCGTGCGGCCACCGGCGTGGACATCGGTGCCGGAGGACTCTCTAGCTGCACGCACCATCATGCCAGCTGCGGAGCCCGACGCAGCTGAGGGTGAGCCTGAGGACGACCTCCTGACTTCTGAGCCGGATCATCGCAGTCCTGGACGGCGTCAGAACCCGAGCTCAGGCAAGTGCTCTGTTTTATCTTTCTTCTTCACCTTTTAGAGCACTTTTGCCTGTCTCAAGGGGAGATGAGCCGGGTGCAGCCGCCCGCTGCGTCCGAGCTTATCTCGCCAGGTTCTGGCGCTGCCGGAGATCTGATCCCGGGTTTTCTCTCTGTGTGAGTCTTCTCCCAGGGTCGCCGGCGAGGGGCTGCTCTCGCCTGCTGCTCCAGAGGTTCCGGTTTCGAGGTGGAGGTCGAGTCTGGTGCCACCGCCGACCGGGGTCCACCGGGGAGTGCTGTTCCGGAGGCCCAATCGGGGTCCACCGTGGTTTGGTTCCGGAGGCCCAATCGGGGGTCCACCGTGGGTTTGGTTCCGGAGGCCCAAATCGGGGTCCACCGTGGGTGCTGCATGCCTAGCAGGTCCTAGGTTCGGTGAGGGAGCTGCAGATCCCCGCCACCGGATGCTGGACAGGCTCGTTTTCTTCATCTCCACAGTCATCCTCCTCGTGTCCCCTGAGAGCACTACCCATCTCCACCTGGGGCCGTTGGGGTCCCGAACGCTCCGCCCGTTTCCCCTCATCTCCCCCCTTTTCTGCGGGATCACCGGCTGCTTCCTCCCAACAATTCTGGTGGGCTGGTGTTGCGGGGGCGGGCCCGCCTGAAGGGCTGTCTCGTTTGGTTTGGTTCTCTGGGCCGGCCCCCCCGACCTATTATCTTCCTGTGCGGCGACCTGCTCCGGCCGCCTGAAACTCTCTTCCCCCGAGCATGGGACTGGGGGTAGGCCGCCCGAACTGTCCTCTTTTCCACTCCCTGTTCTGTGGCCTCTTGTTGCCGGATGAACCCCCCGAACCTTCTGCCCCATCCCTCCGGGCCTGGACTGCGCCCTTCCGGGGTTCCTGATCTCGGTCTGTGGGACTGTTGGGTGTTTGTGGGGGGGGGGGGGGGATTGTTTTTGTGTTTTTTGTGTCACTCTGTTTGCCCAAGGGTGTGTTGCCTATTTTGTACTTATTGTGGTTTTGTTCTTGTTACCTGGGATTGTGGGGTTTTTTTTTCTATAGCCTTGTTGGTTGTTTGTCTCTCTCCCTCCTGCCAGCACCCCATCCACCCACCCTAGGGGGGTGGGGGGGGCTTGGGTGTTACTCTGGCCGCTCAGAGCTCGGCCTTGAGGGGGAGGCACTGTCATAACCCGAGTGTCGGTTCTGGCCACACTCGGGTCTCATATCTTTTTGTTCCCTGGCTTTGGCAGCTGAGGGTTCCTTCCAGCTCCTCGGGCTCTTATTGTGAAGGCGCCCGGGGGAGCTCCCTGCTGTCAAAGTCAGCTGCTGCTCTGCTGTCATTAGCAGCAGCTGTGCCGCGTTGGGGTCATTAGCCGCCAGAGATATAAGCGGGTGCTAAATGTCCTCCAGCGCGGCAGTCTCTGTTATATCCTGTTATGTTCTCCTGTTATGATCATCGGTTACGATCATCTGTTATTTCCTGCTACGTTTTGATGGTGCTCCTTTATGCTCAGGTATGTTCCTGTTTGCCTAGCTCATCATTAACGTTGTCGTCTGGCGCATCGGGTGTTCCCCGGGCTCAGACTTCACTCAGGCCGCTGTATGTGTTCTGTGTGTGTTCATCCTTATCCACAATAAATTACCACTGCAAACTCACTGGTGACTGGAGGCGTCTTGTGACGGTCCGTGGAGGGCCGTTGTGACAGTTCCCTCTGTTGTATTGCCACTTACTGGTCATTTTGGTTAATCATTAAATTGTGTTTGTATACTGTGATATTCTGTTCTTCTACCTCAGGTTCAAAAATGGCACAATCTTTACATTCAATAAATTTGAGAATTTGAAAATCTTTGATTTGGGTCGCGGCTTGTCATTGAGGGGTGATGGTGGGTCCAAAGCCAGACTAGTTGAAAACCACTGCTCTACATAAAGGTCTAGCAAGTGGTCCCCAACCGCCGGTCCCTGGAATGTTCAGGTTTCCGTGGGAAATTTTGCAATTTCCGTTCTTAATTGGTCCCAAAAAATTGCAAATAATTTGCCATTGTTGTGCATGGGGTGGCATGGTTGCCTACAGAGCACATGCATAACAATGGCAAATCATTTGCACTTTTTTGGACTAAATAAGAAGTGGATTACAAAATTCCCACGGAAACCTGAACGTTTCAGGGACCGGAGTTTGGGGACCACTGGCCTAGGCTATAAGAAGATCGCCAACACCCTGAAACTGAGCTGCAGCATGGTGGCCAAGACCATACAGCGGTTTAACAGGACAGGTTCCACTCAGAACAGGCCTTGCCATGGTCGACCAAAGAAGTTGAGTGCATGTGCTCAGCGTCATGTCCAGAGGTTGTCTTTTGAAAATAGACGTATCAGTGCTGCCAGCATTGCTGTAGAAGTTGAAGGGGTGGGGGGTCAGCCTGTCAGTGCTCAGACCATATGCCGCACACTGCATCAAATTGGTCTGCATGGCTGTCGTCCCAGAAGGAACCCCCTTTTAAAGATGATGCACAAGAAAGGCCACAAACAGTTGCAGACTAAGGACATGGATTGCTGAAACCATGTCCTGTGGTCTGATGAGACCAACATAAACTTATTTGGTTCAGATGGTGTCAAGCGTGTGTGGCGGCAACCAGGTGAGGAGTACAAAGCCAAGTGTGTCTTGCCTCCAGTCAAGCATGGTGGTGGGAGTGTCATGGTTTGGGGCTCCGTGGGTGCTGCCGGTACTGGGGAGCTACAGTTCACTGAGGGAACCGTGAATTCCAACATGTACTGTGACATACTGAAGCAGAGCATGATCCCCTTCCTTCGGAAACTTGGCGGCAGGGCAGTATTCCAGCATGATAACCACCCCAAACACACCTCCAAGATGACCACTGCCTTGCTTAAGAAACTGAGGTTAAAGGGGATGGGCTGGCCAAGCATGTCTCCAGACCTAAACCCTATTGGGCACCTGTGGGGCACCCTCAAAAGGAAGGTGGAGGAGCACAAGGTCTCTAACATCCACCAGCTCCGTGATGTCGTCATGGAGGAGTGGAAGAGGATTCCAGTGGCAACCTGTGAAGCTCTAGTGAACTCCATGCCTAAGAGAGTTTAGGCAGTGCTAGAAAATAATGGTGGCCACACAAAATATTGACACTTTGGGCACAATTTGGACATTTTCACTTAGGGGTGTACTCGCTTTTGTTGCCAGCAGTTTAGACATTAATGGCTGTGTGTTGAGTTATTTTGAAGGGACAGCAAATTTACACTGTTATACAAGCTGTACACTGACTACTTTACATTGTATCCAAATGT
This sequence comes from Pholidichthys leucotaenia, assembly GCA_020510985.1. NCBI lineage: Eukaryota > Metazoa > Chordata > Actinopteri > Cichliformes > Pholidichthyidae > Pholidichthys > Pholidichthys leucotaenia. The sequence goes on from CM035844.1 coordinate 211,943,695, forward strand.
CATATCTTCAGTGTTGTCCCATGAAAAGATATAATAAAATATTTACAAAAACGTGAGGGGTGTACTCACTTTTGTGAAATACTATATATATATATATACAGTATATATGTGTGTGTGTGTGTATATATATACAGTATATGTGTGTGTGTGTGTGTGTGTGTGTGTGTGTGTGTATATAAGATGAAACCATTGAAAAATCTTATTTTGTGACAATTGAAAATTACAGTCAAATCATTACTCAGTTACTTTTTTAAAGCTTGATGTCAGTCATTACAGAATGTAGTATCAAAAATCATATATTTACATTTGTCCTTTATATTTAAATCAGTAAAACATTCGTAATTTATGAGCAACCTAAAATGAAAAACAAAGTAAATGTTACGACCCGAGTGCTGTGTCTGATCGCACTCGGGCTAATTCAACTCGCTGCCGGCCTTGACACTGTTGGGCTGTATTCTGGTCTCACCGGGCTCTTATTATGAAGGTGCTCGGTGGGGGCTTCCGCCTGTCACGGCTGGTCAGCTGTGTGTCATTACTGCTCTTTAGTGTTCGCCTTCATAAAGCGGGCACTAGCGACAGTAATGTTGCAGGAGTATTGTCAACATCTCGTCAGACTTTGGTCTAAACCTCTTAAGTATTGTCAACACTTTGTCGTTCCTTGTCAGTGCGTCGTTTGACCTTCATGTCAGGTTCGTTATGCCCTTGTCATGTCACAGCTTAGCTCGTATTGGCTGGGGGCAGCCCTGCGAGCCCAAGTATTGATTTATGTGTGTTTGTGCCGAGAAACGCTCACAGTCTTGTCCTGTTTTGTGTGTTAATAAATTCACCATCTTTGCAAAACTCACTGGTGGACTCCTGGTGTCTTATGGTGTATCTGCGAGATCACCGCATGACAGTATACTCCTGCCAGGACGTCTGAACGGAGTACGCCACAAACCGAGACGCCTTTTTCACCGTGAGTTTGTACCTCAATTAGACTGTTGTTCTTCCCGGTCTGGGTGTCTATTGCTGTGAAGAATGCCGTCATCCAGGGGCCCGCGTCAGTGCCTGGGCAGAAAGCTAGCGGAGCTCTGGAGTAAGTGGACGGTACTCTATTTACCGCTACGCTGTACGACACTCCCAGCGACATACACTGGCACCTGGACTGCGCTGAGGATCTTCTGGACAATCTTCCCCTCGTTTATGACGATCACTCCGGAGTGATTATGAGGAGGGAAAACTCGCTACGCAGTGCGAGATACTTCGTGCTGGAGGAGGAAGAGAGCAGGAAGCAGAGGAGGAGGCATCCTCGCTCCCCGCGTTGGAGTCCCGTTCCTGTCCTGGAGCTGGTCCAGGAGTGCGTGCCGTCTGTGGGCCGACGGCGACGTTGGCCGCAACGGCCCAGGTCACCCTCAGCAGAATCCCCGGCTGGACCTGCTGCCAGGCGAAGTCCGTCAGCGAACCGCCGAGAGTGGCCCCATCTCGTCATCCAGGGGGCCCTCTGTTGCCATCCAGCGGGGAGAAGGAGGAACAACGTCCCTACAGCAGGAACCATCTCTGCCCTGGAGAAAGGCAAGTGCACGATAATTTATTACATCTTGATTATAATCTGCTTGTCTGACTCCTGGGGGCAGAGTTCGGGGTTCGCAGCCCTCTGAGTTTCCTCCACCTGCTGTAGAGAATGTAATTAAACCTGCTGCCTCTGTGTTCCCCCCGTCGAGCGGTCTGCGATGCCAGGCCGACGTCGTCGGATGAAGAGGGGCCTGCAGTGCTGGAAAGCCTGGATCCGGCCCTGCAGCCACGTCGTGGACTGAGGAGAAAAGCGGACTGCGGCCCGGAGCCTGAGCCGATGAAGAAGCGTCCCCGGGTCTCCTCGCCGGAGCGGTCCGAGCCAGTGGGTCGAGGGTCCCCTGCCCCCATGCCATACGGGTCATCGACGTGGACAGCAGCGCAGGAGGAACCTCAGGCTGCAGATGCCATCCTGCCAGCTGCGGAGCCCGACACAGCTGAGTTCGAGCCTGCTGACGAGAGTCGCCGCCCTGAACCTGGATTGTCGGAGTCCTGGGTGGCAACAGAACCCGAGTGCAGGCAAGTGCTCCCTCTGGTGTCTCTGTCCCCTGTGTTGGAGCATTTTTGCCTGCCTCTTGGGGAGGCGAGTGAGGAGCAGCCGCCTGCTGCGTCCGAGCTTGTCTCGCTGGGTTCTGTTGCTACCGGTGATTCTAATCCCGGTTTTCTTGTTTCTGAGCCTTGTTGCAGTGTCGCCGGCGTGGAACGAGTCGGAGTCACTGGGTTGGAGGTCCCAGGTTCGGGGGTGGAGATCGTCAGCGGAGCTGCACCGACCCAGTCGGGATCCGTCGTGGAGGCTGCTGTGGCCCAATCGGGGTCCGACGTGGGTGTACCGGAGGCCAACGGGGTCCGCCACAGGTGCGGTTCTGGCCCAATCGGGGTCCAACGTGGGTGTACCGGAGGCCCAATTGGGGTCTGCCACAGATGCGGTTCTGGCCCAATCGGGGTCCGACGTGGGTGCGTCAGAGGCTCGATCGGGGTCCACCGCGGGTGCGGATCTGGCCCAATCGGGGTCCAACGTGGGTGCACCGGAGGCTCGATCGGGGTCTACCGCGGGTGCGGTTCCGGCCCAATCGGGGCCCGACGTGGGTGCAGCTGGGACCCAATCGGGGTCCAGCGGGGGTGCAGAGCCAGCGTGGTCCGCGGACGGGGGAGGAGCTGCAGACCTTTCACCGCCAAACGGATTACAGGCTCATCCTGGTCATCTGTCCCCTCTGAGTCACCGCCCCTGTGCATCATCGCCGGGGGCCGTGAGGGCTCCTGTTCGCGTCGCCCCGGCTCTCGCCGAGGTTTTGTCCTCGTCTGGGAGGCTGCCGCGGGCTGTATTTCCCCGGGACTGGTGGCTGGGGGACACGGGTCGGCCGCCTGAGGAACTGTTTCGCCGGTTCGGCACCTCGGGTCGGCCACCCGACGTGTTGTGTGTGTCTTCGGGCGACCTGGTTCGACCGCCGGAGGAGCGGACGTGCTGGGCGTTGGACTCTGGTGAGCCGCCTGGTCATGTTCCGCCTCTTGTGACCACCCGCCGGCTGTTGGACGCGGGGAGACCACCTGAACTGTTCTTGTGGCGCTTGGTCTCCGCCGGTCAGCATAAACTGTCAGGGGGGTAGTGGTTTCTGGGTTAATCCGTCACAATGATTGTTCTGGGGTTTTTTTTCTTGTCCTTGCTGTTCTGTGTATTTTGTGTTTTGGTTATGCCTTGTAGTTGCCCTAGTATGTGTTTTCTGTTCTGCTGTTGCCTTGTTTTTTTTCTCCATGTATTTTGTCTGATTTTTGAATATTTGGTATGTTGTCTTAGTCTCGTGTTTAGTGTTTCTGATCCAGTAGTTCTGATTTTTTGTTTTTCCCCATGTGCATTTTCTTGATTTAATCTGAGTAGTTTTTCTGGTCATTGTTCTGTATGTCATTTTTCTTGTAACTGTTTTGTCTTTGGGTTTGGTCTCTCTCCCTCCGCTCTTACCCCCGGCCACCCACCCTGGGGGGTGGGGGGGGCAGGGTGGTCCTTGGGGTGTTCTGAGCCCGCCCATGGAGGGAGGGTACTGTTACGACCCGAGCGCTGGGTTCTGATCGCGCTTGGGCTAAGTTCAACTCGCTGCCGGCCTTGACAGCTGTGGGCTGTATTCTGGTCTCATCGGGCTCTTATTGTGAAGGTGCTCGGTGGGGCTTCCGCCTGTCAAGGCTGGTCAGCTGTGTGTCATTACTGCTCGTTAGTGTTTGCCTTCATAAAGCGGGCACTAGCGACAGTAATGTTGCAGGAGTATTGTCAACATCTCGTCAGACTTTGTCTAAACCTCGTTAAGTATTGTCAACACTTTGTTGTTCCTTGTCAGTGCGTCGTTTGACCTTCATGTCAGGTTCGTTATCCCTTGTCATGTCACAGTTTAGCTCGTAGTGGCTGGGGGCAGCCCTGCAAGCCCAAGTATTGATTTATGTGTGTTTGTGCCGAGAACGGCTCACAGTCTTGTCCTGTCTTGTGTGTTAATAAATCACCATCTTCGCAAAACTCACTGGTGGACTCCTGGCGTCTTATGGTGATCCGCGAGGATCACCGCATGACAGTAAAACCTAATCATCAAAAATGGATTTATCATTGCAGCTCTCTGATTTTATTAGAAACTCTGATGGTCCTGTGAGGGAACATCAAAGCAGAATTTACACATTAGTTCATCTACCGAGTTTGTAAACATACAGCCAGACTGTTTAATATCATTTTTGAGGACTACCAAAAAAAAAATTTGTTCCATTTTTCAAAAGTATTTGTACATTTTTTTTTAACTAAACTTTTACTTCATATTTAACTCACTGTTTGGTCATTGGTGCTGAATAGAATCAACATGATAGTATTTCCTAAAAGTCATCAATCTAATCTTTTTCAGACATAATTTTCATCATTCAAATAACATACAAGAACTGAAATTAAATCTTCTTTATGTTACATTTAGGACAAAGACCTGATGTTGACCAGGGAAATGACATCTGTACCTATTGGATCTACGTCAGTCAGAATAAACTGTAATGACACGCAGGTGTCATGGTTGGCCCTCACGGGCAGAAGCACAGACTCACTTGTGGGGTGAAGTTGAAGCATGAACAGTTGAAACTGTAGCATGGCAGTGACAATGATATTCACAACCGGAGGTAAAGACAGGGAAATAATAACGATGATAAACGATGAAGGAATGAATACCATAATCACGACGAGGACCCAACAGAGGAATGAGGGAGTCAACCCCAATAAATAGGAATTACATAATGACTAATGAGCAACAGCCCTGACCAATAAAGACTGACATAGGGAATAGTTGTGCTCAAACAGAAGTAAACACTGTCAAAATAAAAGTCCAACCAGAAACAAATGATGAACAGGGAAAAACCAAACACACAAATGTAGCTTAGATGAAATGATAAACAATGACAATAACAATAATGAGACCAGGATGGAAATAAAGACCCAAGGATGATAATAATGAAGACAAAATAATAAACACTGAAGATCGGTGTGGCCCAGTCTGACCCAGCCCAAACCACCACAGTACCCCCCCCCCTTTAAGGTCGGAATCTAGACGACCCCAGGTAACATCAGAAAAGGGGAAAAAAGAAAAGGAGAGGAAAGAAAAAAGAAAAACCAAATCCTAACAGACCAAAACCTAGGACTGGAAAATACAGGAGCCCCAACCTTAGGGGAGAAATATGAAAATCCACAGCCTAGGGGGCAGGAAAGGAACAAAAAACAAAATTCACAATAGAACCCCAGGACTAAAAACAATGTACTCCAACCTCAGGAGAGAAATAGCACACCAACCTACAGCCTAGGGAGATGGAGAAAAAAAAAACAACCTACAAAAAGTAATGTAAATAAGAGCCCATAGAGCAGAATATGCCAGGAGCTCCTTACTCAGAAAAAAACCCCCATATGCTCCAAACTCAGGAAAAACGGCATGAAAACACTAGACTGAGCAGGTAGGGAAACCTCAAAAAAAGTACATTTCAAAAAAAAAAATACAAAAGACAAGGTGAACATTTGAAACATAACGGTATACGTAACAGAGAAACAGATACCTATACTCTGATAGGTGACACACGTATAAAACCTACAGAACAGGCAAGTAAACTACGAATTGCCAGCTGAGCTGGACATATGAGGAGGGAAATACATCCAAAACTTAAATCTGATGAGAGAGAGAGAAAAAAAACCATTGAGGCACGCTGACCCCCGAAAGGGAACGGCAGGAGAGCGCCAACCTCTGGCTGTCGAAGACTGGGGTGCGATGACCTTGAGCGCTGGAAGTAGGAGCGTGCTGACCTCTCGAAGAGACGGCTGGAACGCATCCGACCCAGATGCCCAGGAATCCCTCTCCACCCCCATGCCCCGGACAGGGAGGAGAGGAGCAGGTGGGAGGAAAAAAAAAAACACAACACCACAGTCACTAAAAAAAAAAAAACAGTACATGAAAACTTAGGAGTAAAAACACTGCTGAGGCCCTTCACTGGGACAAGACAGCACCTCTCATTATTAAAGGGGGAAAAAAGGGAAAAGAGAGTACTCGCCTTGCCCCCGCTCCGTCGTTGCTGAAGCCGCTAAACAGGTCTGCAGCTGGAGGACCAGACGAATGTTCCTGGACCAGCGGTGACAGTCCAGCACAGTGGTGGGGAGAGGATGAAGAAGGAAGGGGAAGCGTGGAAGCCAGGGGACGCTGAATCGTCGGCACAAGCATCCAGGGTACCGGGACTGGCGAGGAGACACATGGGAGCCAGGGGACGCTGAACCATCGGCGCAGGTCTCGGAGGTGCCTGGGCTGGCGAGGAAGCACGATGAACAATGGAGACAGGGGATGCTGAAATCATCGGCACAGTCTCCAGAGTCCCGAATAAAATCCTCGTCCACCCGTAATCCTCAGCTCGGCATAAGGGAAAAGGTGGCTGCAGATGATACGGCAGGGAAGGCCACACCACCTCAAACAGCAGGAAGCAGTAAAAGTTAGCAGCAAAAGAAACAGCTACTGAGTCCCTTCCCCGGGGACAAGGCAGCATCTCTCATTAATAAATAAACCCAGAAATGAGAGAAAGCACTTCCCTTGACCCCCACTCCGTCATCGCTGAAGCTAAAGACGAACCCCCCGCTGGTGAACCAGATGAATGCTTCCGGGGCAGCAGTGTCCGTCTAGCCGAGGGCCGTGCACGGCGGTGAGGTGCTGGTGTGAAGAGGAGGGGAAATGTGGAAACCAGGGGACGCTGGGACATTGGCACAAGCTTCTGGGGTGCCGGGACTGGTGAGGAGGCACACGGAAGCCAGGGGACCCTGACTCGTCTGCTCAGGGTTCTGAGGTGCCCGGGTTGGCGAGGAGGCACAATGACAAACAGTGGCAGGGGACGCTGACATCGTCGGCACAACCTCCGGAGTCCTAGGTGAATTCTTCCTCCACCCCTGTAGTCCACAGCCCGGCCGGTGACGAGTAGAAGGCTGGCGATGATAACACGGCGGGGTAAGGAAGCCCCTCCAGCCAGGGAAGAGAGTACAGATGTAAGCGAGCTCCCAGGGAACTGCAGCCCAATGAAACGAAACTTCAGTCTGTTGACATCCAGTCACTCTCCTCCCCTCTGCCTCCTCCGGGTCCTGCTTCACTTCTCCCGCTGAGTCTTGTTTGGGTTGGGTCCTACTGTCATGGTTGGCCCTCACGGCAGAAGCACAGACTCATTCGTGGGGTGAAGTTGAAGCATGATTTAATAAAGGAAACAGTAGCATGGCAGTGACAATGATACTCACAACCGGAGGTAAAGACAGGGAAATAATAACGATGAAAAACGACGAAAGAATGAAGACCATAATCACGACGAGGACCCAACAAAGGAATGAGGGAGTCAACCTCAATAAATAGGAATTACATAATGACTAATGAGCAACAGCCCTGACCAATAAAGACTGACATAGGGAATAGCTGTGCTCAAATGGAAGTAAACAAACGCTGTCAAGATAAAAGTCCAACCAGAAACAAATGATGAACAGGGAAAAACCAAACATACAAATGTAGCTTAGATGAAATGATAAACAATGACTATAACAATAATGACACCAGGATGGAAATATGGATGTCACCAGACTGCAAAACAAATCTACCTACGGGTACAAATAAAGTAACCTGAACCTGAACCTGAACCTGGAAATAAAGACCCAAGGATGATAATAATGAAGACAAAATAATAAACACTGAAGATCACAAGGCGTGGCCTGGTCTGACCCAGACCAAATCACCACAGCAGGTCTGAGCTGATTGATCTGCCTGTGATGTGAACACAGCCACAGATAACCCTTGGTATGTTCAGAGTAGTCATAACAACATCAATTAAATCGATCTGATGTTTCACCTCTGTCATGTATTCAGAAAAAAAGCCATCAAACATACATATGTGCACCGCTGGTTATAAAATGTGACTTTATCAGGTAAAGGTAAAGCTAACAAAGTCTTTTGTGAGATTGTTTATTGTTCTCAGCTTAACATCACATCAGTGTTGTACGTGTATGCTTCCCTTAAATATTAATGCATGCATCCATCTTCTACCACTTTTCCGGAGATCGGGGTCACAAAGGCAACAGTTCAAGCAGAGAATCCCAGATTTCCCTCTCCCCAGCCACCTGCTCCAACTCTTCTGAGAGGATGCCAAGGTGTTCCTAGACCAGCTGGGAGATATAGTCTCTCTAGTGTGTCCTGGGTCTGCTCCAGGTCCCAGTGGGACGTGTCCGAAACACCTCAAGTGGGAGTCATCCAGGAGGGATCCTGATCTGATGCCCAAACCACCTCAGCTGGCTCCTTTTGATGTGGAGGAACAGCCGTTCTACTCTGAGCCTCTCCCGGATGACTGAGCCCCTCACCCTATCTTTAAGGGTGAGTCCAGCAATCCTACGGAGAAAGCTCATTTCAGCGATGAGATCCTGTGGTCACCAAGCATGACACCCTCCGTTCCTTGGCTGCGCCTAGAAATCCTGTCCATACAAATTATGAACAGGATTGGTGACAAAGAGCAACCCTGGCAGAGCCCAACTCTCACTGGGAATGAGTCTGACCAGGTGTTGGCAATATGAACCAAACTGTCACAACAGTCGTATAGAGACCAGATACAGTAGCTCATAACAACAAGCCCAATATCCCATACTTCTGAAGCATTTCCCACAAAAAACCAGGAGGGACACAGTCGAATGCCTTCTCCAAGTCCTCAAAACACATGTGGACTGGTTGAGTAAACTCCCACGAAACCTTGAGGATTCTCGAGAGGGTAAAGAGTTGGTCCAATGTGCCACGGCCATGACAGAAACCACATTGCTCATTGTTTCTTTCTTCTCATGACAGAAATGAATCGAGGAACACATTCGGTAAGACATTCCTAACTTTGTCTAATTGCCATGTGTAAGGCAGTAACAATGCATGTCACAGTCAAAATGTGAAACTTCTTAAAATATCCTGAAGAGGTAAGATTTTAAATGACTGCATTTCATATGAGTCCGTATTAATATTTTGTTGTTACAGTGCAATGAATCACAACTGTGACCTAACTTTAATTATGTCTGGCCATCCAAAGGAACATCATCTGCTGCATGTTATTTCCAGAACTTTACCTGGTTTTTATTTATTTAGCGAATGCAAAGTCCTTAAGCCAAGCAGTTGCCTCCTGGTTTGCTGTATGGAGGGTGTGTAATCCTCCTTCCAGTCTTTGGAGCGGGCAAGCCTCTATGATGTGTTCCATAGTTTGCTCCTCTCCACATGCGCACAGTGGGCTAGGGCTACTGCCCCATCTGTGAAGGCTGGCCAAGCAGGGGCCATGTCCAGTCCTGAAGCGAATGAGTGTAGACCACTGTCTCCTTGGGAGGTTGGTGCCCGGGACCTGTTGGTTGGGGTTTATCACCAGCTGTTTGTTTGGGACCTCCTTGGTCTCCCATTCCTCTTGCCAAGCTGTCTGGATGGTAAAGTCAGCTGGGGGAGGGTTTTTCCAAATCGGCCGTCTGGATGAAAGTCGGGCAGTGGGTGGGGTGTAGATATCTGCATGGATTGGCAAGTGAGGAAAATCTTTAACTTTTTGGAGCATCCTTTGAGTTAATGCTGCTCGCCGGATGTGTGGAGGGGCTATGTTTGACAGTACAGAGAGCCAGGGGAGTGGTGTTGAGCGGATTGTTCCAGTTATAGTTCTCATGGTTGAGTTGAGCTGGGTGTCTACATGGTGTGTGTAAGATGACCTGGACCAGACAGGGGCACAATATTCTGCTACAGAGTATGAAAGGGCCAGTGCTGAGGTGCGCAGGGTGGAGACTGCCGCCCCCCATTTTGCACCAGCGAGCTTGCAGAGCAGGTTGTTTCGTACTTTCACCTTAGCAGCCGTCCCCTTTAGATGTTCCTTGAAGGATAAGGTCCTATCAAGGGTCACTCCAAGATAAGCTGGATTTGGGGCATGCTTAAGCTTGAGTCCGCTCAGGTGGATGTTTAGTTCTCTGGCAGCTTTTGCATTGTGGAGATGAAATACACTGGAGACGGTTTTTTGCTGGGCTTGGTTTTAGGCGCCAGATTTTGCAGAACTGGTCCAGTTTAGCAAGATCTTCCGTGAGCACCCGTTCCAGTGGTTCAAAGTCTGGTGCTTGGAATGCCAAACAGATGTCGTCTGCATAGATGAATTTGCGGGATTTTGTAGTAGGCAGGTCGTTTATGTAGAGGTTGAACAGAGTTGGAGCTAGAACTGAGCCTTGTGGGAGTCTGTTTTTCTGCATTCTCCATGCACTTGTGTTCTGACTGAGGTGGACTCTGAACCTTCGGTTGGTCAGCAGGGTTTTTATAATTGCTGTTGCCCAAGCAGGGATCGCCTTTATAAGTTTCAGGAGGAGGCCTTTGTGCCAGACCGTATCATAGGCAGCTGTAAGATCGAGAAACACAGCCCCTGTCTTCAGTCTGCTCTCGAAGCCATTTTCAATGAAGGTGGTTAGGGCCAGTACTTGTTCTCCTGTACTGCAGTCCTTGCGGAAACCTGCTTGATCCACACTTAGAATATCCTCTATTTCTGGGGAAATGCGTTGCAGTATTAGGCGCTCCATGATTTTGTAAGGAACGCTGAGTAGGGAGATTGGGCGGTAGCTTGCTGGTAGTTTGTGGTCTTTGCCAGGTTTTGGGATGGCAATGACCTTTGCTGTCCGCCATTTCTTTGGGATCGAGTTCGTTTGTGTGATCCTTGTGTAGAATTGTGTCAACCAGGTTAGGGCTCGGGGGCCAAGATTTTTCATGAATTCTGGGAAGATGTTATCGTATCCTGCTGCCTTTCCACATTTCAGGCCCTGCAGGACTTTCTCCAGTTCAGCAGCCTCGAAGGGTTCAGGGTTCGTTTCCTCTACAGGCATTTTTTGGTGTTTTTTTAGCTCAGTTGTAACTGCTCTTCTGGTGTCTTTGTCTTGGGGTGCTTTGGCGATAGTCAGTAGGTGGGATGCAACTTGGTTGGGTGTGACGGATGCTCGGCTTTGGCTAGGGGGCTTCTGTGCAGCTCCTAGGCGACGGATGAGGCTCCAACATTTCCTGCTAGAGTGGGTAAAGCTCCGGTCAGCAACTGTCTCCTCCCATTTCTTTCGCCGGGCTGTATTTAGCGATTCAATGAGATGGTCTGCTATCTCTGGGTCGCCTGATGTTTGATAGGATTGTAGGAGGGCAGCACTTTCTCCGTCCAAACATGGGACATAGAGGGGTCGGTAGCCTCGTGGGATTGCAGTATGGGCAGCCTTGAAGATTGCGCTGCAGAAGCGGTTGTATGCTTCATCTACAGTGATGGTGTGGAGTGGGATGGTAACAACGCTCCAGTCCAGAATTTCACTGAATTTCTTCCAGTTGGCTTTGCGGAAGTTCCAGCGCATCTTCCTTGGGCTGTATATGACTGGAAGTTGTAGGCCAATGTGTACAAGCAGGGACCGGTGTTGGCTGTGTGGAAAATCATCAAGAATGAGGATCTGTGTAGGATATGGCTCCCCATTCAAAGAGCTGACCCAACACAGGTCAGGAGAATAGTCCTTCTTCCACCTAGCAGAGTGGAAGGTTTCTCTTTGTTTGGGGTCGTATATCAAAGCGAGGTCATTTCTGGATGCCCAGTCTGAAAGTGCCTCACCATCACTGTCTACTGCTGGGTACCCCCAGTCAGGGTGATGGCTGTTAAAGTCCCCCACATAGATGGCAGGGTGGGGTAGGGTGGGTAAGACCTGCAGATCCCAGTTGGCATTAGGGGGCTTGTACACATTGACAATATGGAAGCCACCAATGATTATGGTGTCTGAGAAATGTGTTGTTATCAGGTGATTTGCTTCAACTATGTCAGAACGCACATAGGTGGCACGTCCATGTTTAGCATGTAGAACATAGCACAGGAGGTCAAAGCCTTTGATGGTGAAGCGGCCAGCTTCCTCTGTGCCAATATGAGTCTCTTGGAGGCAGATTACATCAATCGAATGTTGGAAGGCGAGGACTTCGATAAGGCTTCGCTTGGCTGCAGATAGGCCTTCAACGTTTAGTTGTAATATGCGAAGGGCAGATCCTACCACAAAGTGCTCTTGGGGCTGTTTGCTTTCGGCTTTAGGACTGTGACTAGGATTCTTCTTTGACTTGGCACAGAGGCGTCGTCTCTTCGAATTTAGTCTGCTGGTAGGATCATTAGCTTCCCCAGGCGAGCCCGGGTACTGGCGGAGGGCGCGACGAGAACGCTGATCCATTTACCTGGTGACCCTCAGGGACAGTCAGTTTGGAGTGATCCTCAGTGCAGATATTATTGTATGTGTATATTTTAGTATGTCTGAGTAATTTTTTTTCCCTATGTCCCCTGTGTGTTTAATGTAACAGGATTACAGATGGAAAGTAGCAATTCACTAAATCTGGTACAACCATCTCTTCATGTGTATGATTAATGCCCCTGTATGCTGTCCTTATGAATAAATAAATGAAATGTTAAGAGCCAGGTAAGCAGTCGTGTACCCACGTCACATGAGAAAGTAAATGTCTTGTTGTTGCACATTTTCATAATACATAGTTAAACAGAAAACAATGTCTTCAGATGTTCCTAAGATCATAAACATATCAAACCTTAACTTTGCTATCATCACACTGCAATGACCCCAAATAAATCGTCTTTATTTATCTACACCAGTTAAGTCAGTCTTTGTATCAGGTTCTGTGGATAAGTTGAAATATTTAAATATCTTCTCTAAAATGTATTTGAACACAGTGGTTTTGGTTTAATACTGAATTTGTTTTAGATGAGAAAAAAAGTTTTTCTGTAGTAATTAAAGTCCTTCTCCTAAATAGTAATAGAGTGATAATTTTCATTAGAAAAACCTTTTCAAATATAAAGAGTAACCAGAAAACTGATCATTAGAATGTATTCACAGTTACCACTACAACCACAACAACAGCACCATCTGCTGAGCTGTCAACTGTACAGAACAAACAGCAGTGACCCAAAATGTCTATTAGATGACTCTCTATTGTGATTTTAAACATAAGATCACACACACACACACACACACACACACACACACACACACGCACACACACACACACACTATTGTGATTTTAAACATAAGATCTCACACACACAGACACACACACACAGTATATATGTGTGTATATACTGTATATATATATGTGTGTGTGTGTGTGTGTATATATATATATGTATATATATATATATATATATATATATATATATATATATATATACTGTATATATATATTGGATGTTGGACCCCCTTTTGCCTTCAGAACTGCCTCAATTCTTCGTGGCATAGATTCAACAAGGTGCTGGAAGCATTCCTCAGAGAGTTTGGTCCATATTGACATGATGGCATCACACAGTTGGCGCAGATTTGTCGGCTGCACATCCATGATGCGAATCTCCCGTTCCACCACATCCCAAAGATGCTCTATTGGATTGAGATCTGGTGACTGTGGAGGCCATTTGAGTACAGTGAACTCATTGTCATGTTCAAGAAACCAGTCTGAGATGATTCCAGCTTTATGACATGGCGCATTATCCTGCTGAAAGTAGCCATCAGAAGTTGGGTACATTGTGGTCATAAAGGGATGGACATGGTCAGCAACAATACTCAGGTAGGCTGTAGCGTTGCAACGATGCTCAATTGGTACCAAGGGGCCCAAAGAGTGCCAAGAAAATATTCCCCACACCATTACACCACCACCACCAGCCTGAACCATTGATACAAGGCAGGATGGATCCATGCTTTCATGTTGTTGACGCCAAATTCTGACCCTACCATCCGAATGTCGCAGCAGAAATCGAGACTCATCAGACCAGGCAACGTTTTTCCAATCTTCTATTGTCCAATTTCGATGAGCTTGTGCAAATTGTAGCCTCAGTTTCCTGTTCTTAGCTGAAAGGAGTGGCACCCGGTGTGGTCTTCTGCTGCTGTAGCCCATCTGCCTCAAAGTTCGACGTACTGTGCGTTCAGAGATGCTCTTCTGCCTACCTTGGTTGTAACGGGTGGTTATTTGAGTCACTGTTGCCTTTCTATCAGCTCGAACCAGTCTGGCCATTCTCCTCTGACCTCTGGCATCAACAAGGCATTTCCGCCCACAGAACTGCCGCTCACTGGATATTTTTTCTTTTTCGGACCATTCTCTGTAAACCCTAGAGATGGTTGTGCGTGAAAATCCCAGTAGATCAGCAGTTTCTGAAATACTCAGACCAGCCCTTCTGGCACCAACAACCATGCCACGTTCAAAGTCACTCAAATCACCTTTCTTCCCCATACTGATGCTCGGTTTGAACTGCAGGAGATTGTCTTGACCATGTCTACATGCCTAAATGCACTGAGTTGCCGCCATGTGATTGGCTGATTAGAAATTAAGTGTTAACGAGCAGTTGGACAGGTGTACCTAATAAAGTGGCCGGTCTAACAAAATTGTTAGTACCCCTCTGCTAATGAAAGAAAAACCCACAATGGTCACAGAAATAACTTGAATCTGACAAAAGTGATAATAAATAAAAAATCTATGAAAATTAACCATTGAAAATCAGACAATGCTTTTGAATTGTGGCTCAACAGAATTACTTTAAAAAATAAACTCATGAAACAGGCCTGGACAAAAATGATGGTCCCCCTAGAAAAGATAAAATAATGTGACCATAGGGACATGTTCAACCAAGATGTGTCCTCTAATTAACATCACATGTGTCTACAAACTTGTAATCAGCCAGTCGGCCTATTTAAAGGGTGACAAGTAGTCACTATGCTATTTGATGACATGGTGTGTACCACACTAAACATGGACCAGAGGAAGCAAAGGAGAGAGTTGTCTCAGGAGATTAAAAAGAAAATTATAGACAAGCATGTTAAAGGTAAAGGCTATAAGACCATCTCCAAGCAGCTTGATGTTCCTGTGACTACAGTTGCACATATTATTCAGAAATTTAAGATCCATGGGACTGTAGCCAATTTCTTTGGACGTGGCCGCAGGCAGAGACGGATGATACGAATGGAAACAAAAGAGCCCAGAATAACCTCTAAACACATTCAAGGTGAACTCCAAGGTCAAGGTACATCAGTGTCAGATCGCACCATCCGTCGTGGTTTGAGCCAAAGTGGACTTCACGGGAGACGACCAAGGAGGACACCACTGTTGAAAACAAATCATAAAAAAGCCAGACTGGAATTTGCCAAACTGCATGTTGACAAACCACAAAGCTTCTGGGAGAATGTCCTATGGACAGACGAGACAAAACTGGAACTTTTTGGCAAGGCACATCAGCTCTATGTTCACAGATGCAAAAATGAAGCATACCAAGAAAAGAACACTGTCCCTACTGTGAAACATGGAGGAGGTTCTGTTATGTTTTGGGGCTGCTTTGCTGCATCTGGCACAGGGTGTCTTGAATCTGTGCAGGGTACAATGAAATGTCAAGACTATCAAGGTATTCTAGAGAGAAATGTGCTGCCCAGTGTCAGACAGCTTGGTCTCAGTCATAAGTCATGGGTCTTGCAACAGGATAATGACCCAAAACACACAGCTAAAAACACCCAAGAATGGCTAAGAGCGAAACATTGGACTATTCGAGCCCTGATCTAAATCCTATTGAACATCTGTGGAAGTAGCTGAAACATGCCGTCTGGAGAAGGCACCCTTCAAACCTGAGACAACTGTAGCAGTTTGCACATGAGGAGTGGGCCACAATACCTGCTGAGAGGTGCAGAAGTCTCACTGACAGTTACAGAAATCGTTTGATTGCAGTGATTGCCTCAAAAGGTTGTGCAACAAAATATTAAGTTAAGGGTACCATCATTTTTGTCCAGGCCTGTTTCATGAGTTTGTTTTTTAAATTAATTCTGTTGAACCACAATTCAAAAGCATTGTCTGATTTTCACTGGTTAATTTTCATAGAATTTTTATTTATTACCACTTTTGTCATATTCAAGTTATTTCTGTGACCATTGTGGGTTTGTGTTTCATTAACAGAGGGGTACCAACAATTTTGTCCACGTGTGTGGGTGTGTGTGGGTGTGTGTGTGTGTGTATATATATATATATATATATATATATATATATATATATATATATATATATATATATATATATATATCACAAAAGTGAGTACACCCCTCACACATTTTTGTAAATATTTTATTATATCTTTTCATGGGATAACACTGAAGATATGACACTTTGATGCAACGTAAAGCAGTCAGTGTATTGCTTGTATAACAGTGTAAATTTGCTGTCCCCTCAAACTAACTCAACACACAGCCATTAATGTCTAAACCGCTGGCAACAAAAGTGAGTACACCTCTAAGTGAAATTGTCCTAGTTGTGTCCAATTAGGCATTTTCCCTTCCTGGTGTCATGTGACTCGTCAGCGTTACAAGGTCTCAGTTGTAAATGGGAAGCAGGTGTGTTAAATTTGGTGTTATCACTCTCACACTCTCTCATACTGGCCACTCGAAGTTCTACATGGCACCTCATGGCAAAGAACTCTCTGAAGATCTGAAAAAAAGAATTGTTGCTCAAATAAAGAAGGCCTAGCAGTGGTCCCCACCCTCCGGTCCCTGGAACGTTCAGGTTTTCATGGGAAATTTTGAAATTTCCCTTCTTAATTGGTCCCAAAAAATTGCAAATAATTTGCCATTGTTGTGCATGATTGCATGGTTGCCTACAGAGCACATACATAACAATGGCAAATCATTTGCACTTTTTTGGACTAAATAAGAAGTGAAATTACAAAATTTCCCACGGAAACCTGAATGTTCTAGAGACCGGAGGTTGGGGACCACTGGCCTAGGCTATAAGAAGATTGCCAACACCCTGAAACTGAGCTGCAGCACGGTGGCCAAGACCATACAGCGGTTTAACAGGACAGGTTCCACTCAGAACAGCCCTTGCCATGGTCGACCAAAGAAGTTGAGTGCACGTGCTCAGCGTCATGTCCAGAGGTTGTCTTTTGAAAATAGACATATGAGTGCTGCCATCATTGCTGCAGAGGTTGAAGAGGTGGGGGGTCAGCCTGTCAGTGCTCAGACCATATGCCACACACTGCATCAAATTGGTCTGCATGGCTGTCGTCCCAGAAGGAACCCCCTTTTAAAGATGATGCACAAGAAAGGCCACAAACAGTTTGATGAAGGCAAGCAGACTAAGGACATGGATTGCTGGAACCATGTCCTGTGGTCTGATGAGACCAACATAAACTTATTTAGTTCAGATGGTGTCAAGCGTGTGTGGCAGGAATCGGGTGAGGAGTAGAAAGACAAGTGTGTCTTGACTACAGTCAAGCATGGTGGTGGGAGTGTCATGGTTTGGGGCTGCGTGGGTGCTGCCGGCACTGGGGAGATACAGTTCACGGAGGGAACCGTGAATGCCAACATGTACTGTGACATACTGTGACATTGCTGTAGGAGTATTTATAGACTTAAAGAAAGCTTTTGACACCATTGACCACAGAATACTTCTAAGGAAACTGGAAAGGTATGGGATAAGAGGGGTAGGACTGAGTTGGGTGGAAAGTTATTTAAGTAACAGACAACAATTTGTACAAATTGGAGAGCACAAATCACCCTGCATGGACATCACTTGTGGTGTGCCCCAGGGGTCAGTTTTGGGACCCAAACTCTTTATCTTGTATATAAATGACATATGCCAAGTATCAAAAATTCTGAAATTCATTTTGTTTGCGGATGACACAAATATCCTTTGCACTGGTGAGAATTTGCACCAGGTTTTAGAGGTGGTCACAACTGAAATTGAAAAATTAACGCAGTGGTTCAACAAAAATAAATTATCTCTAAATCTAAAAAAAACAAAGATTATGTTGTTTGGAAATTATAAAATAAATCATGAAATAATGATAACGATAGATGATACCAGAATACAAACAGTACAGGAAAATAAGTTTCTGGGGGTGACGCTAGACAGTAAAATCTGCTGGAAACCTCACATCAGTCACATCCGGGCTAAATTAGCAAAATGTATAGGCATACTGGGGAAGACAAGACACATCGTGGACTATAAATCATTGGTCTTATTGTACAATTCATTGTTTTTACCTTATCTTAACTACTGTGTAGAAGTCTGGGGAAACACCTACAAGACCAACCTACAAGCAATATGCACATTACAAAAAAGAGCTATAAGTATAATAAACAATGCAGAATATAGAGACCATACCAATTCGTTGTTCTTGAAGTCACATGTCATAAAGTTCCTCGATTTAGTTAAATTTAAGACAGCACAAGTAATGTACAGGGCAATTAACAATCAACTCCCAACTAATATACAAAAAATATTTAAAAAAAAGAGACAATGATCATAATTTGAGAGAAGACTTAAACTTCACAAAACCCAAGATACGTACAACCAAGAAAAGTATGTGCATATCTGTCTGTGGGGTGGATTTGTGGAACAGTCTGGAGCCGGAACTGAAACTATGTACAAACAGAAATCAATTTAAAAAGAGGTATAAGCACCATTTGTTGAAAGGATATATGTTAGAAGGGTAGAATTTATATGTACGATTCATTATGTTCACTCTGGGACATTATGGGACACTATGGAATGGTGGGTGGGACAGCACTGTGTGTATCTGTGTCGTTTGAGACTGGTTTTGAAATATAGACTTCATTGTATGTTAGAATGGACAGGTGTTAATGTTGATCTGTAAAAAATACAGTAAATTGTTTACTTGGGGTATTAAAGGTAGTAATTTGTATAAAATTCACATGGGTGTATCGATGGAAAAGACGAGTTGGAATTAATAAGTGTTCACTTCTTCCTTCTCCCTTTCGAACAGTGTATACTGTAACTTTATTGCATTTGCTATTTGCTTGTTTTTTGTTATATTTTTTGTGTTCGAAATAAACATACTGAAGCAGAGCATGATCCCCTTCCTTCGGAAACTTGGCAGCAGGGCAGTATTCCAACATGATAACCACCCCAAACACACCTCCAAGACGACCACTGCCTTGCTTAAGAAACTGAGGTTAAAGGTGATGGACTGGCCAAGCATGTCTCCAGACCTAAACCCTATTGGGCACCTGTGGGGCACCCTCAAACGGAAGGTGGAGGAGCACAAGGTCTCTAACATCCACCAGCTCCGTGATGTTGTCATGGAGGAGTGGAAGAGGATTCCAGTGACAACCTGTGAAGCTCTAGTGAACTCCATGCCTAAGAGAGTTTAGGGAGTGCTAGAAAATAATGGTGGCCACACAAAATATTGACACTTTGGGCACAATTTGGACATTTTCACTTAGGGGTGTACTCACTTTTGTTGCCAGCAGTTTAGACATTAATGGCTGTGTGTTGAGTTATTTTGAGGGGACAGCAAATTTACACTGTTATACAAGCTGTACACTGACTACGTTACATTGTGTCAAAGTGTCATATCTTCAGTGTTGTCCCATGAAAAGATATAATAAAATATTTACAAAAATGTGAGGGGTTGTACTCACTTTTGTGAGATACTAATATATATATATATATATATATATATATATACTGTATATATACAGTATATATATATATATATATATATATATACTGTATATATGTAATTGAAAAATGTATATATATAACTGAAAAATGTGAGGGGTTGTACTCACTTTTGTGAGATACTAATATATATATATATATATATATATATATATATATATATATATATATACTGTATATACTGTATATATATATATAAAAGATGAAATCGTTGAAAAATCTTATTTTGTGACAATTGAAAATTACAGTCAAATCATTACTCAGTTACTGCTTTAAAGCTTGATGTCAGTCATAAACAGAATGTAGTATAAAAAATTATATATTTATTATTATTACCTCATGTGATCATCGGCGTTGGTTTGTCTGTCTGTGTGTTTGTTTGTCTGTTTGTTAGCAAGATAACTCAAAAAGTTTTGGACGGATTTTCATGAAATTTTCACAGATTGTCAGAAATGGGGTATCCTACAGATGACTACATTTTGGTGGTGATCTGGATCACCGTCCACAAGAAAACCGCCATTACGCAAAATGCCATTTTCGTGAATAACTACTAAACCACTAATCCTATCATTGTCAATCCAATTGCTTGTCATATGTTTTCATGGTCAAGGAATCTGAAAGTGTACACACAAACACTGTATGGGGGGAACTGTGGCTCTAAACTGCCATTACGGAAAATGCCATTTTCGTCAATAACTACTGAACCACTAATCCTATCATTGTGAATCCAATTGCTAGTCATAAGTTTTCATGGTCAAGGAATCTGAAAACGTACACACAAACACTGTATGGGGGGAACTGTGGCGCTAAACCGCCATTACGGAAAATGCCATTTTCGTCACTAACTACTGAACCACTAATCCTATCATTGTGAATCCAATTGCTAGTCATATGTTTTCATGGTCAAGGAATCTGAAAACGTACACACAAACACTGTATGGGGGGAACTGTGGCGCTTGGCGCAGGTCTGCGCTCTCCGAGTGCTTTTCTAGTTACATTTGTCTTTATATTGTAAATTAGTATAAAATTCTTATTTTATGAGCAACCTAAAATGGAAAACAAAGTAAAACCTAATCATCAAAAATGGATTTATCAGTGCAGCTCTCTGATTTTATTAGAAACTCTGATGGTCCTGTGAGGGAATGTCAAAGCAGAATTTACACATTAGTTCATCTACCAAGTTTGTAAACATACAGCCAGACTGTTTAATATAATTTTTGAGGACTACCAAAAAAATTTTGTTCCATTTTTCAAAAGTATTTGTATATTTTTTTTTAACTAAGCGTGTACTTCATATTTAACTCACTGTTTGGTCATTGGTGCTGAACAGAATCAACATGATAGCATTTCCTAAAAGTCATCAATCTAATCTTTTTCAGACATAATTTTCATCATTCAAATAACATACAAGAACTGAAATTAAATCTTCTTTATGTTACATTTAGGACAAAGACCTAATGTTGACCGGGGAAATGACATCTGTACCTATTGGATCTACATCAGTCAGAATAAACTGTAATGACACGCAGGTCTGAGCTGATTGATCTGCCTGTGATGTGAACACAGCCACAGATAACCCTTGGTATGTTCAGAGTAGTCATAACAACATCAGTTAAATCAATCTGATTTTTCACCTGTCATGTATTCAGAAAAAAGCCATCAAACATACATATGTGCACCGCTGGTTATAAAATGTGACTTTATCAGGTAAAGGTAAAGGTGTCATTTTCTGGAATTTTTTTTTCTCATTTTGTCTCTCATAGTTGAGGTATATCTATGATGAAAATTGGAGACCTCTCTCATCTTTTAAGTGGGAGAACTTGCACAATTGGTGGCTGACTAAATACTTTTTTACCCCACTGTATACATATATATATATATATATACTGTATATTCTGTAGTTCTGGGATTGTTTTATACACATTGTCTAGTTTAGGAGACACGGCGGTAATTTTGCTTTAATAATGGACTGTGATTGATTTTTGGATGATGGCAGAATAATCCACCTTGTAGTGTGGGGGTTAGACGGTAGTCCATCCATCCTCCCTAGTTTTAGTTTGTTGTGTGGATGTGATAGACCTTTAGTTACTGTGATTTAGTTGTAGTGCGTGACTCGGGTTCTACTGTAAATATGGGAGGGTCTCCATTGTGTCTGTGCGTTTTGGACTTTTCTACGGGGGGGGGGGGTTATATAGTTCAGTGTTATTTAAAGATCCTCTTATTTGTGAGGTACAGTGTGGTGGCGCTCACTTCCGTTTCCGCCATCACCCTGTACCTATAGATAGCAGCAGGCAGGAGGGGCGGGCCTCTTTGCCAACACCCCTGCCTGGCGGTTGTAGTGTGGTGTGTGTGGAGTTCAATAAACATGACTTCAGTCGTGCACCTGGCCTTGTCCTTGTGGGTCCATCTTCAGACATAGCACGAGACACAGGAGAGAAAGAGGCTGTAAGATGGCCGACCCCGGCCTTACATGGGGTGGAGCGGTGACGCCACCGGAGGTGTGCGTCATCGCCTCATCCTTCACAGTAAAAGTACTACAGTGGTGTGAAAAAGTGCTTGTCTACTTCCTGATTTGTCATTTTTTTGTATCATTGTCACACTTAAATGTTTCAGATCATCAAACAAATTTAAATATTAGACAAAGATAACACAAGTAAACAGAAAATGCAGTTTTTAAATGAAGGTGTTTATTATGAAGGGAAAAAAGTGATTGCCCCCTAAACCTAATAACTGGTTGGGCCACCCTTAGCAGCAACAACTGCAATCAAGCATTTGTGATAACTGGCAGTGAGTGTTTTACAGCACTGTGGAGGAATTTTGGCCCACTCATCTTGGCAGAATTGTTGTAATTCAGCCACATTGGAAGGTTTTCGAGCATGAACTGCCTTTTTAAGGTCATGCAACAGCATCTCAATCGGATTCAGGTCAGGACTTTGACTAGGCCACTCCAAAGTCTTCATTTTGTTTTTCTTAAGCCATTCAGAGATGGACTTGCTGGTGTGTTTTGGATTATTGTCCAGCTGCACAATCCAAGTACACTTCAGCTTGAGGTCACGAACAGATGGCCGGACATTCTCCTTCAGGATTTTTTGGTAGACAGCAGAATTCATGGTTCCATTTACCACAGCAAGTCTTCCAGGTCCTGAAGCAGCAAAACAGCCCCAGACCATCACACTACCATCACCATATTTTACTGTTGGTATGATGCTCCTTTTCTGAAATGCTGTGTTAGTTTTACGCCAGATGTAATGGGACACACCTTCCAAAAAGTTCAACTTTTGTCTTGTCAGTCCACAGAGTATTTTCCCAAAAGTCATGGGGATCATCAAGATGTTTTCTGGCAAAACTAAGAGGAGACTTTATGGTTTTTTGTTTTTTTTTTTCTCAGCAGTGGTTTTCATCTTGGAACTCTGCCATGCAGGCCATTTTTGGCCGGTCTCTTTCTTATGGTGGAGTCATGAACACTGACCTTAATTGAGGCCTGCAGTTCTTGGATGTTGTTGTGGGCTCTTCTGTGACCTCTTGGATGAGTCATTGTTGTGCTCTTGGAGTAATTTTGGTCGGCTGACCGCTCCTGGGAAGGTTTACCACTGTTCCATGTTTTTGCCATTTGTGGATAATGGCTCTCACTGTGGTTTGCTGGAGTCCCAATGCTTCAGAAATGGCATTATAACGTTTTCCAGACTGATAGATCTCAAATACTTTGTTTCTCATTTGTTCCTGAATTTCTTTGGATCGCAGCATGATGTCTAGCTTTTGAGGATCTTTTGGTCTACTGACTTTGTCAGGCAGGTCATATTTTAAGTGATTTCTTGATTGAGAACCAGTGTGGCAGTAAACAGGCCTGGGTATGGCTAGAGAAACTGAACTGAGGTTTCCAAAGATGTGATAAACCACAGTTAATTTGTTTAACGGGGGGGGGGGGGCATTTTTTCACACAGGGCCATGTAGGTTTGGATTCTTTTTTTTTACCCTTAATAATAAACACCTTCATTTAAAAACTGAATTTTGTGTTTACTTGTGTTATCGTTGTCTAATGTTTTAAATTTGTTTGATGATCTGAAACATTTAAGTGTGACAAACATACAAAAAATGAGAAATCAGGTAGGGGGCAAACACTTTTTCACACCACTGTACAGTATCTCACAGAAGTGAGTACACCCCTCACATTTTTGTAAATATTTTATTATATTTTTTCATGTGACAACACTGAAGATATGACACTTTGATACAATGCAAAGTAGTCAGTGTACAGCTTGTATAACAGTGTAAATTTGCTGTCCCCTCCAAATAACTCAACACACCCATTAATGTCTAAACTGCTGGCAACAAAAGTGAGTGCACCCCTATGTGAAAATGTCCAAATTGTGCCCAATTAGCCATTTTTCCTCCTCAGTGTCATGTGACTCGTTAGTGTTACAAGCTGTGGTGTGAATGTGTGAATGGGAAGAAGGTGTGTTAAATTTGGTGTTATCACTCTCACACTCTCGCATACTGGTCACTGGAAGTTCAACATGGCACCTCATGGCAAAAAACTACCTGAAGATCTGAAAAAAAGAATTGTTGCTGTACATAAAGATGGCCTTGGCTATAAGAAGACTGCAACACCCTGAAACTGAGCTGCAGCACAGTGGCCAAGACCATGCAGCGGTTTAACAGGAAAGGTTCCACTTGCAACAGGCCTCGCCATGGTCGACCAGAGGTCGACCGTTCGTCACTTGTGGTAACGTATCGTCACTTCCTGTTTTGCTGTCTGTCTGTGTGGTTTGCTCTCCTCACTCTCCTGAGCTTTTGGGTTAGCCACTAGCTATGGCTACTAGCTCTCCTTCCTCTCCTCCTCTGGTGTGCTCTCTCTGTCAGATGTTTAGCTACACCTCTGTCTCTTTTAGTGATAACGGTAAATGTAATAAATGTATATAAATGTAATAAATGTTGTCTTTTTGAGGCGCTCGAGGCGAGGTTGTCTGATTTGGAATCCCGGCTCCGCTGCATTGAAACACCGTCTGCGCCAGTTACTCTTGACGGATGCCCCTTAGCTGCAGCGGCGCTAGCTAGCATAGCTGACCCTGTTAGGGGTCCTCCGGCTCTCCTCAGCAGCGAGGAGACTGGGTGGGTGACGGTGAGAAGGAAGCCTAGTCGCAAAGTCCCGGTACACTTCCAACCTGTTCACGTTTTTAATCGTTTTTCCCCACTCAGCGACACACCCGCTGAGGAAAAAACTCTGATCATTGGCAACTCTGTAGTCAGAAAGGTGAACCTAGAGACTTCAGTGGCCATAGTCAAATGCATTCCTGGGGCCAGAGCAGGCGACATCGAGTCAAATTTGAAAATGCTGGCTAAAAGTAACTGTAAATACTCCACAACTGTTATTCACGCTGGCATTAATGACATCCGTCTCCGGCAGTCGGAAGTCACGAAACTTAATGTAGAATCGGTGTGTGACTTTGCAAAAACAATGTCGGACTCTGTAGTATTCTCTGGGCCCCTCCCCAATCTGACCAGTGATGACATGTTTAGCCGCTCGTCATCCTTGAACCGCTGGCTGTCTGTGTGGTGTCCTGCAAATGATGTGGGTTACATTGACAATTGGAACTCATTTTGGGGAAAACCTGGTCTTATGAGACGAGACAGCATTCATTCCACTTTGGATGGTGCTTCTCATTTATCTAACAATCTGGCAATCTTTTTTATCCAAATTTCCAAAACCTTGACTACTCAGAGTTGGGACCAGGAAGCAGAGTCGCAGTCTTACACGCCTCTCTGCTGCTCTTCTTCATCCGCCACCCCTCAACTTAGCCCCTGTCTTCCCCATCAGAGAATCATTGTCTGCTTCCTTCAAAATAAATAAAAATATAATGTTTAAGCATCCCAAAGTGATTAAGCAAACAATTGGTAAAACTCAAATTAAACATAAAGCCTCTAAATTGAATGATTTGGCCTCTGTTCCTCCTCATAATTTAAAAATTAAATGTGGTTTGTTAAATATTAGGTCTCTAACTCCCAAGTCTCTGTTAGTCCATAATCTGTTAATTGATCATCAGATTGATTTAATATCCCTTACAGAGACTTGGTTAGGGCAAGAGGATTATGTTGGTTTAAATGAATCAACTTCCTCTGGTTATTTAAACTGTCAAAATCCCAGAAGTTCTGGTCGTGGAGGAGGAGTAGCAACAATTTACCATTCCAAATTACTAGTTAATGTAAAGCAAAAAACATGTTATAATTCCTCTGAGGGCGTGGTCCTCAGTATTGGGCACTTTAGCAATTTTAGGTTAAACCCAATCTTATTTGCCATAGTTTATTGTCCCCCATCAACTTACTCAGAATTTTTATCCAAATTTGCTGATTTCTTAGCTGATATAGTGCTGAAATCTGAATATACGTACATGTGGATGTAGATAGTGACTGCCTTAATGTGGCATTTAATTCAATATTAGACTCGATTGGGTTTTCTCAGAAAGTAGGAAATTCTACTCATTATCTCCACCATACATTGGACCTTGTTCTGACATATGGCATAGAAATAGAAAATCTTGTAGTGTCTCCTCATAACCCTGTACTGTCAGACCATTGTCTGTTAACCTTTGATTTTACTATTTCTGACTATTTGGCTCCTAAAGAAAAATATTGTTACAGTAGATGCTTCTCAGATGATGCTGTTACCAAATTTATGCAGATTGTTTCCTCTATGCCATGTGTCAACACAATGGAAATAAGCTATAGACAGCTTGCTCCTTCTGTAATTGATAACATGGTGGATAGTGTTACAGCTTTGATGTCTGTCTTGATGAGTTTACTCCAATCGACCTTTGTGAGTTAGACAAAATAGTTTCCTCATCCAAACCTTCAACTTGTCTTTTAGACCCTATTCCTACCAGGTTATTTAAAGAAGTCTTCCCACTTATTGGTAGCTTTATTCTTCATATAATCAATTCTTCATTAACTTTAGGCCATGTACCGCAGGCTTTTAAAACGGCTGTAATTAAACCCTTACTCAAAAAGCCAACGCTAGATCCAGGAGCTTTAGCTAACTATAGACCAATCTCTAATCTCCCTTTCATTTCAAAAATCTTAGAAAGAGTTGTTGCTACGCAATTATTTGACCACCAGCAGGGAAATGGTTTACTTGAAGAGTTTCAATCTGGGTTTAGAATCCATCATAGTACTGAAACAGCCTTAGCGAAGGTCACTAACGACCTCCTCATCGCATCTGATAATGGACTGGTTTCTGTACTTGTCCTTTTAGACCTTAGTGCAGCTTTTGATACTATCCATCATAATATTCTACTTGACAGATTAGAACACTATGTTGGACTTAATGGAACTTCGTTGCAGTGGTTTAGATCTTATTTATCTGATAGGTTCCAGTTTGGTCATGTAAATAATGAGTTTTCTTTCAACTCAAAGCTTAGTCATGGAGTTCCACAGGGATCATTAAGGAAATCAAAGCTTGGATGGCTTGTAATTTCCTGCTATTAAATTCAGATAAGACTGAAGTCATTCTTGTTGGTCCAATCAAACTTTCAGTTTGGATGCGGTTACTCTTTCTCTTAATAGCTCTGTGAGGAACCTTGGAATTATTTTTGATCAAGATCTGTCCTTCAATTCACATATTAAATTTGTTTCTAAGACTGCCTTCGATCATTTGTGTAATATTGCCAAGATTGGGAGCATCTTGTCTCAGAGTGATGTTGAGAAACTGATCCACGCTTCTGTTAGCTCGAGATTAGATTATTGTAATTCTTTATTATCAGGCTGTCCTAAAACATCTTTAAAAAGTCTTCAGCTGATCCAAAATGCTGCAGCAAGAGTTTTAACAGGTACTAGAAAGAGAGATCATATCTCCTACCGGTTCTGGCCTCCCTTCATTGGCTTCCCATAGAGTTTAGAATTAAGTTTAAAATCCTTCTTCTTACTTACAAAGCTCTAAACAATCAGGCTCCTTTTTATTTAAAAGATCTGATACTACTGTATTATCCTAACAGAGCACTACGCTCCCAAAATGCAGGATTACTTGTAATACCTAGAATCTCCAAAAGTACAATGGGAGGCAGAGCCTTCAGTTATCAAGCTCCTCTCCTGTGGAACCAGCTGCCAATCTGGATTCGGGAGTCAGACTCAATCTCTGTTTTTAAGAATAGGGCTAAAACCTACCTTTTTGATATAGCCTACAATTAGGGAGGGATCATGTGTTTCTGAACCCTCCCTTAGTTATGCTGCTAATAGGTTTAGTCAGCCGGGGGACCTCCAATAATGCACTGGGCCTCACTCCTTTCTTCACTCTCAATGAAATATTTTTTTCTGCTGGTCATTAACATCTGTTTGTTCTCTCCCATAGACTGAGTCCCCATCGTGCTGTTTGCTCTCTACATGTCTGTTCTTTTCATCTTCTCTGTCCCCTCACCCCCCAGCCAGTCGCAGCAGATGACTGCCCCTCCCTGAGCCTGGTTCTGCTGGAGGTTTCTTCCTGTTAAAAGGGAGTTTTTCCTCTCCACCGTCGCCAAGTGCTTGCTCACAGGGGATCGCCTGATTGCTGGGGTCTTTCTGCAACTGTGGGGGTTCCCCCTACAGTTGATAGTGCTATGAGATGACTGTTGTTGTGAAATGGCGCTATATAAATAAAGTTGAACTGAATTGAATTGAAGTTGAGTGCACATGCTCAGTGTCATATCTGTGTGTTGAGTTGCTCTGAGGGGACAGCAAATTTATACTGTTATACAAGCTGTACACTGACTACTTTACATTGTATTAAAGTATCGTATTGAAAGAAAAATTCCATATTATTCTATAATAACTGTTTTATAGTGCCATGTCTGATATGACTTGTGATTCATGTATGGCCTTGAACAGCTCCGGTCTGCGTGTGAGTGTGCCTGAGTTAGCAATTTTAATCACCAGCTGTACTGATACATTTTTGTTTTGGATATCTAGTCCCGTGTGACTGTGACTGAGGATGTACTGGCTCCTTGTTTTCTGGGAGCAAAGATAAGAACTATTACAACCTGTCTTGCTAGATGTACTCAAGGACAGTTTCTCTGTGGTCTCTCCGTCTTCCCATGGATAACATAGCTTTAAAGTGCTGATGACATGTTTTTGACTTCCTCTAATTTTTCAACACATAATACAATATGACAAAATAGGCTGGTCTGTGCAGTTCTAAGTCAAACAGGCTTTTTTTCATGCGAATATCCAACGTTTTCATGAGCGCCACGTCACCCATTGTGGTTAGTGGCTGGAAAACCCCCTGGCCATGTTGTAACCTCATCGATGGAACACAGCACTTGGCTGCCCTTTGTACACACAGAATGGAAGCGGTTGAAAACATCGACGATGGTTCCAGCACATGTAGTCTGGAATTGGTTTGTGTTGTCCAATCTTCAGATGATTATAGTTCCAAAGAATGGGATGACAATGAAGAATCTGGGGGCATCAAACCATATAGGTTTGAGCCGTACCAAGCGGGAATTGTGCCTAGCGAGTCAGACTCAGTGACAGTCAGCTATTCATGTTTTTTGTGCATCATCTGCCGTGTTGTCAGCCAGCCAATATTGCCAACACTATCACGATGTGTTAGCCACTCCACACAGCCGTGGTTCTATTGCGCTCCTTGTAGTGATGTCGGCTCTGGGGCACAACCGTGATTAACATGTCTCCTCTCCATGTTCGCTGGGCAATGTTGGCCCCGAACGCCTACTCTTTGTGTTTCTGTGTATTTTGTAAGTCTTCACCTTTTGGGATCAGTCTTTATGTTCAATACATGTGCTGTGTTGAATCCTGTGCGTAAATCCTCGTTATTTACGCGTAAATCCTCCCTCTCTGTGCGCTCTTTCGCAGGGCATGGAGATCCCTCTCCGTGAAATAACGAGGACTTACGTGCAGGGTTCACCACAGCACATTTAATATAGAACAACAGACAATTCCCAAAAAGGTGAAGACGTACAAAAAACACAAACACACTTACTGATGGCGTTCGGGGGCCGGCATTGCCCAGAGAACGAATGAGAGGAGACGTGTTAGCCACAGGTGCGCCCCAGAGCCAACACTGCTTCAAGGACGCACGAGAACATCGGCGAACATGGAGTGACTAACGTCGTGAGAGTGCTGAAAATACTGGCAGACTAACAGCAAAGATGACAATACTATGGACCAGTACTTCGCGGCCGTTTGCCAGTAATGCACTGTTGGTGATGGTGTAATAAGAAGCACCTGGGCAAGGACGGGGAAACATGATCAGTGGAAGGGGAATCAGCTGGTGATAATGATAGAGGGGACGTGGCCGGACCAGTGAGATGTCAGCATGGGATCACAGAAAGCAGGTCAAAGCTGTGCGTAAATCCATTAATCCTTCCCCTCCTCGTGCGCTTCTCCTGTCTAAAAGTGCACGAGAAGCACACAAGGAGGCTTATGACAGTTGGAGCTGAAGCGTGTGATGTGGTCTTTCATGGTCTGCTGTTTATCTAAGCCTGCGACACAATGAGAAGGAATAGCCATAAAATTAAAACAAGAAACCAGAGAAACTGTGAGCTACAAAGCTGCTGTCATTCTAGTTAACAACACCGGAGTCCATTCTGTCGATTACGTCATTGGGGTGCTGCCCTTAATTCGATGGGCGGCACCACAGTCCAGTCAGCCGCTACGGTTTTTTGATAACTAGTTTATGCAGGCACTGTTGTAAATATTATATTGATCATAGACAATGACTTTTGGGTTTACACAACATGCTAAAAAATGTCAAAAACGTGTCATCAGCACTTTAAAAGCTAGAACAATGAATGGCTGATTCAGAGGTATGGATGGTCAGACTTGGGGCTGCCTCTGTATTTCTCCCTCATTGGCCACATGAGGAATAAATCTACTTATATCTAAATATTCTGCCTGATTTTTGACTCAGATTAATTATACAGAAAATTATTCAAACACATATCTTCAATGTTGTCTCATGAAAAGATATAATAAAATATTTACAAAAATGAGAGGGGTGTACTCACTTTTGTGAGACACTGTATGTATTCCAGCCTTTGCCATGAAGCTCAAAATTGTGCTCAGGTGCATCCTGTTTCCACTGATCATCCTTGAGATGTTTCTACAGCTTAACTGGAGTCCACCTGTGGTAAATTCAGTTGATTGGACATGGTTTGGAAAGACACACACCTGTCTATATGAGGTCCCACAGTTGACAGTGCATGTCAGAGCACAAAGCAAGCATGAAGTCAAAGGAAATGTCTTTAGGCCCCTGAGACAGGATTGTCTTGAGGCACAAATCTGGGAAAGGGTATAGAAAAATTTCTGTTGCTCTGAAAATCCCAATGAGCACAGTGGGCTCCATCATCCATAAATGGAAAAAGTTCGGAACCACCTGGGCTCTTCCTAGAGCTGGCTGGCTGTCTAAACTTAACGCCCTTTTCCACTAGCCCCGATTAGAAAACCTGACTCTACTCACTTCGGTTCGGTTCGGCCTCGGATGCTTTTCAACATTACTGCTGGCGCACCTGCTGACACACCTGCGGTGGGTGGGAGTTCCTGAACAGCAGGCGGCGCCACACTCTCGTGACGTCAAACACGCGACCGAATCCTCCACAACAAAGAAAATGGCTGATGATGAGGAGAGAAGGAAGGAGGAAGGAGAGAGGAATGACTGTGACATGAAACTGGTTAAATCTATGGTGCTGACTTGTTGTGCTCTGCACAATCTGTGTGAGAGTCATGGAGAGACGTTTGACACTACATTGGATGATGCAGTAGATGAACCAGTGGTGGCAGCGGCACAGAGAGCAGAGGAGCAGGGTGGTGATATAATATGAGATGCTGTGATGCAATACTTGTCTATTTCGTCCACATTTATGTGCATACATATTTCAAAAATGTTTTTTGTAAATAAAATGCTGTGCATGTTCCATCTACCTGTGCTCTGTTGTTCATAACGCTTTATCTGTTAAGGTACGGGTAATTAGATTAGATTAGATTTGTTTATTTGACAGGGACAATGCAATAAACATAGACAATTAATCAATGACAATCAATCTGATGTGTTGCACAGAGTGTATAGCTATTAGCTAATTTGCAGGAGCCGCAGGACAACAGAAGGTGCAAAGCCATCAGCCTAATGATGAGTCCACACTTCTCACTGTTGTGATAATTGCTCACGCTGAGTGCTCTGCCAGCCCGTACGCTGTGGGGGTCACATACGACGTGTTCCTCAACACTCTCAATAATTTTTTTTCCCGTATATTCCCATGCAATGTGGCGGCATGGAATAATAAGCAGCGAACTGAGTTTTTAAGGGCGTTTATTTATTATTCATACCGCCATCACGGAACTCACTCCAGTGCCGTGCAGTGCGCCAGAGCGAGCCCAGAGGCTCTCCTAGCAGACAGTGGATGCGTCTAGTCAGATGAGCAGTGGTCAGAGATTCTTTTTGGCGTACAGAAATGGCAATACGCCCGTATTTGCTAAAATTGCATTTTCCCCGTATTAAAATACGGCGAAACCGTATCACTTGACAGGTATGTAATTACATGCAGAAACACCGCACAGGCCATCTTCACAAAAATCCAGCTCGACAAGCCACTTTTGCTTAGGTGGAAATGCAAATTGAACTATAAATCATGTGCTGATACATGTCATATTTTCCCATGTAAAGGTCTCCCACTTTTACTTACAAATTGATTTTTAATTTTTGGGAAAAGGGAATATAAATTTTGCACTTGTTGGTGACAACAGTTGTGTGCAACAAAAACACAGTTGTGTATCTTTGTCCGATTTGTCTACTGTTATTAGTGCCAAATTTTTGCTAGATTCCTTCTTAATTTATTAAATTTTGACTGGTGATGCAACATTCAACTTACACGTACTTACCTTTATCAGTGTCTACAAGTTCAAGCACACCTGTACAACTGCTTATAACCTAAAAAATGTACCCGTTCAAGAGAAATGGATTCAGCATTGCAAATTTGTTTAAAATAAAAAAAAACAACCTACCAAGACATTACGTTTCGTTGTGTTGTTAAAAATTAAATTACCATTAGAAGGCTATACACCTGACCTGATGAACAGCAGCATGTGGAGTGAACAGAGAATGGAATGTGTATGTAATTATTGGCTTTTCTCATACGGTGTCATAACAGATAAACCAGACTTTTGATGCAAACAATACAATTTTATTCCAGAAGCAAAATTTACAAACAAAAAAACAGACTGGGCGATGACATCTCTGCGAGCTCTTCCCTCGGCCTGCGGCCACCTGTCACAAATGCTGCATGTACTCCTGATTCTTGCCGCTGGTCATGTTGCCGTTCCAAGAGCCACATCACTTCGTCATGCATGTTGACCATCGCTAATGTAAGGTCAGCGATGGGAGTTGTCTGTTTTTGCCTTGCCTAGATGGAAAGACAGAAAGGCATGGTCGTTAAAGCTGGATCACTACATATATTATGGAATTACACAGGTGAAAGTCTGTGGTGGAATGTCACTATTATATTATGCTTCATTGCTGTATATAAGCTGAACTGTCATGCTGCTGCCCCTCAGTAGAGCAGATTTTGCAACACGCAGGGTGCTGTCTTCGGCTGCAGCCCCCCTGCAAAACTAAAAAGGATTAAGATTAAGAATATGGATGGATGGATGGGTAATGTTTAAACTAGTTGCTTGTAGTGTGGCCGCAGAAATCTGAATGGGTTAATACAGTCAGCTGACGCAAAGCATTTCAATGAAGCATGTTGATTTCAACGGCAGTTCATCAGCTTTATTTGTTTTTCTAAAACAGGAGTTACAACAGCACCAATCACCACACCTAAAAATGGTTGTGGAACACCGATAAGTGAAGACCAAAGAATAACCTTTTTGCACATTTAAAACGACATTTTCAATTAATTAATATGCAGCTACAGGAAATTGCATTAATCAATTTGGTACATAACTTGTTAGGCTCCAGCCCCCCCGCGACCTGTAAAGGATTAAGCGGTAGAAGATGGATGGATGGATGGATGGATGGATTTTCGACCTTGGTTTCCGCTGCTGGACCTGTTTCAACCCCCCCAAAAAATCGTGGTTATTGTGCCTTACCGGCACTTGAACGTGATCCAGATGGAGCTGGTGATGTGGAGTCGATCCAGCTGGCGCTCCGACAGACGCACACGCAGACGCAGCGCCAGGAGAGTCCGCTGTGTCCATCATGTCCGCTGAGGTGGACCCCTGTGATATGAAATGCGATTCTAGAAAGAAAATGCACACAATTTAAAACTTAACACCAAAGTGCAACATGTACACAACACTCTAAAGTTTTTAACCGGAATACAATAAGCGTAATTCAGCGTTTTGTTCGCGCTAATACTTAACACAAAGCAAGCGTGAATCTGCAGCTGGCTGCAAAACAATAGGAAAGCCTCAGTAACAACCATTACCCACAATCTAACAACCTTCCTATTTCTTAAAAACAGTGAGCTTGGCACAGAAAGGATAAAGTGGCGAAAAGATGCGCAATATCAAAACAACACTCACCATCCACGGTTTCCAAGGCCATGACTGTGACCGTGACAGTGACCGTGTCGAGCCCAATGTCTCTCAGCGAACCACTTCCACTCCTTCCGATCCGCTGAACTTCGAGCAATGTGGTCCTTCACTGCTCGGTAATCGCTTTTCAGCTTTTTCAGCTTCTCCCGAAACTGTTTGGCAGTACGGATGTGCCCTTGGGAAGCCATCTGCTCAGACACCTGCATTTCGAGTAGATCCGTCCAACTCGCGCTGGATGCGATCGTTGCCTAATATAGAAAGAAAATTGCGCACCTCCTAATATATAATATTAGGAGTATATTATTATATAAGTATATTATACAGTATATTAATATAATATACCGTATTAAAGGGGCGCACTGCGTTCACTGGCTGAACAATTACAAATGGCGGTCGTGGAGTAAATTCAGCAGAAAAAGTCGCTTTCATGACGTTACGACCTGACCAATCAACGGCGACCAGTCTCTTAAAGTCATATCACAGCCATACTCAGCTCTACTCAGCCCGGTTAGACCCTGCCCTGGATCAGGTATGAAAAAAGTACCTGCTAACCGGTGCTGGGGCTGATGGAAAAGCGCCTAAAGCGGGCTGAGTGGTGCGGTGTAGGGCTAAGTGAGGCTAGTGGAAAAGGGCCTTTAGTCTTTCAGCCACAGGATAAAGCTGTAAACTGAAGGAAAACTCTTAGTCATTTTTAAGTAACTGCCCTTAAATTTTTGCAGATTAATTCAGAAGTCATTTTTAGATAATTAGCTTATGAATTTTCCCCATAAAATTGCATTGTTTTGTCAAAACATTTCAGCCTCATTTACCGTTGAAACATAAGTCTGGTTCCTCCTTGGTTCTACAGAGGTGTAACACTGGATTTTATGTTCAGGAATCCAATATCAGTTAATGTGACATATTACGCTGTTATCATTTAAATCTGTTTATTCATCATTTGAACGCCATGCCATGTAACCTGAATGAGTTTAATAAAAGGGTGAATGAGAGAAGGTGAAGCGTTTTTCTTTTGCATATACATGTTTCCTAATCACGGCAGGACAAGAACTCACTGAAATTTTGAGACTGATTCATTAAGTAATTGAAGGTACAAAATTAAATAAAATTAAAGTTAATATTATTGTCCGTTAGGACTGGTGCCCCTTTTACGAGTGCTTTTATTTAATTCAGCGGGTGTAGAAGTGATGGTTTAACTCCGCCCCCTTTCACACCCACTATTAAATAAAATAAATAATTCCTGTACCTTATGACAAATATTTTTATAGGCAATTCACGCGACAGTTTATTGGTGCGCCCGTGTGATGCCTGTGTAATTGGGAAACGTATATGCAGAAAGAAAAATCATTGAAATCATGTTTTGTTTTTTGTTTTTTTCCCTGCAAATATTGATCCACTTTATTCAGCAAGCCTGTGTGTTGTTGGGGAGAGGCTGAGGCCTGCATCTCTCCTCCTGTCTGTGTGTCTGCTGTGTTTGTTTACCTAACCTCCCGCTGAGGAGTCTGGTGGCTGATAGCTGCAAAGGGGGGTGAGTGATTCACCCACTAAGGTCAACAGTTTTTGATGCATGCAAAGAAGTTTAAAGGTGACGGACAGTGACATTTTTTTATTGAACCAATCAAATGATTGTATGAAAATATTACATTCAGCCCATTCCCCTGATTTAATATGTGTCACCATCTGCCATAAATGACAATATTTGGTCATAGCCCATTTTTCAGTCAGTGATGCTGCAGTACCGCCATCTCCCGATAGGTGCGGGCAGTCGTGACGTCATTTCGGTTTGGCTGAGAAAATGTCTGAACGAGAGCAAAGTGATTCCGACAGCGATTACTTTCTCGACTTTGACGACCACAATATAAATGATGACATTGACAACGGAGAATCTGAAGATGAAGTAGTTTTGGGTGGTGCTGAGAGGGGTATTCAGCCTTATTTGTTCGAGCCAGAGGGAGAGGATGAAGAAGAAACGGCGCTGGGAACAGACCACGTTGACCAGGATCGGCTTCAAGATTTGTCTTGGTAAACTACGCTTAGAAATATTTTTTTTTTGGCGACATGCATGGTCACACACTTAATTTTCAAACTAAAATTACCAATTAGTCACTCTCTGCCCGATTTGGCGACTTAGAAACATTACAAACATTTAGAATCATTTTCATCCGAAATAAATGGATAATCTATGTGATTTTTTTTCAACCAGTGTGCCCTGGTACGTTCAGGTTTTTGTGGGAAATTATCTAATTTCACTTCTTAATTGGTAAAAGAAATGCAAATACTTTGCCATTGTTGTGCATGTGTTCTGTAGGGGTAAGAAGTGAAATTAGATAATTTCCCACAAAAACCTGAACGTCCCAGGGCACACGGGTTGAAAAACACTTTTGTCATGACATGTTGTTAATCATCATCATGTTAATACTTGTCTCAAAAGCAACTTAATACTGTAAGAGATTGATCGGTCATGTTTAGGAATTATAGTGATTCATTAAAGGAAAAAAAAAATCTTGTTAAAATAGAAATGTAACAATGACCCACATGTTCTCCCCTCACTAACAAATACTGTATTAGAGTGAATGTTTGCTGTTTTGGGGGTGGGAGGGTGCACAAAATCTCATAGGGTATAGGCCTAACAAAAAAAACAAAAAAAATCATTACAAATTCGGATTGGGATCTGAAAGTCACATTAATGTTTTACTATAAATTTTCTTTCGGTTGAAAATTTTTTACATGTTTTTAATGTTTTCTAATCAAACTTCATAGACCAATTTATGTAGCACTCCAACGAGTCATTAGTTTATTCTATGGATCTAATTATACCTTTATTTTGCACAGGTGCACTTGTGAGAAATGTCAGGCTATGCCAACCTCAAGTGAATGTCGGTGCTTCCAGGAGATAATGAAGGTCAAGGAGAAAATAGAAGAACTGAGGGGCTGTGGATACACCGATGACAATCTACCAAAGTGTATCACTGCTCACCCCGGTTTTGGTTCTGTCTGTCTGGACATCTGGGTTTTACAGACAGCTTATCTGGCCTACAGACAGCAATATGGAGATCATGACGCAAGTCAACACGAGTGAGTTTTTAAACAATATTTATTCATGTGATTTCATTTTCAAGATGAATTATGAGAAAATCATTCAATAAATGCAGTAATCAATGCAAACGGAATAATCAATGCCGACCCCATATTTTTCAGGCGATACAGATTCATGGCATACAGGCAGCTGGTCCGGTGGTGCTGGGGATTTCTTGGCAAAGAAGTGAGGGTGATGTTGCCTGCCTGCGCTGTGACCATCAGAGAAACATTCCCGTCAGATCAATACAAGGGATTTTGCCTACCCAGATTAGATTTGTGAACAATTATATTAAAATAAACTTTTCGAAAATCATGTATTGAGTTTATTCATGTCAATGTTATAATTCTCATATTTCAGCATTCATGTAATTCACATGTCATATACATTTGAGTAGTTTTTCTGCCATTATATGGTATAAAATTAGGGTTCCACTTTTTTAAAGCACAATGTTTTGATTATATGTGTTTTTCTTAGAAAATATGTCGCTTCTCTAAAAATTGAAAGCTGAAATTTCATTTATAATTGGAAAGGTATTCTACTTTTACATTTTTGATTTTAAAAACCTAGATAGATGTTGCTCAACAGCATCAGCTTTGATGGGACGCTGAAAAGTGGAACTCAATGTGGCGGGAACTCTGGCTTGTACATCTTTCCACTCCTCACATAAGTGGGTTGGATCAACCAAGGTTTTTTGGAACAGAGTATTCATCAGATCATCCACATATTCTGAAAAAACAAAAAAATTCAATAAAAGTTAGACATCCATTTGACTAGAGTATGAAATAAAAATTTGCCCCAAATTAACAAAGTTTGAGAAAAGAGATGAAATGTGAAAGTGAAGACCAACCCTCCACCCACTGTAAATGTATACAAGCCTAGAAAATAATTCTAATATTTCGTATACTCACCGAAAGTTGGATGAACTTTCTTTGCTTGCAGTGTATATCCGCCGTTCTTGAATTTTGGGTACCTCATGATGAATACCAGCTCACCGTCACGATTCTTGGCCTGCTTGCGGCCTGCATTTTCATTGTAGTGCATTGCAGCTAAACAAAGTCTGTAATTAGAATATTGTCACAATGATTCATTTTTGGACATATAAGTGATCTATCAGCAGAAACTCAATGTAAATGGCATTGTTATTCTATTTGCATTTCATGTTTTTGGTGATATATTGCATCGCCTCACCTTGTCAACATTCCAAGGAATGAGAAGTGTACACTCTTTGGTGCAAACCGAATAATCAGACTGTGGAAAGCCTCCACATTCGAAGTTTGCTGCCCTGGACTCAGCTTTCGCACATCCCTGAGGACCTGTGTTTTGTTGATCATATCAACAACTTTTTCACAGCCCTTTGTGCCTGGAATAAATAAATTTTAGGTGTGACATATGTCACCAAAAAGGATGAAAATCAATGGGATAATTTGTATATATATAATACATGCACTACAGATCGATACATAGTTATTTGAAATAATACATAACCACACTCACTGGGTTTGAGCCACTTCTTGGGTTTTGTTTGCGTTCCAGGGTCGTCATGGAGGCAAGCAGGGAATAGAGGGCCATGATTGCTGTGCTTGTTCTGGATGTGGTTTCCAAGTGATTGCCACTTGGCAACAATCACATCTGGAGATTGACCATGGCTTAAGGCCGCACACCAATACATGTGGTTGGAGATAGATTTCAACCATGGCTTGACTTCAGGACATTCCTTTGACACTTTTTCAATACTTCTGATGAAGCCTATGTAAGAGGCAAAGATTAATAAGATTAATCGTTTAGAAGCCATAATTATTAATCATTCGATATATTTTTACGTTAATATAATATTTGTGCAGTGATTGAAAAGCACAAGATAATTAATCAGATTGAAATGCACAATATAATTATACAGACCCTTTGCAACATGCCACACATCATAGTAGTGTGTGACATCCGGCATGTTTTCTCTCATATACTTCTGTATCTGCGGATGCCGATCAGTGATGATAGAATCAACTGCCAAACCATGCTCCGCTAATAGGACCATGCTGCGGATGAAGCCCTCTTTCTCCATAGCATTACTGATTCCTACCTCGTTGCTCTGTATAATGACATAAGAAAACTGTAATATGTGGCACATCAGTTTAATATTCACTCCATATAAAATATTATGAAGTTGAATTGGTCATTAATTTTGGGATTGGAGAATATTTTAATTTATAATATTTTTGAACTTAGAAGATTATCTGAAATATCACAAAATATTTCAAACAAATACTTGAGTAACCACAAATGAGTAAGCAACTACCTGAACCAGTTGGATGTCAATCACTTTGTTTAGACGTAATTCCATAGTTGTATAGGAACCATATTTGGCGCTATGCCCAGGACTATCTGCACGTCCGTCTCCTCCCAAAACAAGGCCACCTGGCATGGACAGCAGCTGTCTAAAGAGGTCCATCCTGCGGTCTGACCATACACCCCAGATTGTTGGCTCCAGATACAGCTGTTTGTGCACCTTGTAAGTGCTCGGAGAAATTCCAACGATACCGGCTGCATTTAGCACTCTGAGGACCTTGACATATGATGCCCCAGTGAAGAGAATGGCGGATGAAAGCTGTATGTTACCAGCTGGCATGTCCCTGATCATCGGCTGGCTGTGCCAGGATAGATCCTCAACACAATGTGGACAATGTTGTTTGATCACCAACAGAGAGCCTTTAGTGTGACTTGTTACCTCACATGGATGACTGCAATGAGGACAATTGTTGAATAATTTCCAGAGGCAACTTTTGTAAACTATGTATTTTTCCTCCTCGTGGTGGTTATGGGACTCCGTTTTCTTGAAACTGCAAAGTTTGAAAAAATCAGTGTATATAGATTTTAAATTGAATAGAATTCCATAGCATGATTACATGATTCACTTCAATTTTAGTATTATAAAACATTAGAATATTCCAATTTTATTTTATTACATGAAATTTTTCATTACTTTGAATCATACCTTTCGTCTGATACATCCATAAAACTTGGATGGTATGTAACATCATGTGGGTCATTTTTAGAGGCGTAAGACGAAAGAGATTCAATATCATCCGTGTCAACCTCCTCAAACTTCCTCTTTGCCTTCCTTGGTGTCGATGTGCGAGGCCCTGTGGTTGGCATTGATCTACAGCACGTATCACATCTGCTCGTTTGACTTGGGTCCCATTCTGTGATCTTCGGATCGGTCTGAGAGTGTGACCCTGGAGATCAATAAGTGAAACCATGTATTAGGGTGAACTAGGTATTTGGATAGTTACCAGGAATAATAATTGTCCAAAAATTGTTAATTTAAAATCAATGATACTCACGTTTTACCATTTTTTTTTCTGTTCGGACAATAAACTTCCTGGTTTGTGTCGAACTGTTTTTTGTGGTAGGTTGCAGTCTCTCAGGAGTTGGGGGATCGTATGTTGTGCTCACATCTTTGTACTTGGGCTGCTGTGATGGTTCGGCCTTGAGATGTGGATTGGGGGTTTGCAGAAGAGGATCTGTTATTGGCTGGGCAGGAATTACTGTAGGTTGGACATGTTGGTCTAGTGGATCGGACATTGGATTTACACCTAAGTCCTGTTCATCAGCTTCCTCTGCTTGGTCAGAAACATCAACACTATTTGACGGTTGAATGAAAGTTGATAAAATCTGAAAAAAAGTAGATCATCATAATTTTATCCCAGAGGTCTGAAATTTTATTACATACATAGAAATATAAATTGATCAAACAGGCACAACCACCTCCCTATACAGCACTGAATATTTCATATTTGATTATTAGGAATACCATAATATGCTAATATTTGATAAGTTGGTGAGGCATTCATTTATGGAGGCTGGTGACACATATTAAATCAGGGGAATGGGCAGAATGGAATATTTTCATACAATCAGTTGATTGGTTCAATAAAAAAATTTCACTGTCCGAGGCCTTTAAAAAGTTTAGTAAACATTTGCAGTGAATATTAAAAATAAAAAACTTACCCAGTTCACTTCTCTTTTTCTGAAAGCTGATCGCATAGGTACATCACCCTTGCTTTTCACGCCACTGTCACTGACTCCTGTCTCAGAGTCAGACTTGGAAATGGACGGATATATAGTTGGAACAGCCGTTTTTTTAATCAGCAATCTTTTTGCAAATTTCATTTCAAATTGCATCTTATTCTTAAAATCGCTGTCCAAGAAATGTCTACTGCACATGTACGGTGTTTTACCAACATCAGTCCAATTTTTTCGCGTTTTCTTGACGAATTTCACCCAGGCAGTTCTGATTTTCCCAGGGAGTGGGAATTCATAAACACTCACAGCATGCTCCGCTGGTATACCGTCGCACCCGTACACAACACAACGACAAACCATAATTAATTCGATTCCTGAAATCCTAATGTTACTAAATAATCTATTTGTAATCCACTAGTATTCTGATTAATATCCGTAATCGCCGAGTTTAAAAGTAAACATTCACAATAATGGCCGCGAACAGGTGCGTCTGTCTCACCGAAATGACGTCACACAGACAGTGGCCATTTTAGGCGGTGATAATTTGGCTGGGTCAGCCAGATCTCCACAACAGCGTTCACAACAGCGAATTGTCACCTTATGCGAAATTCGTTGAGAAAAAAACATGTGTGGTTCAAATTAACTCATCTCAGACAAATATTTGAGATATGATTTATTTATATTGATTTTTCGTCTGTCCGTCACCTTTAAGCAGCATTATTATATGCTGGATTAAGAAAAATAAAGGCCTAGAGTGACAGAAACGCGAAGAAAACCGTCCTGTCTCTCGCCAGTTTAACCTTTCGGCGATTATCCCGAAAGGAGTAATTAAACTGGCCATTTCTGTAATTACCCAAGCGTGGTTCCTTTCAAGGTTGTCATAGCCAGGAGTGGCACTGGGGTTAAGCTCCCAGTGCTCATAAAATGCTCCTTATGGCGTGCGTCTCGAAAAGCCTCTGACAACTAAGTCCAACTCCTAGCCTGCCCGTGTGGTTTAGTCTCTAAGCCCGGCGGAACTGCTTTTACTAATAGGAGAAGGGGCGAGGGCGGATCTCTGGCGCCTTAAAACCAGATGCTTCGGGTAGATGGTGGCTCGTCAACCTGGGAAGGTAGCCCATCTAGGGGAAGGTAAACCCTGATTTCAAACCCCCGCTGCCTTGCGGCATACCCGGTCACGGGAAAGGCTTCGGGAGTCAACCCTGAGGAAAAATCCGGAGTCGGAGCCCCTAAGGCAGTTCTATGTTGTGCTCAACATCGTTCTGGCAGCTCCTGCAACGGCGCTGGTGCCAAACTGTAGCAGCCCTGCTGTTCCTTTGGATTCATCAGTGACGTGGAGAGGGGGGACATGATGCATGGGCAACATCTTGTCCTCCATATCTTCCTGCCCAGGCTTGAATCCTACTAACGCCCAACGCTGGAAGGTAGAACACCGGATCACTGGAGAGGACACTCCAGCTTCGCCTTTGGCGTAGACAAAACACGGGGAATGACAGTTACCGGTTATAAGCCACTGCTCAATTGGCGTAGAGCGTGGCGCCAGGGGTTGTTCCCGACAGTGGGAGGGATCATCAGATCTCACTGGACAGCTACCGCCCGCCTCAAGCTGGGCAGCCCCCAGCCAATAAGGTGTTGTCCCGCCACAGCTTGCTTTCCTCATTGGGTGCATGGGGATAAGGAGAAATCCAAACAGCAGGCTGAGAACCTTCGCACCAGGCAAGACAATAAAACAAAAGAGACCAACTCTAAAACTGGGAACTTGGAACGTCCGCACTATGATGACAGGACTTGCTGCTAACCTAAAGGACATCAACGACACCAGGAAGACTGCCATCATCAATAATGAGCTGAAGAGACTGGGAGTGGATGTCGCCACTCTCCAGGAAACACGGTTAGCTGATGCAGGCACACTGAGAGAGAAGGACTACACGTTCTACTGGCAGGGAAAGGGCAGTGACGAACACAGGGAACACGGAGTGGGCTTCGCAGTGAAGAACACTTTGCTGAAGATGGTGGAACCGGGCAGCACTGGCTCTGCACGACTCCTCACCCTCCGCCTGAACACCACTGAAGGCCCAGTCACCCTCGTCAGTGTGTATGCCCCAACACAGACAGCCACACCAGAGGCAAAAGACGAGTGTTACGAGAATCTCGCAACAACTGTCAGGATCATCCCCAACTCTGAACAACTCATTCTCCTTGGAGACTTCAATGCCAGAGTGGGTGCTGACCACGACTCCTGGCCCTCCTGTCTTGGACCTTTTGGCGTGGGCAGAATGAACGACAACGGACAGCGGCTGCTCGAGTTCTGCACATATCACGATCTGTGCATCACAAACTCGTTCTTCAAGACCAAGCCCCAACACAAGGTTTCCTGGCAACATCCGCGCTCAAAGCACTGGCACCAGCTAGACTTGATCCTGACCAGGCGCACCTCACTGAAGAACGTGCTAATCACCCGTTCGTTCAGAGTGCAGATTGCGACACAGACCATTCATTGGTGTGTTGCAAGGTCAAGCTGCAGCTGAAGAAATTCCATCGTGCTAGACAACCTGGAAAGGCACGGATTGACACCAGCAAGATGGCCCAACCAGAACTTGTTGAGCAGTTTGCCTCCACCTTTGAGAAGGAACTTGGTGTACCACAAAGAGGAGAATCTGCAAAGCAGAAGTGGGAAGAGCTGCGAAACACCATCTACCGCACAGCCTTGGCTACCTTTGGGAGGAAGACCTCGAAGTCACAGGACTGGTTTGATGCCAAGTTGACCGAGATGACCCCCGTCATTGAAGCCAAGCGCTCAGCACTTGCTGAGTACAAGAAGTACCCAAACGAGAAGAATCTCCAGATTCTCAGGGCTGCGAGAAGCAAAGTTCAGCAGACTGCTCAGCGCTGTGCCAACGAGTACTGGACTCAGCTCAGCCAAGACATTCAAACTGCTGCCATAACAGGGAACATCCGTGGTATGTACGATGGCATCAAGAAAGCACTTGGTCCAGCTCAGAGCAAGACGGCCCCCCTCAAATCTTCCACTGGGGAGATGATCACAGAGAAGAACAAGCAGATGGAGAGATGGGTGGAACACTACTCCGACCTCTACTCTAGACAGAACACCGTGACACCGTCAGCCCTTGATGCCATCAACTGCCTGCCATGCATGGACGAACTTGACGCCGAGCCAACCATCGACGAACTCAGTAAGGCCATTGATAGCTTGGCCGCTGGCAAGGCACCCGGCAACGACGGCATACCCCCTGAC
This sequence comes from Pholidichthys leucotaenia, assembly GCA_020510985.1. Classification (NCBI taxonomy): domain Eukaryota; kingdom Metazoa; phylum Chordata; class Actinopteri; order Cichliformes; family Pholidichthyidae; genus Pholidichthys; species Pholidichthys leucotaenia. The sequence continues at coordinate 211,988,093 of CM035844.1, forward strand.
CTGATCAAGCACTGCAAGACCGCCCTACTGCTGCCATTGCATGACGTCCTCTGCCAGTGCTGGAAGGAAGGTGCTGTACCACAGGACATGAGGGACGCCAAGATCATCATCCTCTACAAAAACAAAGGGGAGAGAAGCGACTGCAACAACTACAGGGGCATTTCCCTCCTCAGCGTTGTTGGCAAAGTCTACGCACGAGTTGTTCTCGTTCGTCTACAGAAGCTTGCCGAACGTGTCTACCCCGAGTCTCAGTGTGGCTTCCGCGCTGAGCGATCGACGGTAGACATGATATTCTCCATCCGCCAACTCCAGGAGAAATGCAGAGAACAGAACATGCCTCTGTACGTCGCCTTCATCGACCTCACCAAAGCGTTCGATCTGGTCAGCAGAGAGGGCCTTTTCAAGATCCTGCCAAAGATAGGATGCCCACCAAAGTTGCAAAGCCTCATCGAATCGTTTCACACCAACATGCAGGGGATAGTGCAGCACGATGGCAACGTCTCAGAGCCATTCAACATATACAGCGGAGTGAAACAGGGCTGTGTACTTGCGCCAACCCTCTTTGGGATTTTCTTTGCTATGCTCCTGAGGCATGCCTTCAGCACAGCAACAGAGGGAATCTACCTGCACACAAGATCTGACGGCAGGCTTTTCAACCTCGCCCGCCTGAAAGCCAGAACCAAAGTACGCGAGGCTCTAATCAGAGACATGCTGTTCGCAGACGACGCTGCAGTCGCAACCCACACACAACAGGAGCTTCAGACCCTGATGGACCGCTTCTCCCAGGCATGCAAGGACTTCGGGCTTACCATCAGCCTGAAGAAGACTAACGTCTTGGCGCAAGGCACGGAAGCACCACCAACCATCACCATTGATGACTACAAGCTGGAGGTCGTGAATCAGTTCACGTACCTGGGGTCCACGATCAGCAACAACCTCTCCCTTGATACAGAGATCAACAAGAGGATTGGAAAATCAGCCTTCACACTCGCTCGCCTCACCACACGAGTGTGGGAGAATCCCAAACTCTCTGTCAAGACGAAGATGGCAGTGTACAATGCCTGCGTCATCAGCACACTGCTCTATGGGAGTGAGACGTGGACAACATACGCCCGGCAGGAAAAGAGACTGAACTCCTTCCACTTGCGCTGCATTCGCCACATCCTGGACATATCCTGGCAGGACAAAGTGCCCAACACAGAAGTTCTGTCCCGCCCCGGCCTTCCCTCCATGTTCACTCTACTCAGGCAGTGCAGGCTCCGCTGGCTAGGCCACGTTCACCGTATGGAGGATGGCAGAATCCCCAAAGACGTCCTCTATGAAGAACTGGCAACTGGCAGGAGAGACGTTGGCCGCCCACAGCTGCGCTTTAGAGACGTCTGCAAGAGAGACATGAAGGCCCTGGATATCAACACAGAGCGCTGGGAGGACCTTGCAACGGACCGCTCCAAATGGAGAGGCACCCTGACCAGACAGCTCAAGGCGGGTGAAGAGAGACTGACTGCTGCAGCAGATGAAAAAAGGACCCGCAGGAAGAACCGCCACAGACCCAGCAGCACGGAGACCACCCACAAGTGTGACCTGTGTGACAGGGACTGTCATTCGCGCATCGGCCTGTTCAGCCACAGGCGGTGCTATTCCAGCAGAGTAGACGTTTAGGATTCTCTTCCATGGTCATCATAGACCGACGGAGGCCGACAAGGTGACGTCAGATTAAGCTGGACGCGGTTTGATCTGGTCACTGAATAAACCGCTGGGGAAGTAGCGCTAAACTATACCCGGAATTAAAGGGGTAACATTATTTGTGAAAGTTGGAGATTAAACTCTCAGTTTGAAAAGCAAGGCGTGGCGTGTCGATAAGACTCGGCGCCCGCATCACATGTCACGTGAACACGCACAGTCGCGCGCGTGACCAAAAGGCGTGCACCAAAACTGTGCATGAGCAGAGTAAGCGTGCAGACGCCATTTTGAAGGCGCTAAGAGGGAGTTACCCTAGCCGCCATTTTGAGTGAGACCGGTAGACCCGCCCAGAGCGACGTCACCAGTGTCTCCTCCCCCTGGGAGGGCAGAGATAACTGCCTCCACCCTGTGGTCAACTATAGGAGTTGCATTTCTTGCATGAATGCACACTCGGATTAAAGCAGAGCAAATCCATTAAGCTGATTTATAATCAAACAGAGCTTCCAAATTGACTTTAAATCAATCTGAATTATCCGGAACAATCTAAATTTAAACCCAAATCAAAGTTTTATCCCAAGAACCAAAAGGAAAAAGAAACTTGTGGGTTTGAAGTTTGTTCTCATTGGTGGAAGAGCTTTTGACTGCATACATACACAGTGAAAGAACATAGAAGCATAGACTTTGTATTTACTCACGTATGTTAACCGCATATTTTAATCTTTTTAGTTAAAAGCATATATTTACACATCTTATGCTAAAAGTCTGCAAACTTTTTAAGCTATATATATGTGTGTTTTGTTTTTAAATATCACTCTGTGAGATTTCTTTCACAGGAAGCCATTCAACTTAGGGACTCAAATAAATGACAATATTCATTTAGACTCAAGTTAATGTTAATCCTGTGCATGTTGGTAAAGGATTTAGTGATTTACTAAATATTTAACCAAAATTTTTTTTTCCAAAATTAGGAAACCACATTCAGCAATTAACCCTTGAAAGCTTTAGCTTATTTACAGTCAGTGTGTTGCTTTTGATTCATGTTTCCTCCCCAGGAGAAGGAAAACATTTAACCAACTCACTATTTCTCACCAGGATTTGAAATAAGTCAAAAGGTGAAAACTTTGACTAGTCTGTAAAACATTTTTTTTTCTTCTTCTCTTTTTAAATAATCATTAACTTTAATCCTAAGGAAGCCTTAGTGACAATACGCAAAGACAATTCATTTGTTTCCTAACTTGTAAATATTAAAACATTGAAAGACTTTAAATGAAGATAAGCTTTAACAAATAGAACAAAGCCAATTCTAACTAAAACAAAGTGAAGACTTATACTGTAACTCTAAAGCCTTAAAGCATTTAACCTTTTCTATTTTTGTTGCTTTCTTTTTCTTTTGTAAATAAAATCATTACTTTCAAGTGAGATTCAACAAAAAGTCACAACCTAGTTGAGGACTATTCCAAAACTATACTTTGATAACTGAACTGAAAGAAGCCAATCGACACAAATTTTTTTGCTTTTGTCTTGTGAAATACAAATCAAAATACAGTGTCAACAAATAAACACGTATTCCACATTTCTAAAGAATTTCCAAAATATTTGCTTTCCTTCTTACAAGCCTGGAAGTTGAAACAAACTCCAAAAAGAAGCTTGTAATTACCCTCACTGTAAAACAACACTCAAGGTTAACTCTTGACTCACAACTTTAGCTATAATCAACAAATTGATTTCAAGCTAAGCGTTACACAAACGGTCAAACATGTCGAGTCCACTTGACGAATTAAATGACCTTCAAGTAATATTGGAAGAGTTGGCTTCCGACCTTATACCCGGTTTCTCCAAACATGTTCGGGATACTCCACCAAAAGATTTGAAGCAAATCACGAAAAAACTTTTGGATGAATGTGAAACTAGCCCACCGAAAGCAAAAGAAATCCCCGGTGTGTTAGGGAAGTTTGCACTAGCATTAGTTGCAAGGCTAAAACGAGCTGAAACGCAAGTACTCTAAGCTGAAAAGGAACTGGTGAAACAACAAACAACCATCCTTTCTCTTCAGGAAGAGAACAAATCCCTTGTGAAAAAGCAGGAACAAGCTCGCATAGAAAAAGAAGACACCCAAGCTACGCTTGATCAGACGTTGCTAAATCTGGAACAAGCAGAGGAAGAAAAGCAACGACTAGAAGACAACAATACCTCACTTCAGCAAGAAAATGAGGAATTGAAAACCGCCCTGCTTCACAAAGAGAATCAACTCAAGGAAGTTGAAGGTCAATTGGACGAAACAAGCTCCGATTATGGGAAATGCAAACTGCTCCTACAAGAAGCACAACAAGGTCTTCAGGACGTCAAAGAAGAGCTGGAAGACCACCGCAAACAAAGGGATCTGAGACCAGAAGCCATGAACAGGCCGGTTCCCTCGACAAAGGGGGGGCATCACCTCATGGGATGGGGACTCCCCCGGCTCACACTCACCTGACCCGTTCGGACCCGAATGGCAACGCGAAAGACATTTGCAAATTCCATCTGATGGAGATCTCAATACGATCGCTCGTCACGTCACGAGATTTGACCCCTCAACCAGTGGGTCACCTGATACCAGGGCTTATTTGCAAGACATCG